>OY979701.1:58724502-59924502 GCA_963855925.1 Inga laurina
GATAGTCATATCTCCTAGCTCACAAAACGAAATGGCACAAATTATATGTCCATTTTCAAGCTTTGGATATGAAATTTAAGACTGGAAAGTTTCAGAATTTTTAGACACGATTTGGTTATTCAAAACGTTCACACAAACGGACTGCCTAGAATAGAGTTTCACTAGATAGAATTTCAGATTTTGCAACTTTGCTTCCAATGGTCCCATTTTCATACCAAACATCATTCCCACATAAATTTTCACCAGGAATCCATTGGAAACACTAAATCAATCAAATTCACATCACATTGACATGTTTTCACAACAATCTCAACATGTCAACACAATTCACATTTCAAAACCTAACATTGCAACTTTTCCATTCCAAAGTTCCAAACCAATTTCAATTACATCAAAACACACTATGACATCATTTCCAACACTATACCCCCATTCAATTCTTCCCTTTATTCTAAGTCAATTTGGATGTTAATCCACAATTGAACTCAAATAAAGGGTTTCGGCACTGCTTACAACACACACGAATCACATTCGAGTGCCAAATCACATCATATTCTTCAAAAGGGTTATTTATCACTAACCACATCCACTTTTGGAGTCATTAATCCTTAATCACAATTTGGGATCTTGCTAAACCGGGGCTTAGCAATCCACTTATTTCAGGCTTATTCTCTAGCCTCAAGTCTCAAAATTCGGGTTATTACATCCGGTCTAAAGATTTGCATGTCAAAATCTTCATTGCTCTTTTAACAAGAGAATTTAGTATTACCTCCAGTTTTTAATATAAGATCCCTTATTAAGGGATGAAGATAGTATGTATTAAGAATATTTAAATGAATCTTTTAGATATTTTGAATTATTGATAAACCACCAACAATCAGAGGTTTGCCAAAGATTTTTTCATCAATAACTTGAATTCATATATATTAGCTATATTTCAGCAATAGAAGATGCTGACAACATGCAATCAAGTAGTGCACTAATTTTTTTTTTGGGTGGTAAGCCCAGGCATTTATGGAACAAACTCCATATGGTAACTTTGTGTTTCTTTGGATAAAAATGTATCCATTCATTCCCCAATCCTTTCAGCATGAGTTCTTCACAATCCAATAATCGTTTCCATGTTTTGAACCATATCCAACTATAAGAGCAATATGATTTGTATTGGTTGAATCCTTTTGGCAATTGTCACCATCATAAATTCCCTATATAGTGAAGTGAATAAAATAAAAATTAATTACAGTAATTGGGAAAAAAATAAGGATTAAAACTCATATAAAATTGACTAAGCAAGTGTTGAGACAAATAAAACTCACTCGATAATAAAATTGAAAATCTGTGGCATCCAAAGACACAGCAATCGGGTGCTTGGCAGTGGCACACAACAGACCATTTTCCGATGGTGCTACATGTGTATACCCATTAATTTTCACGGCTCTGTGTCCATTATGCTTCAAAAAATTTAAAATTAAATTAAAACCCACAAATTAGTGAAAGAAAATATATCAAGATATTAAATTTTGTATTTCCACAAACAAAGATTATTATGGTCTTTAATTTTATAAAAAGTGGTTGAGTGGTTTATTTCGTTCCTAAATATAAGACCTTAGTCCCTTCTACCTCTTATATTTATTATTTTTTTCTCAAACTACATTTATTGATTTACACAGTATGCAATGTAGGATGCTATGCGTTATCTCATAATCTGACCTGGCATTTTCTGTTAAAAACATAATAGTCACTTAACGACAAGGGGTTAATAATTAAAAAATGAAAGGTCAAGGAGTTAAATTTAAACTTTAAAATATTAGGGGGTTATATGTAACTGACCCAAACCTCAGGAAAGTTTTATATAATTTAGCCAAAAAAAAAAATTATCAAGAGGGAATTTGGTTTCTTAACCCATGTAAAAAATTGACACTCAAAGACCTCAGGACTTCACTTTCATAACAAATTCACAAAATTTTTTATAAATAATTCTCTTATATAGGACCAAATTATAATTTTCTTTGTTATATTAAATAAATCATGTCTTAATTGGTTGGCCATTGGTTGATCAAACAAACTTACCACAGGCTTTTTTATTTTTAACTGTAGTCACAACTCCTTTCTTTCTCCAATCCATGGTAGGAGGTGCTATACAATAGATCTTCTTCTTCATCGTCATGTTCGTGCTCGTGATGTCTACTCCGGCAGCAGCCAGGTTGGCTAGCATCTCTATTTGGTGCAGGTACATGTCCCTGAACTCTTGAGAACTCATATCAGCAAATTTGTTGAGGCCCAAACGATAGCCAGAGTTTGTTGATCTCTTAATTGTCTCTGTAATATGCTTTAAATTCCTCTGGAATATCTGGTATCTATCTTCACCCTCTTGAGAAGTTGTGTAGATTTTTCCATGATCGTTCATCCACATTTGGAACAACCTAAGAACTTGTTTTTCATCTGAAGGGAACTTGTCCAGATTAGAACCTAAAAAAGATTCCTGAGAAGGAAGACCTAAAGAGACATATAAGAACAGATAGCCCAGATCGAAGAACCAAGGAGCAACATAGTATTGCAGAAAAACATGTTAGTATTTGTTGTTTCAAAGTCCTGAGAATATTTACTTGCAACAACAAATAAAAGCTTGCATGGACGTGGAATGACTGATGAAGTATTTAAAGATTGTGAAAGATTGTTTAAATATGGAATATTCATGTCGTTTTTCGTTATTTACTACGATATTCGTTGTTTCATCATTAATTCCAATGTGCTTAAGGTAATCTTTTAATCTGCAGTTCATGCATTGGAATATGCTTGTGAAGAAGAACGAACGTGTACCAACAAGAAAGCGATTCGTTAGCATCTTAAACCGGCAAAATATCGTTGTGTGCGTGTTTAAGCAAAATATAAATGGTACCAATGGTTGCAAATAATTGAAAACGTGTATTTAATGGTATTATGAGTATTCTGAAAATACAATTTTTCAAATGTCTTTAGTGCATATTTTGTTAATCCATTAATTACCATTAAACATAATTTCAAAATAAAAATATAAATGGGATTCCCGTTTGCAAATAATTAGTAACATGCAATTAATTATTGTAAAATTATTTTAAAAATACATTTTTTAAACTTCCTTGCTGCATGTTTTCATTAATCCATTAATTACCCTTAAACACGTTTTCTAAATCAAAATATAAATGGGATCACTGATTGCTTATTATGAGTAGCATGTAATTAATGGCATTAAATACATTTTGAAAATGTCTTTTACGTCATGCCTTCATTAATCTATAATTACTATTAAACACTATTTCTAAATAAAAATATAAATAGGATTATTAATTGCAAATTGTTAATATTGTGTAATTAATGGATTATTGAAAACATGCAGTAAAGACGTCTTAGAATCTTCCTGGAAG
Source organism: Inga laurina (assembly GCA_963855925.1). NCBI lineage: Eukaryota > Viridiplantae > Streptophyta > Magnoliopsida > Fabales > Fabaceae > Inga > Inga laurina. The sequence goes on from OY979701.1 coordinate 58,727,907, forward strand.
GATGCAACTTTTATTTTTTTTAAAAATATTAAACAGGTAAATGACATTTATGTAAATAACTATAAAAATTATTTTCTGTTAGGGAACCTTGAACTTTAGTGACATTTGATAATTTTAGAGGACTCAAATGTTTTTTCTGAGAAAAACAAAAAGCTTTTTCTGGTGCACTTGAATAAAATTAGAACCCTATTCATGTGATAACACAAATAAAGAAAGGAAAAAATAAAAGTAAAATAAAATTAAAAAAATGTGAATTTTTCAAATTCAAATAAAACTTTTAAGTCGTCTCATAAAATTATTAAGATATCTATCCCATATTCAAAGATCTATCTACCATTCCAACAAACTCCTAAAATAATTTAAATACTCTAAATAATATAATATAAATTTATTTAGGATACCTCTAATTGATTATTGTAAGGTAAATATACACGAAATATTTAAAATCTAAATTTTGAAATAAATCAGCATATATATAGAAATAAAATATAAATGGACTGTTAGTGATTGTAAATAATTAAGAACGTGTAATTAATGGTATTATAAGTATTCTGAAAATACAATTTTTCAAATGTCGTGAGTGCATGTTTTCGTTAATCCATTAATTACTATTAAACACAATTTAAAATAAAAATAAAAATTGGATTACGGATTGCAAATAAGTAATCACTTGCAATTAATTATATTAAAAGTATTTTGAAAATACAATTTTTGAAATGTCTCTCTCTACGGCATGTTTTCATTAATCCTTTAATCATCATTACACACAATTGCCATATAAAAATATTGATGGATTGTATTATTTTTCCAATGAAACAGGAATCATTCAAAATGTATAATCAATGGCATTAAAAGTAATTTGAAAATACAATTTTTAAGAGGTCTTTACTGCATGTTTTTATTAATCTATTAATTACCATTAAACAAAATTTCTAAATAAAAATATAAATAGGATTACTGCTTACTGATTGCAAATTATTAATTTGTAATTAATAGATAGCATCTAGCACGGACAAGTGGCTAGACTTAAACCTCAAACTACGAATGCGACCTCTGTTGTAGAGGTTGATGACTTGATGGAGCATTATATTCTCTCTTAGATCTGACAAGACTGCAAGTGTTGGTATTTTACGACCACGTGATAATTCCCTAGTTGAAGGTCTTATGCTCAAGTTGAAGAATGGAGAAGAAATGAGATCATCTTACAGCTGAATTGTGGGGTGGCTCGTGGGATTGGAGCGAGCATGGGATGGAGGGGAAAGCAATATAATTATGAAATCTGATTCTACTGAGATCGTTCGATTCATTATATGGAAAGTTGACTTTCAAATTATATGTAGAGAAATAATAATATGGCGGACTCACTCTGCTGCTTAGGGTTTTACGTTTAGTTTAATTCATTTCAGATGTATTAAAGTACGCGCAGTAAAGGCGTCTTGGATCTTCTTGCAAGGATGGAACTTTTTTTTTTTTTTTTTGCTAAATTATACAAAACCCCATTAACTTTGGGCCAGTTGCATATAACTCTCATGACATTTCAAAGTTTAAATTTAACCCCTCGACCTTTCATTTTTTGATTATTAACTCTTACCTTAAGTGACTGTTATGTTTTTAATGGAAAATACCACGTCAGATTATGAGATGATATGTGTCATCCTACGTATCATCATGTGTAAATTATTAATTTCATAAAACCCCCTGAATTTTGAATAGTTGAAAAGAACCCCCTGAACTTTGATTAATTACAAATAAACCCCTAAGATTTCAAAATTTAAATATAAATCTCTTAAAATTTTGATTTTTAACATTAAACCACATGCCATTACTTTCTATCGTTTTAATAAATTTATTAAAATTTTTACTATCATTTTTCAATTAAAATAGTTCCTTTGTATGGCAAAAACTAGAAGAATAATATTTAGAAAATTATAAAATAAAAGTTGAACCTCTAATTAAAAAAAATATATATTCATACTAATAAACAATTAATAAGGGCAAGAGCTATAATAATAATAATACCATATTTTACATTAATAATACCATATTTTAAAATTTAAGTTTCAAGGCCAATAACAACACCTCTCTTTTTATTAAGAATACTATATTTTATATTAACAACACCATATTTGAGATATGAAGTTGTGAAAGAATAAAGTAGAGTTGTTAATATAGAATGCGGTGTTGTTAATAAAGAGACTAGTGTTGTTATTCTGAGCTGACAGAGAGGGAGAGCTAAAAGGCAGGTGCGTCTTTTTGCTAAAATTCCAAAATCCCAAATTCCTCCTCTGTACTGATAGTATACTGACTTAGTATTTTTGAATTTCGAAGTTATGATTTTTCCTTTTTCACATTTCAAAGTATTTTTTTTAAATATTTCCTTATTTTTTCTCGTTTTCAATTAATTATCTCTTATATTTTTATTTGCTAGAATTGCCTTTTATATTTTAAATTTTATTGTTATATTCCATTAATTTAATACTTTTATATAAAATGATACCTTGGCCAAAATAGCAAATGACTAGTATAAACATAAATCTGTTGGCCAAAAAAATATAAAATTAAATATATGTTATAAATATTCGAATATTTGGTGTGGATGTCCATAACCTATTATGATGAGTCTTTTAGAATTCTACACCTAAAACCATATAACCTATGACATAGATGGCTTAGTGAGAGTTTTCTATTATTAATGTAAATAACCTACAAAGACTTTATGTTATACCATTATGTAGATTTACTCTTTTGTTGTAACTCTTGTAATTGAAATTAAGGATTTGTAGCCTATACATAGTATGCATGTATCAAAGGTTGTAAGCTTGAAATGAAATAAGAGTCACTCCCTCCTTGCTTTCCATTTCTCTCTTGTATTTCTTCATTTTCCTCATATCAATCTCTTATATCTTCTTAATTTCATAACACGTTATCAGTACGAGTTCGCTCAAAAGGTCTATGGTTCTATTTCTTCTACTCTCTAACTTTCTTATTTCCATACTATATTTTATGTTGTTTATTCTCTATGTTATTTTATCTTTTTAGTTTACATTATCTATTTGTTGTACTATATTATTTTTCTTTTATACTATCTAATTTTATCTTCTTGTTGTCATTTTTTACGTATATATCTGGGATAATCTCAGCCATTATATGTAATTAAAGTAAGGTTCTGAAACTTGGATTGGTCACTGAATTTGTTAGGGTATTGAGTCAAGGGTCAGTGGGTCAAATCGGAGTCGAATCAGGGCTAGACTGGTGACGAAGGGAAGATTTTAAGATTATTTATATAAAATTCGGAATAAAATATTTAAAAAATAAAAAAACCGGTCAAACCATGAGACAGGTCAAACCACATGAAAACCAATCAAACCAGGTTTAGTTGCCATACCAGACCAGTCAGACCACTGGTTCGACGGTTTCAGGGTTAGACCGGCTGGTCTAGTCCGAGCTTAAAAACCATGAATTAAAGATACTCTTTTACCGATTATTTTATATATCAAGTTCCATAGTTAAGATTGGAGATTATTGTTGCTTTATTATCCTTCGCAAGTTTTTTTTTTAACTTTTATTTATCACTTTTTGGGAATCTCTTATTATGTAACATTTATATTTCTTTATTTTATATTCTAGTATTCTTTACATTTTATGTTGTTATATTACGTTATTTCATTTTATTTATGTTTCATTTTTTTTTATTATTTAATATTTATATTTCTTTATTTTATTTACATTTTATGTTACATTTTATTGTTTGTTTTATATTATTTATTTCATCTTGTTTTATTTTTATTTCATTTACATTTCATTTATTTATATTAATATATTATTGTTTTATCATTATGAAAATATTTTATTTTCATTTATTTATTATTACATTAATATATAATAGTATTATATATGATCATATAATGTGATCTATATGATCATGGGTTTATCTATTATTTATGTTTGATTATGAGTTTGAATTTACTTAATTTATTTTATAGTATTTTAATTTCATCAAAAAGCCAGGAGCCATAATATTCTTAATTTTCGTGATCAAATGACCATAAGTCACATCATTTTTGTAATAGTTCTTGTATAAAAGAATGTTATTGGTTTCATTAAATGGCATGACTGATCATAAAAAAGTTTGACGCTTTGATGATTTAATTGTTACAAATATCAAAGCCTTGAAGGCTAAAGGTTCAAATATCAAACTAAACAAAAAAAAAAATCTTTTTAGCTTTGCAAGATTTTTGCTATGGTTCTGAAGACCATTGATGATATGCTATTGAATGCAAAGAATGTGTCTAGAAGAGCGAAAATGAACATGATCATATTGCATTGGTGGAATTGATAGTTGAAAGCTAAGAATACTGTCTTGCTATTGAACTACAATCATAGAAATAATAACATTTATAAGGTCATTAAAATTATGAGAAAATATTATACTATGACTATAAGTCATATGGATAGAAAAAATGGTATAATATAACCAGAAGTCATATGCACTAATATATATCAATTTATTAAAAGTAAAGATCAAAATGGGTGTGAAGCCAAAAAGACTATGAGATATTGTGAAAAATACCAAAAGTAGTTATGATACTTAAAGCAATAAGTTATGAACAAAGATGACCAAATTGTAAAGCCAAAAGAAATAATTGTAAGCCCTGAAGGGTATACGATTTTGATTCTTAGTAGTGTTTAAATTTAAATTTAAATTGATTGTGATTAATTTGTGAGAGAGAAATTATTATTTGACATTGTGATAACAACATGAGTGATATATGAAATCAAATAAATAAAAAGGTAATTATTGGTCATTGTAAAATGCCAATTTATTTATAAATTTAAACATTATTGGTAATTATTGATATTTTGATTTCATGGCTTTTTAGGATTCTACCTTATGGTTATTGTCATTATACCATATAACTCCCAAGTGAAATGGTTTCTAGTATTTATTCATATAACTTTTAATTATACAAATAAGTTGTTTAATTCTCTTCTTTACGTATATTTGTACAATTCATTTGTAACTTCAAGTATATGGTGTACGTGAATATTATTCATACATCAATTGAGTTTGTCACCTTAGCATTCTCATATAATATGTGCAAGTTTCATACATTAATCATGATTTTTTTTTTTTGCCTTCAATCATGATATAATATATAATATGATATACATTGGAATCAAATTAGTTTTATGTGACATTTATAAAAAAAAATCATATATCATATTTGAATTAAGAGAATAAGAATTTATTTAATTGTATGATAAAATTTATTATGAATAGTTTATGATTTTTTCGACAAAATCATTTTTATAATGTCCGTGAACTATATATATAGTGTAAGTCAAATTTATGGATGATCAAATAGTAGGAAATTTTTGAAAGAAGACTATGTATATCATAATTATTTATTATTTTATATTATAATTCATTTATCTTTACATTTCTCTCAAATTAATTTTAACCCCTAAACATCACAAATCATTGCAATAAGATCTTCATGTATTTTGATTATGGACCTCCTCTTTTTTTTCTTATGTAGTGGAAAATTCTAAATATTTCATACTTTGAATATATATCTGATAACTCTCTATATTTTGTACATTTAAAGAATATTTTGAAAATATTTGGAGAGTTATTGAGACAATTTTGGAAGAATTCAATGAGATTTTATTATTTTAGGATTAAATCAAGGTTGAAACATTATTTAGGGGATTTCAAATAAAACATCATGATTTCAAATTAAATAGAAATATTTAGGCTTAGAATAAAAAAAAACTAATTAAATGATAATACTTTAAAGTAAAGAATATGCGTTTTTTTTTTATCTTTTCTTTTATTTTTATTTTGTTGTTTCTTTTCCTATCCTAATTAGGCATGGTTGGTGGAGGAGATGAAGAATTGAATTGAAAGGTGTTGATTTAAAGGCTTAGGAGGACGACAGCGTTTTGGGTTGGAGTGAAAGGAAGACCTAATGGACTAAAGAAAAGAGAAAAGGGAGCTGACGAAGGGGGGAGCCGCACAGAGACACAGCCGCAATTGTTGAATAATGGAGCTTCGTCTCTTGACTTGAGAACGAGGCAGCAGCCTGGGAGCAAGACACACAGTGCAGCCGAAAATTCATCTTGATCCTCTTCGTGAGCGAGAGAGCAGGCGCTAGACTGAAGGGAGAGAGTCAGAGAGAACAGCCGCATTATACATTATTCATCATCATCTGTCGAGGCGTGAGGGAGGAGAGAAAAAGACAGAAAAGAAAAAATCAGCAGAGGCAGCCGCAATATTGGAATCTTCATCATCTTCCTCAAAAGAGAGATAGAAGCGCTGAGCTGAGGAAAAGCAGAGGAGAACAGCCGCAAGAACCAGAGGCCACTCCGGCAACACCATCGTCGGAGAGAACGAGGAAGGCAACTGGAAAGGGAGGAGGCTGGCTGCGTAGGATCTTCACCTTCAACCTTCTTCATCGGTCTTCTCCAGAGAAGACGGACAAATCAGAGGAGAGGGAAGCTGTCTTATGCCACTTACTCACTTGTTCAATCTCTCTGTCACCACCATCTCTAAATCTCTGTTTTATTGTCTCATTTTCTGAATTTTTGATGTTGCTGAGATGATTGCATTTAAAGCCATGTGTGGCTAATTATTTTGAACCTAGAGTAGTTATGAACTAATTTGAGGATTTGAGTATGTATGAACTAATTAATTGTGGTTATTGTTAATTTTGTTTACTTGATCTTGGTTTATTTTGTCTACTTTGTGCTTGATTACCACTAAGTATGAATTTGGGAAATTTAGATTATCCTTGGGAGAGGAATCTTAATTAGATCATAAGGTTAAGTAATTTGGGATTTGAATTTATTCTAATTTGCCAATAGGATAGGAATATACCTATTGGACCCATATAATCACATTAAAGTGAATTTGGACATTTATTGACTTTTGAGTAAATTAGTTAGGAATAACAATTTTAACTTGAGAGAGGAGTATAAGTGATTGGAAGATACTTATATTCTTTTAAACTCTAGATTAACAATTTAGCATTAAGTACTTTTAATTAGGTAAATACATGCTCTAAAACTTAAAGAAGGGATTAGCCACTCTAGGTTATTTTTATCAATTGAAATATTTAAATCATTAGAATTGTTTCTTTTGCATTTGTTTAAATTGTCTTTCAATCTCTTTCTTTGATTTGCTCAACTTAAATGAAAATGAGAATTTTAATGCCTAATTATCTATTACCTTGAATCTCTATGGGATGACCTTAATTTGCTACTATACTATTCATTTAAAATTTAGTAGCATCAATATCAAAAGAGGCAAATTGAAGCATATTATTATTAATTAGTAATTAAATTATATAAATATGCAATATTATATGTTACTTCCTGAAGAATATAAAAGTAACAAAGTCGATATAATCCCTGGAGAACTAATATAGATTTTTCTTAATTTTATGGGCAGAAGAAGATATGATCATGAAATGTTATGACCCATAGATTTACATAAGAGTTTCACTCTATTAAATAGTCTAAGTGATATCCCAATGAACTGAAATCCATGATTGGTTGTAAGTTATGAAGTATTTGATCTTTCAAGTGAAAGATAGACTATTGGCTTAACATATACTGATTTATCTTTGAAATATAGAAATAAAGAAAGTGTATTTATATGACTTACACTTGAAAGGGAGATTGTTAGAATAAAAGTGAGTTAATATTAAAAAGTTATAGTTATACACTTCCTCCCAAGAATGGATATTATATTTAAATTTTATATCAATATCTTATGAAAATTGAAAGTTTGTTGTTGGTTAGACAATATGTCACAGTAAACCAACAGTTTGCTAATCCAAACAAATTTATTGTTAGTATAATTTGTTTAATCATTCGAGTCATGTATAAAAGATTATGTATGACATCCATTGAAGAACCAAAAGATTCTTCATGAATAGCCAATATATTATATAATTCAAGATTTATCAAGCACTGCTTGTTCACAAAGAAATTTGATTATGAGAGTATCACAAGTTATGATTTGGAATGGATCTCTATATTTCTGGAAATATATCAAACTCATATATGAGTACTTTCAAACATCATGTAAACCATATAAATGTTCAATAATTTTGATAGATACATCTATAAGATGATTATATGTAATATTACTATTAGTTTGCAACTTGAAGTTTGCAGGAATATTTTAATAACTTATTATGTTAAGCACAATTTCCAGCTTATATGATTCAGTCATTGAAGCCTCCATAAAATTGCTAGATTAATACTTATGAGAACAAAATTTTTATTTCAGTGTTGGTATATTTGATCTTACATATTGCATCACTTATACTAGCCAACCAAATTCTCCTGATAAAATTGGCTTTTGGTCAGAAGCCAGGTATATTCCATCTTAAAAAGTTTGAATGTGCATTCCTATTGATCCACCACAATACACATAGATGGATTTTTAAAGGAAATTGAGATAAATGTTGGGTAAGAATCCCCTTCTTCTTGTTTGTCTCTAAATGAAACAAATGGATTTAGAAGACTTATACTCCATGATTAGTCAATTGTCATTTGACAAAGTTTTCCTAACATGAGGGGAGAAATTGAATAGCTGGAAAAGAAAACAAAATGAATGCATTATTACTATCAAGTATAGATCCTCAAATATAGCAATATGAACACGAAGTTTATTAGGTTTTGCATTGATGAAATATTGCATAAAATTTGCCAAATGCAATTACTGACCTAAATGGGAATTACTAGATCTCATATTCCAGCTAAAAATTCTCTTATCAGCATAAATGAAAGTGAGACATGACCAAAATATGAGAGAATAATTAGTTATAAAAGAAAAGAGAAAGGAGCAAATAATCAAGCTGATCATATTAATTGCAAAAACCTTAAAAGAGGTTCAAGTACCTACAAGTAATAAAGAGATCTCAATGAATTATATCACAACCAGAAAAATGAAACTGAAAAGATAAGTTGTCGACAATATTTTTAGTAACAATGTCATGTGATCAAATGAGGATTTTATACACAAACATGTAGGTTGGAAGAAAAAAAAAGTTGATTGACCAACTGAAAAAGGGAACAAGACGCAATAAAAAATGTTCTTTCAATATGTGAAATTTATGGACCTACAATCCTAAACATTTGAAATATAAAGTTATTTGTGATATATGAATATTCATGTGAAAATAAAGATTTTCACAAGGTTTAATGATGATTATAATGACATACAACATTTGGTGGTGGATACAATAATTGTTGGATATATTATTAGTTTGGTAATATATACAAATGGAATAATGGGTCTATTAAATATCATTATATATATATGTCATATGCATATGGATAGTGAATATTACATGGGAATCCTTGAAGGATCTAAAATGCCAAAAGCATGTACAAGAATATCGTTCTATATATAAAATGTTGTGCGAGTTTGAAAATAATTTAAGCATATATAATTGATTGAAAACTATATTGGAAAATGAGTAATTTTACATTTTATTTGATTTGTAGATCGAGTTATTGAATGCATCAATGATTAAAAAATCTCATATTTTTGCCACGGTGAATTTTCTTCTAAAGATACATTGAATTTAATAGTCTAGAAGTACCTTATATGTTATGAGAATACTTTTGTATCATACTAATATTCTATTTATTATTATTTTATTGATAAAAGTTAGTTCTTGCCGGTGCATAGTGGAAATAAAAATGAGATTTGGTGTGATAGTCCTATGAACATATTATATAATATTATTTTGTTCAAAACAAACTGAATATGTGGATGCAAGATATATTTTGGTGATTTTCAAAATAATTTTCCTTTATTATTTCCACAATGAATACAATAAAGATGGAATATCAAGAAGATATGTTAAAGGAATACATTCCAGCAAAAAATTTTTGGTGACAATGCATCATTCATAGTTTGTCGGCCAAAAGAATGATATACTCAAAAATGCATTGGAAGTGTGTTCTTATAAAGGGGAGTAAATACGATATTACCATAAGGTGAAGTAGAAACTACGTTATACTCTTTTCCTTAATCAAGGTTTTGTCCCATGGGGTTTTTTTGGTAAGGTTTTTAATAAGGAAACTTCGATTTGTATTGTGTACTCTTTTTTCTTCACTAAGTTTTTGTCCTACTGGGTTTTTCCTAGTAAGGTTTTAATGAGGCTCAATATTTATTTATGGACATCTAAGGGAGTGTTATAAATATTCCAATTTTGGTGTGGATGTCCATAACCTTCCAAGATGAATCTTTTGAAATTCTACACTTAAAGACACATAACCTTTGACATGGATGGCTTAGTGGGAGTTTTCTATTATTAATGTAAATAACCTATAAAGACTTTATATTATACCATTATGTAGATTTATTCTTTTGTTGGAACTCTTGTAATGGACACTACTACAGAAAACACAAACTGTGACGCTTAATTTAAAGAACACTATGACACTTAAAAAATGCTTCAGAGCTATTAAAACAAGCTACGATACTTCTTGAATATATGGAAACGTCATAGCTTGATTATTTAATTTTTTTTGAAAAAATATAAAACTATGGCGCTTTATTGGGGAAGCGTCATAGGAAGGTGGCACTTCCTACAGCTCTTCTCAAAGGAGGTGCCATTGCAAGTCAAATGACTTCCAATGGAACTTCCCTGGAGAAGCGCCGTAGGAATTCTTTTTTTAAAATAATTTTTCGTAATTATTTTATATTCCTGATGAAAACATCCATTTACAATTCAAAATCTACAACAATTGATAATATAATTCATAGCAAAATGAAATAACATAGCACATATCTTTTGCAATATTGTGTCTTCATGTATCAATCATAAAAGAACTTTAGCATTTAAGTTGCTTAAACTTGAGCCATACACATTACTTTTAGGGAGGATTAAACTAAGTAATATTATATTTGTAAGCTCAAAAATTTAAAAACTTACAATGTATAGAAAGTTCAAGAAGACAGAGTTAACACTTCAAATAAATACTTGAAAAAAAATTATGAGCACACATATAAGATTCATGACAGATTTTAACTAAAAATGAAAACGTGAACCAAATGTTGAAAAAAAAAACACTTACAAGCTATGGAGCTTCTGAAGGAGGTCGTGATAAGGAAAGAAAGAACACATGGGAGAGGAAGCTTTGTATTGCAAATGAGTTTTGGGAAATGAGGGAGTTAGAGAAAATGCGGGAAGATGAAAATGAAAATAAGAACGGCGGATTGTTGAAATTAAATAGCACCTTATATGACATTTTACATATAAGCGCAATACAATGTGGGAGTAGCTGCGGCACTTTTTGTCAAAGCGCTGTAGCTTCCCAATTGTTTTTTTAAAAAAAACGTTATACCCAAGACACCAGGTACAAAAATAGGCCTTGAATACATGGTGCCTTGAATTCAAGGCTCAAACCAAGCACCTTGGATGACATGTTTTTAAAAAAGCGTCGTCCAAGGACTATTATTAAAAAAAATGATTTTTTTTTAAATAGTGGTGGTTTATCTTTTATACCTTTTGTATGATGATTTCCCAAGCAAGTGTCATACAAGATATTGGACAGTTATATATGCCACACGTATCTTTTTTAAAAAAATAGAAATATCCTCCAGCACTTGTATGTACAAGAGATTTATTTTTAAAAAAATAAAAGCCTTTTACTTAAGGGATTTATTTAAAAAAATTGCATTGTGATGCCACATATATATTTTTTTAAATGAAAGTCTCCTCCGACGTTTGTATGTACAAGGGATTTATTTTAAAAAAATAAAAACCTTTTACACAAGAGATTTATTTTTTAAAAAAAAAATTACACCACTTTAAGTGACCTTGCCTTAAATGGCACTTGGCCATTCAAGGCAATTGGCAATTGGATCTATCCAATTGCCTTCAAGCCAAGTGCCATTCAAGGCTTCATACGGGGATATATTTTAATTCCCCTTGTATGCATACGGGGATATATTTTAATATCCCCTTGTATGAGGCAAGCACCATACAAGGGGAGTAATTTTTTTTTTTTAAAGAACCTCTTGTATGGCACTTTCTTAGGAAAGCATCATACAATGTGTTAGGCAGCTATGATGCTTTCTTGGTTAAGCGCCATAACTATCACATGTATTTTTTTTTTCAAAAAATAGTAGTATGCTCTGGCACTTGTTTGAAGAAATTCCATAAGATTAACACCACTAAATCCGTATTTTGTAATAGTGGGAAGTTCATGATTTGTGCCCTATACATAGTATGCATGTATCAAATGTTGTAAGCTTGAAATGAAATAAAAATCACTCACTTCTTACTCTCCATTTCTCTCTTGTATTTCTTCACTTCCCTCATCTCAATCTCTTATATCTTCTTAATTTCATAACAATATATATATATACACCCACGCTATTTAATTTTCTAAAACTTTTTTAATAATCAGATATTTTTTTTTCTTGCACATATATTTTTTAAACAAATTTCTTACACATATATTATTATATAGGTATATAATAATATTTTTAATTTAATTATTATGTCACTGGCTCGACCGAATGGCCAAACCGTTCCAACCGTTTAGACTGTGACCCTTTGATCTATCTAGTTCAACTTGCAGCTCAGTTTTTAAAACACTGCTTAGACCAGAAAAAGGAACAAAATATATTCGAAAGCTATATAAGTTTGCAAAATTTTCAGTGTGATACATAATATAATATGTAATTTCCTATAAAAATGTATAATTCACGACCAAAATTCTTCCGCGAGGTGTTAATTGTTTTTTTTTTTTGAGAAATAAAAAAAAATTCAAGTTATATTGCCCCATACATCCTTTGGTTAAAGGAAATATCAAACCTTCACATACAACGTGGAGGAATCTTGCATATACTCGTTGCATGTATAGAGGCACTAATTGATTTGCCCCATGTAACCTAGCTGATTGCGTAACTCGTTAAAAGAAAGAAGAAGCATTTTCATTTCATTGCTAGAAAAAATAAGAATAAAATTACAATGATTGATTGTGGTTTTAATCATATAATTCAATTCAATACTAGCTATCTTACTTTAAAACTTTTTCATGACTAACTTAATTTTATAAATGGGAGTTATTTTATACGTTAGTGTTTATTTTAATATAAAAATTTCACAAGTAATATAATTCAATTCTTGGCCTCTCTTTAGCATAAGCCCACCCTAATTATTAACTAAACAGATCACGTGATACTTCCTCTAGTCCTAAATATAAAAGCTAGCTGAGAGAAGTTTGTTTTTATCCTATATGTAATACCTCAATCCACTCTTCTTTTCAAAAATATAATTTTCCCCCCTCAAACTATTCTTATTGATTGCACATATTAAAAGGAATTTTCATCAATGAGGATAATGATTAAAAATGGTATTGTAAGGAAACAAACACACATTAATAAACTTGACCTAAGTTATTTAGCTAGTATATTTAGAATAAAAAAAGTATATAAATTTTACTAGGGCAAAACTTAGGTCAAGTTCATTAACAATCACTAGGTTTGTTATTGTTCCAATCAATTAGTCATACGTCATTTTTTTTCTTTAGTTGGCTAATGGTAATTTAAGTGGGACTTTGGGATGAAATGCTGATGATGGGAAAAACGACGCGTGATTGAATATGATTATTAGCAACTTGACTATAGTTTCATCAATTGTATTATGTGAGACATGTCATGATTTTTCTAGGTCAGCTAGCTGGCTCTAACCAGGTATGATGGAGAGATACTAGGAGAAGGGGAGGGAGGGGATGTGTGGAGGGTTGAGGGTGAATAATGTGTGTGGTGGGGGATGTGGGAATACCAGTGTCATAATTACATGAAAGTGAAACACAACGAAAAGTTTGGCACATTATATACATTTGCCTTCTTATCACTACTCCCACATTTTCCCCTCCCATTCGTTCATTCCCCTCTTGGATATGACATCCTTTGTTTGATGCCTCCCTTCCCTCCACACCCCCAACACCTCTTTAATTATTTTCCTTTCTTCCTTTTTTTCTCTTTACATTTTAAAAATTCATCCCTCACCACTGAATTCATTCCTTTTTAAATTTTTTGGCTAATTCTTATAATAACAAGACCTAAAAACTTCACATGATATATATATATATTGCATCAATTTGAATAATGGGATTGCTGATTGGGTTATTTCAGGTAATTTAGCGTTATACGGGTAAATATATTAGTGAAGTTTTGTTTGCTAAAACGTAAAGATACTTTCTTTCTTGTTGAGTTGCCAAACACCCACATCATTCTACTATTATGGGGGTGAGGTGGAATGGAAAGCAAAACAATGGCTAAAAATTGAGAATTAACTTGAGAGGTTGGTTGTGCACAATAATTGGTGGTAGCGGATAATAATAGACCATTCCACACATAGTGCTAACTGATGTAGTAGTAGACCATTCCTATCAGTAGCCAAAACCTTTTTGATCCCTCGCTCCCTCTCAAGGCTGATATATATATATATATAGAGAGAGAGAGAGAGAGAGAGACTTTTCTATCTTCTTTGCTTCTTTCTGTTGTTGGGTAGTGAGGATAAAGCCAAAGGTGATGCCTTTTGTACTTGGTGGTGATAGCTTTAGAATCTAAAGTACCAAAGGGCAACTGGGCAAGCGAGGAGAGTTGCACATTAGCGATGAAACATTGAGTTGGGAGGATACTGTACCTAAACACAAATATGAAACCTGAAGATTATGGAAACCTAAGGGCTAAAGGCTTTTGGAGTGAAATAGTTAAAAAAGGGCTAAGGGGAAGTTGGCGGGCACTAGCTGCAATAAAGTGGGCAACAATCATAGCTTTCTTTAAGGAGAAACTTTGATTTTTGCCACAACGAATTTCCGTCAGAATTTAATTCCATTCGCAATGGAGAGAGAATTTTCGACGGAATTGAATTCCGTCGCAATTTCTAACGGAATTCCATCACACTTTCTAACAAAATACAATTTCGTCTTTAATTCCATCAGAAATTGCGAGGGAATTTCCGACCGAATTTAATTCCTTTGGAAATTGTGAGGGAATTTCTGATGCAATTTCTAAGGAATTCAATTCCGTCTTTAATTCCATCGCAAATTGTGAGGGAATTTCAGACGGAATTTAATTCCGTCGCAATTTCAAACACTGTTAATTGTTTTTGCTATCAGTGATGGAGAGGAGAGACTATATTCCAAAGAGAAAAATGTCTCACCACCGTCCTCCTCCACCACCTCCCACCAGAAATGAAAGAGGCTCCCTAATAAATCCAATTTACCTGAGTGAAGAAGAAGAAGAGGTACAAGAAGAGAGCATAGAAGAATAAGATTTGCATCAATACAAAAAACATGAAATTTACAATGGATTTCCATTCCGAAGGAAATTCCGTATGAAAACTGTCCAAAATTCCAATGGAAAATTTTCCGATGGAATTTTTTTCGTGCCAAATTTAGTATTGCAAATTTTTCCGTCAGAAATTTTGACTTTTGTGACAGATTTTTGGAAGGAAAATTCCATCGGAAATTTTTAACGGAATTATTCTGTCGGAAATTTTGAGGGAATTTTTGACGGAATTCAATTCCGTCTTTAATTTTGTCGCAATTTCAAGCACTGTCCATTGTTTCTGCTCTCAGTGATGGAGAGGAGAGACTATATTGCAAAGAGGACAAGGTCTCACCACCGTCCTCCTCCACCTCCTCCCATCGGAAATGAAAGGGGCTACCTAATAATCCATTTTACTTGAGTGAAGAAGAAAAAGAGGTGCAAGAAGAGATCGGAGAAGAAGAAGATTTGCGTCAATATAAAAACATGAAATTTCTGACGGAATTCAATTCTGTCGGAAGTTCCACCAGAAAATTTTCCGACGGAATTTTTTTCCTGGAAAAATTAGCAATGGAAATTATTTCGTCTGAAATTCTGACTTTTACGACGGAATTTTGGATGGAAAATTCTGTCAGAAATTTCCGATGGAATTGAATTCCATTGGAAATTGCAAGGAAATTTCTGAAGAAATTTCCGACGGAATTCAATTACGTCGCAAATTGTGAAGGAATTTCCAACAGAATTTAATTCTGATGAAATTTCAGGCACTATTCAATTTTTTTGCTCTCTATGATGGAGAGGAGAGACTGTATTGTAAAGAGAACAAGGTCTCACCACCGTCCTCCTCCACCTCTTCCCATCAGAAATGAAAGGGGCTACATAATAAATCCAATTTATGTGAGTAAAGAAGACGAAGAGGTACAAGAAGAGAGCGGAGAAGAAGAAGAGTTGCGTCAATACAAAAAAAAACATGAAATTTCCAACGGAATTCAATTCAGTCTAAAAATTTGTTGATGGAATTTTTTTCATGGAAAAATTAGCCATGGAAATTATTTCGTTTAAAATTCTGACTTTTACGCCGGAATTTTAGACGAAAAATTCTGACGGAATTGAATTCCTTCAAAAACTGCAATGGAATTTCTGAAGAAATTTCTAACGGAATTCATGCCACTATTCATTTTTTTTGCTATCAGTGATGGAGAGGAGAGACTATATTGCAAAGAGAAAAAGGTCTCACCACCATCCTCCTCTACCTTCTCCAACCAGAAATGAAAGAGGCCCCCTAATAAATCTAATTTACCTGAGTGAAGAAGAAGAAGAAGAAGAGGTGTAAGAAGAGCTTAGAAGAAGAAGATTTGCGTCTCTACAAAAAAACATGAAATTTCTGATGGAATTCAAGAAGATTTGCGTCCCTACATAAAAAAACATTAAAATTTTTATGGAAATCAATTCCGTTAGAAATTCCATAAGAAAACTGTCAAAAACTTTGTAAAAAACTTTTCCAATGGAATTTTTTTAGTGGCAAAATTTCCCACGGAATTAGATGTTGAAAATATTCCATCGGAAATTCTGACCTTTGCCAAGGAATTTTGGACGGAAAATTCCGTCAGAAATTTCCGTCGAAAATTGTGAGGGAATTTCCGATGGAATTTAATTTCGTCTCAATTTCAACCATTGTTCATTGTTTTTGCTCTCAGTGATGAAGAGGAGAGACTTTATTGCCAAGAGGACAAGGTCTCACCACCGTCCTTCTCCACCTCCTCCCACCGAAAATGAAAGGGGCTACCTAATAAAACCAATTTTTGTGAGTGAAGAAGAAGAAAAGTTAGAAGAACAGAGCGGAGAAGAAGAAGATTTGCTTCAATAAAAAAAATATGAAATTTCCAACGGATTTCCATTCCATAGGAAATTCCGTCGAAAACAGTCCAAAATTCTATCGGAAAATTTGCCGACAGAATCTTTTTCTTGGAAAAATTAGACATGGAAAATTTTCCGTCTGAAATTCTAACTTTTGAGACCGAATTTTGGGCAAAAATTTCCATAGGAAATTTCTGACGGAATTCAATTCCATTGGAAATTGCGATGGAATTTCTGAAGAAATTTCCTATGGAATTCAATTCTGTCTTTAATTACGTCGAAAATTGTGAGGGAATTTCCTACAGAATTTAATTCTAACTCAATTTAAAGCACTGTTCATTGTTTTTGCTCTCAGTGATTGATAGGAGAGACTGTATTGCAAAGAGGACAAGGTCTCACCACCACCATCTTCCCACCAAAAATGAAGGGGGTTCCATAGTAAGTCCAATTTACCTGAGTGAAGAAGAATAGGCTCCAGAAGAGAATGGAAAAGAAGAAGATTTGCATTACTACAAAAAAACATGAAATTTTTGTTGGAATTCAAAAAGAAAATTTGCGTCCCTACAAAAAAACATGAAATTTCTGGCGGAATTCTATTCCATCGGAAAACGATAAAAAATTATATCGAAAAATTTTCCCACAGAATTTTTTCCGTGGCAAATTAGCCATGGAAAAAATTCCGTCCGAAATTTTGACATTTCCCATGGCATTTCGAACGGAAAAATCATTCGAAAATATCCGATGAATTTCCATCAGAATTTAATTCTGTCAAAAATTGTGAGGGGATTTCTGACCGAATTGAATTCTGTCACAATTTTTGTCTTTAATTCCAACAGAAATCGTGAGGGAATTTCCGACGGAATTCAATTCCGTCGCAGTTTTTGACTGAATTCCATAAGAATTTATGACAGAATTCAATTTCGTCTTTAATTCCATCAGAAATTGTGAGGGAATTTCTGACAGAATTTAATTCCGTCACAATTTCATGCCACTGTTCGTTGCTTTTGCTCTCAGTGATGGAGAGGAGAGACTATATTGCAAAGAGGAAAAGGTCTTACCATCGTCCTCCAACCAGAAATGAAAGAGGCTCCCTAATAAATCCAATTTACCTGAGTAAAGAAGAAGAATACGTACAAGAAGAGCGAAGAAGAAGAAGATTTGCGTCACTACAAAAAACATAAAATTTCTGATGGAATTCAAGAAGAAGATTTGCGTCACTAAAAAAAACATAAAATTTTTTATGGAATTCAATTCCGTTAGAAATTCTGTAAGAAACCTGTCAAAAATTTTGTCTAAAAGTTTTCCAATGGAATTTTTTTGTGGCAAAATATCCCACGGAATTAGCTGTGGAAAATATTCAATCGGAAATTCTAACCTTTGCCAAGGAATTTTGAACAGAAAATTACGTCAGAAATTTCTGTCAAAAATTGTGAGGGAATTTCCAATGAAATTTCCAAGGAATTCAATTCTGTCTTTAATTCCATCGCAAATTGTGAGGGAATTTCCGACGGAGTTTAATTCCGTCTCAATTTCAACCACTATTCATTGTTTTTGCTCTCTGTGATGAAGAGGAGAGACTCTATTGCAAAGAGGACAAGGTCTCACCACCATCCTCCTCTACCTCCTCCCACCGGAAATGAAAAGGGTTACCTAATAAATCGAATTTACGTGAGTAAAGAAGACGAAGAGGTATAAGAAGAGAGCGGAGAAGAAGAAGATTTGCATTAATAAAAAAACATGAAATTTCCAACGGATTTCCATTCCATAGGAAAATCATTTGAAAATATCAGATAAATTTCCAACAGAATTTAATTTCGTCAGCAATTGTGAGGGAATTTCTGATGAAATTTCAAAGGAATTCAATTCCATCTTTAATTCCATTGCAAATTGTGAGGGAATTTCTGACGGAATTTAATTCCATCGCAATTTCTAACACAATTCATTTTGTTTGCTCTCAGTGAAGAAGAGTAAAGACTATATTGCAAAGAAGACAAGGTCTCAGCACCGTCCTCCTCCACCTCCTCCCAATAGAAATGAAAGGTGCTACCTAATAAATCCAAATTACGTGTGTGAAGAAGAAGAAAAGGTAGAAGAAGAGAGCGGAGAAGAAGAAGATTTGCATCAATACAAAAAGACATGAAATTTCCAACGAATTTCCATTCCGTAGGAAATTCCATCGGAAAATCGCAAAAATTCCATCTGAAAATTTTCTGACATAATTTTTTGTGTGGCAAAATTAGCATTAATTATTCCATCGGAAATTATGACTTTTGTGAAGGATTTTTGGACGGAAAATTCCGTTGGAAATTTTCGACACAAAATTCTGTCAGAAATTACTACGGAATAATTCCGTCGGAAATTGTGAGGGAAGTTTTATAGGAATTTTCGACAGAATTCAATTCCGTCTTTAATTCCGTCTCAATTTCAAACACGGTTCATTGTTTCTACTCTCAATGATGAAGAGGAGATACTGTATTGCAAAGAGGACAAGGTGTCACCACCGTCCTCCTCCACCACCTCCCACTAAAAATGAAAGGGGCTACCTAATAAATCCATTTTACGTGAGTGAAGAAGAAAAAGAGGTGCAAGAACAAGAAGATTTGCATCAATACAAAAAAACATAAAATTTCCAATGGAATTCAATTTCGTCAAATATTCTGTCGGAAAACCTTCAAAATCCATTCGGAAAATTTTACAACAAATTTTTTTGCTCGGAAAAATGAGCCAGGGAAATTATTCCGTCTGAAATTTTGACTTTTATGACGGAATTTTGGACGGAAAATTTTGTCGGAAATTTCCGATGGAATTTAATTCCGTCGGAAATTGGGTGGGAATTTCTGAAGAAATTTTGCATGAAATTTAATTCCGTCTTTAATTAAGTCGCAAATTGTAAGGGAATTTCCTACAGAATTTCATTCTGACACAATTTCAAGCACTGTTCAATTTTTTTTGCTCTTAGTGATGGTTAAGAGAGAATGTATTGCAAAGAGGACAAGGTGTTAGCACCGTCCTCCTCCCACAGAAAATGAAAGAGGTTCCATATTAAGTCCAATGGACCTAAGTAAAGAAGAAGAAGAAACACCAAAAGAGGATGGAGAAGAAGAAGATTTGCATCCTACAAAAAAAAAATGAAATTTCCAATGGACTTCAACAAGAAGATTTACGTCGCTACAAAAAAATATGAAATTTCATGCGGAATTCTATTCCATTGCAAAACCATCAAAAATTCTGTCAAAAAATTTTTTGACGGAATTTTTCCGTGTCAAATTAGCTTGAAAAAATTCCGTCCGAAATTTTTACATTTCCCACTGCATTTCGGAAGGAAAAATCATTCAAAAATTTCCGACGAATTTCCATCAGAATTTAATTCTGTCAGAAATTGTGTGGGAATTTCTAACGGAATTGAATTCCGTCTCAATTGTTGTCTTTCATTCCAATAGAAATTGTGAGGTAATTTCCAATAGAATTCAATTCTGTCGCAATTTCTGACAAAATTCAATCACAATTTCTGACACAATTGAGTTTCGTCCTCAATTCCATCAGATATTGCGTGGGAATTTCCAACAGAATTTAATTCCGTCACAATTTCATGCATTGTTCCTTGTTTTTGCTCTCAGTGATGGAGAGGAGAGACTGTATTGTAAATACGACAAGTTCTCAGTACCGTCCTTCTCCACCTCTTCCCACTGAAACGAAAAGGGTACCTAATAAGTTGCGCCACTATAAAAAGAAATGAAATTTTTGACGGAATTCAATTCCCTTCTAAATTCCGTAAGAAAATTGTAAAAAATTTCATAAAAAAGTTTTCCAATGCAATTTTTTTAGTGGCGAATATCCCACGGAATTAGCCTTGAAAAATATTCCATCGGAAATCTTGACTTTTGCCACGAAATTTCGGACGGAAAATTCCGTCAGAAATTTCCTATGGATTCTAATTCCGTAGGAAATTGTGAGGGAATTTCTGACGGAATTTAACTCCGTCGCCATTTCAAACACTGTTCATTGTTTTTGCTGTTGGTGATGAAGAGGAGATACTATATTGCATAGAGGACGAGGTCTCACCATCGTCCTCCTCCACCTCCTCTCATCGGAAATGAAAGAGGCCGCCTAATAAATCCAATTTATGTGAGTGAAGAAGAAGAAAAAGTAGAAGAAGAGAGCAGAGAAGAAGAAAATTTGCATCAATACAAAAAATCATGAAATTCCAACGGATTTCCATTCCGTAGGAAATTCCGTCAGAAAACCGTCCAAAATTCCATCAGAAAATTTTCTGACCGAAATTTTTTACTTGGCAAAATTAGCATTGGAAATTATTCTATCGGAAATTATTACTTCGGTGACGAATTTTTGGATGGAAAATTCCGTCAAAAATTTTGAACTGAAAATTCCGTCGGAAATTTAAGAAGGAATAATTCCGTCGGAAATTGTGAGGAAATTTTTGAAGGAATTTCTGACGGAATTCAAATCCGTCTTTAATTTCGTCGCAATTTCAAGCATTGTTCATTGTTTCTGCTCTTAGTGATGGAGAGGAGAGACTATATTGCAAAGAGGACAAGGTCTCACCACCGTCCTCCTCCACCTCCTCCCACCAAAAATGAAAGGGGCTACCTAATAATCCATTTTACGTGAGTGAAGAAGAAAAAGAGGTGCAAGAATAGAGTGGAGAAAAAGAAGATTCGCGTCAATACAAAAAAACATGAAATTTCAAACAAAATTCAATTCCGTCAAAAAACCGTCTAAAATTCCATCGAAAAATTTTCTGACAGAATTTTTTCGTGAAAAAATTAGCAATGGAAATTATTCTGTATGAAATTCTAACTTTTGCGAAGGAATTTTGGACGGAATTTAATTACATCGCAATTTCAAACACTATTCACTATTTTTGCTATCAATGATGAAGAGGATAGACTATATTGCAAAGAGGACAATGTCTCACCACTGTCCTCCTCCACCTCGTCCCACCAGAAATGAAAGGGCTTACCTAATAAATTCAATTTACGTGAGTAAAGAAGAAGAAAAGTTAGAAGAATATAGTGGAGAAGAAGAAGATTTGCGTCAATACAAAAAAACGTGAAATTTCAAACCGAATTCAATTTAGTAGTAAATTCCGTCGAAAATCGCATAGGAAAATTTTCCAACGGAATTTTTTTCATTAAAAAAATATTCATGGAACTTATTCCATCGGACATTATTACTTTTGCCATGGAATTTTGGACGGAAAATTCCATCAAAATTGCAAGGGAATTTCTGTGAAATTTCTGATAGAATTCATTTTCGTCTTTAATTCCATCATAAATATTATTGGAATTTCCAACGTAATTTAATTCCGACACAATTTGAAGCATTGTTCATTGTTTTTGCTCTCAGTGATGGAGAGGAGAGATTGCATTGCAAAGAGAACAAGGTCTCACCACCGTCCTCCTCCACCTCCTCCCACCGAAAATGAAAGAGGCTACGTAATAAATCAATTTTATGTGAGTTTAAAAGAAAAAAAGTGCAAGAAGAGAGCGGAGAAGAACTAGATTTGTGTCAATAAAAAAACATGAAATTTCCAATGGAATTCAATTCCGTCAGAAAACCGTCCAAAATTCGGTCAGCAAATTTTCTGACAGAATTTTTTTTCTTGAAAAAATTAGCCATGGAAATTATTTTGTCTGTAATGCTGAGTTTTGCGACAGAATTTGGGACGGAAAATTCCGTCGAAAATTTCTGAAGGAGTTTAAATGCATCAGAAATTGCAAGGGAATTTCTGAAGAAATTTCCTACGGAATTCAGTTCCGTCTTTAATTATGTTACAAATTGTGAGGGAATTTCCTATGGAATTTAATTCTGATTTAATTTAAAGCACTGTTCATTGTTTTTGCTTTCAGTGATGGATAGGAGAGACTGTATTTTAAAGAGAACATGGTCTCACCATCGTCCTCCTCCCACCAAAAATGAAAGGGGTTACATAGAAAGTCCAATTTACTGGAGTGAAGAAGGAGGTACAAGAAGAGAATGGAGAAGAAGAAGATTTTCATCACTACAATAAAACATGAAATTTTTGATGGAATTCAGGAAGAAGATTTGCGTCGCTACAAAAAACAAGAAATTTCTGGCGGAATTCTATTCCATCAAAAAACCATTAAAAAGTCTGTCGAAAAAATTTCTGACAGAATTTTTTCTGTGGCAAATTTGCCTAGGAAAAAATTCCGTCTGAAATTTTGACATTTGCCACGGCATTTCGAACGGAAAAATCATTCAAAAATTTTCAACAAATTTCCATCAGAATTTAATTCCGTCAGAAATTGTTTGGGAATTTTGACGGAATTCAATTTTTGTCTTTAATTCCAATAGAAATTGTGAGGGAATTTCCGACAGAATTCAATTCCGACACAATTTCTAACAAAATTCAATCACAATTTCTTACACAAATGAATTTCGTCTTCAATACCATCCGAAATTGCGAGGGAATTTCAGACAGAATTTAATTCCGTCACAATTTCATGCATTGTTTTTTGTTTCTACTCTCGGTGATGGAGAGGAGAGACTGTATTGCTGTAACCCCCTGCCATAATTATATCCGAAATACTCAATTAAAATGAAATAGAGACCAATAGGAAACAAAACTTATTTAAAATCCCATCTTCACGACAGGGTTTTCACAAATACATTTTGAAATCACTTTAACCTGGTCTCATATTCAATTTCGAATACAATTACATTACGCGGAATATCACATTTATACAAATATCAGAGTGTACAACAATAACTTCCCGGCAACTCCCGGGTTCATACCTTTACATAGAATTCATAGGGCACATTCGCCCTTTACAATTCTTCAAACGGGGATTACACAAATCTCAACTCCATACATGCATACTCATTACTCATCCAATATACAAATACAATATCCAAATATACATCCCAACTATCATCCGAACATATACAATTATCCCAGCATATAACGATAACCAACTACCAAATACAAATGCCCATAAGGGATTCTCGCCGCCCCTAGTCACTTGCTCCTTCCTTGAGCCACTTGACCTGTCTAAAATGTTGGTAGGGGAGGGTGAGATTCTAGAGAATCCCAGTAGGAAACAGATACCAATATGCATGCAAGATAAGTGTTTAATGCATGACATGCTTGCATCACAATAACTCATGTTCACATAATGATATATTCGCATGCTCAATGTTTCAACAACATACTCATGGCCATAGCATAAATAGAAACAGAGCTTCAATCATTCATATATGTTTCACATAATCAAGCAAAGCAATAACATGCATCAATACACAAACACAAATATCAATACATGCAGGAGAGGTAAGTTCCCTACACTTTTCTTTCCACGTATGCTCCAGCTCCGCTTACTCGCGAACCAAACGAATACTGAACCCTTTCAAAATCTCAAAATGCTGAAAATGGGGGTTGGCTACGGCCCAGAAAATCCAGTTTCTTGGCTGAACTTCCAAAAATCATAACTAATTCAGGACAAATCGAAATAAGGTGATTCCAAAGCCAAATGAAATCTATTTAAGTCCTCTTTCTAGGAAAAATATTTTCCATTACTAGAAATCACCACAAAAGTTCAGATTTACCAAAAACCTAACGTTGTGCCAAAACAGAGTCCAGTTTGGATACCAAATTTTGGTCAGTTCAAAATCCCAGCTCAAAAAGCGAAATGACACAGACTTTATGTCCATTTTGAAGCTTGAGATGTGAACTTTAAGACTGGAAAGTTTCATAATTTTCGAACATCATTTGCCCAGTCAAAACGTCCACGTCATCTGACTGTCCAGAACAGACTTGCCAAAACAGGGTCCATTTTGGATGCCAAACTTTGGTCAGTTCAAACTCCCAGCTCACAAAACGAAATGACACAAAATTTATATCCATTTTGAAGCTTGAGATGTGAACTTTAAGACTGGAAAGTTTCATAATTTTCCAACATCATTTGCCCATTCAAAACGGCAACACAAACAGACTACCCAGACAGAATTCTCACTGGACAGAATTTCCAGTTTTTCAACCATTGTGTCCAATCCAATTCAAACCAATTCCAATGATCAAATACCACAACATGGCACCATTTTCAACATAAAACACAACCCAATTCATCCAATCCAAAATCACAAGAAAATCAGGGCAAAATTCGAAATTCACAAAGCTCAACCAAAACTCACAAAACTTAGATCAAAAGTCTTCAAATACTCACCTCTTCCTCTTTCCCAAACCAATTCTTTGATTCTCCATCTTTCCAAATTTCCTCAAGCCATCAAACACCTTCAATCAAGAATCTAAAACCATAGAGATGAAGCTCTCATCACTATGAACAACTTTATAGAAGGTGATTAGAGCATTAGAGGACAAGAAGCCAACCAAAATCTCACCTCTAGTTTTCTCTTTCTTCCTTGAGCTAGGCGAAAATGGAGGCTTTGGAGAGATGAAGATGATGAAGATAGTGATCAGATTTTTTCCCTTTTTCTCATGTGTTGGCCGACCAAAATAAAGGAGAGGGAGGAGGAAAAAAAAAACACTTTGAACATTTGACCAAGATCTAAGGCTCACAAGTTGCCACTTGTCATGATCTTGATCCAGCTTCATGAGCTCACATAGGCACTTGCACACATGATTCCACCCTTTGATCTATCACACAAATCAATCCTAACCATTGATCTTGAAGTTACCAATGAGTTTCCTCTTCGGTAACTGACCAATAGGTCGGTAACTTTACCATTTTGCCCCTGATTATGGTAATCTCTCTTGGATCACCACCAAACACTTCATATCTTTCCATATCACCACATTATGCGCCCTCCCTCTATTTTAAGTCAATTTAGAGGTTAATCCATAATTGAACTTAAATACAGGGTTTCGGCGCTGCTCACAGCACATACGAATCACATCCGGAACTCAAATCACATCGAATTCTCCAAAAGGGTTATTTATCACTAACCACATCCACTTTTGGAGTCATTATCTCTTAATCACAATTTAGGATCTTGCTAAACCGGGGCTTAGCAGTCCACTTATCTCAGGCTTATTCTCTAGCCTCAAGTTTCAAAATTCGGGGTATTACAATTGCAAATAGGACAAGTTCTCACCACCATCCTTCTCCACCTCTTCCGACCAGAAATGAAAGGAGCTACCTAATAAATTGCGTCACTATAAAAAGAAATGAAATTTTTGACGGAATTCAATTCCGTAAGAAAACTGTAAAAAATTTCTTCAAAAAATTTTCCAATGTAATTTTTTTAGTGGCGAAATATCCCATGAAATTAGCTGTGAAAAATATTCCGTCAGAAATTCTGACTTTTGCCACGAGATTTTGAACGGAAAATTCCGTCAGAAATTTCCTACGGATTTTAATTCCGTCGTAAATTGTGATTGAATTTCCGATGAAATTTCAAAGGAATTCAATTCCGTCTTTAATTCCATCACAAATTGTGAGGGAATTTCTGACGGAATTTAACGCAGTCGCAATTTCAAACACTGTTCATTGTTTTTGCTCTCAGTGATAAGAGAAGATACTATATTGCAAAGGGGACAAGGTCTCACCACCGTCCTCCTCCACCTCCTCCCACCGGCAATGAAAGGGGCTACCTAATAAATCCATTTTACGTGAGTGAAAAAGAAAAAGAGGTGGAAGAAGAGAGTGGAGAAGAAGAAGAATCGCGTCAATACAAAAAAACATGAAATTTCCAAGAGAATTCAATTCCGTCAAAAAACCATCCAAAATTCCGTCAGAAAATTTTTTGATAGAATTTTTTCATGAAAAAATTAGTCATGGAAATTATTCTGTGTGAAATTCTTTCTTTTGCGATGGAATTTTGGATGGAATTTAATTACGTCACAATTTCAAACACTATTCATTGTTTTTGTTGTCAATGATGAAGAGGAGAGACTATATTACAAAGAGAACAAGGCCTCACCACTATCCTCCTCCGCCTCGTCCCATCGGAAATGAAAGGGCCTATTTAATAAATCCAATTAACGTGAGTAGAGAAGAAGAAAAGGTAGAACAATAAAGTGGAGAAGAAGAAGATTTGTGTCAATACAAAAAAAAAACATGAAATTTCAAAAAAAATTAAATTCCGTCGGAAAACCGTCGAAAATTGCATGGGAAAATTTTCTGACGGAATTTTTTTCATTGCAAAATTATCCATGGAAATTATTCCGTCGGAGATTCTGACTTTTGCCACGGAATTTTGGATAGAAAATTCCGTCGGAAATTGCGAGGGAATTTCTGATGAAATTTCTGATGGAATTCATTTTCGTCTTTAATTCCATCGTAAATATTCATGGAATGTCCAATGAAATTTAATTCCGACACAATTTGAAGCACTGTTCATTGGTTTTGCTCTCAGTGATGGAGATGAGAGACTGTATTACAAAGAGGACAAGGTCTCACCACCGTCCTCCTCCACCTCCTCCCACCGGAAATAAAAGAGGTTACGTAATAAATCCATTCTATGTGAGTGAAGAAGAAAAAGAAGTGAAGAAGAGAGCGGAGAAGAACTAGATTTGCGTCAATAGATAAAAACATTAAATTTCCAATGGAATTTAATTCTGTCAGAAAACCATCCAAAATTCTTTCGGAAAATTTTCTAACAGAATTTTATTCGTGAAAAAATTAGCCATGGAAATTATTATGTCTGAAATTCTGACTTTTGCGACGGAATTTTGGACAGAAAATTCCGTCGGAAATTTCTGAAGGAGTTGAATTCCATTCTGTCTTTAATTACGTCAAAAATTGTGAGGGAATTTCCTACGGAATTTAATTCCGACGCAATTTCAAGCACTCTTCATTGTTTTTGCTCTCAATGATGGATAGGAGAGACTGTATTGCAAAGAGAACATGGTCTCACCACCGTCCTCCTCCAACCAAAAATGAAAAGGGTTCCATAGAAAGTCCAATTTACCTGAGTGAAGAAGGAGAAGAGGCAGAAGAAGAGAATAGAGAAGAACAAGATTTGCATCACTACAAAAAAAAATGAAATTTTTGATGGAATTCAAGAAGAAGATTTGCGTCGCTACAAAAAAACATGAAATTTCTGGCGAAATTCTATTACATCAGAAAACCATCAAAAATTCTGTCAAAAAATTTTCTGACGGAATTTTTTCTGTGGCAAATTAGCCTAGGAAAAAATTCCATCCGAAATTTTGACATTTGCCATGGCATTTCGAACGGAAAAATCATACAAAAATTTCAGACGAATTTCCATCAGAATTTAATTTCGTCCGAAATTGTGTGGGGATTTCTGGCGGAATTGAATTCCGTCACAATTTTTGTCTTTAATTCCAATAGAAATTGTGAGGGAATTTCCGTAAGAATTCAATTCCGTCGCAATTTCTGACAAAATTCAATCACAATTTCTGACACAATTGAATTTCGTCATTAAATCCATCAAAAATTGCGAGGGAATTTCTGAAAGAATTTAATTCCGTCACAATTTCATGCATTGTTCATTGTTTTGCTCTCATTGATAGAGGGAGAGACTGTATTGCAAAGAGGACAAGGTCTCACCACCGTCCTCCACCACCACCTCCCACCAGAAATGAAAGAGGATCCCTAATAAATCCAATTTACAAGAGTTAAGAAGAAGATGAAGAGGTATAAGAAGAGTGAGAAAAAGAACATTTGCGTCGCTATAAAAAAAACTTAAATTTCTGATGGAATTCAAGAAGAAGATTTGCGTCACTACAAAAAGACATGAAATTTTCAACGGAATTCAATTCCGTTAGATATTCCGTAAGAAAACTGTCGAAAATTCCGTCGAAAAATTTTCCGAACGAATTTTTTTAGGGGCAAAATATCCGACCGAATTAGCCTTGGAAAATATTCCGTCGGAAATTCTGACTTTTTCCATGGAATTTTGGACGGAAAATTTCGTCGGAAATTTCCGACGGATTTTAATTCCTTCAGAAATTGTGAGGAAATTTCTGACGGAATTTAATTTCGTTGCAATTTCAAACACTATTCACTGTTTTTGCTCTCAGTGATGAAGAGGAGAGACTATATTGCAAGGAGGTTAAGGTTGCAAAGAGGTTAAGGTCTCACCACCTTCCTCCTCCACCACCTCCCACCAGAAATGAAAGAGGCGACCTAATAAATCCAATTTACGTGAGTGAAGAAGAAGAAAAGGTTGAAGAAGAGAGTGAAGAAAAAGATGATTTGCGTCAATACAAAAAAAAAACATGAAATTTCAACATATAATATGATTAAGTAACTTATATAGCTTTCTTAGTCTCTCTAAAAAAAAGTCAATCGAATCTTATATTTAGGATCGGAAGTAGTATCTTAAAATTATATCTCCTGTGAAACTTTTTTGACACAGTATATTCTAGTTTTCCCCCTTCATCTCCTATTTCTATTTTTGTTTGGACTTATTATACTTTCAGGTTCTTTTATTTTTTCTCCCCAATTGTATTACTATGCATGGTTCTTAAAACCGTCCCACAACTTATGATTGGAAGATATCAGGAAAACGTACTTTAAAATTAGAGGGTGGAATACTGAGGGGAGAAATTCTTGTTATGTCATTTGCAGTCTAACTAGTTATATATATATATATGGTATTTTTATTTTTTTTTTAAAAAATGAATCCCTTAATAAGTGAATCTTGGCAAATCTTTTAATAATTTTATTAATATGCAAGTTAATATTTAGGAGGTGCCAAATAAGCTCATAAGTTATTATATTTTAATTGGTTTGATGGTTAGATTTAGACCACAGATGAGATGAGGTTCCTCAACTAAGTGTTAGGCTATTAAAGACAATGACATATAAAATTAAACCCAAAATAAACTTAAGATTTAAAGTACCATATTGGAAAATTGATCTAAATTAAAAAAATACATAATATTCATATTGTAACTAAACAGCACCAGAGAAATTCCGTTTAATTCCCTTATCAGCCAATATTTTTAATATTCACAAAGTCGGGAAAATTGTAAAAAAGATTCTCAAATTTTCTTCTCTCTTTACTCTACCACCACACTATAGGAAAACACAAGTCTATATATTCTATAATACTTATAGTAACACCATTAAAAACTGTTCCATGAGTAACTATTCTTTGAGAAAATACTTATGTTTATATTAATGCCGTTAGTGTATTCCGTTTTCTTTGACACTAATAAATATTAATATTCATATTTATCACCCTCTTTTAGCTATCCTAATTATTTTATCATAATTATTCATCACTCTCTTTTATAATTCAATATCAATAGTTTATATTTTATATCCATAAATTATTAGCTGGCCACCATGATTTAAGGGGTTATCATAATAATAATTCAGCCCATAAATCAAGGAGTCATCATAATCATAATTCAAACTAAATTTGCAAGAAACTTAATTTCCAAGAAATATAGTTGGCCCTGTGATTATAGTAATGCATATATATATTAAGGTCCTGAATGTATTCCATTTTGTGTTCTCCATTCTTCATTATTGGTAATATTAATTCTTCATCCCTTATATCATAATAGACCAGCCTTATGAACTTATTAGGGATATTGATGATCGCTAGGATGCTTGGACTACCATAGCTTGGGTTATTAGGAAGTAGAAGATGACTAAAAAGATGTCACTTCTTAATAAAAAGTTAGTTGCTGCACTTAACTCAATTCTTTCTTTTCCTCCTTTTGTTTGATCTCTTGTGCCTTGTAGTATATTAATTTTTAAATTTAAATTTATTTTTTTTATATTCCTCCATACCTGACTTTCTTAATATTCATCTTTAACTGCAGAAAGGAGAGTTTGGAACTTTCCCAAAACAATTAGAACATTGTGTTGGAAGAGAAATCATTGTTGGTAATAACCTAATCTTGGGTGTGGCAACCAAAAAAAAAATGACTAGGCTTGTAAAGTTAATTTTAATGGATACAATAATGCCTCAATAAATATTCCTTCCGGTCCTTAGTATAAGACCTAGTTGACTTTTCTTTAAAGAGATTAAAAAAGCTAAATAAACTAGTTATCATAATACAAGTTGTGTATCATTAAATTATATATTAGTTTATAAGTCAAGCAAATTAGTTTGGCAAAAAATGACAAATATAAATACTATAAAGTAATTTATTTAATTTTCTTAATTTCTCCAAAAACTTAACTGGTTCTTATATTAAGCACCGGAGGTAGTACAATATAAGGTAAGAATAAATATCATGGTAATTAAACCAGGACTGGCCACTGAATCGGTTGAAGTACAGGGTCAATGGTCAGTGTGTAATATCTCAAAATGTACTCAAGAGCTAAATGTACAAAATAGATTGTGGGATTAATGACATAATTACCTCTGGAAAATTTTGTTATGACTTTAGTCAAGTTTCATATGCAAAATTGGCAATTTAATATTATATTGCAAGATGATATTTTACAAAATCATCTTCTTCAAAGGGCCATGATTTACGTATGACAAGAGAAAAAGTAAGAGTAAATACATATTGGCTACTAAATATGACATATGGAGACAATTTGACCAAGATAGCAAAAGAGGAAGACTTGGTCAACAATTCAACTAAAGTAAAGAGGATATTTCAAGAGCTTTCCTCTTTCCATTTTAATATGACTTTCGTCCAAATCATAAGGGAAAGAGGGAGGGAGAGTTGAATTAATACCATTGTTCACCTTTTCCTCAAGAAAAGTGAGTCAAAAGGTCAAAAGTATATCAAGAGAAAGGAAGAAGACTTGTTAACACAACTCCCACCCCTCAAGTCAATTATTTCGGCTATGTCATCAAGAAAGAAAGAGAAAAGATGAAGCAAAGATTTCTTGGCACATTTTGGACGTCCAATACATGAATAAAGAAAAGACTTGATGAAAAAAAAAAGTCAAGTTAAATTGTTACAAGTATTTGACCAAGATGAATCAATTTTGACCACAACTTTTTACCACCTTTGGACCACAATTTTGGCTGCCTCTTTAAGTGATAAGGGAAAGGAAAATCTGATCATTTATCTCTCTCTCTCTCTCCATCTTCAAGTCGGTTTGCAGAAGCCCAAAACGTGGAGGAAGAAAAGCAAGGTTTCAAGGTGAGTTTAATCTTGATTTTTCACCTCCTTAACCTCATCTATGGCTCAAGTGTCCTTCATAAACATTGTTCCTCTTGATGAGGGCTTCATTTCTATGGTTTTAGAATTTCAAGAGGAGGTGTTTTGTGCCATCATCCAAGAACAAAAGCTGAAAAACCAAAGAAAGGAGCTAAGGAGAAGCAAGAGGTGAGTATTAGCATCAATTTGAGCTATTGGTTGTGTTGGTTGAATGAGAATTTTGGCATGTGTAAATCTGCCCTGATTTTGGCTAAACAAGGGTTTCGGTAATTCATGATGTTTTGGTTATGTTATTGGTGGTTTATGATGATTGGAAACCATTTGACATAAGTTTGATGCTGAAATTAGAAGTTGGTAATTGTTGGGATTTATTTTGAATTTTCTGCCAAAATAGGACATGGAGAATGAGTGGGAATTTTTTAATTTTGATGTAACCATTGTGTTCTACATGAAAAATTATGTGGGAATAGCCCTGGGTTGTGAATTTTGGGTCATTGAAACTCAAAGTGTAAATTTGGGTTTTCAGCCTGAACAGAATTCCAGCGAAGTACTCTACTTGTGTGGTGTTTTTGGATAACCAAATGATCTCTAAAAATTATGAAACTTTCCAGTATTAAATTTCACATTCCAAGATTCAAAATGGATATATAATTTGTGTCATTTCGTTTTTTGAGCTGTGAGTTCTGGTTGCCCAAAGTTTGATGTCGAAACTGGACTTAATTCTGGAGCAGTGTGGGATTTTGTGTAATTCTGGAATTGTGTGGTGATTTCCAATAATGATTCATATTTTTCCTATGCAGAGGACTTCAATAGCTTTTCATAGGACTTGGGATCACCTCATTTCAATTTGTTTAGAATTAGTTATGATGTTTCAAAGTCTCAAGAAAATTCTGGCAGATTTGGTCCCTTATGCGAAAATTGAAGATGTAATGGCATAATGTAGTATTGTTGAACTTTGAGGTTAGGAATTGGTCTTTCTGGTTAATTGACCACTTTAAATCCTTAGTTGATTTGATTAAATGTCCCTAATGATAACCAACTTGAGTGTTTGAATTAACGAATTGGATTAAGTAATAACCTATCGCCCGTAATTCTAATTATAGGATTTGACATTTGCCCTGCACGTGATAAACCAGTGCCAGTGCACGAGCATAAAGAACAAGTTAGTGACTCTCTCTCTTATCCTGTGTATGATGCCTTGCATGTATGTCATTTCATTGAATATCCCGTGATGTAACATTGCCGTTGTGAAATATCGTTGTTGTGCTGTTGTGAGACATGCTGTTGTGAAATATGCCATTGTGAATGCAACGAAAGCTGTTGTAGAAATGCCATTGTGTTGTTGTTGTTGTGATTTGCTTACATGCTTTGTGATTGTACATGTTATAAGTGAATTGTTACTACTGGGATTCTTTTGAATCTCATTCTTTCCAATGATTAACCTACAGCAAGGGCAAGTGGTTCAAAGGAAAAGCAAGTGACGAAGAGCGGTTAGAGCTCCTAGCTAGGAGTTTTAATTTTGGTAGTTGGTTGTCATATTTTATTGGGGATTAGTTGCACATGTTGTATATATTGAATAGTGTTGTGTAATCCCCTGTATGGGAAACTAAGCATTGTAAACCCTTTATTAAGTAACAAAACATGAGCGTTGTTTGGAATTTTTTGTTGCACTCTGATATGTATAAATAAAACTGAACTGGTCAGACCAATTATATTCGAGATGTGAACGTGAGACCGCACTAAACAAGTTTTGGAAAAGTTTTAAGTTAACCACTGGTCTCTATTTCAACTTAATGACACATTCTCGAACTATAAATATGGTTATTAAGGTAGGGGGTTACACAGTGGGTCAGACCAAAGTCAAACTGAAGCTAACCTGGGGCCAAACTGGTGAGAAATTAAAGATTTTAGACTTATTAATATGAAATTCTAAAAAATAAAATTAAAAAAAAAATATTTTTTTTAAAAGTCCCAAACAAGGTTGATGACCGAACCGAACTGGTCTACTAGCTCGTTCGTTGATTCCGGCCTGAGTCAACCGGCTGGTCCGCATTTGAGCACAATGATAAATACACTATAATTCTGACATGTGAAATGTATGTGTGGATTATAAAATCACTAATCACCAGGGCATGTACAAAAAATAATTAATTAACATTCTTTTCTTTTAAACAAACCTTCGTTTCACGTTTGCTTACCCGGGCAATTCCTAGCTTTTTTCAAAAGAAATAAAAATCATAAATATATTACTAAAGAAGACAATACAACGCACATGGCATAAAAAGAAATTAATTTCAAAAGAAATTAAAATTCTTTTCTTTTAAACAAACCTTCGTTTCACGTTTGCTTACCCGGGCAATTCCTAGCTTTTTTTCAAAAGAAATAAAAATCATAAATATATTACTAAAGACAATACAACGCACATGGCATAAAAAGTTGCCTTCTGGCAATTGCATTAAAATGATATAGTCTCACTTAATCCAACAAAATTCTGATAAAAGATTTATGTCAGATCTTAGCACTTTACCTCACTCTTTGTCATGTCATGTAAGCAATAAGTTGACATAGCCTGCTAACATCAAAGCCATAATGACCACACCAACCCATAGATGGTTCAAACCCAATAATTTGATCAGAGGTAAATCTCCAACCCCACACAAGACACCCTTTGAGCACTCAAACATCACTGAGGATAACAAAATCCCATCCTAATTCCCAAGATTGATTTTAACTTGTTTTTATGTGTTTTATGGGTCAGAGTCTCACTGCTCATTTGGTTCATGGAATCCGAGGCAAGGTAAAAGCATGTACTGTAATGGATTGTAAAGATGATTATATGAATTTGTTTGATTTATCTATAAAGAAAGATGATGCATGTGTATAAAAACATTTAATTGGATTACATCAAATATGAAAATACATGGGGATAATACAGCAAGAGAAAAAATTACCCCTGTCTATAGCTAGTAAAAGCTGGCCCAACCCGGCCAGCCTACCACTGGCTAAATGTTAGCCCACCAGTTTTTTTTAGCTAGTAATTTGTTGAGATTTGTTTATCTCACATTCACCAAAGTCTACAAAAAGCAAAAGAAATCAAACAAAATATTCACATGTCCTAACTATCTCTTATAATGCTACTATTCCTCCATTTCAACACTAGTATCTCCAATACAACTCTCAAATCCCACATATTTTTTATTTTAAAATAAATCTCTGAGTAAAAAATTTCAAAGGAATGCTCAAGTAGCAAAAGATTCCTAATTCATTTCATTTGACCCAATGTTGCCACACTTAATGATCGGCCAGATGATTCTTGGGCTAGGTTCACCATATTATAATTCCCAAAATAAGTGTTCGGAATTGAAGCCTCCCCATGTCCTTGTGCCCGGCGAGCTGGTATACCCAATCTTTTTTTAATCTCAACCCATATTTTAGTGTTAATTGAGATTCAAAACCTGAATTTGATACAACACAAGGAAAATGATCTTGCAAAAACCAAATCTTCTAAGTTTTTATGAACCTGTCTTATGGAATCTAGTGAAACTGAAATATGTAAGGTCTCCAAGACGAGAATTGAGCAAAACTTGATAGCCAAACATATAGTTCTCTTTATCTCAGACAAAACACCAAAAAACTAAAACTAAAACAGATCCAATTCATCAATATAAAGGAGACTAAAGTATTTTAATTTGATAACACAATTTTAGTTACTATGCAATCATCCTCGATGTAAGACACAACAAGGCATGCATAATCGAGTAAAATTTGCTATAACAAATGAGTAACATTAGAGTAAGGGAACTACATCTTTAAATGATGCAAACAAATGAGTGAAGTTTTATAGCATGATTGAAAAATTATCCCGAAAGTGTGTGAAATGTCTTTTTTGAGAAATCCAATAGGACAAAGGAATAAGGAAGTATTGACCTGTTTCGTTTTTTGCAAGAGGACTTTTTTGAGTTCCAAGAAGGTAGCAAATATTAGAGAAGCACGTGGTTGTATGTTTGTGAAGTTTGATGCTTATGAAACTTTATAAGCGAGGCCCTTGTTTATGTGTGAAGTTTGATGCTAAACATGTAATAAGAATTAATTATACAGAGACAAAAATAAGAGACATAAGGAGTAGCAAGTCCTACTTTTTCTTCATATAGAAAACCAGTAACCATATATGTGAAACTTAGTACTAAAGGTTGCAGAAGCTGATACCCTTTGAAAACAGGGAAAATGCGCCAAGTTGATCTGTATTATACTATATAAAGGCAGGAAAAGTGTAAATCAACCCACAACTTCAAAACCAAGGGTTTCATAAAAGAGGAAGAAAATTAAATTGATATAAAAAGTGGTGTATAAAAGGTATCATGTATAAGGAACTTCATGCAGATCATATGGATACGGACAAGCCAAATTCAAATTTTATGCAAGCAAACCTCCCTTTAGTTTACTTCAGGTAGTCAGAATGCATAAAAATGAAAATGAATCACAAGAGGAGAACAAATAAAAATCTATATTACCTGTCAAAGAAAATAAAAATATACGAGTATTACCTTGGATAAACAAAACAAATATTACCCACCAGTTAAAGAACTCTAGGACAATACAACATTTAACCATCACACAAGCTTTCACACAGAATCGGAAGACGATTGATTTTCGGCGAGACTTTCATGGTTGATAACTCCTACAGGAAAAAGACGAGTGAGAGGGCAGTGTGCACTTAAACAAAAGATGTTCAAGGATGTGGAGTGTGGGGGTGGTATTGAATGGTTTTCATTTATAAATAGCAATAGATAGTCAAGTGAGCCATTAATGCATATACCAACGTACCAACCAAACATAAATGTGTCATCAACACAGGGTTGGTCTTGCTTAAGTGTCCTGCAAAAAAATAATCCGGCCTCAATACCCTTCATGACTATTTCAAATTGTTTGACCTTAGTACCTTTTTATAGGTGATGAGAAAAGGAAGTCTATTTTGTCAATTATCCTTCTGCAGATCTTGTGCCTCCCATGAGTTCAAATCAGAAATTAATATTAATCTCATCAAAAGGTATTGAGGCCAAACAAATGAGCTATTTGAAACACACTGTGGCTACGTTCCTAATGCTTGTGGATTATAGAGACTTATCTCACCTTGCATCAAAGCGTTTCAAGGGTTGAAAATTAAAACAGATTTTTTGGATTTAAAATTAAAGGTTCTGTATTATTAAAGAAACCCTTGAATGCCAACATGTGAATGACATTGGGATATCCTGAAGACAGATGGATCCATTTTTGTGGGGTCACATATATATTTATATATATAATAGTGAAGCAACCACATCCTTTAACATATCTAGATAATATCCTCTGCTATCTCTCCCCCTACATCCTCCCTCCTCTCTTTATTTTTGTGCCCTTTGATCGCTCTGATACACCACAGATTATTTGGGCCAGGCTCTTGTAATCCTTTAATATTTCAAAGTTTAAATTTAGCTTTCTTGTTGTTATAATTTTTGACATCAAGCCTCCTTCCATTAATTTTACTATAAAGTTACTGAAGAAAACTACCACGTCAAACTATAATGGGGATGGTGTGATGTAATATCCCAAATTGTGATTAAGGGCTAATGATTTCGAAAGTAATGTAATTATTGATAAATATATATTTTTGAAGAATAAGATGTGAATTTTGACCCGAATATGTTATAACCAGTGCCCAAACCCTGTAGTTAAGCATAATTATGAGATAAAGTTGAAAATGAACCCTAATGAAGGGAGGGCGCATGGTTGTGATGGTGGAATGGTATAAATGTGCTTGATGACGATTTAGTAAATGTTGTGATAATCAGGGGCAAAACAGTAAAGTTACTAACTAATTCGCCAGTTACCGAAAAGGAAACTCATTAGTATCTTAAAGATTAATGGTTGAGATTCACTTATCAAGGAATCTAGTGGGGTGGAATCATGTGTAAAGGTGTTCATGTTAGATCATGGAAGGAAGTATAAGATCTTGACACATGGCATTATTTGAGCCATAGATGATGGTCAAAGGTTCAAACCCTTTTCCCTCTCTCCTCTCTCCCTCTAGGTCGGTCAAGTGGGTATAGGGGCAAGGAAAATCTACACTTTCATCATCATCTTATTTCGCTCAGTTGCCTCTATTCCCGTCCAAAGCTATGGAAGAAAGAGAAAGGGAAAAGCTCAATTTTTGGTAAGGATTTAATCTTGTATGCTCAACTCACCTTCATTAATCTTGTTCATGGTGGTAAGGACTTCATTGCTATGGTTTTAGATTTTTGACAGGTGGTGTTTAAGTGATTGAAGGAAGTTGGAAGTTGGAGAATCAAGGGACTCACTTTGAGAAATTGTAGAGGTGAGAAAAAGCTAAACTTTGATATAATTATTGTGACTTTTGGTTAAGTTTAGAGATTTGTCATTTTTGCCCTGATTTTGTGTGATTTTAAAATGAATGAATTGAATGTTGTAATATATGGAAAATGGTATTGGGTTGTGTCTTTGGACCATAGGAGTTAGATTGGAAGTTGAAATGGAAAGTTTGATCATTGAATGGTTGTGTACAATGTGCAGATCCAAGACCAAATTTGTTGTTAGGATGTGATTTTGGGTGTTTTGAGGTTTCCAATAGGTTCCTTGTATAAAATTGTGTGGGAGTAGTATTGGACTAGAGTTCTAGGAACATTGTGACCATAATTGGTAACTTTGGGAAATTATGTCAGTTGCTGTGTTTTGTCTTCTGATAAGCCTCACTTGAGTGAGGTAGGGTCTCACTCGAGTGCAGCCCCATATTTCCTCTTTTTCTTCAGTATTTTGGTTAAGTTCTCAAGTGAAATCCAAGAGTGCACTTCCTAACCTGCGTGTGACATGTGTCCTTACTCGAGTGCCCTTGGTTCCACTCGAGTAAGGGAGTATTTTACACTTTAAAGTTGTGTCTTGGGTTAACAATCGTAGTCTATTTTCCAGGAGTGTGCTTCAGCACACACGGGTGTTGGTAGTCACTCGAGTTCTAGCTCTAGTGCTCGAGTGCACTTGTCACTTTAGGGTTCTTCAGTTGCCCTCGGGTAGACACTTCCTATGCCATACTTTATGGAACACGAGTGAGCATTTGGCTATCACTCAAGTGTTGATGTTTGTGCTCGAGTGAGCGAGCACTTTATGTCTCTGTTGTTGCTCTCTATCAAGCACTCGCACGAGTGAGCCATTGTCACTCGAGTGCAAGTCCTCTATCACTCGAGTGCAAGTCCTCTATCACTCGAGTGATGCAGCTAAAAATCAATGTTTTCATTCTGAAAAGAGAATCTTTGGTATAGTTTCTCCTAACTCTTTAGGCATGTGTCTAGGCTTCTACTAGCCACCTAAAGAGTTCAAATGATAACCAAAAACTTGGAATAGAGATTGATCCGCTATCCTTGATTTTGGTTTATAGGGTTTGACATTTGCCCTGGTCGTGAACGAACTGTGCCGGAGCAAGTCAGGAAAGAACAAGGTAGTGACTCTTTCTCTTATACTATATGTGATGCATTGTATGTGTGTTATATCATTGATTTGTGATGATGTCGGATGCTATAAAGTCTGCGGATATATGTATGCACCGCCACGCCAATAGTCCCTGAGTCGCTAACAATGGTTCGGGTAAGGACTGCGTGCCTTCCCGGTGGTAAAGGGGGATGAGGGTGGGGTGTGATTTGTGCTGCTATTATGTGATGATTTATTTGCATGCTATGTGATTATGTGTGGTATGAGTGATTTGTTACTACTGGGATTCTCTAGAATCTCATTCTTTCTATTGACTAACTTCAGACAGGGCAAGTGACTCCAAAGGGAAGGAGACGACCAAGGTCAGCTAGGATCCCCGGAGGTTTATATTTTCTTGGTAGTTGGTTATCGAACCTTAGTTGGGATTACTGTATGTATGGATGAGATGTAAATATTATTTTGAATTGGTTGTGTAATCCCCTAATTAAATAGGAAATTGATAAACCTTTAGTGTATATATATATTGAAACCCGGTGGTTGCCCGGGATTTTTGTTGTACACCATGATAGGTATAAATGTGATTAAATTGTGCAGGGTAATTATATTTGAAATTGGAGTTTAAGATGAGGATGGGAAAGAAATTTTGAAAGAATTGGTGAAAACCCTACCATAAAGAAGGGATTAATATGAGTTTTAATTATCCATCGGTCTCTAATTCATTTTAATTACGCATTTCGGATTATAATCACATTAATTAAGCAGGGGGTTACATGTGACATGCATCTTATATGATTTCCTACCTGACATTATGTTTATGTAAGTTAATAATTTAATTATGCTTGTGCCTAAGGGAGCTTATGAAGAGAAAATAGAAATTTATTTATTTGCCTCGAATATATGATAATATGCAAACCCTTGTAAGCTGTAAAGTGAGTATGATTGGAGACAGTGAGATTTTCCTTTTTTTTTTTTTTTGATAACATGTTTCCTTTTACATTGTTTACTTTTACATTGCCGTTTGAACTTTTACATTCTGTGTACTTTTCGACAACGTGATGTCATGCTTAGAAAAAGATAAAGGTTGTTTCTTCTTCGTATGTATACGGTTGTGGTGGAACTGGGAAGACATTCTTGTGGAATGCATTGACATCATCACTCCGTGCAAAAGGACACATTGTGCTTGCAGTTGCATCAAGTGGAATTGCTGCAACATTATTACCATATGGTAGAACAACACATTCCAGGTTTGCAATTCCTATTCAAATTAATGACTCCTCAATGTGTTCAATAAAACAAAATTCTCCTTTAGCAAATCTCATCACATCCACAAAACTTATTATATGGGATGAGGCACCGATGGTGCAACGTTTTTGTATTGAGGCATTTGATAGAACCCTAAGGGATATCATGCATTGTGATAGGCCTTTTGGCAGCAAGTGTGTTATTATGGGAGGTGATTTTCGTCAGATATTACCAGTTATACCAAAAGGAACAAGAGGCACAATTGTCAATGCATGCATAAATTCTTCTTATCTATGGGATCACTGCATCATTTTTCAATTGACCAAGAACATGCGACTGAATTCTTCTGCTTCAAGGAATAAGAACGATAAGTTAGAATGGTTCTCAAGATGGTTATTAGATATTGGTGATGGAAAATTAGGGGACTCATATGATGGTGTTGCGGAACTTGAAATACCTAGTGATTTGTTAATTTCAAGCTATCAAGATCCAATTTATGCAATTGTGGAATCAACATACATAAACCTCTTGGAAAATCTCAACTCTAACCAATACTTCAATGATAGAGCAATCTTGGCTCCAACTATTGAAATGGTTAACTGTATAAATGATCACATGTGTTCTATGTTACCTGGAGAGCCATATGAATTTCTCAGTTGTGGCTCAATTTGTAAGTCAAGTGAAGATAGTGATAGCTTTGACAACCTGTACACCACAGAATTTCTTAACACTATTAGTTGCTCCGGTATGCCTCCACATAAGCTAACATTGAAATTAGGAGCACCTATAATGTTGTTGAGGAATATTGATCAATCATCTGGATTATGCAATGGAACAAGGCTTCGTATAACTCAACTTGGGAAGACTGTCATTGAGGCGATCACATTAAATGGTTCACATCCAAATCAAAAGGTCCTCATTCATAGGATGGACATGAATCCTTCTGAAAGTAGATGGCCTTTTCGCATGCAACGTAGACAGTTCCCTGTCACCCTTTCCTTTGCTATGACTATCAACAAAAGTCAAGGACAATCTCTTCGCCATGTTGGATTATATCTTTGTAAGCCAATCTTTACACATGGCCAATTATATGTTGCATTATCCAGGGTTAAAAGCATGAATGGTTTAAAGATTGTTGTGGATGATAATGGTTGTGGGAACAAGAAAACAACAAGGAATGTTGTGTACAAAGAGATATTTAGGAATCCTAATTGATTACAAGACATTGTTCTTTGACATTGTTGAAATTCCATTTTGAAACATGTACTGTGAATCTATTGGTGGATTTTTTTGTTTACTGTTATTGAGGTTTCATTTCTAATATGTAGCAATTCATTGGTAGCGAAGTTTTTATGTTTGTTAAAAGCAAGAAATTGCATCAACAAGGAAGCAAAATACGTTTAAGCTACCCATGAAGTACTATCACCCCGTGCAACGCACGGGGAAGAACAAGCTCGTTTTACCCAAAAAGTTATCTTTGTTAAGATGCAAATTTGCTCTGTAAGTACATGTATCATCATCTACTTTATTTTTCTTTTCAAAGTTAGATTCAAAACTTTTGGGATAAATCGCACTTTAACAAAAATAACGTGGATGACACGTGGATTGCGAGCTCAGCATATTTAGTCAACTAATGGTCAAAATTAACTGAGATAATAGCAAGGACAAAATTGCTCCCTTTTTGAAACTTCTAGGGCAAAATTGCCTCTTAAAAAACTTCCCGGTTCATTGAAAACTTTTGAGGCAAAATTGTCCCCTTAACCCTAAATAAAAAATATAATCAAATATATTAAGGTAGAATGGTAAGTTGTTATCATGCCTCCCCTCTCATCCGATCCTCTACTCTTGGGGTGTATTTGGTTTGAGGGGAGGGGAGGGAAGGGAAAGGGGGTTGAATGACCTTTTTGGGTTGAAGGTATTTAAGTTTTGGGCAGGAATCCAAAATTTAAAAGAAATTAGAGGATAAATTTTGGGCAAGAATCCAAAATTTAAAAATATATAGGGTAAATTTTGAGTTTCTTAAACCCAAAATTGTAATTTCCACCCCCTCCCCTCCCCTCCCCTCAAACCAAACACATCCTTAAATCAGACAAGGAAGCCCCCTCCCTACCAACCAATCAAACTAAACAAACAAGTATCATCCCCTCCCTTTCCACCCCTCCATTGGTACCAAACATCCCCTATATATCAAGTTTCCTTCTCTTTATTTTTCCCTTTTCTTTAATATATTTTTTTATTCCCCTTTTCGTTCGTCCCTATGTAATTCAGCATTTTAGCCTCCCTCCTGTTTCCACTATCACTCTTCTCACTTTCACCCTCCTCCCCCCCCCCCTCTCTTCCTGGCTCCTGCGCCTGCCTTCTCGCAATTTCGACCTCTTCTGCCTCTTGTAAGTTTCCTGTTCATTTCCTTCTGTTTTAATGAATCTTCTTGGTTGGTTGGTAATTGGTAATATCTGATTTTTTTTCCTAAGTAAAAAGCTTCTGGTCATGAATTTTTGCATATTTATTCAAGACAGTAAGTTTTTAACTTTTTTAAGGATCTGTGGCTTCTCCTCTTCATATCCTTTCTTCTTCTTTCCCCAAGTGTGGCTAGTTTTGTTTTAATTGGATGCTAAATCACACTCCTTCCTGACAAAATATTGTCAGCTATCAACTACCTCTAAAGCCAAAGTTTTCAAGTTATTGCCTTTTCAGCATTCCTTTCAAAGACTGGGTGGTTAAAGTTGTTCCAAGTTTTTCCCTCTAAAGCGAAAGTCCGGCCCATTCCAAGTTCTTTCCTTTTCAGCATTCCAGATTCAGACTAGGCAGGTAAAGTTGTTTCAAGTTGTTTCCTCCAGTGATTTCATGCTTCTTACCCAAAGGTAATGGGTACTGAACAGGACTTAAGCCAAGTTATTTGACAACCAGCCACATATGAGGCATACAAGATCCATCTAATTATTGCTAAAATATCCAGTGATACCCATTTTTAAACTTCTCTTACCATTTTTTCCCTGTTGATTAGATTAAGGAACAATAGCTAACTCGCTCTTAGGAAGTATACAAAGGGCACACAAGTATAGAGCTAGGACAATCTTGAGTCTCATATTTTTATTATTTTCCTGAGTTCATTTTAATTTTAAGAATTAAATTATATAGTTGGAAACTAGTAAAGCAGAAAAAGGTTGGAAAATAATAAATTTGTTGGTGTAGCAGTTGGAAAATAAATTTCTCATTAATTATTGAGTCCTCCCTCTTTATGGGCCTGTGACATTATCTGGCCCCATATTTTATCATTTTCATTTCTTATGAAAAATGGGCCTCTAATATCCGAATATGACAGCCCAAAATT
This sequence comes from Inga laurina, assembly GCA_963855925.1. NCBI lineage: Eukaryota > Viridiplantae > Streptophyta > Magnoliopsida > Fabales > Fabaceae > Inga > Inga laurina. Next base: position 58,772,175 of record OY979701.1, read on the forward strand.
TCAAGACACTAGAGGCCCATTTACGCAACGCTTTGAAGTTTACTTTTTAAACTAAAAACATTAAAAGGTGGCCACTTGTTTCTTCTTCTTCCTCCTCCCGTTCATCTTCCAGACATCCTTGGTTTTTGATTAAAACTATACTGTATTATTGGCCAAAAAAAGAAACTATACATTATTTGCTATTATTTTCCGTTGAGATTTTTCAAACATGATTATTTTTAATATTTCTTTACGTCTGAATAAATAATTTTGAAATTTGATTAATTTCTAAATCTCATGATCTCCAGATCCCACAAGCTCTTATTCAAGAGTTTGGTTAACTCCTTAGCCCTAGCATAACCAAAACTTCATTCTGTTACTTATGATCGCCATCCATTATTAGTTAACTTGTTTCAAATTCTATGTTCCCATAATATCCCATCATCGTTTGTGTTGTTCTGAGTTCTAATTTTTCTTTAACTTGCTTACCCTATTCTTTTTCTCATTTGCATTTTCGTTTTCACAGATGCTAATTGTTAGAGACTTCCACTTCGACTGTGATTTCTTTGATTAAATCAGGTCACAATGAAAATTTTTTTTGTATTTGTACAGATTACTTCTATTTTTTGTTACAATATTTCCCGTCTATTTTCGTAACTTTTTTTTTTTTAAAAAAAAAAGGGGTATAACCTAGCTACTTGAAATTATTCTAAAAACGGGTATCAGATGCATGTTTATTATTTACTATTAATGCTTATGCATGTACTGTTATTTTTATGATGGGTAGCTCGTAATCTTTTTCCCTATATGCCAAAGATGAATCTCAATCTCAATGCAATAGTGGAAAATGTCTTGAGAAAATTGCAAATGTTGTGGAAACCTTTAACTCTGTTGAGAATTGCTAGCCAACACAGACCCGGAGATCTCCCCATCAATTATGAAAAAATATCATTTAGACCCCATAGAAACAATTTTAGTTCAGCCAACCCCTAAAATATCACTTAAAAAAATTATTACAAGACAAAAACTCCATGGATTCTTTTAAATCCCCTTCTAAATTCACATATTTGTCAAAAAAATTTGTGTGCAAAGAGTAACGGCCTTGGGTGCCCATAGTATACCGTTTAAATTCTTTAACCTTTAACTCTATGTCGACCAAGTTGTATGTAAAGTTCTTCCATGCCATTGTTTGTACATTGTAAAGTGTAACACGACTACGTAACACAGCAACAGGTTTAAAGTGATCGTTTACCTGGTAAACGAGAGGATGAGATACCAGGAACAGTATCACTAAAACCCAAGAAAAGGGAACTTGTTTCCTTCCAAAAGAATGAGATGAGATTTCAAAGATCTTTAATAGGTTGGGTTGGGGAGTGGTCTGAGATCAACATTGCTGTTCTGCAATAACTGGCAAGGGATGAAATGTTCTGGCTGGCTAACTATGGATGAAATCAGATCTTTAATGTCTGTCCATTGTTGAGCGGGCTTTATTATTACGTGCCGAGATTTTTCTAATGTGTGTTTTTATTTCACTTATTCTTAAATAGGATATAATTTGTGTGCTTTATACATGACATATTCTGCATTTTGCACAAAAGTGATTTATGTCCTTTTATTACTGTCTTCTACTGGATTCCTTTCCCTCGAAAAATGCATGCTCCCCAAATTATGACAAGTATGGCGATTAGTAAATCTACACTGAGGAAGATTTCTTTAAAGAATTTAATTCTTTGTTCGGCTAGCTCTAGATGGAGTTCATTAATTTAGATTTTGAATAGCCATGTTAAGTTTTGATAGGTTGATTATATTGTGTAGCTCAAAAGGTTGAAGTTGTCAAATAGTAAAATGTAGAAAATATATTACTGGACTAGTTTAGGTGAATACTATAATAGGAAAATTTACCTTGAGTAAAACGATACATCTGTATGTCAAGCTGGATAAATGAGGTTAATTTCTACGATTTTAGCATAAGCGTAAACTGTTCTACACTGTTGTTTTTTGGGCTTATTTATTTTATCCTATGTTATTCATCCATTTATTTACTTTTGCAAATGAATAGGCTTGAATTGTGCTGAATACGAAGATACCGTGCCCCATGGATGATGACTTCTCCTTAGAGCAAAAAGTGCCATTCGGTCTTGTAGAAGCACCGAAATGGAAAAACACAGATCCACAATTATAGGTGTCACTAGTCAGAAGTTATTCGGTGATTGCATGATATTGTTGACTATTTTCTATGTTCACCGTTAATCACTCTTTCTCTGTCTCTATTTTTTGTCCTATAAATACCATGTAAATCCTCTCATTCTAATATAACAATTCAGTCTTCATATTTCTCTTCATGGTATCAGAGAGTTAGAGAAGAATCAAGACTGAATCAAAAATAGTCACCGTTGTGTTCTGTGTTGTTAATATCAGAACTAGAATCGGTACCTCTGTCTCTGACGTTGTCGACGCTTGTCCCAGCGTCCCAATTTCTGTTAGAACCAAGGTCGGTGCCTCCCAGTCTGTCTCTGCCCAACGAGTTCTACCGTTTGTCGCAGACATCAGGACACATCAGGTTGCCGACGGCTTCACCGTCATCAATCTCCACCTGGGTGACTTCCTCCTCCATCGTTGTCAAATCTAGGCACACATAAAGAAATCGGAGAAGACAACCACCAGTGACATTCATCACTATCACGGCCGGCATCTTCTCCCTTCTTCCTTGTGACCATCATCATAGTGTTTAGAAAGGAACCTGAGAGCTATATCTGGGCACGAGAGTAGAAAGGGAATCGGAGTACCATCGTCTCTCCGTCTTCCCAAATCACCGTAGTCCGGCTACCGTCCACCGTCCACCGTCCACAGTCCACACTGCTGCCAGAATCGTGGATCATCTCCAGCGGACCCACTCTCTTCATTAAGGCGCTCTCAGCTCTCACTCCAGTAAGCTCACTCCAATCAGGATCTCACAGTCTCATCGAGCATCCTCCAGAGAAAGAACGTAAGTCACGCAATCAACAGCCCAGAAGAGAGAGGAACGCAGAGAATTGAGAAAGAAGAAGACAAAGAAAGAAAAGATTAAAAAAAAAAAAGGGGAGACAGGTACTATTCACAGGTCACTATTCATAGGCACTGTTCAGTCCGTGACTCATTACTGTTCATTGGTGCTGTTTTGTCCGTGACACCTTACTATTCACTTGTACTGTTGATCAAGACTATTCATCGGTACTGTTTACTGGTACTGTTCATCACGTACTATTCACTGGTACTATTCACCACGTACTATTCATCAACGGTACTGTTTCATACTACTCACGGTGTTCTTCCCTATCAGTACTAGCGACCATTGTAGTGTTTCTTCATTTCCAGATTGGTCAATATGTCTATAGTTTCTAATGACATCTCTATTGTTCGATCCATAGAACAAAGAAGTTCTAAAGGTCGTCCACTCTGTGATCATTGTAAGAAACAGGGGCACACAAAGGACACTTGCTGGAACCTCCATGGTAAACCTATTGGCTGGAAGCCGAAAAGAGGGCAAGACAGAGGTTACGTGACTGAAGCTTCCAAGGAATTATCCCAAAGTGACAAACTGCACAAAATCATAGAAATGCTAGCCACATTACAAACTACGACAAAGCCTACTGCCATAGTAGTCAGGAGAGGTAATTTCTTTCAAGCCTTGGCTATGATAAAAGAACTATGTACAGGGAATTGTTGGATTGTTGACTCAGGTGCCTCGGATCATATGACTGACAATAAGGCTCTCTTTTCATCCTATACTCCTATTACCAAAGGAGTGACAGTGCGAATTGCTGATAACTCAGAGTCTGTTGTAACTGGAATTGGTTCCATCAAAATCTCTGCTACACTCACTCTTCACTCCGTATTACATGTTCCAAAGTTGAAGTGTAATTTACTATCTGTGAGCAAATTAGCTAATGATGAATGATGTCAAGTTAACTTCTTTGCTACTCACAGTCTTTTTCAAGATCTGCTGACAGGGACGACGATTGGGAGTGCAAAAGAGCTTGATGGTCTCTATTACCTTGATGAAAGTGATAGTCATCAGATTAAATCTTGCAATAAAGTGTCTCTCCCTAGCACTAATGACTTAGAGTTATGGCATAAACGTTTAGGTCATCCAAATTTAAATTACATGACTCAAATGTTTCCATCCCTTGTTCCTCATAAAATCACCTCTGATTTTCATTGTGATTCATGTGAAAAGGCTAAGCATCATCGTACTTCATTTCCAAAAATCCCATACCAAGCATCAAAACCTTTTTCCATAATTCACAGTGACTTATGGGGACCATCCCGTACTCCAAACCGATCCAAAACAAAATGGTTCATCACATTCATCGATGATCATACACGTGTCAGTTGGGTCTACTTGTTGAAGGATAAAACAGAAGTGTATCAAACATTCCTTAACTTCTACAATATGATCCAAACCCAATTCCAAACCCAAATCCAGATCTTGCACACCGATAATGGGACTGAATACTTCAATCAGGTTCTATCTACCTTCTTGACCGAAAATGGCATTGTTCAAAAAAGTACTTGTCCCAATACACCTCAGCAGAATGGTATTGCTGAACGAAAGAATCGCCATATTCTCGAGACTGCCAGAGCCATCATGTTTAGCAGTAATGTTCCTAAATATCATTGGGATGATGCTGTCCTTACTGCCACATTTCTCATTAACCGAATGCCAAGCCGACCACTGTCTTATAAAACACCACTTTAACTCCTCCACAAATACTATAACCTCCCATACCTCGAAAACACTCTACCACTCCGGGTGTTTGGTTGCACATCATACGTTCACCTCCATCACACCAATAAACTTGACCCTAAAGCCCTTCGGTGTATCTTCCTTGGTTATTCTCATTCCCAGAAAGGATATAAGTGTTATGATCCGATCTCCAAACGTTTATTTATCACCTGTGATGTCACCTTTCTTGAAAATACACCCTATTATGCCTTGTCTGCAATTCAGGGGGAGAGAGATGGTGAATTTCAGACAAAAGAAACACTAAAGGATGACCAAACAGTCACAATTTATACACCGACCCACACAGAACCTAATCCTGATACCTCTGATGCTCCTGATAACAACCTTGATATCCCTAATAATCCTGACAACCTTGATAACTCTGATAATGTACCAAATCCAGGGGGAGAAACAAATATGTGGGGTAATACCTATATACGGCGACACAAAAGAGGTAATGAGCCACAAGCTATTAGCACTCACCAAGAGTCGATACCAGAGGCAAGTCCAGGAGAAACAGAAGGTTCTGATCTTAATCTTCCCATTGCAGTGCGAAAACAACCTAGACAACCCAAATCATCCACTAGATATCCCATTGAGAAGTTTGTCTCTTATAAGGCCCTTTCATCTAAATACAATGCATTTGTATCTCATCTTGATAGAATTAGGATACCAGACACTATTGATGAAGCTATGGCTATACATGAATGGAGACAAGCTGTCTTGGAGGAAATGGAAGCTCTTAAGCATAATAAGACATGGGATGTAGTAGATCTACCACGAGGGAAGAAGCCTGTTGGGTGCAAATGGGTATTCACTCCTAAGTATAAAGCAGATGGAACTCTTGAGAAATACAAAGCTAGATTGGTTGCAAAAGGCTTCACGCAAGTATATGGGGAAGATTACACTGAAACGTTTGCTCCAGTAGCCAAGTTAAATACCATCAGAATTCTCTTATCTATTGCAGTGAATTTAGATTGGAATCTGCACCAACTTGATGTAAAAAATGCTTTCCTCAACGGAGAACTCAAGGAAGAGGTGTATATGAAGTTACCTCCAGGGTTTCCAGGAAAAAAGACTAACCAAGTCTGCAAGTTAAAGAGATCGTTATATGGGTTAAAGCAATCTCCGCGTGCTTGGTTTGACAGATTCACCCGGGTTTTGAAGAGACATGGTTATACTCAGGGGCAGAGTGATCATACCTTATTCTTTAAACATCATAAAGGCAAGATGGCTGTTCTAGCAGTATATGTTGATGATATAATCCTTACTGGAGATGATGAGGTAGAAATCAATCAAATCAAGGGAGCACTTACACGAGAATTCCAAGTCAAAGATCTTGGAGAGATGAAGTACTTTCTTGGGATGGAAGTTGCTCGGTCAAAAGGTGGTATCTATATTTCCCAAAGAAAGTATATACTGGATCTCTTGAAGGAAACAAGGATGACAGGCTGCAGACCTAGTAACACACCTATTCGAGTTGATAAAATAAACGAAGAAGCAGACCTTGGTAAAGCTGTGGACATAGGAAACTACCAGCGAATGGTAGGTAAATTAATATACTTGTCCCATACCAGACCCGATATCGCATTTGCCGTTAGTATAGTTAGTCAGCACTCCCATAATCCTACACAGAAGCATTTGAATGAAGTATACCGGATCCTTCGTTATTTGAAGGGATCTCCAGGATGTGGCTTACTGTTCAAAAAGACTGATAAACGAAATATAGAATTGTTTACAGATGCTGATTGGGCAGGTGATCAAGATGATAGGAAATCCACATCTGGATACTGTACGTATATATGGGGTAACTTGGTCACATGGAGAAGTAAAAAGCAAAGTGTAGTTGCAAGAAGCAGTGCTGAGGCTGAATACCGAGCTGTGTCACCTGGGATTTGTGAAGGCATATGGATAAAACGTGTTCTTGAAGATGTAAAAGAATGCATAAATCTACCGATCAAAGTCTATTGTGATAACATGGCTGCAATCAATATTGCTCATAATCCAGTTCAACATGATAGAACCAAACATGTCGAGATAGACAGACATTTTATAAGGGAAAAAGTTGATGAGGGTATCATTGATCTAAGGTACATACCCTCTAAAGAACAGACCGCAGACATCCTCACTAAAGGACTGTCCAAGGACAGATTTGAGTATCTGATTGGCAAGTTGAACTTGATTGATATCTACAGTCCAACTTGAGGGGGAGTGTAGAAGCACCGAAATGGAAAAACACAGATCCACAATTATAGGTGTCACTAGTCAGAAGTTATTCGGTGATTGCATGATATTGTTGACTATTTTCTATGTTCACCGTTAATCACTCTTTCTCTGTCTCTATTTTTTGTCCTATAAATACCATGTAAATCCTCTCATTCTAATATAACAATTCAGTCTTCATATTTCTCTTCAGGTCTCATAAAGGGGATAAAGTTTGACATTTTAACTGAGATAAATAGAGTTAAGTATAATTTTGATCTTATATTGGTATCAGCTTCTTCTTTTCTTAGCTTTTTCAGCTTGGTCCTTTGGCATGCCTGTTTGGCATAACAATGTGTTAGATCAAATGGCATACCATGTAACACGAAGCATGGAGTGGAGGGTGGGAGACCTGTTGATTTATGTTTGGGTGCATAAATTGTCCTTTCGGGTCAAAAAGGAAGTTGTAGTCTGCTGATTTGATCATAATCATAAATATCTTCTAGCGGCCTTTTAATTACTTTTACCTCTACAGGAGTATATATCTGCACTGCCGATTAATGCAGCTGGTCAGGTCACCTGTTCTGATTTGGGTTTTCCAAATCAATCTTGGGAGTGCTCCTGCTCCACATGTGGTTCTAAGGAAAGGAAATTCTGCGAAGGTGTGTATGGATATCTAACAAGGAAACATGATTTGGGATTCACTTGAGTTCTGATCAATGTAACTTCACTAGTAGATGGGATACTACAAGATATTTATTGAATTTCAGGTCATTTTGGTGTTATCAAATTTCCCTTTCCGGTGTAAGTCTATCCGACAAGAATCACGGCTCGACCTTAAGGTTAAGCAGCTCCTACAAATACATTTAGTTTGTTTGTCAATGAAAGTGTTCATTATATATTTAAATAATTTTTATCAGGAAAATTATCCAAGAAATCCTTAAAATCAAATTTACTGTACGCTCAAACTTTGAGATTTCATCTAAAGTGCTCATATCAAAATTCATTAATTTTCACCTTATGAGCAGAAATAATTGACGTATAACAATAAATTAGAGAATTATGGAGTCTCTTTGACGTTCCTTTCATTTTCTTTTCCAAGGTTTGTCTCCCTAAATCATGTGATTATGTTGGTGATACACTATTTGGCTTCTATGGGTTTGCACGCTTGCTCGGGTACACACTGATAGTTCATATTTCTTTTTAAAGGGTGCTCATTCAACAAACAAGCAACTTATAGGTTGCAAATATTGTGCCTTAAGTTTCGAATGCTTCCCTAACTTTTTTTTTTTAAAATAATTTTTATTCTTCTTTCACTTTTTCACTTTGCCACCAAAGAATTAATAGCTTGTGCAATAAACAGGGAAGTTCAACAGGCTTAAAGTTTGTGCTGAATACAAATAAACCCTGTCCCATGGATGACGACTTCTCCCTAGAGCAAAAAGTGCCATTGGGTCTCATTTCCTATAATTTTTTTAAAAAAACTTGAAAAGTTATTTTATTTTAAAACTATTTTAATAATATAATTACCCTTCCTTAATTGCGGTAAAAAGGTGAGAAGTTCCCATATTTAGAATTGAAAGGAATTCACACAAGTAGAGGGATTGCGAGCAAATAAAGTTTTATTACTTGGATAGTAAGAACTTATACCCCACATAAGCATAAGAGGGCCTTATTAGTTGTTTGCTTCTGTAAGTGTAGGGATCGCATCAAGTAATAAAGTGATAAGTAAAGTATCATTCCCACGAGGATTTGTTTTAGCGATTAAAATCAAACAATTAGCTTAGTGCATTCAATCAAGTTGAGCCAAAACAATGTTGTTGGTATAGAAAAGAATTTGTAAAATCTATATTTAAAATAATGGAACTTGAATGTGTAAAATCAAATCTGATATGGAAACTCAGATTATTTATCCCCTTTGTATTTCATAAAAACTTGATTATGTTCCTCTCTTTTAATGCCTACAATGATTATCTGTGTTAGTCTAAATTCAAAGGTATTTAGTTCAGCTTTCTCAAGTCAGAACCAAGTGTTAGATCTCACATGTTTTGATGATAACAAAGAATGGTATGAAAAAGATTTGATAAACAAATAAGTTTGAATAAAGTAATAACAGGGCAAATCATCACTTGAAGTAAGCACTGGAGTAATGAAGAAAGGCCAAGAGAAAAAGCTGAGACACTTCATCACTGGCAAAATTCCTAAGGGGTTACTCGAGTAAGTACTCGAGTAATGAGACAGAAACTTGAAGTAACCAGAGTCGACCTTCAAGTAACCTACCAACGTTACTCGAGTATGTACTAGAGTAACCAGGTAAATCACTTCTAGTTGCTCTCGGCCTGCCGACGTTACTCGAGTATGTACTCGAGTAACCAGGTAAATCACTTCCAGTTGCTCTCGGCCTGCCGACGTTACTCGAGTATGTACTTGAGTAACCAAGTAAATCACTTCCAGTTGCTCTCGGCCTGCCAACGTTACTCGAGTGAGCACTCGAGTAATCAAGGAAATCACTTCCAGTTACTCTCGGCCTGCCAACGTTACTCGAGTCTGTACTCGAGTCCCCTGCTTCAAAAAATATGTTGCTCTCGGCATTTTCAATCCTGCCAATGTTACTCGAGGAGCTACTCTAGTAACTTACTGTAGTAAGCAAAACTTGAAGGTAATACTCGATTAACTTGATATGACACTTCACTTGAGGCACTACTCAAGTATTCAGGTATTCAATTATTCTTTGTTAAATATTTGAACTAGTTTACTCGAGTCAGTAATCGAGTAATCTACAGAATTATTTACAAAGCACTTGAAGTGTCTACCAGAGTAAGCTATGCAGAAAATTGATGATTACTCGAGTAAGTACTCGAGTAACCAAGTAAGCAAACTTGAAGCGCTCTCAGCCTTGTAATCCTGCCAACATTATTGGAGTAAAGCATTGAGTAACCAGAAGTTTATTTGAGAGATTACTCGAGTAGCCACTCAAGTAACCTAGGAAGAAAATTGTATCATACCCAGTAAGTATCCGAGTAAACAGGTATTTCCAAGGTTTCTAAATTTGTTTACTTCATGCACTACCCGAGTTATGTGATGTTCATTTATTAACCTGCTATCATTACTCTCACGATGATACTCGAGTAAGTACTCGAGTAAATTTAATAAATACTCGAGTAACTACTCGAGTATGCAAGTCCAGAAATTGAAAAATCATTCCAACGTTCATTGATTTGTTTCCTATGTGATTAATCCTTCATTGTATTAGTATTCTTAGCATATTCGCAGATAAACAATGAAGTAATCTTACCAATTAAGGAAAGTCAAATGCAACGTTCAAACGCTACCTACCGCCACCTACCACAAACGGATATTTTTCAAATATTGGAAAAGTCAACAGTGGCTGTGCACACTCTAACGGGTGAGAAGAAAATGTTCCAACGGTCACTACCAACACATCTATATATATATGGGAACATCCAAACAGAGAAGATAACAAGAACACACACACGAACGCATTATCAAGTTCACTACTCTGTTTTACATATACTTGTAATTTTGTACTTCAATGATTCTTATTCACTCTGTGAGAGAGATATTTCATTCAAGCTCAATATTTGTTATTGAGGTAACTTAAGGTTGTGGAACCTTGAGTTGGAATTGGATTATAACTTGTAAGGGGGGGCGAGTGTCCAGGCGAAGGAACTTGCTTGCACTGAGGTGCCAAGAACCCATTGAATCTTGGAAGTTATAGTGAAACTCTCAGAGATATTCTGAGGACTGGACGTAGGTCAAAGTGGTTGTGGCCGAACCAGTATAACTCCCGGTATACACTTCGGTGATATTTCTCCTTACTCTTTACTGCATTATATTCACCGTCAAGTTTTCATATTTGCAATGAAATTTTTAGTATCACCCAATTCGCCCCCCTCTTGGGTGAAACGCTTGTTCTAACACCAAGTTCATACACTCAATTAATATGCACAATCTCTTGCTACATCAAATGAGAATATACATTCAGCATCAATCTACATTGACAAACTAATTCAATGATTATATCTCTATATATCACTAACAATCTATCCATTTATCAAGTTAACTTCAAGTCAAGTGTGATTTCAACCAAGTTCTTTACTCAGATCTTGCTTTCTCAAGTCAAAATAGAGTGAACAAGACAATCTAATTGCTGGCCAAACATTCAGAAGCTTTATGCATAGGATGAAATCAACACATATATATATCATTCATACATAAAAGAGAGGACGTTCCAAGTATTAATCCATACAAAGGTTCAAAATAATCCTAGAATAGAGGATTTAGCTGCTCATGTTCAGAAAATGAATACCAATAAACAGAATAAATACAGCCATATTAAGAAAATGGAGAAGAAAGGGAAAGAAATCAGCAGAGGCAAGGAAAATCAGCTTGAATCTTTTCAAATCTTCAATCTTCACTTGATTTCCCTTGATTCCCAAGCTCAGAGAGATGTCCCAGCTACCGCTTAGGGTTTTTTCGATCTAGCAGATGGAGTTCTGAACCCTGGATCCCACATTTATAGACCCTAAAAATCAAAACGCATAGCAGCTGTATTGAGCCTTGGCTACAGCCAGTGAAGTGGCTAAGCTTCATGAAATATGTTGGCCACGGCTAGTGAAATGGCTTGGCAGCGACCAAATTTCTTGAGGAGGCCCTGGCCACAGCCAGTGGAAATGTCTGGCCGCCCCCTAGCTTCTTCAACTTCCTTGGTCGTGGCTAGTGGAAATGCTTGCCCACTTTCAACTTCGCTCCCGCTAAGGTCTGCTTTCTTCCCTACTTGCATTTCCATGGCATGGTTGATTACTTAAACTCCATTTCACCTTCTTTTCCTTTGATTCGTCTTTCTCTGGCTCCGATTATGACTGAATGTGGTCTTGTCAACACAAATAACTACATAAAAGCCCGCAGTTGATAATCCTAACAGACATTCATATAATTTCACCACATTTATACTCTTTTTATCCCAACTATGCATCAGGCACATTTCCTTTGCTTTTGTTCTCCCAGATATCCATTATTTCACCAAAATGTGTGAGAAATTAACAGGAAATGTGCAAGTTTGACAAGAATTTCATGAGGTTAACAATAGTATTAGATGGTATGATTTTTTTTTATTTAACATTATTAGCGTTGACACTTGACACTATAATTTGAATATGAAGGAAGCAATATGAGTTGTTAATAAAATGCAAAAGGATTAGATTAATCATGAGACCTTTAATTAAGATAGTATGAATGTGAAATAAATCCTATCAACGGGTTCTAATAAAATACTCAAATAGATATGTATCATGCTCAAGCAATGACAATAGAGCTCTTAATACAATGAGCATGAAATATTGTGAATGCCCTTATAGTTTTGTGGCATGAAAACTTTCCTATAAATGAGTGGTTGCAGATTCGGTCCGACTTTTAACATCATATTTTTAGTGTATGCCCCTAAAAATTAAAAAGAAAAAAGAGGAAATATTAATCTTGTGATTACCAATAGGGGTGAGTAACGGGCGGGCGGGTCTGACCCGTGGGTCAACCCGTGACCCGCCCGTTTAATTTTCACAAGTACGGGTTGCCTCGTACCCGTGCCTTAACCCGTATCAAAACGGGTACGGGTTAAACGGGTTCTGGTTAAACGGGTCCAGGGAACCCGTTTAGCCAAAAAAACTTTTTTTTTTGTTTAGGCCTCCAAAATGGGAGCCTGTTCGCACAATTTCAGTTTTTTTTTTGCCCTCTACAAGGGAGCCCATTTGACAGCCCAATTCAGGTTTTTTTTCCTCTACAAAGGGAGCCCATTTTGAAAGCCCAGTTCGTTTTTTTTTTCCATTACCTATTTGACAGCCCAATTATAGTTTTTTTTGGCCCTCCAGAAGGCAGAAGGACAAAATTTATATGATAATGATAAATTGATAATATGCTATGAAGTTTAAACTTCAATTATTACAAATTCACAAGCTACAAAACAATAGAAATATAACATGCTAAATTGCTAATGCTAATATGCTATGGTGACTCGTGAGGACTGAGGACCCAGTTTTGCAAATCTTCATTTTTTTGTCAATTCACCTCCTCCCTCTGCTTTTGCATCTTCCTCTACAAAATGAACAAAGATATCAATATGTATTAATATTAACTAATAAGAAGATGAAATGAAACTTAATTATTGAAAATAGAGAATGCAAATTAAGATACCGATAATAATAGCTGCAGTCTCGTCAAAATTATCAACATCAAAATCATTCAAGTTGGGTGGTTTCACTGATAGCCAATTTTGTGCACATATGAGTGCCTTAGCCATCCTTGAGGATAAAGAGCTCCTGAAAGCATCTAATACTCTACCACCCGTACTAAAGGCAGCTTCTGAAGAAACTGTAGAAACTGGGAAAGCTAACAAATCACGTGCCATCAAGCTTAACACTTCATACTTAGAAGCATTCCCTTTCCACCATGACAAGATGTCAAATTTTGCATCGCGATAACCAACCAATTCAGCTCGAAGGTATTCATCCACTTCTGAAAGTTTCTCTACAGTACTCTCTGCATCTGCCTTTGCTAAAAACTTTTGATATGTAGCATCAACAGATGACAAGGCCACTTCAACTTCTAACTCTGGTAATGGAACATTATTCCCACCACCACCACTATTATCCCCTTGTTCCATTGATGGTTGAGATCCAGAAGTTTCACCAAGATGAACACTAGTTGAATAATGGTCATATAAACGATACATCACACCCATAATCTTCCTCATCATAGCTTCACACTTTGTTGGTTCATGGAAAAGGTCAGCAAAAGCGACTTTGACATATGTCAATTTATATCTAGGGTCTAATATCAAGGCCACAACCAAAAGTGGATTCATTTTCTCAGCTGCTCCCCAGTATTTGTTAAATTTAGATAACATTCTTATTGACATGTCATTCAAGAGAGAGCAGGAATTACTTGCACTTCCATTGAGGCTTGTCTGAATTGCAACTATGTGCTGGAAACAGGTGTTACTTGTAACATAGTTTGATCCAGAAAACCTCAATGTCATGTTGTAGAACAACTTTAAGAAGCCAAGAAACTCACTCGCAGTGCTCCAATCATATGCACTAGGAGCCAAAATGGTAGGTTCTATTGTCCTTCTTGTAATTGCATCATCAGATACATCATCAAAACCTTCAAGGTAATCAATCAATGCATAAGTATCTCGACTGGACCCTACCTTAACCTTTTTCTTGAAGTATTCTTTGTACTCTTGATCTTCCTCTTCCATCCGAGTAAAAACTTTGACAAACTTAACAGCACTCTCAAGCATAAGATATGTTGAATTCCACCTAATCACAATTCACAACATAGAAATGAAAAACAATTGCACATCAATTATCAATACATAATAATAGATTCATATCAAAGCTCATTCAAACTAATTATAAATAAATTACCTCGTAGGACAATCCAAGGTAAGTAGACTTTTTGATTCAACTCTCTCCCTTTCAGCTAGTATTATGAACTTACGCTTCCTTGATGGAGAAGATTTAACAAATTTTACTGCATGTCGGATGAGCTCAATGGACTTGTTCATTTCTTTGAGACCTTCAGAAACAATCAAATTTAATATGTGAGCAGCACACCGCATTTGCAAAAATTCTCCATCACAAACCAAACCATCCCAACTCATCCCAACTCCTGAAATGCTTTTTCAAAATTGCAATTGCAGAATCATTGGCAGAAGCATTGTCAACTGTGATTGTAAACACTTTGTCAATGCCCCAATGAAATAAGCAATCCTCAATTTGTTTAGCAATTGACTCCCCTCTATGATCCGTAATCTCACAAAAATTAAGAATGCGTTTCTGTAAAATCCAATCCTCATCAATCCAATGTGCAGTCAAACACATATAGTTGTTTTGTTGTACAGATGTCCAACAATCAGTGGTGAAGGACACACGGACTTTCGAAGTCTTGAAGTATTTTCTCAAGATATCTGCTTGTTCTCGATATATATTGTAGCAATCTCTAGCGGCTGTCCACCTTGAAGGCATTTGAAATTTGGGTTGAAACTCTTGCAACAGTTCTGTAAAACCCTCCTTTTCCACAGTTTGGAAAGGCACCTCATCCTTTATGATGTACTTAGCAACAACCTTTCTGCCTCATTCTTGACTAAACAAGTGATGAGTCAATGATTGATTTGTTGTAGCCGCGAACAAGCTCTGGCCCTTGGTTGCTTTGTTAGGATTCCTTGGACACTTTTCGAAATGTCTCCATAATTGTTTAGTGCCATCTTGCGAAGGATGACTTGCATAAGTTAATCCACAATAATTGCACTTGGACCTATGTTTTCCTTTGGTTTCTGCTAGTGACAGCCTTGTAAAATGGATCCATATATCAGATGAGTCCTTCCTTTTTTTCCTAGGTCGTGTTTCTTCTGTTTTCTCCTCATCGTTGGTTTGACTCTCAACATTAGTGCCATCTTGTGTTATTCCTGCTGTTGTTAGTCCAGTCTCATCATCCACATTTTCAAGTGCAATTGGTGGTTGTGCCATGCTATTTAACCTTCTCAAACAAATCAACAACTTTAAGATAAAAACTGACTATTGAAAATTTTGGCAATGATAAATATCCTCTATCTTATACCCATGATAATTGATAAATATATGTTGCATAATATAAAAAAAATGGATAGGTTGCACAAATATCAGGACGTCTGTCTGCTTTTAACCACAAAATTAGATGAATCATATCATACTATCTACTTGTAACCACAAATATAGCCACAAATATCAGTTTATTGAAATCCAATCACAAACCAGAGACCCAAATAAGATCAAGGATGATGTTGATTCAACCGAAAAACCACAGGACAAGAGAAAGGAAGCAGATCTAAATGGGAGACTCACCCCAAAGCAGATTCACATTAACAGATTCACAACACAATTGACAATGGTAGCTCAAAACAGATTCACATTAAAACAGATTCACATTGCTACCCAAAGCAGATAAAAAACACAATGCTACATCAAAACACAAAATATAAAAATCAGATATCAAAGAGAGAGAGAGAGGTGGAAATCCTACCGAAGAAGCAGATCCAAATAGGAGACTCACGACTCAAACACTTGAATCCTGAAGAATGCTGAAGCAGAGGAATTCAGAGAGGGAGAGACCTCCTCGGTCGGACACTCGGACGGACGAGCCACGACGGCGACACCTTTAAGGGACCGACGAGCGGCGACGGCGAGACCTCGGTCGACGGGGAGAGACCTCCTCGGTCAGCAGCAGGCCTTGACGAGCAACAAATTCACGAGGCACCGAGATGAGCGATCTGACTCTGAGAGACGAGAATCAGTGCTCACTGGCCGCCGATTGACGACTCGAAGAGGCGAGGGGCCGAGAAGAGCTATCTGACGCTGAGAGACGAGAATGAGTGCTCACTGGCTGCCGATTGACTCGCTCGACTAGGCGAGGCGCCGGCCACCGAGAAGACCGATCTGACTCCGAGAAGACCGAGAAGAGCTATCTGACGCTGGACGAGAACGAGGGGATGGGATCTGATTATCTCTACCTTCCTCTATCCCAGCCTGCGGCACTCACACTTTCAGAGTTTCAGATTTTAAAATTCTCTCGGAAGGTGTTGAGCTTGAGAGTGTTGAGCTTGAGAGTTGAGACTTGAGAGTGTTGGACGGTGGACTGGTGGGCCAGAAGACAGAATGATCACGGACGCTGAGTGGCTGACACGCTGTTGTGCATGTGGTCATATGGGTCAAAGTTTGATATATATAATATATTAATCATAAATTCATATTCGGCGAGAATGAGTGGGTGACACTGTGACTAGGGGTGAGTGGGTGACAGATTGACGGGCATTAAATGGGTAACGGGTAACCCGTTGGTTAACCCGTTACCCGCCCGTTTTTAATAAACAGGTACGGGGTAACCCGTACCCGTTACGGGCCCAATTCTGGGCGGGTACAAACGGGAAAAATTAAACGGGTCGCGGGCGGGCGGGCGGGTCGCGGGTATTTTGCTCACCCCTAATTACCAATCCATCAGCATGAGCGGGAAAAGTTAGAAAAATTGTCCATCCATGATGAACTACCTAGTTTTATTTATTTTTTTAATTTTATTTGTTGGTTATAACAAGATCCTCCGGGAAAGTTTTGTTTTCGGCACTCAGCAGTTTTCTACCGAATGAGAGAAGTGGACATGGTGCGAGACAATGGGTTTTTAAATTGAAATAAATGTTAGGCCTAGAAGTGAAAATTATTTCTAAGGACCAAATTCAGAAGTTAATTATTAATTTATAGCAACCTCTCATGATAAATATTTTTAAATTTGATATTAATTTGGAGAAAATTTGTCAGTTTATATAACACTAATCAATTAGGAGAAGCTCTGTCAGAAAAGAGACTCAGAAAGGACAAGTGCTAGCATCTTACATGGCGTCCGATGTGACAATTATATTCCAAACGACGGTCCACTTGGCATTTAACTTCTACGTTAACACATATGGAGGAAGACAAAGAAGAAAGACTGATTCAAAATGATATTAAGTCATTTTATCTTTATCTTTATGTAATTTTATTAGTTTTTTTATATACAAAAAAAATGAAAAGCAATAAAATAAGAAGTAACAAATTATTGCTACCTCCGGTGTAACCCCCTTCCATAATTAATATTCGGAATACGCGATTAAAGTAAAATAGAGACCAATAACAATCAAATAACATTTATAAACCCATATACCAGATGGGGTTTTCACAAATACCTTTTGAAATCATTTATAACCTGGTCTCACATTCATATTCCGAATACCATTACTACACGAAGATAAATAAGATATTTAATATAGGGCACAATTGCCCATTACAATTCTTCAAATGAGGATTACACAATCTCATCTCAAATTCATAATCCTATATTCAACCGAATCATATACAGTCTTCATAACTCATTGATAACCAACTACCAACTCTCATCTTGAAGGAGTCCTAGCCGCACCCTCCACAAGCCACTTGCCCTGTCTAAATTGTTGGTAGGGGAGGGTGAGATTCGAAAGAATCTCCGTAGGGAAACATTACCAATATGCAAGCAAGATAAGTGTTTAATGCATGACATGCTTGCATCACATAACTCATGCACACACACAATGACATATCTGCAAGCTCAATGTTTTGAACGATATACTTATGGCCATAACATATATTGAAATAGAGCTTCAAATCATTCATACATGTTCCACATAATCAAGCAAAGCAATAACATGCATCAATATACCAACACAAATATCACATGCATATAGGAGAGGTAAGTTCCCTACCTTAATCCTTTTATGCCTCGAAACACGTGCAAATAGCTCGAGCCTTTATATTCGATCATACAATGTCAAATGTACTATTTAGACACTTCCATAGTGTTTATGGGAGTTATATGAGGCTATATTGAAAATTTACTAAAATGCCCCCGGGTTATATTTGGATAGTCATATCTCCTAGCTCACAAAACGAAATGGCACAAATTATATGTCCATTTTCAAGCTTTGGATATGAAATTTAAGACTGGAAAGTTTCAGAATTTTTAGACACGATTTGGTTATTCAAAACGTTCACACAAACGGACTGCCTAGAATAGAGTTTCACTAGATAGAATTTCAGATTTTGCAACTTTGCTTCCAATGGTCCCATTTTCATACCAAACATCATTCCCACATAAATTTTCACCAGGAATCCATTGGAAACACTAAATCAATCAAATTCACATCACATTGACATGTTTTCACAACAATCTCAACATGTCAACACAATTCACATTTCAAAACCTAACATTGCAACTTTTCCATTCCAAAGTTCCAAACCAATTTCAATTACATCAAAACACACTATGACATCATTTCCAACACTATACCCCCATTCAATTCTTCCCTTTATTCTAAGTCAATTTGGATGTTAATCCACAATTGAACTCAAATAAAGGGTTTCGGCACTGCTTACAACACACACGAATCACATTCGAGTGCCAAATCACATCATATTCTTCAAAAGGGTTATTTATCACTAACCACATCCACTTTTGGAGTCATTAATCCTTAATCACAATTTGGGATCTTGCTAAACCGGGGCTTAGCAATCCACTTATTTCAGGCTTATTCTCTAGCCTCAAGTCTCAAAATTCGGGTTATTACATCCGGTCTAAAGATTTGCATGTCAAAATCTTCATTGCTCTTTTAACAAGAGAATTTAGTATTACCTCCAGTTTTTAATATAAGATCCCTTATTAAGGGATGAAGATAGTATGTATTAAGAATATTTAAATGAATCTTTTAGATATTTTGAATTATTGATAAACCACCAACAATCAGAGGTTTGCCAAAGATTTTTTCATCAATAACTTGAATTCATATATATTAGCTATATTTCAGCAATAGAAGATGCTGACAACATGCAATCAAGTAGTGCACTAATTTTTTTTTTGGGTGGTAAGCCCAGGCATTTATGGAACAAACTCCATATGGTAACTTTGTGTTTCTTTGGATAAAAATGTATCCATTCATTCCCCAATCCTTTCAGCATGAGTTCTTCACAATCCAATAATCGTTTCCATGTTTTGAACCATATCCAACTATAAGAGCAATATGATTTGTATTGGTTGAATCCTTTTGGCAATTGTCACCATCATAAATTCCCTATATAGTGAAGTGAATAAAATAAAAATTAATTACAGTAATTGGGAAAAAAATAAGGATTAAAACTCATATAAAATTGACTAAGCAAGTGTTGAGACAAATAAAACTCACTCGATAATAAAATTGAAAATCTGTGGCATCCAAAGACACAGCAATCGGGTGCTTGGCAGTGGCACACAACAGACCATTTTCCGATGGTGCTACATGTGTATACCCATTAATTTTCACGGCTCTGTGTCCATTATGCTTCAAAAAATTTAAAATTAAATTAAAACCCACAAATTAGTGAAAGAAAATATATCAAGATATTAAATTTTGTATTTCCACAAACAAAGATTATTATGGTCTTTAATTTTATAAAAAGTGGTTGAGTGGTTTATTTCGTTCCTAAATATAAGACCTTAGTCCCTTCTACCTCTTATATTTATTATTTTTTTCTCAAACTACATTTATTGATTTACACAGTATGCAATGTAGGATGCTATGCGTTATCTCATAATCTGACCTGGCATTTTCTGTTAAAAACATAATAGTCACTTAACGACAAGGGGTTAATAATTAAAAAATGAAAGGTCAAGGAGTTAAATTTAAACTTTAAAATATTAGGGGGTTATATGTAACTGACCCAAACCTCAGGAAAGTTTTATATAATTTAGCCAAAAAAAAAAATTATCAAGAGGGAATTTGGTTTCTTAACCCATGTAAAAAATTGACACTCAAAGACCTCAGGACTTCACTTTCATAACAAATTCACAAAATTTTTTATAAATAATTCTCTTATATAGGACCAAATTATAATTTTCTTTGTTATATTAAATAAATCATGTCTTAATTGGTTGGCCATTGGTTGATCAAACAAACTTACCACAGGCTTTTTTATTTTTAACTGTAGTCACAACTCCTTTCTTTCTCCAATCCATGGTAGGAGGTGCTATACAATAGATCTTCTTCTTCATCGTCATGTTCGTGCTCGTGATGTCTACTCCGGCAGCAGCCAGGTTGGCTAGCATCTCTATTTGGTGCAGGTACATGTCCCTGAACTCTTGAGAACTCATATCAGCAAATTTGTTGAGGCCCAAACGATAGCCAGAGTTTGTTGATCTCTTAATTGTCTCTGTAATATGCTTTAAATTCCTCTGGAATATCTGGTATCTATCTTCACCCTCTTGAGAAGTTGTGTAGATTTTTCCATGATCGTTCATCCACATTTGGAACAACCTAAGAACTTGTTTTTCATCTGAAGGGAACTTGTCCAGATTAGAACCTAAAAAAGATTCCTGAGAAGGAAGACCTAAAGAGACATATAAGAACAGATAGCCCAGATCGAAGAACCAAGGAGCAACATAGTATTGCAGAAAAACATGTTAGTATTTGTTGTTTCAAAGTCCTGAGAATATTTACTTGCAACAACAAATAAAAGCTTGCATGGACGTGGAATGACTGATGAAGTATTTAAAGATTGTGAAAGATTGTTTAAATATGGAATATTCATGTCGTTTTTCGTTATTTACTACGATATTCGTTGTTTCATCATTAATTCCAATGTGCTTAAGGTAATCTTTTAATCTGCAGTTCATGCATTGGAATATGCTTGTGAAGAAGAACGAACGTGTACCAACAAGAAAGCGATTCGTTAGCATCTTAAACCGGCAAAATATCGTTGTGTGCGTGTTTAAGCAAAATATAAATGGTACCAATGGTTGCAAATAATTGAAAACGTGTATTTAATGGTATTATGAGTATTCTGAAAATACAATTTTTCAAATGTCTTTAGTGCATATTTTGTTAATCCATTAATTACCATTAAACATAATTTCAAAATAAAAATATAAATGGGATTCCCGTTTGCAAATAATTAGTAACATGCAATTAATTATTGTAAAATTATTTTAAAAATACATTTTTTAAACTTCCTTGCTGCATGTTTTCATTAATCCATTAATTACCCTTAAACACGTTTTCTAAATCAAAATATAAATGGGATCACTGATTGCTTATTATGAGTAGCATGTAATTAATGGCATTAAATACATTTTGAAAATGTCTTTTACGTCATGCCTTCATTAATCTATAATTACTATTAAACACTATTTCTAAATAAAAATATAAATAGGATTATTAATTGCAAATTGTTAATATTGTGTAATTAATGGATTATTGAAAACATGCAGTAAAGACGTCTTAGAATCTTCCTGGAAGGATGCAACTTTTATTTTTTTTAAAAATATTAAACAGGTAAATGACATTTATGTAAATAACTATAAAAATTATTTTCTGTTAGGGAACCTTGAACTTTAGTGACATTTGATAATTTTAGAGGACTCAAATGTTTTTTCTGAGAAAAACAAAAAGCTTTTTCTGGTGCACTTGAATAAAATTAGAACCCTATTCATGTGATAACACAAATAAAGAAAGGAAAAAATAAAAGTAAAATAAAATTAAAAAAATGTGAATTTTTCAAATTCAAATAAAACTTTTAAGTCGTCTCATAAAATTATTAAGATATCTATCCCATATTCAAAGATCTATCTACCATTCCAACAAACTCCTAAAATAATTTAAATACTCTAAATAATATAATATAAATTTATTTAGGATACCTCTAATTGATTATTGTAAGGTAAATATACACGAAATATTTAAAATCTAAATTTTGAAATAAATCAGCATATATATAGAAATAAAATATAAATGGACTGTTAGTGATTGTAAATAATTAAGAACGTGTAATTAATGGTATTATAAGTATTCTGAAAATACAATTTTTCAAATGTCGTGAGTGCATGTTTTCGTTAATCCATTAATTACTATTAAACACAATTTAAAATAAAAATAAAAATTGGATTACGGATTGCAAATAAGTAATCACTTGCAATTAATTATATTAAAAGTATTTTGAAAATACAATTTTTGAAATGTCTCTCTCTACGGCATGTTTTCATTAATCCTTTAATCATCATTACACACAATTGCCATATAAAAATATTGATGGATTGTATTATTTTTCCAATGAAACAGGAATCATTCAAAATGTATAATCAATGGCATTAAAAGTAATTTGAAAATACAATTTTTAAGAGGTCTTTACTGCATGTTTTTATTAATCTATTAATTACCATTAAACAAAATTTCTAAATAAAAATATAAATAGGATTACTGCTTACTGATTGCAAATTATTAATTTGTAATTAATAGATAGCATCTAGCACGGACAAGTGGCTAGACTTAAACCTCAAACTACGAATGCGACCTCTGTTGTAGAGGTTGATGACTTGATGGAGCATTATATTCTCTCTTAGATCTGACAAGACTGCAAGTGTTGGTATTTTACGACCACGTGATAATTCCCTAGTTGAAGGTCTTATGCTCAAGTTGAAGAATGGAGAAGAAATGAGATCATCTTACAGCTGAATTGTGGGGTGGCTCGTGGGATTGGAGCGAGCATGGGATGGAGGGGAAAGCAATATAATTATGAAATCTGATTCTACTGAGATCGTTCGATTCATTATATGGAAAGTTGACTTTCAAATTATATGTAGAGAAATAATAATATGGCGGACTCACTCTGCTGCTTAGGGTTTTACGTTTAGTTTAATTCATTTCAGATGTATTAAAGTACGCGCAGTAAAGGCGTCTTGGATCTTCTTGCAAGGATGGAACTTTTTTTTTTTTTTTTTGCTAAATTATACAAAACCCCATTAACTTTGGGCCAGTTGCATATAACTCTCATGACATTTCAAAGTTTAAATTTAACCCCTCGACCTTTCATTTTTTGATTATTAACTCTTACCTTAAGTGACTGTTATGTTTTTAATGGAAAATACCACGTCAGATTATGAGATGATATGTGTCATCCTACGTATCATCATGTGTAAATTATTAATTTCATAAAACCCCCTGAATTTTGAATAGTTGAAAAGAACCCCCTGAACTTTGATTAATTACAAATAAACCCCTAAGATTTCAAAATTTAAATATAAATCTCTTAAAATTTTGATTTTTAACATTAAACCACATGCCATTACTTTCTATCGTTTTAATAAATTTATTAAAATTTTTACTATCATTTTTCAATTAAAATAGTTCCTTTGTATGGCAAAAACTAGAAGAATAATATTTAGAAAATTATAAAATAAAAGTTGAACCTCTAATTAAAAAAAATATATATTCATACTAATAAACAATTAATAAGGGCAAGAGCTATAATAATAATAATACCATATTTTACATTAATAATACCATATTTTAAAATTTAAGTTTCAAGGCCAATAACAACACCTCTCTTTTTATTAAGAATACTATATTTTATATTAACAACACCATATTTGAGATATGAAGTTGTGAAAGAATAAAGTAGAGTTGTTAATATAGAATGCGGTGTTGTTAATAAAGAGACTAGTGTTGTTATTCTGAGCTGACAGAGAGGGAGAGCTAAAAGGCAGGTGCGTCTTTTTGCTAAAATTCCAAAATCCCAAATTCCTCCTCTGTACTGATAGTATACTGACTTAGTATTTTTGAATTTCGAAGTTATGATTTTTCCTTTTTCACATTTCAAAGTATTTTTTTTAAATATTTCCTTATTTTTTCTCGTTTTCAATTAATTATCTCTTATATTTTTATTTGCTAGAATTGCCTTTTATATTTTAAATTTTATTGTTATATTCCATTAATTTAATACTTTTATATAAAATGATACCTTGGCCAAAATAGCAAATGACTAGTATAAACATAAATCTGTTGGCCAAAAAAATATAAAATTAAATATATGTTATAAATATTCGAATATTTGGTGTGGATGTCCATAACCTATTATGATGAGTCTTTTAGAATTCTACACCTAAAACCATATAACCTATGACATAGATGGCTTAGTGAGAGTTTTCTATTATTAATGTAAATAACCTACAAAGACTTTATGTTATACCATTATGTAGATTTACTCTTTTGTTGTAACTCTTGTAATTGAAATTAAGGATTTGTAGCCTATACATAGTATGCATGTATCAAAGGTTGTAAGCTTGAAATGAAATAAGAGTCACTCCCTCCTTGCTTTCCATTTCTCTCTTGTATTTCTTCATTTTCCTCATATCAATCTCTTATATCTTCTTAATTTCATAACACGTTATCAGTACGAGTTCGCTCAAAAGGTCTATGGTTCTATTTCTTCTACTCTCTAACTTTCTTATTTCCATACTATATTTTATGTTGTTTATTCTCTATGTTATTTTATCTTTTTAGTTTACATTATCTATTTGTTGTACTATATTATTTTTCTTTTATACTATCTAATTTTATCTTCTTGTTGTCATTTTTTACGTATATATCTGGGATAATCTCAGCCATTATATGTAATTAAAGTAAGGTTCTGAAACTTGGATTGGTCACTGAATTTGTTAGGGTATTGAGTCAAGGGTCAGTGGGTCAAATCGGAGTCGAATCAGGGCTAGACTGGTGACGAAGGGAAGATTTTAAGATTATTTATATAAAATTCGGAATAAAATATTTAAAAAATAAAAAAACCGGTCAAACCATGAGACAGGTCAAACCACATGAAAACCAATCAAACCAGGTTTAGTTGCCATACCAGACCAGTCAGACCACTGGTTCGACGGTTTCAGGGTTAGACCGGCTGGTCTAGTCCGAGCTTAAAAACCATGAATTAAAGATACTCTTTTACCGATTATTTTATATATCAAGTTCCATAGTTAAGATTGGAGATTATTGTTGCTTTATTATCCTTCGCAAGTTTTTTTTTTAACTTTTATTTATCACTTTTTGGGAATCTCTTATTATGTAACATTTATATTTCTTTATTTTATATTCTAGTATTCTTTACATTTTATGTTGTTATATTACGTTATTTCATTTTATTTATGTTTCATTTTTTTTTATTATTTAATATTTATATTTCTTTATTTTATTTACATTTTATGTTACATTTTATTGTTTGTTTTATATTATTTATTTCATCTTGTTTTATTTTTATTTCATTTACATTTCATTTATTTATATTAATATATTATTGTTTTATCATTATGAAAATATTTTATTTTCATTTATTTATTATTACATTAATATATAATAGTATTATATATGATCATATAATGTGATCTATATGATCATGGGTTTATCTATTATTTATGTTTGATTATGAGTTTGAATTTACTTAATTTATTTTATAGTATTTTAATTTCATCAAAAAGCCAGGAGCCATAATATTCTTAATTTTCGTGATCAAATGACCATAAGTCACATCATTTTTGTAATAGTTCTTGTATAAAAGAATGTTATTGGTTTCATTAAATGGCATGACTGATCATAAAAAAGTTTGACGCTTTGATGATTTAATTGTTACAAATATCAAAGCCTTGAAGGCTAAAGGTTCAAATATCAAACTAAACAAAAAAAAAAAAATCTTTTTAGCTTTGCAAGATTTTTGCTATGGTTCTGAAGACCATTGATGATATGCTATTGAATGCAAAGAATGTGTCTAGAAGAGCGAAAATGAACATGATCATATTGCATTGGTGGAATTGATAGTTGAAAGCTAAGAATACTGTCTTGCTATTGAACTACAATCATAGAAATAATAACATTTATAAGGTCATTAAAATTATGAGAAAATATTATACTATGACTATAAGTCATATGGATAGAAAAAATGGTATAATATAACCAGAAGTCATATGCACTAATATATATCAATTTATTAAAAGTAAAGATCAAAATGGGTGTGAAGCCAAAAAGACTATGAGATATTGTGAAAAATACCAAAAGTAGTTATGATACTTAAAGCAATAAGTTATGAACAAAGATGACCAAATTGTAAAGCCAAAAGAAATAATTGTAAGCCCTGAAGGGTATACGATTTTGATTCTTAGTAGTGTTTAAATTTAAATTTAAATTGATTGTGATTAATTTGTGAGAGAGAAATTATTATTTGACATTGTGATAACAACATGAGTGATATATGAAATCAAATAAATAAAAAGGTAATTATTGGTCATTGTAAAATGCCAATTTATTTATAAATTTAAACATTATTGGTAATTATTGATATTTTGATTTCATGGCTTTTTAGGATTCTACCTTATGGTTATTGTCATTATACCATATAACTCCCAAGTGAAATGGTTTCTAGTATTTATTCATATAACTTTTAATTATACAAATAAGTTGTTTAATTCTCTTCTTTACGTATATTTGTACAATTCATTTGTAACTTCAAGTATATGGTGTACGTGAATATTATTCATACATCAATTGAGTTTGTCACCTTAGCATTCTCATATAATATGTGCAAGTTTCATACATTAATCATGATTTTTTTTTTTTGCCTTCAATCATGATATAATATATAATATGATATACATTGGAATCAAATTAGTTTTATGTGACATTTATAAAAAAAAATCATATATCATATTTGAATTAAGAGAATAAGAATTTATTTAATTGTATGATAAAATTTATTATGAATAGTTTATGATTTTTTCGACAAAATCATTTTTATAATGTCCGTGAACTATATATATAGTGTAAGTCAAATTTATGGATGATCAAATAGTAGGAAATTTTTGAAAGAAGACTATGTATATCATAATTATTTATTATTTTATATTATAATTCATTTATCTTTACATTTCTCTCAAATTAATTTTAACCCCTAAACATCACAAATCATTGCAATAAGATCTTCATGTATTTTGATTATGGACCTCCTCTTTTTTTTCTTATGTAGTGGAAAATTCTAAATATTTCATACTTTGAATATATATCTGATAACTCTCTATATTTTGTACATTTAAAGAATATTTTGAAAATATTTGGAGAGTTATTGAGACAATTTTGGAAGAATTCAATGAGATTTTATTATTTTAGGATTAAATCAAGGTTGAAACATTATTTAGGGGATTTCAAATAAAACATCATGATTTCAAATTAAATAGAAATATTTAGGCTTAGAATAAAAAAAAACTAATTAAATGATAATACTTTAAAGTAAAGAATATGCGTTTTTTTTTTATCTTTTCTTTTATTTTTATTTTGTTGTTTCTTTTCCTATCCTAATTAGGCATGGTTGGTGGAGGAGATGAAGAATTGAATTGAAAGGTGTTGATTTAAAGGCTTAGGAGGACGACAGCGTTTTGGGTTGGAGTGAAAGGAAGACCTAATGGACTAAAGAAAAGAGAAAAGGGAGCTGACGAAGGGGGGAGCCGCACAGAGACACAGCCGCAATTGTTGAATAATGGAGCTTCGTCTCTTGACTTGAGAACGAGGCAGCAGCCTGGGAGCAAGACACACAGTGCAGCCGAAAATTCATCTTGATCCTCTTCGTGAGCGAGAGAGCAGGCGCTAGACTGAAGGGAGAGAGTCAGAGAGAACAGCCGCATTATACATTATTCATCATCATCTGTCGAGGCGTGAGGGAGGAGAGAAAAAGACAGAAAAGAAAAAATCAGCAGAGGCAGCCGCAATATTGGAATCTTCATCATCTTCCTCAAAAGAGAGATAGAAGCGCTGAGCTGAGGAAAAGCAGAGGAGAACAGCCGCAAGAACCAGAGGCCACTCCGGCAACACCATCGTCGGAGAGAACGAGGAAGGCAACTGGAAAGGGAGGAGGCTGGCTGCGTAGGATCTTCACCTTCAACCTTCTTCATCGGTCTTCTCCAGAGAAGACGGACAAATCAGAGGAGAGGGAAGCTGTCTTATGCCACTTACTCACTTGTTCAATCTCTCTGTCACCACCATCTCTAAATCTCTGTTTTATTGTCTCATTTTCTGAATTTTTGATGTTGCTGAGATGATTGCATTTAAAGCCATGTGTGGCTAATTATTTTGAACCTAGAGTAGTTATGAACTAATTTGAGGATTTGAGTATGTATGAACTAATTAATTGTGGTTATTGTTAATTTTGTTTACTTGATCTTGGTTTATTTTGTCTACTTTGTGCTTGATTACCACTAAGTATGAATTTGGGAAATTTAGATTATCCTTGGGAGAGGAATCTTAATTAGATCATAAGGTTAAGTAATTTGGGATTTGAATTTATTCTAATTTGCCAATAGGATAGGAATATACCTATTGGACCCATATAATCACATTAAAGTGAATTTGGACATTTATTGACTTTTGAGTAAATTAGTTAGGAATAACAATTTTAACTTGAGAGAGGAGTATAAGTGATTGGAAGATACTTATATTCTTTTAAACTCTAGATTAACAATTTAGCATTAAGTACTTTTAATTAGGTAAATACATGCTCTAAAACTTAAAGAAGGGATTAGCCACTCTAGGTTATTTTTATCAATTGAAATATTTAAATCATTAGAATTGTTTCTTTTGCATTTGTTTAAATTGTCTTTCAATCTCTTTCTTTGATTTGCTCAACTTAAATGAAAATGAGAATTTTAATGCCTAATTATCTATTACCTTGAATCTCTATGGGATGACCTTAATTTGCTACTATACTATTCATTTAAAATTTAGTAGCATCAATATCAAAAGAGGCAAATTGAAGCATATTATTATTAATTAGTAATTAAATTATATAAATATGCAATATTATATGTTACTTCCTGAAGAATATAAAAGTAACAAAGTCGATATAATCCCTGGAGAACTAATATAGATTTTTCTTAATTTTATGGGCAGAAGAAGATATGATCATGAAATGTTATGACCCATAGATTTACATAAGAGTTTCACTCTATTAAATAGTCTAAGTGATATCCCAATGAACTGAAATCCATGATTGGTTGTAAGTTATGAAGTATTTGATCTTTCAAGTGAAAGATAGACTATTGGCTTAACATATACTGATTTATCTTTGAAATATAGAAATAAAGAAAGTGTATTTATATGACTTACACTTGAAAGGGAGATTGTTAGAATAAAAGTGAGTTAATATTAAAAAGTTATAGTTATACACTTCCTCCCAAGAATGGATATTATATTTAAATTTTATATCAATATCTTATGAAAATTGAAAGTTTGTTGTTGGTTAGACAATATGTCACAGTAAACCAACAGTTTGCTAATCCAAACAAATTTATTGTTAGTATAATTTGTTTAATCATTCGAGTCATGTATAAAAGATTATGTATGACATCCATTGAAGAACCAAAAGATTCTTCATGAATAGCCAATATATTATATAATTCAAGATTTATCAAGCACTGCTTGTTCACAAAGAAATTTGATTATGAGAGTATCACAAGTTATGATTTGGAATGGATCTCTATATTTCTGGAAATATATCAAACTCATATATGAGTACTTTCAAACATCATGTAAACCATATAAATGTTCAATAATTTTGATAGATACATCTATAAGATGATTATATGTAATATTACTATTAGTTTGCAACTTGAAGTTTGCAGGAATATTTTAATAACTTATTATGTTAAGCACAATTTCCAGCTTATATGATTCAGTCATTGAAGCCTCCATAAAATTGCTAGATTAATACTTATGAGAACAAAATTTTTATTTCAGTGTTGGTATATTTGATCTTACATATTGCATCACTTATACTAGCCAACCAAATTCTCCTGATAAAATTGGCTTTTGGTCAGAAGCCAGGTATATTCCATCTTAAAAAGTTTGAATGTGCATTCCTATTGATCCACCACAATACACATAGATGGATTTTTAAAGGAAATTGAGATAAATGTTGGGTAAGAATCCCCTTCTTCTTGTTTGTCTCTAAATGAAACAAATGGATTTAGAAGACTTATACTCCATGATTAGTCAATTGTCATTTGACAAAGTTTTCCTAACATGAGGGGAGAAATTGAATAGCTGGAAAAGAAAACAAAATGAATGCATTATTACTATCAAGTATAGATCCTCAAATATAGCAATATGAACACGAAGTTTATTAGGTTTTGCATTGATGAAATATTGCATAAAATTTGCCAAATGCAATTACTGACCTAAATGGGAATTACTAGATCTCATATTCCAGCTAAAAATTCTCTTATCAGCATAAATGAAAGTGAGACATGACCAAAATATGAGAGAATAATTAGTTATAAAAGAAAAGAGAAAGGAGCAAATAATCAAGCTGATCATATTAATTGCAAAAACCTTAAAAGAGGTTCAAGTACCTACAAGTAATAAAGAGATCTCAATGAATTATATCACAACCAGAAAAATGAAACTGAAAAGATAAGTTGTCGACAATATTTTTAGTAACAATGTCATGTGATCAAATGAGGATTTTATACACAAACATGTAGGTTGGAAGAAAAAAAAAGTTGATTGACCAACTGAAAAAGGGAACAAGACGCAATAAAAAATGTTCTTTCAATATGTGAAATTTATGGACCTACAATCCTAAACATTTGAAATATAAAGTTATTTGTGATATATGAATATTCATGTGAAAATAAAGATTTTCACAAGGTTTAATGATGATTATAATGACATACAACATTTGGTGGTGGATACAATAATTGTTGGATATATTATTAGTTTGGTAATATATACAAATGGAATAATGGGTCTATTAAATATCATTATATATATATGTCATATGCATATGGATAGTGAATATTACATGGGAATCCTTGAAGGATCTAAAATGCCAAAAGCATGTACAAGAATATCGTTCTATATATAAAATGTTGTGCGAGTTTGAAAATAATTTAAGCATATATAATTGATTGAAAACTATATTGGAAAATGAGTAATTTTACATTTTATTTGATTTGTAGATCGAGTTATTGAATGCATCAATGATTAAAAAATCTCATATTTTTGCCACGGTGAATTTTCTTCTAAAGATACATTGAATTTAATAGTCTAGAAGTACCTTATATGTTATGAGAATACTTTTGTATCATACTAATATTCTATTTATTATTATTTTATTGATAAAAGTTAGTTCTTGCCGGTGCATAGTGGAAATAAAAATGAGATTTGGTGTGATAGTCCTATGAACATATTATATAATATTATTTTGTTCAAAACAAACTGAATATGTGGATGCAAGATATATTTTGGTGATTTTCAAAATAATTTTCCTTTATTATTTCCACAATGAATACAATAAAGATGGAATATCAAGAAGATATGTTAAAGGAATACATTCCAGCAAAAAATTTTTGGTGACAATGCATCATTCATAGTTTGTCGGCCAAAAGAATGATATACTCAAAAATGCATTGGAAGTGTGTTCTTATAAAGGGGAGTAAATACGATATTACCATAAGGTGAAGTAGAAACTACGTTATACTCTTTTCCTTAATCAAGGTTTTGTCCCATGGGGTTTTTTTGGTAAGGTTTTTAATAAGGAAACTTCGATTTGTATTGTGTACTCTTTTTTCTTCACTAAGTTTTTGTCCTACTGGGTTTTTCCTAGTAAGGTTTTAATGAGGCTCAATATTTATTTATGGACATCTAAGGGAGTGTTATAAATATTCCAATTTTGGTGTGGATGTCCATAACCTTCCAAGATGAATCTTTTGAAATTCTACACTTAAAGACACATAACCTTTGACATGGATGGCTTAGTGGGAGTTTTCTATTATTAATGTAAATAACCTATAAAGACTTTATATTATACCATTATGTAGATTTATTCTTTTGTTGGAACTCTTGTAATGGACACTACTACAGAAAACACAAACTGTGACGCTTAATTTAAAGAACACTATGACACTTAAAAAATGCTTCAGAGCTATTAAAACAAGCTACGATACTTCTTGAATATATGGAAACGTCATAGCTTGATTATTTAATTTTTTTTGAAAAAATATAAAACTATGGCGCTTTATTGGGGAAGCGTCATAGGAAGGTGGCACTTCCTACAGCTCTTCTCAAAGGAGGTGCCATTGCAAGTCAAATGACTTCCAATGGAACTTCCCTGGAGAAGCGCCGTAGGAATTCTTTTTTTAAAATAATTTTTCGTAATTATTTTATATTCCTGATGAAAACATCCATTTACAATTCAAAATCTACAACAATTGATAATATAATTCATAGCAAAATGAAATAACATAGCACATATCTTTTGCAATATTGTGTCTTCATGTATCAATCATAAAAGAACTTTAGCATTTAAGTTGCTTAAACTTGAGCCATAAACATTACTTTTAGGGAGGATTAAACTAAGTAATATTATATTTGTAAGCTCAAAAATTAAAAAACTTACAATGTATAGAAAGTTCAAGAAGACAGAGTTAACACTTCAAATAAATACTTGAAAAAAAATTATGAGCACACATATAAGATTCATGACAGATTTTAACTAAAAATGAAAACGTGAACCAAATGTTGAAAAAAAAAACACTTACAAGCTATGGAGCTTCTGAAGGAGGTCGTGATAAGGAAAGAAAGAACACATGGGAGAGGAAGCTTTGTATTGCAAATGAGTTTTGGGAAATGAGGGAGTTAGAGAAAATGCGGGAAGATGAAAATGAAAATAAGAACGGCGGATTGTTGAAATTAAATAGCACCTTATATGACATTTTACATATAAGCGCAATACAATGTGGGAGTAGCTGCGGCACTTTTTGTCAAAGCGCTGTAGCTTCCCAATTGTTTTTTTAAAAAAAACGTTATACCCAAGACACCAGGTACAAAAATAGGCCTTGAATACATGGTGCCTTGAATTCAAGGCTCAAACCAAGCACCTTGGATGACATGTTTTTAAAAAAGCGTCGTCCAAGGACTATTATTAAAAAAAATGATTTTTTTTTAAATAGTGGTGGTTTATCTTTTATACCTTTTGTATGATGATTTCCCAAGCAAGTGTCATACAAGATATTGGACAGTTATATATGCCACACGTATCTTTTTTAAAAAAATAGAAATATCCTCCAGCACTTGTATGTACAAGAGATTTATTTTTAAAAAAATAAAAGCCTTTTACTTAAGGGATTTATTTAAAAAAATTGCATTGTGATGCCACATATATATTTTTTTAAATGAAAGTCTCCTCCGACGTTTGTATGTACAAGGGATTTATTTTAAAAAAATAAAAACCTTTTACACAAGAGATTTATTTTTTAAAAAAAAAATTACACCACTTTAAGTGACCTTGCCTTAAATGGCACTTGGCCATTCAAGGCAATTGGCAATTGGATCTATCCAATTGCCTTCAAGCCAAGTGCCATTCAAGGCTTCATACGGGGATATATTTTAATTCCCCTTGTATGCATACGGGGATATATTTTAATATCCCCTTGTATGAGGCAAGCACCATACAAGGGGAGTAATTTTTTTTTTTTAAAGAACCTCTTGTATGGCACTTTCTTAGGAAAGCATCATACAATGTGTTAGGCAGCTATGATGCTTTCTTGGTTAAGCGCCATAACTATCACATGTATTTTTTTTTTCAAAAAATAGTAGTATGCTCTGGCACTTGTTTGAAGAAATTCCATAAGATTAACACCACTAAATCCGTATTTTGTAATAGTGGGAAGTTCATGATTTGTGCCCTATACATAGTATGCATGTATCAAATGTTGTAAGCTTGAAATGAAATAAAAATCACTCACTTCTTACTCTCCATTTCTCTCTTGTATTTCTTCACTTCCCTCATCTCAATCTCTTATATCTTCTTAATTTCATAACAATATATATATATACACCCACGCTATTTAATTTTCTAAAACTTTTTTAATAATCAGATATTTTTTTTTTCTTGCACATATATTTTTTAAACAAATTTCTTACACATATATTATTATATAGGTATATAATAATATTTTTAATTTAATTATTATGTCACTGGCTCGACCGAATGGCCAAACCGTTCCAACCGTTTAGACTGTGACCCTTTGATCTATCTAGTTCAACTTGCAGCTCAGTTTTTAAAACACTGCTTAGACCAGAAAAAGGAACAAAATATATTCGAAAGCTATATAAGTTTGCAAAATTTTCAGTGTGATACATAATATAATATGTAATTTCCTATAAAAATGTATAATTCACGACCAAAATTCTTCCGCGAGGTGTTAATTGTTTTTTTTTTTTGAGAAATAAAAAAAAATTCAAGTTATATTGCCCCATACATCCTTTGGTTAAAGGAAATATCAAACCTTCACATACAACGTGGAGGAATCTTGCATATACTCGTTGCATGTATAGAGGCACTAATTGATTTGCCCCATGTAACCTAGCTGATTGCGTAACTCGTTAAAAGAAAGAAGAAGCATTTTCATTTCATTGCTAGAAAAAATAAGAATAAAATTACAATGATTGATTGTGGTTTTAATCATATAATTCAATTCAATACTAGCTATCTTACTTTAAAACTTTTTCATGACTAACTTAATTTTATAAATGGGAGTTATTTTATACGTTAGTGTTTATTTTAATATAAAAATTTCACAAGTAATATAATTCAATTCTTGGCCTCTCTTTAGCATAAGCCCACCCTAATTATTAACTAAACAGATCACGTGATACTTCCTCTAGTCCTAAATATAAAAGCTAGCTGAGAGAAGTTTGTTTTTATCCTATATGTAATACCTCAATCCACTCTTCTTTTCAAAAATATAATTTTCCCCCCTCAAACTATTCTTATTGATTGCACATATTAAAAGGAATTTTCATCAATGAGGATAATGATTAAAAATGGTATTGTAAGGAAACAAACACACATTAATAAACTTGACCTAAGTTATTTAGCTAGTATATTTAGAATAAAAAAAGTATATAAATTTTACTAGGGCAAAACTTAGGTCAAGTTCATTAACAATCACTAGGTTTGTTATTGTTCCAATCAATTAGTCATACGTCATTTTTTTTCTTTAGTTGGCTAATGGTAATTTAAGTGGGACTTTGGGATGAAATGCTGATGATGGGAAAAACGACGCGTGATTGAATATGATTATTAGCAACTTGACTATAGTTTCATCAATTGTATTATGTGAGACATGTCATGATTTTTCTAGGTCAGCTAGCTGGCTCTAACCAGGTATGATGGAGAGATACTAGGAGAAGGGGAGGGAGGGGATGTGTGGAGGGTTGAGGGTGAATAATGTGTGTGGTGGGGGATGTGGGAATACCAGTGTCATAATTACATGAAAGTGAAACACAACGAAAAGTTTGGCACATTATATACATTTGCCTTCTTATCACTACTCCCACATTTTCCCCTCCCATTCGTTCATTCCCCTCTTGGATATGACATCCTTTGTTTGATGCCTCCCTTCCCTCCACACCCCCAACACCTCTTTAATTATTTTCCTTTCTTCCTTTTTTTCTCTTTACATTTTAAAAATTCATCCCTCACCACTGAATTCATTCCTTTTTAAATTTTTTGGCTAATTCTTATAATAACAAGACCTAAAAACTTCACATGATATATATATATATTGCATCAATTTGAATAATGGGATTGCTGATTGGGTTATTTCAGGTAATTTAGCGTTATACGGGTAAATATATTAGTGAAGTTTTGTTTGCTAAAACGTAAAGATACTTTCTTTCTTGTTGAGTTGCCAAACACCCACATCATTCTACTATTATGGGGGTGAGGTGGAATGGAAAGCAAAACAATGGCTAAAAATTGAGAATTAACTTGAGAGGTTGGTTGTGCACAATAATTGGTGGTAGCGGATAATAATAGACCATTCCACACATAGTGCTAACTGATGTAGTAGTAGACCATTCCTATCAGTAGCCAAAACCTTTTTGATCCCTCGCTCCCTCTCAAGGCTGATATATATATATATATAGAGAGAGAGAGAGAGAGAGACTTTTCTATCTTCTTTGCTTCTTTCTGTTGTTGGGTAGTGAGGATAAAGCCAAAGGTGATGCCTTTTGTACTTGGTGGTGATAGCTTTAGAATCTAAAGTACCAAAGGGCAACTGGGCAAGCGAGGAGAGTTGCACATTAGCGATGAAACATTGAGTTGGGAGGATACTGTACCTAAACACAAATATGAAACCTGAAGATTATGGAAACCTAAGGGCTAAAGGCTTTTGGAGTGAAATAGTTAAAAAAGGGCTAAGGGGAAGTTGGCGGGCACTAGCTGCAATAAAGTGGGCAACAATTCAAATTCCCCTCCCCATAGCTTTCTTTAAGGAGAAACTTTGATTTTTGCCACAACGAATTTCCGTCAGA
The DNA here is from genome assembly GCA_963855925.1 of Inga laurina. Classification (NCBI taxonomy): domain Eukaryota; kingdom Viridiplantae; phylum Streptophyta; class Magnoliopsida; order Fabales; family Fabaceae; genus Inga; species Inga laurina. The sequence continues at coordinate 58,808,885 of OY979701.1, forward strand.
ATTTAATTCCATTCGCAATGGAGAGAGAATTTTCGACGGAATTGAATTCCGTCGCAATTTCTAACGGAATTCCATCACACTTTCTAACAAAATACAATTTCGTCTTTAATTCCATCAGAAATTGCGAGGGAATTTCCGACCGAATTTAATTCCTTTGGAAATTGTGAGGGAATTTCTGATGCAATTTCTAAGGAATTCAATTCCGTCTTTAATTCCATCGCAAATTGTGAGGGAATTTCAGACGGAATTTAATTCCGTCGCAATTTCAAACACTGTTAATTGTTTTTGCTATCAGTGATGGAGAGGAGAGACTATATTCCAAAGAGAAAAATGTCTCACCACCGTCCTCCTCCACCACCTCCCACCAGAAATGAAAGAGGCTCCCTAATAAATCCAATTTACCTGAGTGAAGAAGAAGAAGAGGTACAAGAAGAGAGCATAGAAGAATAAGATTTGCATCAATACAAAAAACATGAAATTTACAATGGATTTCCATTCCGAAGGAAATTCCGTATGAAAACTGTCCAAAATTCCAATGGAAAATTTTCCGATGGAATTTTTTTCGTGCCAAATTTAGTATTGCAAATTTTTCCGTCAGAAATTTTGACTTTTGTGACAGATTTTTGGAAGGAAAATTCCATCGGAAATTTTTAACGGAATTATTCTGTCGGAAATTTTGAGGGAATTTTTGACGGAATTCAATTCCGTCTTTAATTTTGTCGCAATTTCAAGCACTGTCCATTGTTTCTGCTCTCAGTGATGGAGAGGAGAGACTATATTGCAAAGAGGACAAGGTCTCACCACCGTCCTCCTCCACCTCCTCCCATCGGAAATGAAAGGGGCTACCTAATAATCCATTTTACTTGAGTGAAGAAGAAAAAGAGGTGCAAGAAGAGATCGGAGAAGAAGAAGATTTGCGTCAATATAAAAACATGAAATTTCTGACGGAATTCAATTCTGTCGGAAGTTCCACCAGAAAATTTTCCGACGGAATTTTTTTCCTGGAAAAATTAGCAATGGAAATTATTTCGTCTGAAATTCTGACTTTTACGACGGAATTTTGGATGGAAAATTCTGTCAGAAATTTCCGATGGAATTGAATTCCATTGGAAATTGCAAGGAAATTTCTGAAGAAATTTCCGACGGAATTCAATTACGTCGCAAATTGTGAAGGAATTTCCAACAGAATTTAATTCTGATGAAATTTCAGGCACTATTCAATTTTTTTGCTCTCTATGATGGAGAGGAGAGACTGTATTGTAAAGAGAACAAGGTCTCACCACCGTCCTCCTCCACCTCTTCCCATCAGAAATGAAAGGGGCTACATAATAAATCCAATTTATGTGAGTAAAGAAGACGAAGAGGTACAAGAAGAGAGCGGAGAAGAAGAAGAGTTGCGTCAATACAAAAAAAAACATGAAATTTCCAACGGAATTCAATTCAGTCTAAAAATTTGTTGATGGAATTTTTTTCATGGAAAAATTAGCCATGGAAATTATTTCGTTTAAAATTCTGACTTTTACGCCGGAATTTTAGACGAAAAATTCTGACGGAATTGAATTCCTTCAAAAACTGCAATGGAATTTCTGAAGAAATTTCTAACGGAATTCATGCCACTATTCATTTTTTTTGCTATCAGTGATGGAGAGGAGAGACTATATTGCAAAGAGAAAAAGGTCTCACCACCATCCTCCTCTACCTTCTCCAACCAGAAATGAAAGAGGCCCCCTAATAAATCTAATTTACCTGAGTGAAGAAGAAGAAGAAGAAGAGGTGTAAGAAGAGCTTAGAAGAAGAAGATTTGCGTCTCTACAAAAAAACATGAAATTTATGATGGAATTCAAGAAGATTTGCGTCCCTACATAAAAAAACATTAAAATTTTTATGGAAATCAATTCCGTTAGAAATTCCATAAGAAAACTGTCAAAAACTTTGTAAAAAACTTTTCCAATGGAATTTTTTTAGTGGCAAAATTTCCCACGGAATTAGATGTTGAAAATATTCCATCGGAAATTCTGACCTTTGCCAAGGAATTTTGGACGGAAAATTCCGTCAGAAATTTCCGTCGAAAATTGTGAGGGAATTTCCGATGGAATTTAATTTCGTCTCAATTTCAACCATTGTTCATTGTTTTTGCTCTCAGTGATGAAGAGGAGAGACTTTATTGCCAAGAGGACAAGGTCTCACCACCGTCCTTCTCCACCTCCTCCCACCGAAAATGAAAGGGGCTACCTAATAAAACCAATTTTTGTGAGTGAAGAAGAAGAAAAGTTAGAAGAACAGAGCGGAGAAGAAGAAGATTTGCTTCAATAAAAAAAATATGAAATTTCCAACGGATTTCCATTCCATAGGAAATTCCGTCGAAAACAGTCCAAAATTCTATCGGAAAATTTGCCGACAGAATCTTTTTCTTGGAAAAATTAGACATGGAAAATTTTCCGTCTGAAATTCTAACTTTTGAGACCGAATTTTGGGCAAAAATTTCCATAGGAAATTTCTGACGGAATTCAATTCCATCGGAAATTGCGATGGAATTTCTGAAGAAATTTCCTATGGAATTCAATTCTGTCTTTAATTACGTCGAAAATTGTGAGGGAATTTCCTACAGAATTTAATTCTAACTCAATTTAAAGCACTGTTCATTGTTTTTGCTCTCAGTGATTGATAGGAGAGACTGTATTGCAAAGAGGACAAGGTCTCACCACCACCATCTTCCCACCAAAAATGAAGGGGGTTCCATAGTAAGTCCAATTTACCTGAGTGAAGAAGAATAGGCTCCAGAAGAGAATGGAAAAGAAGAAGATTTGCATTACTACAAAAAAACATGAAATTTTTGTTGGAATTCAAAAAGAAAATTTGCGTCCCTACAAAAAAACATGAAATTTCTGGCGGAATTCTATTCCATCGGAAAACGATAAAAAATTATATCGAAAAATTTTCCCACAGAATTTTTTCCGTGGCAAATTAGCCATGGAAAAAATTCCGTCCGAAATTTTGACATTTCCCATGGCATTTCGAACGGAAAAATCATTCGAAAATATCCGATGAATTTCCATCAGAATTTAATTCTGTCAAAAATTGTGAGGGGATTTCTGACCGAATTGAATTCTGTCACAATTTTTGTCTTTAATTCCAACAGAAATCGTGAGGGAATTTCCGACGGAATTCAATTCCGTCGCAGTTTTTGACTGAATTCCATAAGAATTTATGACAGAATTCAATTTCGTCTTTAATTCCATCAGAAATTGTGAGGGAATTTCTGACAGAATTTAATTCCGTCACAATTTCATGCCACTGTTCGTTGCTTTTGCTCTCAGTGATGGAGAGGAGAGACTATATTGCAAAGAGGAAAAGGTCTTACCATCGTCCTCCAACCAGAAATGAAAGAGGCTCCCTAATAAATCCAATTTACCTGAGTAAAGAAGAAGAATACGTACAAGAAGAGCGAAGAAGAAGAAGATTTGCGTCACTACAAAAAACATAAAATTTCTGATGGAATTCAAGAAGAAGATTTGCGTCACTAAAAAAAACATAAAATTTTTTATGGAATTCAATTCCGTTAGAAATTCTGTAAGAAACCTGTCAAAAATTTTGTCTAAAAGTTTTCCAATGGAATTTTTTTGTGGCAAAATATCCCACGGAATTAGCTGTGGAAAATATTCAATCGGAAATTCTAACCTTTGCCAAGGAATTTTGAAGAGAAAATTACGTCAGAAATTTCTGTCAAAAATTGTGAGGGAATTTCCAATGAAATTTCCAAGGAATTCAATTCTGTCTTTAATTCCATCGCAAATTGTGAGGGAATTTCCGACGGAGTTTAATTCCGTCTCAATTTCAACCACTATTCATTGTTTTTGCTCTCTGTGATGAAGAGGAGAGACTCTATTGCAAAGAGGACAAGGTCTCACCACCATCCTCCTCTACCTCCTCCCACCGGAAATGAAAAGGGTTACCTAATAAATCGAATTTACGTGAGTAAAGAAGACGAAGAGGTATAAGAAGAGAGCGGAGAAGAAGAAGATTTGCATTAATAAAAAAACATGAAATTTCCAACGGATTTCCATTCCATAGGAAAATCATTTGAAAATATCAGATAAATTTCCAACAGAATTTAATTTCGTCAGCAATTGTGAGGGAATTTCTGATGAAATTTCAAAGGAATTCAATTCCATCTTTAATTCCATTGCAAATTGTGAGGGAATTTCTGACGGAATTTAATTCCATCGCAATTTCTAACACAATTCATTTTGTTTGCTCTCAGTGAAGAAGAGTAAAGACTATATTGCAAAGAAGACAAGGTCTCAGCACCGTCCTCCTCCACCTCCTCCCAATAGAAATGAAAGGTGCTACCTAATAAATCCAAATTACGTGTGTGAAGAAGAAGAAAAGGTAGAAGAAGAGAGCGGAGAAGAAGAAGATTTGCATCAATACAAAAAGACATGAAATTTCCAACGAATTTCCATTCCGTAGGAAATTCCATCGGAAAATCGCAAAAATTCCATCTGAAAATTTTCTGACATAATTTTTTGTGTGGCAAAATTAGCATTAATTATTCCATCGGAAATTATGACTTTTGTGAAGGATTTTTGGACGGAAAATTCCGTTGGAAATTTTCGACACAAAATTCTGTCAGAAATTACTACGGAATAATTCCGTCGGAAATTGTGAGGGAAGTTTTATAGGAATTTTCGACAGAATTCAATTCCGTCTTTAATTCCGTCTCAATTTCAAACACGGTTCATTGTTTCTACTCTCAATGATGAAGAGGAGATACTGTATTGCAAAGAGGACAAGGTGTCACCACCGTCCTCCTCCACCACCTCCCACTAAAAATGAAAGGGGCTACCTAATAAATCCATTTTACGTGAGTGAAGAAGAAAAAGAGGTGCAAGAACAAGAAGATTTGCATCAATACAAAAAAACATAAAATTTCCAATGGAATTCAATTTCGTCAAATATTCTGTCGGAAAACCTTCAAAATCCATTCGGAAAATTTTACAACAAATTTTTTTGCTCGGAAAAATGAGCCAGGGAAATTATTCCGTCTGAAATTTTGACTTTTATGACGGAATTTTGGACGGAAAATTTTGTCGGAAATTTCCGATGGAATTTAATTCCGTCGGAAATTGGGTGGGAATTTCTGAAGAAATTTTGCATGAAATTTAATTCCGTCTTTAATTAAGTCGCAAATTGTAAGGGAATTTCCTACAGAATTTCATTCTGACACAATTTCAAGCACTGTTCAATTTTTTTTGCTCTTAGTGATGGTTAAGAGAGAATGTATTGCAAAGAGGACAAGGTGTTAGCACCGTCCTCCTCCCACAGAAAATGAAAGAGGTTCCATATTAAGTCCAATGGACCTAAGTAAAGAAGAAGAAGAAACACCAAAAGAGGATGGAGAAGAAGAAGATTTGCATCCTACAAAAAAAAAATGAAATTTCCAATGGACTTCAACAAGAAGATTTACGTCGCTACAAAAAAATATGAAATTTCATGCGGAATTCTATTCCATTGCAAAACCATCAAAAATTCTGTCAAAAAATTTTTTGACGGAATTTTTCCGTGTCAAATTAGCTTGAAAAAATTCCGTCCGAAATTTTTACATTTCCCACTGCATTTCGGAAGGAAAAATCATTCAAAAATTTCCGACGAATTTCCATCAGAATTTAATTCTGTCAGAAATTGTGTGGGAATTTCTAACGGAATTGAATTCCGTCTCAATTGTTGTCTTTCATTCCAATAGAAATTGTGAGGTAATTTCCAATAGAATTCAATTCTGTCGCAATTTCTGACAAAATTCAATCACAATTTCTGACACAATTGAGTTTCGTCCTCAATTCCATCAGATATTGCGTGGGAATTTCCAACAGAATTTAATTCCGTCACAATTTCATGCATTGTTCCTTGTTTTTGCTCTCAGTGATGGAGAGGAGAGACTGTATTGTAAATAGGACAAGTTCTCAGTACCGTCCTTCTCCACCTCTTCCCACTGAAACGAAAAGGGTACCTAATAAGTTGCGCCACTATAAAAAGAAATGAAATTTTTGACGGAATTCAATTCCCTTCTAAATTCCGTAAGAAAATTGTAAAAAATTTCATAAAAAAGTTTTCCAATGCAATTTTTTTAGTGGCGAATATCCCACGGAATTAGCCTTGAAAAATATTCCATCGGAAATCTTGACTTTTGCCACGAAATTTCGGACGGAAAATTCCGTCAGAAATTTCCTATGGATTCTAATTCCGTAGGAAATTGTGAGGGAATTTCTGACGGAATTTAACTCCGTCGCCATTTCAAACACTGTTCATTGTTTTTGCTGTTGGTGATGAAGAGGAGATACTATATTGCATAGAGGACGAGGTCTCACCATCGTCCTCCTCCACCTCCTCTCATCGGAAATGAAAGAGGCCGCCTAATAAATCCAATTTATGTGAGTGAAGAAGAAGAAAAAGTAGAAGAAGAGAGCAGAGAAGAAGAAAATTTGCATCAATACAAAAAATCATGAAATTCCAACGGATTTCCATTCCGTAGGAAATTCCGTCAGAAAACCGTCCAAAATTCCATCAGAAAATTTTCTGACCGAAATTTTTTACTTGGCAAAATTAGCATTGGAAATTATTCTATCGGAAATTATTACTTCGGTGACGAATTTTTGGATGGAAAATTCCGTCAAAAATTTTGAACTGAAAATTCCGTCGGAAATTTAAGAAGGAATAATTCCGTCGGAAATTGTGAGGAAATTTTTGAAGGAATTTCTGACGGAATTCAAATCCGTCTTTAATTTCGTCGCAATTTCAAGCATTGTTCATTGTTTCTGCTCTTAGTGATGGAGAGGAGAGACTATATTGCAAAGAGGACAAGGTCTCACCACCGTCCTCCTCCACCTCCTCCCACCAAAAATGAAAGGGGCTACCTAATAATCCATTTTACGTGAGTGAAGAAGAAAAAGAGGTGCAAGAATAGAGTGGAGAAAAAGAAGATTCGCGTCAATACAAAAAAACATGAAATTTCAAACAAAATTCAATTCCGTCAAAAAACCGTCTAAAATTCCATCGAAAAATTTTCTGACAGAATTTTTTCGTGAAAAAATTAGCAATGGAAATTATTCTGTATGAAATTCTAACTTTTGCGAAGGAATTTTGGACGGAATTTAATTACATCGCAATTTCAAACACTATTCACTATTTTTGCTATCAATGATGAAGAGGATAGACTATATTGCAAAGAGGACAATGTCTCACCACTGTCCTCCTCCACCTCGTCCCACCAGAAATGAAAGGGCTTACCTAATAAATTCAATTTACGTGAGTAAAGAAGAAGAAAAGTTAGAAGAATATAGTGGAGAAGAAGAAGATTTGCGTCAATACAAAAAAACGTGAAATTTCAAACCGAATTCAATTTAGTAGTAAATTCCGTCGAAAATCGCATAGGAAAATTTTCCAACGGAATTTTTTTCATTAAAAAAATATTCATGGAACTTATTCCATCGGACATTATTACTTTTGCCATGGAATTTTGGACGGAAAATTCCATCAAAATTGCAAGGGAATTTCTGTGAAATTTCTGATAGAATTCATTTTCGTCTTTAATTCCATCATAAATATTATTGGAATTTCCAACGTAATTTAATTCCGACACAATTTGAAACATTGTTCATTGTTTTTGCTCTCAGTGATGGAGAGGAGAGATTGCATTGCAAAGAGAACAAGGTCTCACCACCGTCCTCCTCCACCTCCTCCCACCGAAAATGAAAGAGGCTACGTAATAAATCAATTTTATGTGAGTTTAAAAGAAAAAAAGTGCAAGAAGAGAGCGGAGAAGAACTAGATTTGTGTCAATAAAAAAACATGAAATTTCCAATGGAATTCAATTCCGTCAGAAAACCGTCCAAAATTCGGTCAGCAAATTTTCTGACAGAATTTTTTTTCTTGAAAAAATTAGCCATGGAAATTATTTTGTCTGTAATGCTGAGTTTTGCGACAGAATTTGGGACGGAAAATTCCGTCGAAAATTTCTGAAGGAGTTTAAATGCATCAGAAATTGCAAGGGAATTTCTGAAGAAATTTCCTACGGAATTCAGTTCCGTCTTTAATTATGTTACAAATTGTGAGGGAATTTCCTATGGAATTTAATTCTGATTTAATTTAAAGCACTGTTCATTGTTTTTGCTTTCAGTGATGGATAGGAGAGACTGTATTTTAAAGAGAACATGGTCTCACCATCGTCCTCCTCCCACCAAAAATGAAAGGGGTTACATAGAAAGTCCAATTTACTGGAGTGAAGAAGGAGGTACAAGAAGAGAATGGAGAAGAAGAAGATTTTCATCACTACAATAAAACATGAAATTTTTGATGGAATTCAGGAAGAAGATTTGCGTCGCTACAAAAAACAAGAAATTTCTGGCGGAATTCTATTCCATCAAAAAACCATTAAAAAGTCTGTCGAAAAAATTTCTGACAGAATTTTTTCTGTGGCAAATTTGCCTAGGAAAAAATTCCGTCTGAAATTTTGACATTTGCCACGGCATTTCGAACGGAAAAATCATTCAAAAATTTTCAACAAATTTCCATCAGAATTTAATTCCGTCAGAAATTGTTTGGGAATTTTGACGGAATTCAATTTTTGTCTTTAATTCCAATAGAAATTGTGAGGGAATTTCCGACAGAATTCAATTCCGTCACAATTTCTAACAAAATTCAATCACAATTTCTTACACAAATGAATTTCGTCTTCAATACCATCCGAAATTGCGAGGGAATTTCAGACAGAATTTAATTCCGTCACAATTTCATGCATTGTTTTTTGTTTCTACTCTCGGTGATGGAGAGGAGAGACTGTATTGCAAATAGGACAAGTTCTCACCACCATCCTTCTCCACCTCTTCCGACCAGAAATGAAAGGAGCTACCTAATAAATTGCGTCACTATAAAAAGAAATGAAATTTTTGACGGAATTCAATTCCGTAAGAAAACTGTAAAAAATTTCTTCAAAAAATTTTCCAATGTAATTTTTTTAGTGGCGAAATATCCCATGAAATTAGCTGTGAAAAATATTCCGTCAGAAATTCTGACTTTTGCCACGAGATTTTGAACGGAAAATTCCGTCAGAAATTTCCTACGGATTTTAATTCCGTCGTAAATTGTGATTGAATTTCCGATGAAATTTCAAAGGAATTCAATTCCGTCTTTAATTCCATCACAAATTGTGAGGGAATTTCTGACGGAATTTAACGCAGTCGCAATTTCAAACACTGTTCATTGTTTTTGCTCTCAGTGATAAGAGAAGATACTATATTGCAAAGGGGACAAGGTCTCACCACCGTCCTCCTCCACCTCCTCCCACCGGCAATGAAAGGGGCTACCTAATAAATCCATTTTACGTGAGTGAAAAAGAAAAAGAGGTGGAAGAAGAGAGTGGAGAAGAAGAAGAATCGCGTCAATACAAAAAAACATGAAATTTCCAAGAGAATTCAATTCCGTCAAAAAACCATCCAAAATTCCGTCAGAAAATTTTTGGATAGAATTTTTTCATGAAAAAATTAGTCATGGAAATTATTCTGTGTGAAATTCTTTCTTTTGCGATGGAATTTTGGATGGAATTTAATTACGTCACAATTTCAAACACTATTCATTGTTTTTGTTGTCAATGATGAAGAGGAGAGACTATATTACAAAGAGAACAAGGCCTCACCACTATCCTCCTCCGCCTCGTCCCATCGGAAATGAAAGGGCCTATTTAATAAATCCAATTAACGTGAGTAGAGAAGAAGAAAAGGTAGAACAATAAAGTGGAGAAGAAGAAGATTTGTGTCAATACAAAAAAAAACATGAAATTTCAAAAAAAATTAAATTCCGTCGGAAAACCGTCGAAAATTGCATGGGAAAATTTTCTGACGGAATTTTTTTCATTGCAAAATTATCCATGGAAATTATTCCGTCGGAGATTCTGACTTTTGCCACGGAATTTTGGATAGAAAATTCCGTCGGAAATTGCGAGGGAATTTCTGATGAAATTTCTGATGGAATTCATTTTCGTCTTTAATTCCATCGTAAATATTCATGGAATGTCCAATGAAATTTAATTCCGACACAATTTGAAGCACTGTTCATTGGTTTTGCTCTCAGTGATGGAGATGAGAGACTGTATTACAAAGAGGACAAGGTCTCACCACCGTCCTCCTCCACCTCCTCCCACCGGAAATAAAAGAGGTTACGTAATAAATCCATTCTATGTGAGTGAAGAAGAAAAAGAAGTGAAGAAGAGAGCGGAGAAGAACTAGATTTGCGTCAATAGATAAAAACATTAAATTTCCAATGGAATTTAATTCTGTCAGAAAACCATCCAAAATTCTTTCGGAAAATTTTCTAACAGAATTTTATTCGTGAAAAAATTAGCCATGGAAATTATTATGTCTGAAATTCTGACTTTTGCGACGGAATTTTGGACAGAAAATTCCGTCGGAAATTTCTGAAGGAGTTGAATTCCATTCTGTCTTTAATTACGTCAAAAATTGTGAGGGAATTTCCTACGGAATTTAATTCCGACGCAATTTCAAGCACTCTTCATTGTTTTTGCTCTCAATGATGGATAGGAGAGACTGTATTGCAAAGAGAACATGGTCTCACCACCGTCCTCCTCCAACCAAAAATGAAAAGGGTTCCATAGAAAGTCCAATTTACCTGAGTGAAGAAGGAGAAGAGGCAGAAGAAGAGAATAGAGAAGAACAAGATTTGCATCACTACAAAAAAAAATGAAATTTTTGATGGAATTCAAGAAGAAGATTTGCGTCGCTACAAAAAAACATGAAATTTCTGGCGAAATTCTATTACATCAGAAAACCATCAAAAATTCTGTCAAAAAATTTTCTGACGGAATTTTTTCTGTGGCAAATTAGCCTAGGAAAAAATTCCATCCGAAATTTTGACATTTGCCATGGCATTTCGAACGGAAAAATCATACAAAAATTTCAGACGAATTTCCATCAGAATTTAATTTCGTCCGAAATTGTGTGGGGATTTCTGGCGGAATTGAATTCCGTCACAATTTTTGTCTTTAATTCCAATAGAAATTGTGAGGGAATTTCCGTAAGAATTCAATTCCGTCGCAATTTCTGACAAAATTCAATCACAATTTCTGACACAATTGAATTTCGTCATTAAATCCATCAAAAATTGCGAGGGAATTTCTGAAAGAATTTAATTCCGTCACAATTTCATGCATTGTTCATTGTTTTGCTCTCATTGATAGAGGGAGAGACTGTATTGCAAAGAGGACAAGGTCTCACCACCGTCCTCCACCACCACCTCCCACCAGAAATGAAAGAGGATCCCTAATAAATCCAATTTACAAGAGTTAAGAAGAAGATGAAGAGGTATAAGAAGAGTGAGAAAAAGAACATTTGCGTCGCTATAAAAAAAACTTAAATTTCTGATGGAATTCAAGAAGAAGATTTGCGTCACTACAAAAAGACATGAAATTTTCAACGGAATTCAATTCCGTTAGATATTCCGTAAGAAAACTGTCGAAAATTCCGTCGAAAAATTTTCCGAACGAATTTTTTTAGGGGCAAAATATCCGACCGAATTAGCCTTGGAAAATATTCCGTCGGAAATTCTGACTTTTTCCATGGAATTTTGGACGGAAAATTTCGTCGGAAATTTCCGACGGATTTTAATTCCTTCAGAAATTGTGAGGAAATTTCTGACGGAATTTAATTTCGTTGCAATTTCAAACACTATTCACTGTTTTTGCTCTCAGTGATGAAGAGGAGAGACTATATTGCAAGGAGGTTAAGGTTGCAAAGAGGTTAAGGTCTCACCACCTTCCTCCTCCACCACCTCCCACCAGAAATGAAAGAGGCGACCTAATAAATCCAATTTACGTGAGTGAAGAAGAAGAAAAGGTTGAAGAAGAGAGTGAAGAAAAAGATGATTTGCGTCAATACAAAAAAAAAACATGAAATTTCAACATATAATATGATTAAGTAACTTATATAGCTTTCTTAGTCTCTCTAAAAAAAAGTCAATCGAATCTTATATTTAGGATCGGAAGTAGTATCTTAAAATTATATCTCCTGTGAAACTTTTTTGACACAGTATATTCTAGTTTTCCCCCTTCATCTCCTATTTCTATTTTTGTTTGGACTTATTATACTTTCAGGTTCTTTTATTTTTTCTCCCCAATTGTATTACTATGCATGGTTCTTAAAACCGTCCCACAACTTATGATTGGAAGATATCAGGAAAACGTACTTTAAAATTAGAGGGTGGAATACTGAGGGGAGAAATTCTTGTTATGTCATTTGCAGTCTAACTAGTTATATATATATATATGGTATTTTTATTTTTTTTTTAAAAAATGAATCCCTTAATAAGTGAATCTTGGCAAATCTTTTAATAATTTTATTAATATGCAAGTTAATATTTAGGAGGTGCCAAATAAGCTCATAAGTTATTATATTTTAATTGGTTTGATGGTTAGATTTAGACCACAGATGAGATGAGGTTCCTCAACTAAGTGTTAGGCTATTAAAGACAATGACATATAAAATTAAACCCAAAATAAACTTAAGATTTAAAGTACCATATTGGAAAATTGATCTAAATTAAAAAAATACATAATATTCATATTGTAACTAAACAGCACCAGAGAAATTCCGTTTAATTCCCTTATCAGCCAATATTTTTAATATTCACAAAGTCGGGAAAATTGTAAAAAAGATTCTCAAATTTTCTTCTCTCTTTACTCTACCACCACACTATAGGAAAACACAAGTCTATATATTCTATAATACTTATAGTAACACCATTAAAAACTGTTCCATGAGTAACTATTCTTTGAGAAAATACTTATGTTTATATTAATGCCGTTAGTGTATTCCGTTTTCTTTGACACTAATAAATATTAATATTCATATTTATCACCCTCTTTTAGCTATCCTAATTATTTTATCATAATTATTCATCACTCTCTTTTATAATTCAATATCAATAGTTTATATTTTATATCCATAAATTATTAGCTGGCCACCATGATTTAAGGGGTTATCATAATAATAATTCAGCCCATAAATCAAGGAGTCATCATAATCATAATTCAAACTAAATTTGCAAGAAACTTAATTTCCAAGAAATATAGTTGGCCCTGTGATTATAGTAATGCATATATATATTAAGGTCCTGAATGTATTCCATTTTGTGTTCTCCATTCTTCATTATTGGTAATATTAATTCTTCATCCCTTATATCATAATAGACCAGCCTTATGAACTTATTAGGGATATTGATGATCGCTAGGATGCTTGGACTACCATAGCTTGGGTTATTAGGAAGTAGAAGATGACTAAAAAGATGTCACTTCTTAATAAAAAGTTAGTTGCTGCACTTAACTCAATTCTTTCTTTTCCTCCTTTTGTTTGATCTCTTGTGCCTTGTAGTATATTAATTTTTAAATTTAAATTTATTTTTTTTATATTCCTCCATACCTGACTTTCTTAATATTCATCTTTAACTGCAGAAAGGAGAGTTTGGAACTTTCCCAAAACAATTAGAACATTGTGTTGGAAGAGAAATCATTGTTGGTAATAACCTAATCTTGGGTGTGGCAACCAAAAAAAAAATGACTAGGCTTGTAAAGTTAATTTTAATGGATACAATAATGCCTCAATAAATATTCCTTCCGGTCCTTAGTATAAGACCTAGTTGACTTTTCTTTAAAGAGATTAAAAAAGCTAAATAAACTAGTTATCATAATACAAGTTGTGTATCATTAAATTATATATTAGTTTATAAGTCAAGCAAATTAGTTTGGCAAAAAATGACAAATATAAATACTATAAAGTAATTTATTTAATTTTCTTAATTTCTCCAAAAACTTAACTGGTTCTTATATTAAGCACCGGAGGTAGTACAATATAAGGTAAGAATAAATATCATGGTAATTAAACCAGGACTGGCCCCTGAATCGGTTGAAGTACAGGGTCAATGGTCAGTGTGTAATATCTCAAAATGTACTCAAGAGCTAAATGTACAAAATAGATTGTGGGATTAATGACATAATTACCTCTGGAAAATTTTGTTATGACTTTAGTCAAGTTTCATATGCAAAATTGGCAATTTAATATTATATTGCAAGATGATATTTTACAAAATCATCTTCTTCAAAGGGCCATGATTTACGTATGACAAGAGAAAAAGTAAGAGTAAATACATATTGGCTACTAAATATGACATATGGAGACAATTTGACCAAGATAGCAAAAGAGGAAGACTTGGTCAACAATTCAACTAAAGTAAAGAGGATATTTCAAGAGCTTTCCTCTTTCCATTTTAATATGACTTTCGTCCAAATCATAAGGGAAAGAGGGAGGGAGAGTTGAATTAATACCATTGTTCACCTTTTCCTCAAGAAAAGTGAGTCAAAAGGTCAAAAGTATATCAAGAGAAAGGAAGAAGACTTGTTAACACAACTCCCACCCCTCAAGTCAATTATTTCGGCTATGTCATCAAGAAAGAAAGAGAAAAGATGAAGCAAAGATTTCTTGGCACATTTTGGACGTCCAATACATGAATAAAGAAAAGACTTGATGAAAAAAAAAAGTCAAGTTAAATTGTTACAAGTATTTGACCAAGATGAATCAATTTTGACCACAACTTTTTACCACCTTTGGACCACAATTTTGGCTGCCTCTTTAAGTGATAAGGGAAAGGAAAATCTGATCATTTATCTCTCTCTCTCTCTCCATCTTCAAGTCGGTTTGCAGAAGCCCAAAACGTGGAGGAAGAAAAGCAAGGTTTCAAGGTGAGTTTAATCTTGATTTTTCACCTCCTTAACCTCATCTATGGCTCAAGTGTCCTTCATAAACATTGTTCCTCTTGATGAGGGCTTCATTTCTATGGTTTTAGAATTTCAAGAGGAGGTGTTTTGTGCCATCATCCAAGAACAAAAGCTGAAAAACCAAAGAAAGGAGCTAAGGAGAAGCAAGAGGTGAGTATTAGCATCAATTTGAGCTATTGGTTGTGTTGGTTGAATGAGAATTTTGGCATGTGTAAATCTGCCCTGATTTTGGCTAAACAAGGGTTTCGGTAATTCATGATGTTTTGGTTATGTTATTGGTGGTTTATGATGATTGGAAACCATTTGACATAAGTTTGATGCTGAAATTAGAAGTTGGTAATTGTTGGGATTTATTTTGAATTTTCTGCCAAAATAGGACATGGAGAATGAGTGGGAATTTTTTAATTTTGATGTAACCATTGTGTTCTACATGAAAAATTATGTGGGAATAGCCCTGGGTTGTGAATTTTGGGTCATTGAAACTCAAAGTGTAAATTTGGGTTTTCAGCCTGAACAGAATTCCAGCGAAGTACTCTACTTGTGTGGTGTTTTTGGATAACCAAATGATCTCTAAAAATTATGAAACTTTCCAGTATTAAATTTCACATTCCAAGATTCAAAATGGATATATAATTTGTGTCATTTCGTTTTTTGAGCTGTGAGTTCTGGTTGCCCAAAGTTTGATGTCGAAACTGGACTTAATTCTGGAGCAGTGTGGGATTTTGTGTAATTCTGGAATTGTGTGGTGATTTCCAATAATGATTCATATTTTTCCTATGCAGAGGACTTCAATAGCTTTTCATAGGACTTGGGATCACCTCATTTCAATTTGTTTAGAATTAGTTATGATGTTTCAAAGTCTCAAGAAAATTCTGGCAGATTTGGTCCCTTATGCGAAAATTGAAGATGTAATGGCATAATGTAGTATTGTTGAACTTTGAGGTTAGGAATTGGTCTTTCTGGTTAATTGACCACTTTAAATCCTTAGTTGATTTGATTAAATGTCCCTAATGATAACCAACTTGAGTGTTTGAATTAAAGAATTGGATTAAGTAATAACCTATCGCCCGTAATTCTAATTATAGGATTTGACATTTGCCCTGCACGTGATAAACCAGTGCCAGTGCACGAGCATAAAGAACAAGTTAGTGACTCTCTCTCTTATCCTGTGTATGATGCCTTGCATGTATGTCATTTCATTGAATATCCCGTGATGTAACATTGCCGTTGTGAAATATCGTTGTTGTGCTGTTGTGAGACATGCTGTTGTGAAATATGCCGTTGTGAATGCAACGAAAGCTGTTGTAGAAATGCCATTGTGTTGTTGTTGTTGTGATTTGCTTACATGCTTTGTGATTGTACATGTTATAAGTGAATTGTTACTACTGGGATTCTTTTGAATCTCATTCTTTCCAATGATTAACCTACAGCAAGGGCAAGTGGTTCAAAGGAAAAGCAAGTGACGAAGAGCGGTTAGAGCTCCTAGCTAGGAGTTTTAATTTTGGTAGTTGGTTGTCATATTTTATTGGGGATTAGTTGCACATGTTGTATATATTGAATAGTGTTGTGTAATCCCCTGTATGGGAAACTAAGCATTGTAAACCCTTTATTAAGTAACAAAACATGAGCGTTGTTTGGAATTTTTTGTTGCACTCTGATATGTATAAATAAAACTGAACTGGTCAGACCAATTATATTCGAGATGTGAACGTGAGACCGCACTAAACAAGTTTTGGAAAAGTTTTAAGTTAACCACTGGTCTCTATTTCAACTTAATGACACATTCTCGAACTATAAATATGGTTATTAAGGTAGGGGGTTACACAGTGGGTCAGACCAAAGTCAAACTGAAGCTAACCTGGGGCCAAACTGGTGAGAAATTAAAGATTTTAGACTTATTAATATGAAATTCTAAAAAATAAAATTAAAAAAAAAATATTTTTTTTAAAAGTCCCAAACAAGGTTGATGACCGAACCGAACTGGTCTACTAGCTCGTTCGTTGATTCCGGCCTGAGTCAACCGGCTGGTCCGCATTTGAGCATAATGATAAATACACTATAATTCTGACATGTGAAATGTATGTGTGGATTATAAAATCACTAATCACCAGGGCATGTACAAAAAATAATTAATTAACATTCTTTTCTTTTAAACAAACCTTCGTTTCACGTTTGCTTACCCGGGCAATTCCTAGCTTTTTTCAAAAGAAATAAAAATCATAAATATATTACTAAAGAAGACAATACAACGCACATGGCATAAAAAGAAATTAATTTCAAAAGAAATTAAAATTCTTTTCTTTTAAACAAACCTTCGTTTCACGTTTGCTTACCCGGGCAATTCCTAGCTTTTTTTCAAAAGAAATAAAAATCATAAATATATTACTAAAGACAATACAACGCACATGGCATAAAAAGTTGCCTTCTGGCAATTGCATTAAAATGATATAGTCTCACTTAATCCAACAAAATTCTGATAAAAGATTTATGTCAGATCTTAGCACTTTACCTCACTCTTTGTCATGTCATGTAAGCAATAAGTTGACATAGCCTGCTAACATCAAAGCCATAATGACCACACCAACCCATAGATGGTTCAAACCCAATAATTTGATCAGAGGTAAATCTCCAACCCCACACAAGACACCCTTTGAGCACTCAAACATCACTGAGGATAACAAAATCCCATCCTAATTCCCAAGATTGATTTTAACTTGTTTTTATGTGTTTTATGGGTCAGAGTCTCACTGCTCATTTGGTTCATGGAATCCGAGGCAAGGTAAAAGCATGTACTGTAATGGATTGTAAAGATGATTATATGAATTTGTTTGATTTATCTATAAAGAAAGATGATGCATGTGTATAAAAACATTTAATTGGATTACATCAAATATGAAAATACATGGGGATAATACAGCAAGAGAAAAAATTACCCCTGTCTATAGCTAGTAAAAGCTGGCCCAACCCGGCCAGCCTACCACTGGCTAAATGTTAGCCCACCAGTTTTTTTTAGCTAGTAATTTGTTGAGATTTGTTTATCTCACATTCACCAAAGTCTACAAAAAGCAAAAGAAATCAAACAAAATATTCACATGTCCTAACTATCTCTTATAATGCTACTATTCCTCCATTTCAACACTAGTATCTCCAATACAACTCTCAAATCCCACATATTTTTTATTTTAAAATAAATCTCTGAGTAAAAAATTTCAAAGGAATGCTCAAGTAGCAAAAGATTCCTAATTCATTTCATTTGACCCAATGTTGCCACACTTAATGATCGGCCAGATGATTCTTGGGCTAGGTTCACCATATTATAATTCCCAAAATAAGTGTTCGGAATTGAAGCCTCCCCATGTCCTTGTGCCCGGCGAGCTGGTATACCCAATCTTTTTTTAATCTCAACCCATATTTTAGTGTTAATTGAGATTCAAAACCTGAATTTGATACAACACAAGGAAAATGATCTTGCAAAAACCAAATCTTCTAAGTTTTTATGAACCTGTCTTATGGAATCTAGTGAAACTGAAATATGTAAGGTCTCCAAGACGAGAATTGAGCAAAACTTGATAGCCAAACATATAGTTCTCTTTATCTCAGACAAAACACCAAAAAACTAAAACTAAAACAGATCCAATTCATCAATATAAAGGAGACTAAAGTATTTTAATTTGATAACACAATTTTAGTTACTATGCAATCATCCTCGATGTAAGACACAACAAGGCATGCATAATCGAGTAAAATTTGCTATAACAAATGAGTAACATTAGAGTAAGGGAACTACATCTTTAAATGATGCAAACAAATGAGTGAAGTTTTATAGCATGATTGAAAAATTATCCCGAAAGTGTGTGAAATGTCTTTTTTGAGAAATCCAATAGGACAAAGGAATAAGGAAGTATTGACCTGTTTCGTTTTTTGCAAGAGGACTTTTTTGAGTTCCAAGAAGGTAGCAAATATTAGAGAAGCACGTGGTTGTATGTTTGTGAAGTTTGATGCTTATGAAACTTTATAAGCGAGGCCCTTGTTTATGTGTGAAGTTTGATGCTAAACATGTAATAAGAATTAATTATACAGAGACAAAAATAAGAGACATAAGGAGTAGCAAGTCCTACTTTTTCTTCATATAGAAAACCAGTAACCATATATGTGAAACTTAGTACTAAAGGTTGCAGAAGCTGATACCCTTTGAAAACAGGGAAAATGCGCCAAGTTGATCTGTATTATACTATATAAAGGCAGGAAAAGTGTAAATCAACCCACAACTTCAAAACCAAGGGTTTCATAAAAGAGGAAGAAAATTAAATTGATATAAAAAGTGGTGTATAAAAGGTATCATGTATAAGGAACTTCATGCAGATCATATGGATACGGACAAGCCAAATTCAAATTTTATGCAAGCAAACCTCCCTTTAGTTTACTTCAGGTAGTCAGAATGCATAAAAATGAAAATGAATCACAAGAGGAGAACAAATAAAAATCTATATTACCTGTCAAAGAAAATAAAAATATACGAGTATTACCTTGGATAAACAAAACAAATATTACCCACCAGTTAAAGAACTCTAGGACAATACAACATTTAACCATCACACAAGCTTTCACACAGAATCGGAAGACGATTGATTTTCGGCGAGACTTTCATGGTTGATAACTCCTACAGGAAAAAGACGAGTGAGAGGGCAGTGTGCACTTAAACAAAAGATGTTCAAGGATGTGGAGTGTGGGGGTGGTATTGAATGGTTTTCATTTATAAATAGCAATAGATAGTCAAGTGAGCCATTAATGCATATACCAACGTACCAACCAAACATAAATGTGTCATCAACACAGGGTTGGTCTTGCTTAAGTGTCCTGCAAAAAAATAATCCGGCCTCAATACCCTTCATGACTATTTCAAATTGTTTGACCTTAGTACCTTTTTATAGGTGATGAGAAAAGGAAGTCTATTTTGTCAATTATCCTTCTGCAGATCTTGTGCCTCCCATGAGTTCAAATCAGAAATTAATATTAATCTCATCAAAAGGTATTGAGGCCAAACAAATGAGCTATTTGAAACACACTGTGGCTACGTTCCTAATGCTTGTGGATTATAGAGACTTATCTCACCTTGCATCAAAGCGTTTCAAGGGTTGAAAATTAAAACAGATTTTTTGGATTTAAAATTAAAGGTTCTGTATTATTAAAGAAACCCTTGAATGCCAACATGTGAATGACATTGGGATATCCTGAAGACAGATGGATCCATTTTTGTGGGGTCACATATATATTTATATATATAATAGTGAAGCAACCACATCCTTTAACATATCTAGATAATATCCTCTGCTATCTCTCCCCCTACATCCTCCCTCCTCTCTTTATTTTTGTGCCCTTTGATCGCTCTGATACACCACAGATTATTTTGGCCAGGCTCTTGTAATCCTTTAATATTTCAAAGTTTAAATTTAGCTTTCTTGTTGTTATAATTTTTGACATCAAGCCTCCTTCCATTAATTTTACTATAAAGTTACTGAAGAAAACTACCACGTCAAACTATAATGGGGATGGTGTGATGTAATATCCCAAATTGTGATTAAGGGCTAATGATTTCGAAAGTAATGTAATTATTGATAAATATATATTTTTGAAGAATAAGATGTGAATTTTGACCCGAATATGTTATAACCAGTGCCCAAACCCTGTAGTTAAGCATAATTATGAGATAAAGTTGAAAATGAACCCTAATGAAGGGAGGGCGCATGGTTGTGATGGTGGAATGGTATAAATGTGCTTGATGACGATTTAGTAAATGTTGTGATAATCAGGGGCAAAACAGTAAAGTTACTAACTAATTCGCCAGTTACCGAAAAGGAAACTCATTAGTATCTTAAAGATTAATGGTTGAGATTCACTTATCAAGGAATCTAGTGGGGTGGAATCATGTGTAAAGGTGTTCATGTTAGATCATGGAAGGAAGTATAAGATCTTGACACATGGCATTATTTGAGCCATAGATGATGGTCAAAGGTTCAAACCCTTTTCCCTCTCTCCTCTCTCCCTCTAGGTCGGTCAAGTGGGTATAGGGGCAAGGAAAATCTACACTTTCATCATCATCTTATTTCGCTCAGTTGCCTCTATTCCCGTCCAAAGCTATGGAAGAAAGAGAAAGGGAAAAGCTCAATTTTTGGTAAGGATTTAATCTTGTATGCTCAACTCACCTTCATTAATCTTGTTCATGGTGGTAAGGACTTCATTGCTATGGTTTTAGATTTTTGACAGGTGGTGTTTAAGTGATTGAAGGAAGTTGGAAGTTGGAGAATCAAGGGACTCACTTTGAGAAATTGTAGAGGTGAGAAAAAGCTAAACTTTGATATAATTATTGTGACTTTTGGTTAAGTTTAGAGATTTGTCATTTTTGCCCTGATTTTGTGTGATTTTAAAATGAATGAATTGAATGTTGTAATATATGGAAAATGGTATTGGGTTGTGTCTTTGGACCATAGGAGTTAGATTGGAAGTTGAAATGGAAAGTTTGATCATTGAATGGTTGTGTACAATGTGCAGATCCAAGACCAAATTTGTTGTTAGGATGTGATTTTGGGTGTTTTGAGGTTTCCAATAGGTTCCTTGTATAAAATTGTGTGGGAGTAGTATTGGACTAGAGTTCTAGGAACATTGTGACCATAATTGGTAACTTTGGGAAATTATGTCAGTTGCTGTGTTTTGTCTTCTGATAAGCCTCACTTGAGTGAGGTAGGGTCTCACTCGAGTGCAGCCCCATATTTCCTCTTTTTCTTCAGTATTTTGGTTAAGTTCTCAAGTGAAATCCAAGAGTGCACTTCCTAACCTGCGTGTGACATGTGTCCTTACTCGAGTGCCCTTGGTTCCACTCGAGTAAGGGAGTATTTTACACTTTAAAGTTGTGTCTTGGGTTAACAATCGTAGTCTATTTTCCAGGAGTGTGCTTCAGCACACACGGGTGTTGGTAGTCACTCGAGTTCTAGCTCTAGTGCTCGAGTGCACTTGTCACTTTAGGGTTCTTCAGTTGCCCTCGGGTAGACACTTCCTATGCCATACTTTATGGAACACGAGTGAGCATTTGGCTATCACTCAAGTGTTGATGTTTGTGCTCGAGTGAGCGAGCACTTTATGTCTCTGTTGTTGCTCTCTATCAAGCACTCGCACGAGTGAGCCATTGTCACTCGAGTGCAAGTCCTCTATCACTCGAGTGATGCAGCTAAAAATCAATGTTTTCATTCTGAAAAGAGAATCTTTGGTATAGTTTCTCCTAACTCTTTAGGCATGTGTCTAGGCTTCTACTAGCCACCTAAAGAGTTCAAATGATAACCAAAAACTTGGAATAGAGATTGATCCGCTATCCTTGATTTTGGTTTATAGGGTTTGACATTTGCCCTGGTCGTGAACGAACTGTGCCGGAGCAAGTCAGGAAAGAACAAGGTAGTGACTCTTTCTCTTATACTATATGTGATGCATTGTATGTGTGTTATATCATTGATTTGTGATGATGTCGGATGCTATAAAGTCTGCGGATATATGTATGCACCGCCACGCCAATAGTCCCTGAGTCGCTAACAATGGTTCGGGTAAGGACTGCGTGCCTTCCCGGTGGTAAAGGGGGATGAGGGTGGGGTGTGATTTGTGCTGCTATTATGTGATGATTTATTTGCATGCTATGTGATTATGTGTGGTATGAGTGATTTGTTACTACTGGGATTCTCTAGAATCTCATTCTTTCTATTGACTAACTTCAGACAGGGCAAGTGACTCCAAAGGGAAGGAGACGACCAAGGTCAGCTAGGATCCCCGGAGGTTTATATTTTCTTGGTAGTTGGTTATCGAACCTTAGTTGGGATTACTGTATGTATGGATGAGATGTAAATATTATTTTGAATTGGTTGTGTAATCCCCTAATTAAATAGGAAATTGATAAACCTTTAGTGTATATATATATTGAAACCCGGTGGTTGCCCGGGATTTTTGTTGTACACCATGATAGGTATAAATGTGATTAAATTGTGCAGGGTAATTATATTTGAAATTGGAGTTTAAGATGAGGATGGGAAAGAAATTTTGAAAGAATTGGTGAAAACCCTACCATAAAGAAGGGATTAATATGAGTTTTAATTATCCATCGGTCTCTAATTCATTTTAATTACGCATTTCGGATTATAATCACATTAATTAAGCAGGGGGTTACATGTGACATGCATCTTATATGATTTCCTACCTGACATTATGTTTATGTAAGTTAATAATTTAATTATGCTTGTGCCTAAGGGAGCTTATGAAGAGAAAATAGAAATTTATTTATTTACCTCGAATATATGATAATATGCAAACCCTTGTAAGCTGTAAAGTGAGTATGATTGGAGACAGTGAGATTTGGGAGGTATACATTAAATTGGGGTGGCTTTCTAGTTAGTACTAATTGACTATACCTGCTAAGATACTTTGGTCAAAAGTGTCTTTCAAAAACATCTGTAACTCTTTTTCTACTTGTCCTCCGTCATCCTATCTAAAGTGTCCTTGATGTTTGTGGAACATATTCCTCTGTAAGTAGTGTTTCCTCTATATGACCATGTAGAGGAATCCACCCTACCCTATGCATTTTAAATAGAATACCTTTACCACAACTTTTGTCATATGCATATACATACATATTAACTAATAGACCTTGAGAGAGATAGTGTTTTGCTTTATCAGTTTGTCACATGGATCTCCGATCATATCATAACTCACGAGTTACTATCGAGTTTTACTGATCAAAATACACAAGTTAACTTCTTACTTCTTATCAAGTGTCACATCCTTTGCAAGTAAGACAATAAAAATGTATTCTAAAGAACGACTTAGGAGTTAGTATTTCAATTCCTACAACATCAAGAAAAGGTGTTTGATAAATCCAAATCAGGAAGAGGTGATCAAAATTTCATTACATGAGTTGCATCCAAAGTCCTAAACTCTAGTATTATTCCTCAATTGTAGAAGACGAGGAAGAAAACCCTTCTAGTTCAGTTTTGTTTGTATGAGATCAAGTTGCATGTGTCAGATTTTAGCTCCTTTACCTCACTCTATGTAGTGCCATGTAAACAAGAAGTCGATATAACCTACCAATAATATTGATCAGGCATTTTTTTATAAGCCACAACATCTATTAATGATGTGGACATATGAGTTCAACATCATACTGCTTGAAGGAAACCTAAAAAATATTGTCTCGAATCCTTCCAATTAATAGAAACTTTTTTATAAGTCTATAACTTGTATCTCACTCATAATGCCAACTTTCACTCACCAATGAAAGTGACGCATGTGTTTGTCATTTATATTTAACTCAAAAGCATAATAGTATCTCCATCATATCCATAATAGATTAATTGCTTAGCTTCTTAAAATTGTTATTTTTCAGGATCAATTTCTTGCTTCATTAGTGTACATATTGGTTACTTAAATATTCACGTACAAGTTCACAGGTAGTTGTTTGCCCAAACGCACATATGGCTTTAACAAAAAGATGGCACAAGTAGTATATATGAAGAAAGCCTTTTTCGTGTACTGTGATTTCCTTAAACATGCAAGGCATAAAGGTAATCGTGTTTTTATTAATTAGGCTACATATGCTTTTAAACCTACAGGACACGAAAACAGGTCTGAGCCCTTGAGAATGAAAGGAAAAGATGTTGAGCTCTTGATCGATATACGCGATCCTATAGATAAGGACAGGACAAGATATGGCCATTGCATGGCTTGACCCCTTCCTCTCTTCTTCTCTCTCCACATGGTATTGTGGTTCATGCGGGTCCCACCTACATCCTGCCCATGCCGTCACTGCCTATTTTTCTCTTATTCCAAACTTGCCGTTGTCTTATTCCCATCATCCAATGCTTCTTTTGCCCCTTCTCTCTACTCTTTATAACACTCTCCTTCCCCTTTCCTTCACTTCTCACTACTGCCACCCTCAAACCCTAGTTTCTTTTGAGAGAGATGTCGCAGCAAGTCAGCGAAGAAGGCCAAACCCACCATAGCAAAGGCTACCTTGTTTTAAGCTTTTGAATGTGCCATTTTTAAGTATGATTACTTAATCAATCACTTTTGAAGAAATATAAAAATAAATTATAATATAATCATCAATAAATTATATTTATTGATTCATGGACTCAAACTAAATCCCCAAGTATTTATCATGTTTTTTGGTAAAAAAAAATACTATAATTTTGATACCTCCTTGATTTAGGCAAATAAACCAAACACTAACTCACATGGGAGAGTGTTGCAAGTTCCCAGCTATGTCGTTATATTCACATTACAAACAAGCACTAGTTTGGTTTCAATGTTTATTTCTTTTTCTTAAACAATAAGGTTTCCTTGTTTCAATCTCGTGATAAGATCTTCAATATTGGTTTTATCAATATTTATCAACAAGCAATATATATGGGACTTTTAGTATAAAAATATATGGATCATTTAAAATAGATGATTATAAAATAATTATATGATTTATTATAATTCCAAATAAATATTGCTTATCATGCATACAATAAAAAAAACTGCCTAATCATAAAAGACTAAATTATTTAATAAATATTACATACCTAATAAAGCAATACTTTTTTTTGTTACAAGGCAAGCAAAGCTTGAAAGATAAGGAACTTATGCACTAGGTTCTACAAGAAGGTCCTGCGGAAGCACTCCACGTTCTAGGGCCAGAAGACGATTTCATTCAGGGGGAGATTCCTATTTCCACATAGTCCTTTCTATTTATATGTGCCTGCCCTGCCAGAAAGTCAACACAACAAATACATTCCCTGAAAGTATGGGAGATCTCTAAGTCTCAATCCCTATAAATGAGAGCTCTGGTATCTATGACGACGTCATATAATGGGTGATCGGTCCCATAATTTGACAATAATAAATGGATAGTATGAAGAGAGTCTGTGAAGAGCCTGATCTTTATTAGGCCCATCTACTTACATAAACCAAGTTTTTTTGGATTGCATGGATTTCCGCAGCAGTTGGGAAAGTATGTCCTAACTTCTGTTGAAATCCATAAATCCAGTTGTCATGTTGGTCGCGGATGACACCTCCGTAAGTGGCCTGACCTCCACTAAGTAAGGAGCCATCAACATCTATACGACTCAATCCTAGGTCTGGTAGTTGCCAGTGAGTTCTCCTTTTTCCTGGAAATTGGGAAATCTGGTGATGAAAATGCCCACTCTCCACTCCTTTTGAGAGGTGATGTAAGCATCTTTAAACTATTTCTTTTGGTTTATCCGCTTTCCCTTCGAATACTTGATTGCATCGATTCTTCCATAGGAGCCAACATGTGGTGCTGAAAACTCTCTGCATGACCATTGAGACATCCTCTTGTTTCCTAGTGTGTACTACAAATTCCACTTGAGCCATTCCTGTAAATTACCAGAAAAGAACATACTATAATATATGGGGTTAGTTATGGAGAACCACACTCTCTGAGCTTGCTCACAATCTCTTAGCACATAAAGCATGCTTTTGACACTCTCACACTGAAAAAGACAAGTGTTTAGGACACTCAGAATATATCTTGCTCTCATCTCATTAGTTGGGAGCCTCTCGTGTAAAACTTGCCACATGAAGATTTTGACTCTCTCTGGAATTGCCCAGTGCCATAAATTTCGCCAGTATGGGTGATAACTATGGGTATGCTGGTGGTAGATACTTTCATAAGTTGACTTCACACTAAAGTTACCATCAGGGGAATTCCGCCAACAAACTACATCATCGTCAGAGCTTAAAGGAGGGGTCACCATCATAATCTTATCTACGACCCAATTGGGAAGAAAGGTTTCCCATTTCGCTCTATCCCAATTGCCTGTTTGTGCAATAAAGGAAGTTACCTGATTATCCATATCTAGCAGGTGTACATTCCTGTTGATGAAGTATTTTAGGGGCATGTCTACCAGGGCCTAGCATTCCTACCAAGCAAGTGTGTTTCTGCCACTTCTTAATTTTTTCCCTAGGCCTCTCTTGAAATCATCCCAGATTGCTACTACTCCACTCCACACCTCCGATTGGTTACGCAACCTCTGCACTTGTGGGACCAAATCCAGGCCGTAAGAGTATTTTTCTCGAAGGCATTTCACCCATAAAGCTTCTGGTTTAGTGATTAGGCCCCAACACAACTTCATTAGAAAAGCCTTGTTTTGGCAGTGAAGATCTTTTATTCCCAGGCCTCCTCCACACTTCTTGTGTTTTAGAACATCCCATGCTACTACATGCATTTCCTTGGATTCATCATGTTGGTTCCAAAAGAAATCCATACTTAGCTTTTCGATAGTGGATAACACCCCTTTTGGAACAAGAGTTGATTGCATCTGGTATTGTGGAATGGTTGATAATACTGATTTGATGAGGACCATGTGACCTGCCATACTCAAATGGCGTCCTTTCCAGTTGCTCATTTTTTATCGGACCTTCTGGAGAATCAAAGTAGAAGTCATCTTAACTAGTCATTTGTGAAGGAGAGGAACTCCCAAATATTTCCCAAGATCGACTATTAGTCCAATCCCCGCAATCTGGCTTATCTCATACGCCCTATTAAAGTGGACATTTAAGGACACAAACAATTTAGATTTATTCATATTGATCTTGTGGCCTGAAACTCAAAAAAATAGTTCCATGACATTTCACATCTCCTTCCACCTGCTCCGTTGAGGCTTCAGTAAAAAAGAATTAGATCATCTGCAAAGAAAAGATGTGAAATCCGAGGACCAGTAGAACTAAGCCATAAGGGGTGCCAATTCCCAAGTTCAACCTCCTGATGGATCAGCTGGCCGAGTAGCTCCATGCATAGGACAAACAAATACGGACTTAAAGGGTCACCCTATCTCACCCCCTTGAAGGTTTGAAACTATTTGAGGCAACACTGTTCCAGATAATGCTTATGGAAGTAGATGAAACACAACACATGATTAACTTGACAAAGTCTACTCCCAATCCTAAGCTATGAAGAGTGAATTCCAAGAAACGCCAGTCTAACCTGTCGAAAGCCTTTTCTATATCTATTTTCATTGCTATGTATCCCTTCATGCCTCTCTTGGTTCTAATAGAATGGATTGCCTCCTGAGCTATAATGATACTATCCACTCCTTATCTGCATGCAATAAGCTACATTGGTTCTCTTCCACAAGATGACTCATGACACCTTTAAGGCGATTAGCAATAACCTTGCTAACAATTTTGTAGCTGACATTACACAAAAAGATAGGTCTAAGATCCCTTAATGATGTAGGATGATCATTCTTTGGAATTAATACAATGTTAGTCTGATTTATCCCTTGAATTTGCTCAGGGTATACAAAGATGCTAATAACCAGGTCACAAATTTTTTGTCCCATAAAATTCCACTGCGTTTGGAAAAAATAGGGGTTCAAACCATCTGGGCCTGATGCTTTGAAAGCTCCTATCTCAAATGTTTCATTCTTGATCTCAACTGGAGTGACATGTCTTTAAATGAATTCTAATTGCTAAGGATCAAGGGTTGGGAAACGGGCCGGCCAATGAGAGAAGGGAGCATAAATGTCGTCAGCCGAATAAAGGTTCTGAAAATAATCTAGTGCCATATCTCTCAGCTGCTTATCCTTAGTGACCTAGTAACCATTACTGTCTTGCAAAGCTTCAATTTTGGATCTTTTCCTCTTAGCTATTACACTGACATGAAAGAATTTTGTATTCCTACCCCCCCGATTAGCCATATACATATTGATTTCTGAAACTAGATCAATTCTTCTTGCATGGCAATTTTTTGATACATTTTCCAAAGTTGCTTTTCAATCTTGTACAGACCATTTTGACAACCTGCTATGCGCTGGGTACGATCAATTCCTTCTAGTCTTCAGATGATTTCTCTCTTCTTTTTTGCTACATTCCCAACTACTCTATCATTCTACACAGCAGCCTCTTTTACAAACAGTTCCTACCCTTGAAGCCAGTTCTTCCCCTGCCACGCTACTTTAACCACATCACCAAAACCCTCTTCAATACTCCATGCCACTTGGTATTGGAAACTACTCCCCCTTCTATTACATGCATTATTAATTCTATCAGCAACTACAACAATTCGGTGGTCAAATTTGAACCTGATATTATGATAAGCTTTGGCTTGAGGGTTTAGAATTTCCTAATCAAAGTTGCAGAAGACCCAGTCCAGTCTTTCCTTAACCTCAGTTTTTTCCCAAGTAAATCTATCACCCACAAATGGCACTTTGATAAGATTACAACTGTTGATACAATTTTGGAAATCATGCATAGAGCTATTAACGGGAGCCGCTCCTCCTACTTTATCACTAGGATTAATGATGGGATTGAAGTCACCTAGTACCAACAAGTGAATGGACACTGTTTGACTAATGGCACATAGAGACGACCAAAGAACCTTTCTCTTCAGAGCACTAGTATCCCCATATACAAAAGTCACAAGCATAGGATTCTGATTATTATTTTTTTAAATTTTACAGTGCAACATTTGAAATTTGATGTTAAATAATCAATTCTGATATCCCAGTTATTCCATTATATCCAAATACCTCCTGTAAACCCAGTAGCTTCAATTCTCAACCTGTCATTGAAACCCAATTTTCTAACTACCTTATCAGCTTGGTTACCACTGATCCTTGGCTCTATTAAGCACATAACGTTGATACCATATTTCTTAACCATATCATGCAACATTCGAGGAAAAGTTCTACCACCCGCCCCACGACAATTCCAAGATGATTCTATCATAAATAAATAAATATGAACAAAATAGAGTAGAAGGGAATTACGAGACTCACTTGTCTGGTGGCTTTTCTTCCATCACAACAACTTCTAATTGTAAAATAGAGTGCATGTCAGAACTTTGCTCATGAAGATCATGATTTTTAATGACGTCCTCCAAAGGAATTAGCGCCATAGAGTTCGAAGGTAAAATGGTCCCCTGCTTCTCGGCTGCATCAGTAACTATCTACATGACTTCTTTTCCTTTCCCTTTGTAAGGATCGAACTCAGTAGCAATTTGTGTCCTACGGGCTTGCTTAGCTTGGGTTGATAACTATGACCCACAATCTTGCATGTTACCCTTAACTAAGTTATGGGATCTTTGGGCCATGTGTTTTTTTTGTTCAAGTGGCTTGTTAAATTCCAGGACCGATGCTTCGTTTGGGCCTAAGTCCAATGCCACAATCTCTTCTTTGTCCAACACACAAGTGGGTTTGCAGGACCCACTCTTCTTTACCCCGGCCCACCGCTTTGAACCCACATGTATGCCTTTTTTCAAGTTGACTTGACAATCTCCAATCACCAGATTCACATTCTTATCTGCTTGCATCTCACCCCTCTATAACTTCGGCTTTTCCGCCATTCCCAATTCTATGATCTGGATTCAAATTTGACTTGGAACTCCCATGTTCTTCTACTTCTGAACCATCGAGAACAACGAATCTGGATGCTCTAGATACCCTCTGTAAATCCGGAATGGCCCCTGCATATCCGGAATAACCCTTGCCACATACTCTGTCCAAGCCGTCATTTCTTCTTAGAACTTTCACTCTAGCAGTCTTTTGTACGAACATCCACAGGCCGAACTGATCCCCCTGAGTCAGAAGACCTTTTTTCGACAGCTTTGGTGCAACTGGATCTGCCTTGGATACTGATCCTGTCTGATCTAACAACTAAGAACCACCACCAGATTTTCCTGATGTCTTTGGCTAAACCAGATCTACCTTGCTCGCAATCAACTTAGAACCACCATTGATTTTCACTTGCCATGGGCATTGCTCCTTTCTATGACCGTACCTATCGCAGGAGAATCAAACAAGTCCCAATCCTTCATATTCAATGTTAAAGAGCTATGAGGTTGAGATAATTTGAGGTACCCATTTCTTCTGTAAATTCAATTCCACACAGATTCTGGCATAACGCCCCCTACGATTTTTTGTTTCTTCATTTTCCATATTCTCTATCGAGTTCATATCCACCTTAAGGGTCTTCCCAACCATGTCTCCTAACCTCCATAAGCATTCCTTATTGTAGCACAGTAGCGGCACATGAGGAATTCTGATCCAAGTGGCTACTCTTCCAAGAGGGTTGTGGAAAGGATCAAAGTACAAAGACCACCTTTGCATAAGGATGGTGTACTGATCTATCGTCCATAGCCCTCCAAAGAGATTTTTCTTATAATATTGCTCCTATTTTTCCTAATCTTTGAATTTTACAACATAGTAATTATTGGGTAAGTCAATTAACTCAAAGCAACTTGTATGCCAAATTTTGCACAGATGCTCCTTCAGTCTGTAAAGATTGAATTTCACTCCCAAGGCAGTGACGATAAGGGAGTTGTTCTAGGGTTTAGACCAACGATTATATTCCTCTTGTGATAATTTCATTCTTGGATATACATCCATAAGACACTTCAACTCTTCTGAGGGTTCAGGAATTTCCCATTATTGTTCCAATATATCATATAGGATGGCTTCCTTTTCCACGTTGTGGCTGCCATAAGCGACACCGTTGTACTTTGAGCCTTTAAAACCTATAAGTGAATCCTTGTATGAAAGATAATTTTCTGATTTGCTGGGGGAAGAATTCTTTAACGTCTCGACTTGCACCGATTCTTTAACAATGGTTTCAAGCGATTGGGCAATGGTTGGAGGGTCACGTGAGGCCCCTTCCTTCGACTTATTAACCTTTCCAGCATTCCCTTTTGATCCCAACGAAAATGTCGGTGGTGTTGCCCGGTCACCGGGGTCATCCATTAGGAGAACAAACTCATAAAGCAATACTTTAGAACCACATAAACTGTCCTTATTTGCTTACAGAAGCTTTAGAACCTCAGGCTTCTCTGTGCAACGCACATGTAGCAATACTTGTTAAAAACAAAAAACTCCTTTACGAGAAGAGATAAGAGTGCATTAAAGTCATTTTAAAATCTTAAATTGGGTAATTAAATCACTTGGTTTGAACTTACTAATTTGATTTGGAATTTTTTTAGGAAAAATCACTAGTAAATACTAAATAAGCAAATTAATTGCTCTTTGCCACCAACACACATGGGGTACTGAACTTGCATTAAATTGAACTTAAAAAGACGAAAAAGCCCTTAGTTTGACAAGAAGATTTTAGGCGGGAGGAAGGAGAAAGTGCAGAGCTTCTAATTCCCTTCTTCCTCTTCCATTTCTGGCATTCTGTAGAAGTTCAGCGTCGTCTCCCCTCACTCGGCCATCTCCTTGGCTTGTGTCCGTCGGCAATGTCGTCTCCGGCTACTCCTCCAGCGGCCACCGTCTAGTTGGCTCGTGTCCTTCGGATCTGTCATCTCTGGGTGCTCCTCCTGCGGCCAGCGTCTCCTTGGATCGTGTCCTTCGGCAGTGTTGTCTTGGACTGCTCCTCTAGCGGCCGTCGCCAGAGCCTAGTTCTCAAGCAACCGTCGCTTGCTCCTCCAACCTAAATGCCTCCTTCATTCACCTGATCTTTTCCATACTTGCCTAATGGTCATCCACGCTATGTGCAAAGGATGAAGATCCATTATATGCCAATGATCTGTCATTTTGTACAATTACTCTTCCTTCATGTGCCAATTATCTTCCGTTTTGTGCAATTAATCTTTCATGATGTTCAATTGATCTTCCATTATGTGCATATGATCTTTCATTTTGTGCAATTACTCTTCCATGATATGCAATTGATCTCCCGTTTTATGCAATGGATCTTTTCCATGGTGTAAAGAATGATCCATTGTGCCAATGATCTTCTATTGTATGCAATTACTCTTCGTTGATTTGTAATTGATATTCCGTTCTGTGTAATGGATCTTTTCCATATGTGCCCAATGGTCATCCACTCTATGTGCAAAGGATGAACATCCATTATGTGCCAATGATCTGTCATTTTGTGCAATTACTCTTCCTTAATATGCCAATGATCTTTCATTTTGTGCAATTAATCTTTCATGATGTTCAATTGATCTTCCATGATGTGCATCTGATCTTCCATTTTGTGCAATTACTATTCTATTATGTGCAATTGACCTCCCGTTTTGTGGAATGGATTTTTTCCATAGCGTGGATGACCATTGGGCACATATGGAAAAGATCCGTTGCACAAAATGGAAGATCAATTGCACATCATGGAAGAGTAATTGCAGAAAATGATAGATCATTGGCACATAATGGATCTTCATCCTTTGCACATAGCGTGGATGACTATTGGGAATTATGGAAAAGATTAGGTGAATGAAGGAGGCATTTAGGTTGGAGGAGCAAGCGACGATCGCTTAAGGACTAGGCGCTAGTGGCAGCCACTGGAGGAGTAGCCCGAGATACACTGCAGAAGGACACGAGCCAACGAGACGGCAGTCGCTGGAGGAGTAGTCGAAGATGACACTGCCGACGGACACAAGCCAAGAGACGGCCGAGTGAGGGGAGACGATGCTGAACTTCTGTAGAATGCCGGAAATGGAAGAGGAAGAAGGGATTCAAAAGCTCTGCATTTTCTCCTTCCTCCCGCCTAAAATCTTCTTGTTAAACTGAGGGCTTTTTTGTCTTTTTAAGCTCAATTTTAATGCAAGTTCAGTACCCCATGTGTGTTGGTGGCAAAGAGCAATTAATTTGCTTATTTAGTATTTAATAACAATTTTCCCTTTTTTTTAATCCTGATATAGTTTTATAAGGGATTTTTCAAAGGAAAACTTACATGTAGCGCTACTTGATATAACGAAAGTATCTTTAAAATATATCATCTTTAAATATACCATCATTATACTGTCTCTCATTTCTACAAAGCTATTCCAAGGAGAGATGTTGATTTCAAATTTTGTCATTAAATACCTAATTTAACATGGGTAAAGTTGGGGGAAAAAGTCAATTTAAGGCATAAAGTTAACTACCATTTGTTCTGCTGAAGGGAGGGAGTATTTTTTTTTTGTTGGGTACAAAAATATGTATAATGACCCAGGAGTAATTGACAATAATGGCCTCACAACAAAAAGCGCTAATGATCAATGAAACAACGGTTTGTAGGGATGATGACCCAGGAGTAATTGGATAAGATCATGTTGGCATGGCCATTGAAAGAGGCAGATGAAATGGAAGTGTCAATATTATAAATTAGGATCAAAAAATGTTTGTAGGGATGTATGAGTCAAATAAAAATAGGTAAATTTTTTCATACTTGCCCTTATTTATAAAAGGGTGTAAATTTTCTAAAACGTCCTTTTTATCTCTCTCATTTACACCCTTCTCCCATAAAATTCAACAAATTTTCAAATCTACCCTTTTTAATATAATAAAAACAAAGTCAAAATGAATAGGACAAAAATAATCTTCCCTACCAGAGTGGTAGTGGAGGAAAATTTGGTTGTAAATATGTGTTTGGATTAACTTTTTTTGGAAGTGATTTTATCATGCATCTTAGAGGAATTTTGTGTTGACATAAAAACAAAACATTTTCTGGTGTTTCCTAGACAAGCACTACTCTAATCTTTCATAGCATGCCAATTATTGTAATAATTGAATATTTATTTTGATTTTAATTTAATTTTTAACTGTCTCTCATCCTTATATTTTGTTATAACTAACTTCATTAACTGAAAGATACAAATAACTTAATTGATGTGCAACAATAAGTTGATGATTAAATTGATTGGAGACCAGAAAAATACAAGAATATATTTTTATTTTTTTTTAAATGCTCAAATTTGTCAAAGTGGTGTTTAAGCAATATGACAACACTCTAGTGGCAACAATTTGATTTAAATATGTTTTTAACCTAAATTATTGAAATTAAATTCGTCAACACTCATAACAATGTATCATGTTCAACAAATAAATATTTATAAAATTCAGATATAAAGCCCATTGTAAGCTATAAAGGTAAAAACGATGTATAAACTTGAAAGAATGTAGTGTCAACTCGTGATTCAACACCAATGCCTTATGTGTTGAGAGAGTGAATTTATCTAAAAGAAGAAATAGAAGAAGAGGCTAATCAAAACAAGGTTTGAATCCCATAGTTTCCATTTATGTTTTGAACAATACTTGTCAAAAAAATTGAATATAGGTGGGACAGTTTGGTTGGATGGGTGGGGAGGTAAATATATAACTATTATGGAAAAAATATCTTTTTATATTAAAAATATATTATTATGAAATTAATTTAAAATGAAAATGTTATTATAAATAAAAAATACTATTATAGCTAAGAAAATATTATCATACAATTAATTTAAAACAAAATATATAATATTTTATTAATTATAAATAAAATGTTACTATATTAATTAGATCATATGTAAATTAATTTATATAACATGTAAATAAAAGGGTCCAGGGACAATTTTACCCCAAAAGCTATTTTTGTTAAGATGCAAATTCGCTCCGTAAGTGCATGTATCATCATCTACTTTATTTTTTTTTTCAAAGTTAGATTCAAAACTTTTGGGATAAATCGCGCTTTAACAAAAATAACGTGGATGACATGTGGATTGCGAGTTCAGCATATTTAATCAACTAATTGTCAAAATTAACTGAGATAACAGCAAGGACAAAATTGCTCCCTCTTTGAAACTTTCGGGTCAAAATTGCCTCTTAAAAAACTTCACGGTTCGTTGAAAACTTTTGAAGCAAAATTGCCCCCTTAACTCTAAATAAAAAATATAATCAAATATACTAAGGTAAAATGGTAAATTGTTATCATTCCTCCCCTCTCATCCCATCCTCTACTCTTGGGGTGTATTTGGTTTGAGGGAAGGGGAGGGGGGTTAAATGACCTTTTTGGGTTGAAGGTATTTAAATTTTGGGCAAGAATCCAAAATTTAAAAGGAATGAGAGGGCAAATTTTGGGAGGAAATCCAAAATTTAAAAATGAGAAGGTAAATTTTGCGTTTCTTAAACCCAAAATTGTAATTTTCACCCCCTCCCCTTAAACCAAACACACCCTTAAATCAGACAAGGAAGCCCCTACCTACAGGCCAATCAAACTAAACAAACAAGGATCATCCCCTCCCCTTCCACCCCTCCCTTGGTACCAAACATCCCCTATATATCAAGTTTCCTTCTCTTTATTTTCCCCTTTTCTTTAATATATATTTTTTGTTCCCCTTTTCGTTCGTCCCCAAATAATTCATCATTTTAGCCTCCCTCCTGTTTCCACTATCACTCTTCTCACTTTCACCCTCCTCCCCCTCTCTCTCTTCCTGGCTCCTGCGCCTACCTTCTCGCAATTTTGACCTCTTATACCTCTTGTAAGTTTCCTGTTCATTTCCTTCTGTTTTAATGCATCTTCTTGGTTGGTTGGTAATTGGTAATATCTGATTTTTTTTTTCCTAAGTAAAAAGCTTTTGGTCATGAATTTTTGCATATTCATTCAAGACAGTAAGTTTTTAACTTTTTTAAGGATTTGTGGCTTCTCCTCTTCATATCCTTTCTTCTTCTTTCCCCAAGTGTGGCTACTTTTGTTTTAATTGGATGCTAAATCACACTCCATCCTAAAATATTGTCAGCTATCAACTACCTCTAAAGCCAAAGTTTTCAAGTTATTTCCTTTTCAGCATTCCTTTCACAGACTGGGTGGGTAAAGTTGTTCCAAGTCTTTTCCTCTAAAGCGAAAGCCCGGCCCATTCCAAGTTCTTTCCTTTTCAGCATTCCTGATTCAGACTGGGCGGGTAAAGTTGTTCCAAGTTTTTTCCTCCAGTGATTTCATGCTTCTTACCCAAAGGTAATGGGTACTGAATAGGACTAAAGCCAAGTTATTTGACAACCAGCCACATATGGGGCATACAAGATCCATCTAATTATTGCTAAAATATCCAGTGATACCCATTTTTAAACTTCTCTTACCATTTTTTCCCTGTTGATTAGATTAAGGAACAATAGCTAACTCGCTCTTAGGAAGTATACAAAGGGCACACAAGTATAGAGCTAGGACAATCTTGAGTCTCATATTTTTATTATTTTCCTGAGTTCATTTTAATTTTAAGAATTAAATTATATAGTTGGAAAATAGTAAAGCTGAAAACAGTTGGAAGATAATAAATTTGTTGGTGTGGTAGTTGGAAAATAAATTTCTCATTAATTATTGAGTCCTCCCTCTTTATGGGCCTGTGACATTATCTGTCCCCATATTTTATCATTTTCATTTCTTATGAAAAATGGGCCCCTAATATCCGAATATGACATTTTTAGGCCCAAAATTTCAAGACACTAGAGGCCCATTTACGCAATGCTTTTTTTTTTTTTTTTTTTTGATCAAAATTTACGCAATGCTTTGAAGTTTACTTTTTAAACTAAAAACATTAAAAGGTGGCCAATTGTTTCTTCTTCATCCTCCTCCCATTCATCTTCCAGACATCCTTGGTTTTTTATTAAAACTATACTGTATTATTGGCAAAAAAAGAAGAAACTATACATTATTTGTTATTATTTTCCGTTGACATTTTTCAAACATTATTATTTTTAATATTTCTTTACGTCTGAATAAATAATTTTGAAATTTGATTAATTTCTAAATCTCATGATCTCCAGATCCCACGAGCTCTTATTCAAGAGTTTGGTTAACTCCTTAGCCCTAGCATAACCAAAACTTCATTCTGTTACTTATGATCGCCATCCATTATTAGTTAACTTGTTTCAAATTCTATGTTCCCATAATATCCCATCATCGTTTGTGTTGTTCTGAGTTCTAATTTTTCTTTAACTTGCTTACCCTATTCTTTTTCTCATTTGCATTTTCGTTTTCACAGATGCTAATTGTTAGAGACTTCCACTTCGACTGTGATTTCTTTGATTAAATCAGGTCACAATGAAAATTTTATTTTATATTTGTACAGATTACTTCTATTTTTTTATTACAATATTTCCTTTCTATTTTCGTTACTTTTTTTTTTTAAGAAAAAGGGGTATAACCTAGCTCCTTGAAATTATTCTAAAAACGGGTACCAGATGCATGTTTATTATTTACTATTAATGCTTATGCATGTACTGTTATTTTTATGATGGGTAGCTCGTAATCTTTTTCCCTATATGCCAAAGATGAATCTCAATCTCAATGCAATAGTGGAAAATGTCTTGAGAAAATTGCAAATGTTGTGGAAACCTTTAACTCTGTTGAGAATAGCTAGCCAACACAGACCCGGAGATCTCCCCATCAATTCTGAGAAAATATCATTTAGACCCCATAGAAGCAATTTTAGTTCAGCCAACCCCTAAAATATCACTTAAAAAAGTTATTACAAGAAAAAAACTCCATGGATTCTTTTAAATCCCCTTCTAAATTCACATATTTGTCAAAAATTTTGTGTGCAAATGAATAGGCTTGAATTGTGCTGAATACAAAGATACCGTGCCCCATGGATGATGACTTCTCCTTAGAGCAAAAAGTGCCATTCGGTCTCATAAAGGGGATAAAGTTTGACATTTTAACTGAGATAAATAGAGTTAAGTATAATTTTGATCTTATATTGGTATCAGCTTCTTCTTTTCTTAGTTTTTCAGCTTGGTCCTTTGGCATGCCTGTTTGGCATAACAATGTGTTAGATCAAATGGCATACCATGTAACACGAAGCATGGAGTAGAGGGTGGGAGACCTGTTCATTTATGTTTGGGTGCATAAATTGTCCTTTCGGGTCAAAAAGGAAGTTGTAGTTTGCTAATTTGATGATAATCATAAATATCTTCTAGCGGCCTTTTAATTACTTTTACCTCTACAGGAGTATATATCTGCACTGCCGATTAATGCAGCTGGTCAGGTCACCTGTTCTGATTTGGGTTTTCCAAATCAATCTTGGGAGTGCTCCTGCTCCACATGTGGTTCTAAGGAAAGGAAATTCTGCGAAGGTGTGTATGGATATCTAACAAGGAAACATGATTTGGGATTCACTTGAGTTCTGATCAATGTAACTTCACTAGTAGATGGGATACTACAAGATATTTATTGAATTTCAGGTCATTTTGGTGTTATCAAATTTCCCTTTCCGGTGTAAGTCTATCCGACAAGAATCACGGCTCGGCCTTAAGGTTAGGTAGCTCCTACAAATACATTTAGTTAGTTTGTCAATGAAATTGTTCGTTATATATTTAAATAATTTTTATCAGGAAAATTATCCAAGAAATCCTTAAAATCAAATTTACTGTACGCTCAAACTTTGAGATTTCATCTAAAGTGCTCATATCAAAACTCATTAATTTTCACCTTATGAGCAGGAATAAGTGACGTATAACAATAAATTAGAGAATTATGGAGTCTCTTTGACGTTCCTTTCATTTTCTTTTCCAAGGTTTGTCTCTCTAAATCATGTGATTATGTTGGTGATACACTATTTGGCTTCTATGGGTTTGCACGCTTGCTCGGGTACACACTGATTGTTCATATTTCTTCTTACAGGGTGCTCATTCAACAAACAAGCAACTTATAGGTTGCAAATATTGTGCTGTAAGTTTCGAATGCTTCCCTAACTTTGTTTTTTCAAAAATAATATTTATTCTTCTTTCACTTTTTCACCTTGCCACCAAAGAATTAACAGTTAACAGGGGAGTTCAACAGGCTTGAAGTTTGTGCTGAATGCAAAGATACCCTGCCCCATGGATGATGACTTCTCCGTAGAGCAAAAAGTGCCATTGGGTCTCATTTCCTAGAATTTTTTTAAAAAAACTTGAAAAGTTATTTTATTTTAAAACTATTTTAATAATATAATTACCCTTACTTAATTACGGTAGAAAGGTAAGAAGTTCCCATATTTAGAACTGAAAGGAATTCACACAAGTAGAGGGATTGTGAGCAAATAAATTTTTATTACTTGGATAGTAAGAACTTATACCCCACATAAGCATAAGAGGGCCTCATTAGTTGTTCGTCTCCGCAAGTGCAGGGATCACATCAAGTAATAAAGTGATAAGTAAAGTATCATTCCCACGAGGATTTATTTTAACAATTAAAATCAAACAATAAACTTAGTGCTTTCAATCAAATTGAGCCAAAACAATGTTGTTGGTATAGAAAAGAATTTGTAAAAACTGTATTTAAAATAATGGAACTTGAGTGTGTAAAATCAAATCTGATATGGAAACTAAGATTATTTATCCCCTTTGTATTTCATAAAAACTTGATTATGTTCCTCTCTTTTAATGTAATATCCCAAATTTAATGAAGGTTAAAATTTTCTAAAAATAAAATTTAAATGGGAATTTGATAATAAGTAAAATTATGGAACCTATGAAATTTAAGGAATCTTAAATTATATAAAGGGAAAAATTAGGGCCTAGTGTGTGTATCTAATAGGATAAAAATATACCTATATATATATATATTTAAACACACCGACACACACATCCTACATCTTCACTTTTATTTTGGAGCACCGAAAGTTAACATCTCCACTCCTCTTTCATCATTAGATAGACACATGTTATACACACACACACTTACACCTACATCTTCATGATTCACGTAGCAACACGTATCTCACTTTCTTCAACCATTTAACCCCACACTTCATGCACTCCTTCACTCTCCGTTGCTTCAAGTCAGCAAAGAAAAGAGAGCTTTAGAAGAGAGAAAACAGAGTTGAGAAAGGGAGAGAGAGAGATGTGAGTGAAAGAGGTGAACGGAGGAAGAAAACGATCGGAGAAGAGGAAGAAGGAAGTGTTAAACCTTTCATGCATCACCATAAACGTTTTTAGGTGAGTCTTCTCTTTCTCTTCCCATTGTTATTTCGTTGGTTTGGGGTGTTCATGAGGATTTATAGCTGCTAGAAGTTGTGTGATTCTGCTGTCATGGGTGGACATAAAATAGAGCATGTATATTGATTTTGGGGTGCATTTTGAGGTTCTTTGGTTCTGAAATCGATCATTAACCTCAGGACATATGTGTATGAGAGTATAGAGTTAAAATTCGCGAGGTTTAGAGTACAAATTCATGTATACATGTTAGTTTTCTCAATTCTGTTTTGCTGTCTGAAAAACAGAGTACATACCTGAAACTTGTAAAATCTTAAACAGAGGCTATAGATGGAATTTTCGAATGGGTATTTTTATATAGATATTTTAGGATATTTAATTGATGATAGAATCAAGAAAAGTACAACTTAGATTGAAAATGGGTGAGTTATTGAT
This sequence comes from Inga laurina, assembly GCA_963855925.1. NCBI lineage: Eukaryota > Viridiplantae > Streptophyta > Magnoliopsida > Fabales > Fabaceae > Inga > Inga laurina. The sequence continues at coordinate 58,849,838 of OY979701.1, forward strand.
TCTTGAAGTCAGACTGTCAAAACTGACGTTTTTGGGAGTCAGTCAGTATCATGTTGCGTTTTAACTGAACAAAACTTATCTAAGGAGGTTGAGGATTTCAAGAGGGATGGAGTTACTGAACCTTCTAGCTGAGTAATTTTCTATTGATAGGAAAATTAGAGAGGATGTTCATTTGTGATGGGGGAGTTTATGGTCTCCCTTAATATTGTTGATAGACTCTGACCTATATATAACTATGCCTTTAACATAGTGTTTATATATTATCTATGCGTTTTATTTATTTATTTATTTTTTTGCAAACATCACTTTGCTAATTGGTTTATCTACTCTGTACAATTTTGTGATTTATAATCATTGTTATTTGAAGTTGAATTCTTTAACACAGTATGTAGAGGACTAAAGTCTTAGTTGTACCCATTGATCAGGTGGCAAGTGGCTTTGAAGACCACATAACAATGTGTACTGTGTAGGAGTTTGTTATGATGCAAAAGTTGAAAACTATGCAGCATTCAATGTTGGCTATTAAGCATTTATAGTCAAAAAGGTGTAAGCTTAAAATAGCATCTGTGCAACCTTTATTTTTCCTTCTCAAACACAGCAAATTGTAAAGAATGGCAATTTTAGATTACGGTGCATATGAGTAGTAATATTTGTGGTAGACTATTTTAACCTATGTTTTGTCTTATTGTGTAAGTCTCATACAAGCAATAAATTAATAGCAAATAGCATGAAGCTGAGAATACAAATGAAACAAAGTCTTATTCACAAAAGCAACTTGATCGTAGCAATGAAAATAGTAAAGCTTGGGAAGGTACAATTTTCTAAGTCAAAAAAGTATGTCATCCCAATCTCCTCTAGGTAAGAGATACTACAATTTTCACAGTTAAAACTTGCAATGGGAACCCTAGATTTTGACTCTATACATGACTGAACCTTAGCTTTTTCCTACTACTTTTTTTAATGAATCTTTACACTTTATGAAGGAAACCATTTGTTTAAATCTTAGTGAAAGGTAATTATATAAAAGATAGGCTTTCCTTTTATAGTGTTTTGTAGGATTCGTAGGTGGTGTCAATGTTTGGTTTGAAAGGAAACTGCCTATCAATTACTTGAAAAGTTTTCCTTCGCTTCCAGGTTATATAGTTCCTACTTTTGTAGTTTCGATAATTGTTGTTAATGAAAGTGAATGTGGGTGCAAGAACAAAATGAAAAATGTTGTTGAAGTTATATTAGATGAACCTTTTTTAATGAAATTTATATCTTAGTTTTAGTTATTTGTATATGACATGATTATTAGTCTGCTGAAGTTCTTACTTGTACAAAACGGTTTGACATTAAAAGTTTGAAGTAAATGAAGAAGATTGATAAGAAAAATCTCCCCATCGCTTGCAATTACCAAACGCACAAGACTTGAAATTGAGCCACTTTTGTGAGTAATTTTCTATCAATAGAACATTAGAGAGGAAAGGGATGCCATCAGAGTTTAGTCAAATCATGCAATGCTAACTTCCTGAAGGCGGTGTTCTTTACTTAACTAAATCTAATGTATCAATGACGAATGCCTTAGGAAATAGTCTGAAGTTATCCTTTATTATAATTTTTAACATAATATTATCTATTTCACTTAGATGCATTTCATTTTTAAAAATGAAGTTGACGATGTAATTAGGAAATAATCAAGATGATGAGATTAAATTACCTTTTCTATGTGTCTATTTTTAAAACTATTGAATTAGCGGAAGTGCCTCAAACTTGATATTAATTTATTACTGACATTTTTTTCTACCAACCAAATAAAGGTCAAAATAATAAGCAATTCTTTTACCTTCTCTCTCCTACTTAAAAAGAGAGCAAATGTCCAATTGGAGGGAGGTTAAATTATGAAAAGATAGAATGATTAGCAATAAATTTATTGCTTGGAGAATAGTGAAATAATTATACATATATTCATCTTGCTTTCTACCTTTACTTTTATGAAATGACTTTGGTTCTGTAAAGCACACTTCTTATAATTGTGGACAAAATTTTTTACTCAATAATATCATGATGCTTTTGTTATTTGTTTGTTGTTGTGGGAGATAGTGGAAGTGGATACAAGAAGATCACAACCAATATTGTTTATACAATATTTAGGAATATGCAGGCATCATTAAATTTTAATGTATCACGTAATAAAAGCATGTAACAATACATTGTTGTGACTTTTGATTTACAAGCTACTGGTGTGATACTATTGCTTTTTATACAAGGAGATATTTATGAATTGTTATCCATCATCCTACTGAGTTGTGTCAGTTTAAATGTTTTATAAAGAAAATTTTATCATTGTTATTTTGATATAATTGTAGTTCTATATGATTTAAATAATATTATATTATATCAAATTCATTGTATATAAAAAATAGGGCGAAGGTGTAAATTTGGTAATGAACAATTTGGCCCGGAGCATCCATAAGACTTATCTATTTTCAGGTGCAAAAATAGAAATAAACTATTTTTTTTTGGAGCAGATTTAGCGACGCAGTTTAAAAACACTTAACTGTTGTTACTTTTTGAAATGCAGGTCCTAACAGGCTTCTCTCTCTATATTATTTTAATATTTTTTTAATGGAAAAATATCACTTAGACCACATGGAAAAAATTTCATTTCAGATAACCTCTAAAAGATTCTGAAATATCACTGCATCCCTTGGGTTAAAATAAAATTAAGCTCTGTCAGTAAAAATAAATTAAGCTTTGCAGTGAGATTTCAAAATTTTTTGGGCCTTAATTGAAATGAAATTGTTTCCATGTTGCTTAAGTGATATTTTTCATTAAAAAAATATTAAAATAATACAGATGGAGAAGCCTATTGGGATCCACATTTCAAAAAGTAACGGTAGTTAAAAAGATTTAACGGCGTTGCTAAATATGCTCCAAAAAAATAGTTTATTGCCATTTTTACACCAAAAAATAGACAAGTCTTATGAATGCTCCAAGTGAAATTATTCATTGCCAGATTTTGCACCTTTGCCCTAAAAAATAATGAATTTTAAAATATCAAATATAGAAAAATAACATCAAAATGGACAAGCTCTCTGTATAACACACCAGAGGTATATGCTTGTATTGTATATTATGTTCCTCCAAGTCATCCAGCTAAATGGCTTATCTATTAGCTACACACACAAATCACTATCATAAGCCGCCTCCCACTTTTTTCGGACTCCGTGGCAGTCAAACCTCCATGACAGTGATGTTCGGCTAGAAAAGTAAGCCTCGTTGCCATGTTTCCTTTGACTGCCACAGGGTTTGAATTTTCCCGTCACGTCCATCTCCCTTCATAAAGCGTTTTACCATTTGTCATTTTCTACTATTTTCTTGTACACACCAGTTTTTCCTCGAGATACAAATCTTCCCTTGTTCATGTTCACCCACTAACTATTATCATTGTGTATTCATTCTGTAGCCCACGGACCACCTTCATAAAGTACTGGCTATATATGCTATTATATTTAATTAGCATGTTCAAAGCCGCCTCCTTTTTACCTTCCATTATCATAGACGTCTTCGAACTGGCTATACCCATCTATAACACTTACAGGTGGGTGATGGGTATGGCAACCATGCTCTCCGATGAGGTTAGACACTGGATTATGTCGCGTATGTCTAGAGGCCAGTGCTATGATTTTGCTAAGGTGCTCTGTTTTCAACTTTCTTCTTCCTTATTGTCAACTCTAACAGATTACAGATTTATGAATGTTAATTTCTTAGCAGCCTATGCTTTTTGGATGAATGTCATGTTTTTAATCTGTACTAACAACCTTTGCTACCTGCTTCCAACGTCTTCTTTCTCTTTTTCAATACCTCTTTGGCTTGATATTTGAATGCTTCTGAAATGAATGTCCCCCTTTGCTTTGAGTTTGCAGTGGTGAAGGAGGAGGCTGACTACAAATATGAAGGTTGCAAACTCTACTGAGCAGGTGTAGCCGCAAGAAAAAGAGGAAGCATTAATTCAATCCAATGAACCCATTAGGGGTTACGTGTTTTTAGTTTTTCCATTTTGCTTTGGTCTTTTTTCTGACATATTTGTAATGCTTAAAAAGATAAATGTTACTGTACCTAGCCGTGGTACCAGTGGAATGACAGATACCTGTTTTCATTTTTTTGAGTAATATCTATTAATTATATGCTTTGTTTCCTTCACTCTGTGGATGTTCATTGCTTAATGGCAGGCGTTTTATTGTATTTCAAGACTTTAAATACCAAGACAACCCAAATAGTTTTTGTGTTTATTCGTTTTGTCTACTCCCCCTCTGTACCTCTGTAACAGGTTCGTAAAACGACCTTACTATCTTTCCATTTTTTCTCACCATAGTAACCTCTCCCCAGCTACAAAACTCAGCATGTTTTTGCTCATTATCACCAGTTCTTCATGATTTTTTTCCATGTTCAGTAGGTTGCCCGACGGTTGTCTCCTATAGTGAAGCAACTAGCCTGGTGATTGACCCTCCTATTACTGAGGTGCAATGGATGAAGCAGTTGATGATGTAACATTAATCTGTTCTCAGGGATTGATTTGTGTTTAAGTTTGTCATTACTCCCTGTGTGGTCTAACCATTGCGGATGATTGTAATAATTACTTCACTCATTACTTTGTACTCCATGTCATTTCATTATCGCCAGGATTGTTTTTAATTTTTTCAAACTTTGCTTTATGACTCCTTCCAACGCTTACTTTCTAATAATTATTGCCATTCTTAACGTAACTGTCAAAGTGGCTATTCAATTATGTGCAAAGCCGACGTTAAACGCTTAATGTCTTATTCTTTATTTAACTGTCAAAGTGGTATCCATCATCCTTTTTCCTCAAATTAATTCGTCTATACTTTCACTATTGCAAACATAGCTTGGCACATTGGTCCATTAGCATTTCGAGCCTACTTTCAGGGCCTCCAATATATTATCATATTTCATCTCCAACTTTTCTTATTTATTCATTTATTAGTATTTTGTGGTACATTACTCTCTGGTTAAAGATTAACTTCAACTTAATGTTTGTAGGATAGTTAGGCCGCTCACTATTGATAAACTTAACTACATTATTATTACTAATTTCTAACTGCCAATTACTCATTAGTACAATACTCTTTTTTTTTTGGCCAATTGTACAATACTCATTACTTCATAGGGAAATGAGTGCACAATTTAGTTAATAAAAGCACACCACTACAAAAAAAATCACTTTCAGCGGCGACATTTGGCGGCGACTTTTAATGTCGTCGCTGAAGGTGTCACTTTCAGCGGCGACATTGTTTAGTCGCCGCTGAAAGTGTTTTTTGAAAATTAAAAAAAAAATTTAAAACACTTTCAGCGGCGACTATTAAAAGTCGCCGCTGAAAGTGAGTTTCAGCGGCCACTTTAATGTCGCCGCTGAAAGTCTTTTTTGAAAATTTAAAAAAAAAATTAAAACACTCTCAGCGGCGACTATTAAAAATCGCCGCTGAAAGTCTTTTTTGAAAATTAAAAAAAAAAATTTTAAAACACTTTCAGCGGCGATTTTAGTGTCGCCACTGAAAGTATTTTTTGAAAATTAAAAAAAAAAAAATTTTAAAACACTTTCAGCGGCGACTATTAAAAGTCGCCGCTGAAAGTCTTTTTTGAAAATTAAAAAAAAAATTTTTAGAACACTTTCAGCGGCGACTTTAGTGTCGCCGCTGAAAGTCTTTTTCATATTTTTTTATTAATATTTTTAAAAAATAATATTTATAAAATTAAAATAATATTTATAAAATTTAAATATTAATTATTAAATAATTCTATTTAACCTTAATTATTAAAATTATATTAATATTTATTAATATTATATTTATAATTTTTTATTAAAAATAATATTTATCATATTAAATTATTATTTATTAAGTAATTTTAATTAAAAAAATTTTAAATTTAAATATATCAATATTTTTTTCGTTTTTATTTAATTTTCCATTACTTTTAATAATATTATATTTAATTAATAATTAATTATATGTATATAATTAATTAATGATATGTATGTATGTTTATATATATGATAATATTATATATATAATAATATGTAATAATATGACATAGGTTCATTTCGGCACAACTGGTAGAGACTCGCGCGCTAAGGCATCAGCTCTCTGAGGTCATGGGTTCGAACTGGAGGAGAGTCACATGGAGTAATTATGAGGAGGCGACACGTGGCAGCACAGCGAGGCAACACGTGGCAGCACGAGGAGGTGACACATGGCAGCACGGGGAAGTGACATGTGGTAGCATGGGGAGGAGACACGTGCCAATTGTAAATTAAATTTTTTTAAGAAAAATTCGAATTTTTTTAATAAAAAAATTAATTTTTTGAATTTTTTTTTAAAAAAAATTAACACTTTTTGTCGCCGCTAAAAGTATACTTTTAGCGGCGACAAAAATTATCGCTGCTAAAACTTTCAGCGACAGTCGCATAGGCGGCGACAAAAATGTCGCTGCTGAAAGTCTTTCAGCGGCGACAAAAGTCTTTTTTGTTTGTAGTGCACGAAGTAACATAATTTCCTAAGCAGCCACAATGCAACAATTCAAAAACGGTTCTACCTAACTTCGAAAAAAAAAAAACCATACTACCCATCTTCATCATTTGGAACTATTTGCTTGATGTAACTACAATATTCAAGTTGGAAATGTCAATGCATTTGTCATATCTGACCCACATATTTGAAGGTCACCGAATTACCTTTGTATTGTCATCCTTTACATTTTAACTTGCGATATGATTACTTTTCTTTTACTGTAGTTTTTTGTTTTTATTCATTCTCATGCAATTTCATTATAGATCTGTCCCCTTCACTTGCAACCTACACATTCTTCACTTTAATGGCTACTTTCTCTATTCTTTCCCATTCTTAGAATCTGTCATTCTGTTGATCGGCTGCTTTTATTATTTTTTAAAAATATTCTATTCTATTGAATTTGGTTTCGTTTTCCACCCCATACTTCTCACATATACGCTCCCTCTGCCTTTGCTTCGAGGTTACACGCTAACTTTTCTGTTTCCCTCCATAGTCTAATGACACTATATTATGATATACTTCAGTTACTTTTCTTTTAGTGTCATGCTTTTCATTTTGTCATTATCGTGAAATTTCATTTTATACCGTCCCCCCTCACTTCCTGCTCCATCTTTCCCACGTATAGTTCTTTTTTCTCCATCCTTTACCTTCACTTCTCTTTTGACAATGTCTTTAATACTCTGTTGTATTGCATTTGGTTTCCTTTTGCAGCTCCATCGTCCTTTTTCCCTTGACGCTTTCTCTTCCCTTACTCTATCTAGCTCCATACATACATACATACAAATGGTAACTGTCAATCAGCATTGACCACGCATATATCTAGGTGACAGGCTACCTTTTCTTTTTCCCTCCATAACACTACTATATTATGATACTATAATTATTTACTTTCACTATTGTGCTTTTGTTTTTACTCATTACTGTGAAAGTTCAAATCATACCTGTCCCCTTCACTTGCTCACTCCATTTTTTCCACGTTGAGGCCTTCTTTCTCCATCCTTTACCTCCTATTCTCTGTTTTCAATGTTTTTAATATTATATTGCACTGCTTTTGGTTTCCTTTTGCAGCTTCATCCTTTTTCTCTTTCCGATTACTCTTCCCTTTCTCTGTCTCGCTCCACACATACGAATGGTAACTGTTGATCCGTATTGACCACACATATATCCAGGTACCAGCTTTACCTTCATTTTTTTGTCCTTCGTATAATAACACTATCTTATTAAACACTGTTCCGTTTTGCAGGTCACTAATATACCCCTTTATATTGTCCCCTGGATACTTACATTCCATTTGCCATATACCTCACTAAAGTACAGGTGCCTTTTTCCCTTAGCATTATCATCCTTCGCTTATGTCACTACCATTTGATGCTCTTCATTCTCCATGTTGCCATTCTACATTATTTTACATATTTTAAATTTAAATTAATGTTGTCCTTTTGTTTCTCATCGTATCTTAGTAAAAACTATGAGTGTCGAAACTGTCCATTGCCTTTCACCTGTGCCCTTTTTATGTCTGCCTCAAAGATCTTACTATTCAAACGTCCTCTACCTTGACACCTACTATTTCCATCTCCGGTCCTAAATATAATACAAAGTTGAATTTTTTTGGAGAGATTAAAAAAGCTAAATAAATTACTTAATTATATCATATGTTATATATAAGTTAATTAGTTAAACTAATTAGTTTGGAGAAAAACATAAAAATAAAAATACTCTAAAGTAATTTAATAGCTTTCTTAATTTTTCCAAAAGAGTTAACTTTATCTTATAATTAGAATTGGAGGAAGTATCATTTTTCATGGCAGATGGCCTACCATTGTTTATTCCCTGCAAGGCCATTCCTTCTTTGCTTTTCTGTCCTACTGCTCAATACATGCCAAAGGTTGTCATGTTACCTTCCCTCCAGTCTTCCCTGTTAGATCCCAAGTTTTGATGATAACAATAATTCAATTATGTGCAAAACATGTTTTTAGAAGGTTAAGAAAAGTTTTGAAGTTACCAAATGCATATTTAATGTTTGCTGATATCTGCTGTGAAATTGCACTTGAGTGCTCGAGCATGAAATCTGCACTCGAGCACAAATCACTTCTGTACTCGAGCAGGTGTGAGAGAAAGCCAGGAAGTGAGTACCCGAGAAGCATTCTCCCTTTGTAATCAATGGATCACTCGAAGCACAAAGTATGCACTCGAGCAGAGAAGTCATTCTCACTCGAGCACGGATGCGAGTGAGGGTATGCGAGTGCTTGGCCGAGAGCAAGTAATGGTATGCTTCCTATATTCACTCGAGCAAGGGCATGCGAGTGCTTGGCCGAGAGCAAGTAAAGGCATGCTTCCTTCTCCACTCGAGCAAGGCACTGCGAGTACTTGGCCGAGAGTCTTGAAGTTCAGAAAAGTACAAAGTGTGCTCGAGCACACCCATCCATGCTCGAGTAACACGTCTATGCTTGCGAGTAATATGTCCATCCCTCTCAAGATCAGTTGCGAGTGCTTGTTCAAGAGAGCATATTCCTTGAGAATATGCTTCTCACTCGAGCAGAGGTAAGTGTGCTCGAGTGAGGGCCAAAATCACTCGCGAGTGAAAATTCTATCCCTCTGGAATTCTGATGCGAGTGATGGTTTAGAGAGCATATTCCTTGAGAATATGCTTCTCACTCGAGCAGAGGTAAGTGTGCTCGAGTGAGGGTCCATATCACCCGCGAGTGCAAATTCTCACTCTTGTCAAAATGGAATGCGAGTGATGACCCGAGAAGACACTCCCAGTGTAAAGTGCAAAGATCACTCGAGCAGAGATTTTGTGCTCGAGTGAGGCCTCTCTTCACCCGCGAGTGAAGATCTTTTCTCTCTGATTTTCCATGGAAGCACAACCCGATAACAGAGGTAAATGAAGGAAAATAGGAGATCACTCGAGGTGAGACTTTCATGCTCGAGTGATGCCCTGTTTGACCACAGAAAATGCTAAGTATCACAACGTTCATTACGAATATAGTATATTGTTATTAATTCACATCATCATTACTTTTTATCTTTGTTTAACATTGTTTTGAATATTTTAAGAGGATGATACAGGAATATGAACGTTTGAATTGAACCACATGAGAAAAGTGATACAACGGCAGACAAGATGATTATGAACACGCTGGCACCTACCGCACTCAAATTATTCTAACATGCACGTGTCTGCCAATATTTTCAAATGTCCCTTTTCACAACTGAAGAAATTCCAAACGGGCAAAAGATGGAGCAACTATATATATACAGAGACTCACGGAGAAACAAGAGCAACATAGCGCAAGAATTCACAAGCTCATATCAATTCTCTGTTATTCATCTGTTTTCTCTGTATACACTTTTGATCTTCAGTGTTTATTCATTTACTCTGTAAGAGAGTCTTCATACAAACTCAAAATTCTATGTTTGTGTAATCTCAAGGTATTGGGATCTTGAGAGGGTAGTTATTCCTTACGAGAGAAGTAGTTGAGAGAATTCCTTGTAGTATCTTTCACTCATAAGCCTTATAAGATACAAGCAGGAGAGAACGTTGTTGTTCATAAGACTTACAGTGGTGTAAGCGGAAGAAAACGTTGCTGCTCATAAGTCTTGTATACATAAGCAAGTGAGAAGAGTCATAGGTTGTTTCTCTGCACATAAGACTTGTCGTAAGGGGGAGAGAAGTTTCTTGTTGAGAGAATATTTCTGCTCGTAGTCCATTCAAGGACGATTGTTGTCTTGTGGCGTCCTGAGAGCCCATTGAATCTTGGAGATATTGTGAAAAGCTCAGTAGGTCTTGATCTCTGAGGACTGGACGTAGGCATTGTTGTTAGGCCGAACCAGTATAACTCTCTGTGTTCAAATCTTCTCTACTCTACTATATCCGCTATATTTACATATCACCATCTCAAACGAAAAATTTATAACATCACCCAATTCACCCCCCTCTTGGGTGAAGCTTGCCTCTTACATTTGGTATCAGAGCCTCGTCTTCTCCGAAGAGCCTAACAGCTTGAGAAGGATCCGATAAATGGCAACAATGGGTGAAAATATCCTTCCCGATGGAGCTTCAATCACTAGACCTCCTGGTTTTGCTGGAGAACATTTTTCGTTCTGGAAAGCTAAATTCAGAGTGTTCGTGATGGCTATTGAGTACGGCTTGTGGAATGTAATACAAGATGGTGACTATGTTCCAATGAAGAAAATCGAAGATAGAGCCATTAAGAAGACTCCGGAGGAGTTTGACGAGAATGATAAAAGGTTAGTAACATTAAATAGTAAAGCTATTTTAATGATACAGAGTGCTCTTAGTCAAAAAGAATATTTTCGTATATGTACTCTACCTACTGCCAAAGATATGTGGGATGCTCTTGAAATTGCTCACGAAGGTACATCTGGAATCAAAGAGAATAGGATCAATACTTTAATTACAGAGTATGATTTATTTCGTATGAAATCTGGAGAGAGTATATCAGAATTTGAACTAAGGTATACTCATCTTGTTAATCAATTATCTGCTCTTGGAAAGTCGTTTGATCAAAATTCCCATGTAAGAAAGATTCTTAATATTCTTACGAAAGAATGGGAAGCAAAGGTGACAGCCATTGAAGAAGCCAAAGGAGAGTCTATGAGATCCGTAGCTGCTCTCTTTGGAAGCCTTTCTGAATATGAAGGTAAATTGAAATTCAAAAAGGAACTTGAAGAATTCGATGATAAAAAGAAAAAGGGAGTTGCGTTTAAAACTATTCACGAAGAAGAAGGAACTTCCGAGAATGAAGATGTTCCTAGTGATGATGAAATGGGAATGATCGTGAGAAAGTTCAAGAAATTCTACAGAAGAGGACAAAGGAATTTCAAGAATTATCAAGGTGGACCAAGCAAGAAAGAAAACAAAGAACACCAAATAGTATGCTATGAATGTGGAAAACCAGGACACATCAAATCTGAATGCTTCAGAAACAAAGACAAAAAGAAGCAGAAGAAGAAAGCATATATATCATCTATTTGGGGTGATAGTTCGTCAGACGAAGAAAATGACAACGACGAAGTAGCCAATCTATGCTTGGTAGCTAAGGAAGAAGAATCAGACTCTGAGGTAAGTGACTCCGAACCCTCTTATAATGAATTATTATCTGAATATAATGCATTGCATACAGAGTTCATTAAAGTTGCTAAAGAAATGGTTAGTTATAAGAAGAAAGTAAAAGAATTAGAAAGTAATGTCATATCATCACATGAAATGTGTAAAGAGAAAGATAAGAAAATAGAAGACTTAACAAAGATTGTTGAAAAATTTACTAAAGGAAGTGAAACTCTCAAGGTTATCTTAAATTCTCAGAAAGTTTCCTTTGATAAATCTGGAATTGGATATAATGCTATGCATAATAAGAATAAGAAGAGTAGTAGAGACTATCTTAAATATTTTAGGAATTCTGTGCATACATCAAATCCATTTGTGTCATGCAATTTTTGTAATAGGAAAGGACATTATACTTCATCATGTTACTTCAAAAGGGAAAGGTTGTTGGAACATATAAATGGGTTCCGAAAGGGACACATATTCCAAATACTAACCACAAAGGACCCAAGAAAGCGTGGGTACCTAAAACTTGATCATCTTATTCTAAGTATGTCTCAAGGCATCTCGAGCGAACAAATGGTATATCGATAGTGGATGTTCGAGACACATGACTGGTGACAAAAATAAGTTCACCATGTTTGAACCTAGAGAAGGAGGAAAGGTGACTTTTGGGGGAAATCAATCCGGTTGTATTGCTGGAATTGGTGAAGTGGGAAGAACAGATGGCTTTCAAATCAACGGAGTATATTATGTTGAAGGATTATGCCACAATCTCTTAAGCGTGAGCCAAAGCACTGACAAAGATAACTGGGTGATTTTTGACTCAAAAGAATGCTTGATAGTCAGTAAGAAAGATCTACCTCTAAACAAAGAAACTATCAAGGCAAAAATCCGAGCTCAAAGGGACGGTAATTGTTATAAAATTGATTTTAATTCAAATTCTTCTGAAAATTGTTTTCTGAGTCGATCAGAGGAAAGTTGGTTATGGCATAAGCGTTTGGCTCATGTCAATATGAATCAACTTGACAAATTGATCAGAAAAGATTTAGTTGTTGGCCTTCCTAAGCTAAAATTCAAAGATAACATGATTTGTGAAGCATGTCAAAAAGGCAAACAAACTAAATCTTCTTTTAAAACAAAATATGAAATTTCTACTTCAAAACCTTTACAATTACTTCATATGGATTTGGTAGGACCTGCAAGAGTAAAAAGTTTTGGAGGAAATTTATATACGTTAGTAATTGTAGATGATTTTACTAGATTTGCTTGGACCATATTCATTGGCTCAAAAGATGAAACTTTTGCTGAATTTATTATGTTTGCCAAAAAGGTTCAAAATGAGAAAGGTGTTTCTATTGTTTCTATTAGAACAGATCATGGAGGAGAACTTGATAATCAATTGTTTGAAGATTACTGCAACAACGAGGGGATAGATCACAACTTCTCAGCTCCAAGAACACCTCAACAAAATGGAGTAGTGGAAAGGAAGAACAGAGTGCTTACAGAAATGGCAAGAGCCTTACTTAATGAAAAAGAAATGTCACAAGTGTTCTGGGCAGATGCAATGAGTACTGCATGCTATATTTCCAACAGAGCATATATTCGAAAATCCCTTGGAAAGACACCATATGAACTCTACAAAGGAAGAAAGCCAAATATTGCTCATCTTCATATCTTCGGGTGTAAGTGTTTCATTCACAACAATGGTAAAGAAAATTTAGGTAAATTTGATTCAAAGTCTGATGAAGGTATTTTTCTAGGATATTCTAATAAAAGTAAAGCTTATAGAGTTTTCAATAAAAGAACATGTACTATTGAAGAATCTATTCATGTTGTGTTTGATGAAAATGAATCTCAGACAAAACTTAATGATGAAGAAGAAATGGATTCAATCAAGAAAAACAAATCTATTTCAAAGCAGGATGATTTTGAAACAAATGATTTTCAAAATTTAGAAGATGTTGATGATCATGATCAACCTAAAGCTTGGAGACATATGAAAGATCATCCAATTGATCAAGTTATAGGAGATATTCATGAAGGTGTCAAAACCAGAAATAGAATCCTCAATGAGGTAACATTTTCTGCTTTTATTTCTGAGATTGAACCTTCTAATATAGAAGAAGCTTTATCTGACAATGATTGGGTGATTGCTATGCAAGAAGAACTAAATCAATTTCAAAGAAATCAAGTTTGGGATTTGGTTCCTCGACCTAAAGACCATACGGTTATAGGGACCAAATGGGTTTTCAAAAACAAACTTGATGAATCAGCAATCATTGTAAGAAATAAAGTAAGATTGGTTGCCAAAGGCTATAATCAAGAAGAAGGTATTGATTATGAGGAAACATATGCTCCAGTGGCAAGATTGGAAGCAATACGAGTACTCTTAGCTTTTGCTTGCATCAAAAGTTTTAAACTTTATCAAATGGATGTAAAAAGCGCTTTTCTAAATGGTTATATTATGGAGGAAGTTTACGTCGAACAGCCTCCGGGTTTTGAAGATGAAACAAAACCTGATTATGTCTTCAAACTTAAGAAAGCATTATATGGCTTGAAACAAGCACCCAGAGCTTGGTATGAAAGACTAAGCAAATTTCTTCTTGATCAAGGTTTTGTCAGAGGTAAAGTTGATACAACTCTATTCATCAAACATAACAAAAGTGATATTCTAATAGTTCAAATTTATGTTGATGATATTATTTTTGGTGCTACTAACGAATCTATGTGTCAAGATTTCTCTAAGATTATGCAGGGAGAATTTGAAATGTCCATAATGGGAGAATTGAACTTCTTTCTTGGACTTCAGATCAAACAAAAGAAGAATGGCATATTTATATCTCAGACAAAGTATTTGAAAGAGTTGCTGAAGAAATATGGACTAGATAATGCTAATGGAGCTGATACTCCAATGAGTTCTACAACATTGCTGGATGCTGATGCAAAGGGACCAAGCTTCAACATCACAAAGTATAGAGGAATGATTGGTTCATTACTCTATCTTACAGCAAGCAGGCCAGATATTCAGTTCAGCGTAGGAATGTGTGCAAGGTATCAATCCAATCCTAAAGTATCTCATGCAGAGACAGTAAAAAGAATTTTCAAATATCTAGGAGATACTTCAGAGCTTGGACTTTGGTATCCAAAGAGAGGGAACGAGTATCTAATGGCATATTCAGATTCAGATCACGGTGGATATAAAACTGACAGAAAGAGTACCAGTGGACAATGTCAATTTCTCGGAGGTTCTCTAGTGTCATGGTTCAGCAAGAAGCAGAACACAGTTTCATTATCTTCGACTGAAGCTGAATATATAGCTGTAGCAAGCTGCTGTTCTCAAGTGCTATGGTTAAAACAACAACTTCAAGATTTGGGAATTTATTTAAAAGAAATCCCAATCTATTGTGATAATACTAGCACGATAAGCTTGGCAAAGAATCCTGTACAACATTCAAGAACCAAGCATATAGACATTCGACATCATTTCATTCGAGATCATGTTCAAAAGAAAGATGTCAAAGTGGAATTCATACCAACTCATCTTCAACTTGCGGATATTTTCACGAAACCGATTGCAAAAGAGCAATTTCTCTATATTCGAAGAGAATTGGGAATGGTTAATCCCAATGAGTTGTAAGTTTTCTTGTTAAAAAGTTTAATTAAATGTTTGTTTTGATGATAATCATACTGACTTTGGCATCGGAGTGGCCAAAATTTGTTTTTGCAGGAGTCTCACTCGAAGCACAGGAGGTACTGCTCGAGTGAGGAGCTGTGTCACTCGAGCACAAGAAGCTCTGCTCGAGCACAGCACTATTCATGATACTCTGTTCTCTTTTAGTTAGAACAGAGGTTAACAGAGGAGTTAAAAACACCAAGGGAATACATCATAAACCACAGTGAGAATTGAGCTCACTCGCGAGTGAGGAATTCTCACTCGAGCATGGGATGAACATGCTTGAGGTGAGGAATGCCTGCTCGAGTGAGAAAGAAGAATCTCTGTGCAAAAGCTATCCAAATTATGGTTACTCAAATGATCTTGGAGGATTTGAGTACAAAGATGCAAAAATATGTCAAGAAATTCACAATCCAGGTACGTTTTAATTGCTTCTTTATTTTTCCAGAAAATCACTCGAGCACAGATAGAACACTCGCGAGCACAGTATGAACATCACTCGACCACTAGGGTTCATGCTCGAGCACTGTCACTTATATCAGTTACTGGGGAGCTCAGAACGTCGCACTTCCTTCTCTCACTCGAAGTGCTCTCTCACTCGAAAGACACAACTCTTCATCTTCAACCGTTCTCTCACCATTCAATCACGTCTTTCTGCTTTAAATCACCGTTACAACTCTTCAATCTTCCATAAAAGGTGATTTTTACCTTCTGCATTTCTCATTCAAACCCTAATTTCGTTTTTCTCTTAACATTCGAAATTTGTGCGTTCTTAATTTTCTTTCTTGATTCTACAATGGCAAGAACCAAAACACCTTCTATTCCTCAAAGATCCCATTCTCCATCTCCTACTCAGTCTGCTGGCAGTAAATCGGGTACCCCAGAACCAACACCTCCATCTCCTAAAATTTCATCTTCACTGTCACCTCCTCCTAAACCCAAGACCAAGAAGAGGACTCCGGCTAAGAAACCTCACCCAAAACCTCAAGTTTCAAAGAAAGACCAACCTCCTCAAAAGAAACCAAAGGGTGTGGTCTTCAAGGAACCTATAATCACTCGGTCTCAATCCAAAGAGGTTCAAAGAAAGGGAAAGAAGAAGGATTCAGAGCAACCCCAATCATCCTCTTCCTCTGATGATACATTAGGGAGACAACTCAGAGAAGCAATAGAAAAATCCAAATTGGACAAGATAGTTGGGAAGATTGCATCTCAGGCCGGTGTCTCAAGTTCACATCAAGTTAAGCACCCAAGTGCTTCTGCTTCAGGAGCACCTTCTGCCTCCCAAGCACCAGTGGATGACCAACTCACTAGCCCTCCTGAGGGATTCAATGTGACAGAGCTTAAGGCCTTATCACAGAAGGTATATGATGATGAATTCAAACATAGGCATTTCTGTCCAGTAGTATATGTTGATTTGGATTATCTGAAAAAGAATTGTCATTTGGACTTGTATCCTTACCTTCAGTACTATGCTCCCTGGCTAAACATTCATATGCCATATTCCCCCACTGTTGTAAAGACATTTTATTCCAACATGAAAATTCATAATATCATGTCTAGATCCGGTGATTTGATTGAAGAAGCTGTATCTACAACCATTAGAGGGAAATTCATTATGATCTCTGCCAAAATCATAAATGATTTACTTGGTTATGTGGCACCTCTTACTGATCCACCCTTTTTCTCTGCCAATGAAACCTTTAAAATTTTAAGACCTAAAGACCCAATTGGCCCCCTTATTTTCAAGCCTATTGAGATGCCTGATAATCACAGAATCCTTCATTACATTTATTCTCGGAGCATAGTCAATAAATCCAGGAACTTTACCCACTTTGCTCAAAAAGATTATTATCTCTTGGCTTCTTTGGTTGCTAAACAACAAAGGAATGTAGGGGAGATCATTTTTAATGAAATGAGAAGGTTTAGATTCTCTTCAACAAAATCTGCAACCATTCCTTACCCTCAACTTGTTTCCTTCATCTTGATGAAAAACAAAATTTGGTATTTGGAAGGAAAAGAAATGGTCCTTATCTCACGATTTGGTAAGACTCAATTAACTCACATGGGTATCAATCTTCCGGTGAGTCGGACCAAAGCCACATCAAAGAGGGAAGCCACTCCATCCAGAGGAGATGAGGCACAATCATCTGCACACGGGCCTATTCCTCCTCCTTCATTTCTCAATGCCTCTTTGTCTAATCATCTGACTGAGGTAATTAATCAAGCTGTATCAAGTTTGAAGAAGGAGTTGGTAGATGAATATGAGAAGCTTGTGGAGAAGATGGAAACACAAGTCATTAAATTGGTAGACCAGGCCAATCTTAACTTTGAACTAATGTTCAAAACTCAGGATGAGATGTCACAGAGGATCACCAATATGGAGACTTTCCTACACTCACATTTTCCCTCCTCGTCTTCCGGGGTGCCTCCAGAGACCACTCATACCTCACCAACTCATCCACAGACTCATGTACTTTTCACTGATCTAGAGTCTAATGTCGATGTTACCTTTGATCGGTCGCCTTTACCACAGCCAACATCTCCTTCTGATCCGCCTATTGACCCTCTCACTGCCATGGTACCCTTTGTTCCACCTCCACAGCCCCCCTTCTGATGTTGACAAAACGGGGGAGAAGGGTGTGTGATGTTTTCTGAGCTTCTGAAGGGTGTATACCGGTGTTTGGGTAGTTTTCTGTATTGGGTAGGATTTTGAGAAGTATGTCATTTTACTATTTTGAAGTTATATTCTGGTATTATGTGTTGTTCAAGTTTGTTACAATTAATGACATGGTTCAAGTTTTCAAAATTTCAATGTTTCAAGTTATTAAATTCTTGTTAAGTTATATACCTCACACTATACTTATCTTGGCTGTTAAGTGTCCAAAGGAAACATTGCAGGAAAACTTGAATTTGGAACTTCAACTTGATATGCATTTTGGAAACTTTGAAGAAATTTCAAAACTTTTCAATTTCATTCAATTTCTTTTAAACCTTCATCACAAAGAGTTTTGTCATCATCAAAAAGGGGGAGAATGTTAGATCCCAAGTTTTGATGATAACAATAATTCAATTATGTGCAAAACATGTTTTTAGAAGGTTAAGAAAAGTTTTGAAGTTACCAAATGCATATTTAATGTTTGCTGATATCTGCTGTGAAATTGCACTTGAGTGCTCGAGCATGAAATCTGCACTCGAGCACAAATCACTTCTGTACTCGAGCAGGTGTGAGAGAAAGCCAGGAAGTGAGTACCCGAGAAGCATTCTCCCTTTGTAATCAATGGATCACTCGAAGCACAAAGTATGCACTCGAGCAGAGAAGTCATTCTCACTCGAGCACGGATGCGAGTGAGGGTATGCGAGTGCTTGGCCGAGAGCAAGTAATGGTATGCTTCCTATATTCACTCGAGCAAGGGCATGCGAGTGCTTGGCCGAGAGCAAGTAAAGGCATGCTTCCTTCTCCACTCGAGCAAGGCACTGCGAGTACTTGGCCGAGAGTCTTGAAGTTCAGAAAAGTACAAAGTGTGCTCGAGCACACCCATCCATGCTCGAGTAACACGTCTATGCTTGCGAGTAATATGTCCATCCCTCTCAAGATCAGTTGCGAGTGCTTGTTCAAGAGAGCATATTCCTTGAGAATATGCTTCTCACTCGAGCAGAGGTAAGTATGCTCGAGTGAGGGCCAAAATCACTCGTGAGTGAAAATTCTATCCCTCTGGAATTCTGATGCGAGTGATGGTTTAGAGAGCATATTCCTTGAGAATATGCTTCTCACTCGAGCAGAGGTAAGTGTGCTCGAGTGAGGGTCCATATCACCCGCGAGTGCAAATTCTCACTCTTGTCAAAATGGAATGCGAGTGATGACCCGAGAAGACACTCCCAGTGTAAAGTGCAAAGATCACTCGAGCAGAGATTTTGTGCTCGAGTGAGGCCTCTCTTCACCCGCGAGTGAAGATCTTTTCTCTCTGATTTTCCATGGAAGCACAACCCGATAACAGAGGTAAATGAAGGAAAATAGGAGATCACTCGAGGTGAGACTTTCATGCTCGAGTGATGCCCTGTTTGACCACAGAAAATGCTAAGTATCACAACGTTCATTACGAATATAGTATATTGTTATTAATTCACATCATCATTACTTTTTATCTTTGTTTAACATTGTTTTGAATATTTTAGAGGATGATACAGGAATATGAACGTTTGAATTGAACCACATGAGAAAAGTGATACAACGGCAGACAAGATGATTATGAACACGCTGGCACCTACCGCACTCAAATTATTCTAACATGCACGTGTCTGCCAATATTTTCAAATGTCCCGTTTCACAACTGAAGAAATTCCAAACGGGCAAAAGATGGAGCAACTATATATATACAGAGACTCACGGAGAAACAAGAGCAACATAGCGCAAGAATTCACAAGCTCATATCAATTCTCTGTTATTCATCTGTTTTCTCTGTATACACTTTTGATCTTCAGTGTTTATTCATTTACTCTGTAAGAGAGTCTTCATACAAACTCAAAATTCTATGTTTGTGTAATCTCAAGGTATTGGGATCTTGAGAGGGTAGTTATTCCTTACGAGAGAAGCAGTTGAGAGAATTCCTTGTAGTATCTTTCACTCATAAGCCTTATAAGATACAAGCAGGAGAGAACGTTGTTGTTCATAAGACTTACAGTGGTGTAAGCGGAAGAAAACGTTGCTGCTCATAAGTCTTGTATACATAAGCAAGTGAGAAGAGTCATAGGTTGTTTCTCTGCACATAAGACTTGTCGTAAGGGGGAGAGAAGTTTCTTGTTGAGAGAATATTTCTGCTCGTAGTCCATTCAAGGACGATTGTTGTCTTGTGGCGTCCTGAGAGCCCATTGAATCTTGGAGATATTGTGAAAAGCTCAGTAGGTCTTGATCTCTGAGGACTGGACGTAGGCATTGTTGTTAGGCCGAACCAGTATAACTCTCTGTGTTCAAATCTTCTCTACTCTACTCTATCCGCTATATTTACATATCACCATCTCAAACGAAAAATTTATAACATCACCCAATTCACCCCCCTCTTGGGTGAAGCTTGCCTCTTACATTCCCTCCTTTCCCACTTTTCAGGTTCAGTCCTTCCTTCTAACCACACCCTAGCTGATTATTCCTATTTCGATGATATTGTTGCTACTGCATCCTTTTACTTTTCTTAACCGATTTCCTCATTCCTTAGACAATCTGTCCTTATCATGTTGCTACATGTTCCATTTGGCAAAATTTACCGTTAGCAAACCTCATCAAAAGCACAAAGTTAATTATTTGGGATGAGGCCCCTATAGTCCAATGCTTTTGAATTGAAGCATTTGATATAAATTTGAAGGACATTATGCAGTGCAATCATGCTTTTAGAGGAAAGTGTCTTCTTATGGGTGATGATTTTAGGCAAATACTTGCAAAATGGTTGTTAGATGTTGGGGATGAGAATTTAGGGGAATCTAGTGATGATGTTGCTGATATTGAGATCCCTGAAGAAGTTATGATACGAAACTCAAGTGATCCCCATAAATACAATTGTTCAAGCGACATATGCTAACATTATGGATAGCTTAAAAGTCAATGAGTACTTCAATGACAGGGCTATTTTAGCTTCAATGATTGAGATGGTCAACAAAGTCAATGAGTTTATGTGTTCCAATCTTCCAAGTGAAGAATATGAGTTCCTTAGTTGTGATACTGTTTGTAAGTCAACTGAAGATAGTGACAGATTTGACAACCTGTACACCACAACCATAACTTATGTTGTTAAAAATGTTTAGTCTATGACCCGCACTATGTTCTTAAGTCATTCCTATGGAAATAAATGATATAACTTCAACCATAACGTGTTGGTCTGTGTTTTGATGTACGCATACTACAACTGCTGGTATCACTTCATATTTCCGTTGCATGGACATTGATCTTTATGGAGTATTATTTTTTGCTTTATAGATAATGATAAGTTGTATTTTGTTTAGTATAATCTCCTGTGCAACGCACGGGTAGCACATGCTCGTTTAATTTAAAAAGGTGATTTTTTTCTTTTATAAACTTACATATTAATTTTTTTTATTTAATCTATCCAAGTTTAGGAGCGTCCACCCCTTTATTCCATTACATTACAAGGGGCCGAGAGAGTCTAATTTTCTCTTATATGATGAGAAGAGAGCTGCTGATACAACGTGCGACCGCATAATTCACAAATAAATGCACTAATCAATGGATGAAAATTGAAGAATTTTATTGTTTTGTCTCCATCTTACTCAATTGAAAAATATAACTGTGATTATTTTGTTTAATTTTATGTCAATTGGATTATAATGTAGAAAACCATGAGAAATTAAGTAAGGAGAAGCAAACGTATAACACGGTGGCTCTTGCTAATTCTGCACGTTGTGTCCCTACTCCCTACTTCCGCAATAATGCTGAGTTATGGAGATTAAAATATTCTCAAGCCTTGTCTACTATAGTAATTAACAAGTTTAGTGTATGTTTACTAAAATGACTTCATATTTTTTAAGAAATAATTCCCCCCCCCCCCATGGTCACGAGTCGCTAGCACCAAATCCCTTACTAGCACCCACCAATATCAGCCGGCTGTCGGAGCCACCACCGGGGTGACATGATAAACATTAGTAAATGACTTCGATGACACCTGAACTTTGGACCTCATAGTTACTAAATATATGTATGGATATTGCGTCATTAGAAAAAAAAATGCAAATTATTATATATAATAAACTTAGGTTATTATAAAAAGAATGCAAAAAGGTTTATTATTATATATAATAAACTTTCTTCTGAGAAAGTAGTTGTCAATATTGTAAATAGAGATACTAGCGTAAAAACAAGTTGTTGTAAGTGTACTTGTCAATTTGTTATGATGTAGTTGTGAACTTGTTATATTGAAGTTGTCAATTTTTGTTAGGCAGTTGTTAATGGAGTTGTCAACATAAAAAAAAAAAGATAGTTGTTAATGTAGTTGAACTATTTGTTAATTCCATCTGATTCCTATTATAAGATCTAATTGACTCTTTCTGGAAAGGTTAAGGAAACTAAATAAGTTAATAATATATGTTGTGTATCATCTAGTTATATATCAGTTTATAAGTCAAAAAAATTAGTTTGGTTTTAACTTCCTTAATTTCTTCAAAGTAGTCAATTGAGTCTTATATTAAGGATCGAAGGTAATATAATACATTTGTGAACTTGTTAAATTGAAGTTGCTAATTCTTGTTGGGTAGTTATGAATAGAGTTGTTTAGTTGAAAAGTATAAAATCAAGCCATTTATTAAAGTTTGTGGCGGTTGAATTAGTCTAACCGTCCGGTTCAATTCTTATACTACCTCCCATCTTAAATGAAGAATTTAATTTGTAGTGCAAGACCAACATTTAGGATTGGAGGAGTATCAGTATTCTAGCATATTCATTCTTGTAACCCCCTACCTTCATAGCCAAATTTATAGTTCGAGAATGCGTCATTAAGTTGAAATAGAGACCAGTGGTTAACTTAAAACTTTTCCAAAACTTATTTAGTGTGGTCTCACGTTAACATCTCGAATATAATTGGTCTGTCCAGTTCGGTTTCATTCATACATATCAGAGTGCAACCAAAAATTCCCGATAACGCTCAGGTTTCATTACTTAATAAAGGGTTTACAATGCTTAGTTTCCCATACAGGGGATTACACAACACTATTCAATACATACAACATGTGCAACTAATCCCCAACAAAATATGACAACCAACTACCAAAATTAAAAACCCTAGCTAGGAGCTCTAACCAACCTTTGTCACTTGCTTTTCTTTTGAACCGCTTGCCCTTGTTGTAGGTTAGTCATTGGAAAGAATGAGATTCAAAAGAATCCCAGTAGTAACAATTCACTTATAACATTTACAATCACAAAGCATGTAAGCAAATCACAACAACAACAACAACACAACGGCTTTTCTGCAACAACTTTCGCTGCATTTACAATGGCATATTTCACAACAGCATGTTTTACAACAACACAACAACGACAATGTTACATCACGGCATATTCAATGACATGACATACATGCAAGATATCATACACATAATAAGAGAAAGAGTCACTACCTTATTCTTTCCGCTCATGCACTGGCACTGGTTTATTACGTGCAGGGCAAATGTCAAATCCTATAATTAGAATTACAGGCGACAGGTTATTATTTAATCCAATTCTTTAATTCAAACACTCAAGTTGGTTATCATTAGGGATATCAAATTAAATAAGGAGTTAAAGTGGTCAATTAACCTAAAAGACCAATTCCTAACCTCAAAGTTCAACAATACTACATTATGCCATTACATCTTCAATTTTTGCATAAAGGACCAAATCTGCCAGAATTTTCTCCAGATTTTGAAAAATCATAACTAATTCTACAAAAATCAAAATGAGGTGATCCCAAGTCCTATAGAAATCTATTGAAGTCCTCTTCATAGGAAAAATATGAATCATTACCAAAAATCACCACACAATTCCAGAATTACACAAAATCTCACACTGCTCCATAATTAAGTCCAGTTTTGACATCAAAATTTGGGCAACCAGAACTCACAGTTCAAAAAGTGAAATGACACAAATTATATGTCTATTTTGAAGTTTTGAATGTGAGCTTTAAGACTAGAAAGTTTTATAATTTTTCGAGATCATTTCGTTATCCAAAAACACCACACAAGTAGAGTACCTCGCTGGAATTCTGTGTAGGCTGAAAACCCAAATTTACATTTTGAGTTTCAATGATCCAAAATTCACAACCCGGGGCTATCTCTGCATAATTTTTCGTGTAGAATACAATGGTAACATCAAAATTAACAAATTCCCACTCATTCTACATGTCCTGTTTTGGCAGAAAATTCAAAATAAATCCCAACAATTACCAACTTTCAATGACCTCTTCTTGCCTCTCGTGTTGCAGCTGCTGGACCGACTTAAAGATGGAGAGAGAGGGTGATAAATGATCAGATTTTTCCTTTCCCTTATCACTTAAAGTCCAGCCGAAATATGGGACTTGAAAGGGATAAATGATTTATCAAAAATATTACACTTCCACCACCTCAAAATAATATATTCTAATGGCCTTAACATGTGCCAACAAATTGATATCATCATCTTTCTCTTTCCTTCTTTATTCCATACGTAAGGTGCCTCTTTTTAATGCAAGTCATCACCTCTTATTTAGCCAACAATTGTTGACCAAAAATGGGACAAGAGGAAGAGAAAAATGGCTCCTTACTTTATCATATTTTCCTTCTTCTCATATATTGCTTTTAGAATGATATTTTTGACTTTTCTTCCTCTTGTAATACTTGGTCACAATTGAGTTCCCTCCTTCCTCTCTTCAAGTGACGTGAATGTGGCCTTGTGAAGGAATTAATTGGCTTCTTGAATCAGCCATTCCACTTGCTTACATATTAATATCCAATTGCAATTAAGCACATACTATCTTTTGACTTTCCACCACATTTACTTGGTCAAAATTGCTGCATCTTTTAACATAATTATCTCAACATTTATTTTCCTCTTGCTCCCTCATGTTGGACAAAATTTATGGCCCATTGGAAGAGGATAATAATTTCTCAAAATATCCCATTTAGACTTTGTTATCACGATTAAATTTTGACAATGGCTTTAGGCATTTTCCACTGCTAATTCGGATAATAATTCACACTTTATTCCACAAAAGTGTTTCCTAACATTAGTCACATTCTCTTCTAGAGTCATTAAACCCTTGTACATATTTTGGGGCATTACAATTCTCCTTATCCGGCCATCCATTCAAATCAAACATCATGGTATGTCCAGTAGCATCTCCCCAAGCTTTAGTAATCAAATCATTACCACACACACATGAAATAGGCGATGGGCTCGACTCCTCAAATCAACGGAAATTACAAGTATTCGATGAGAAAATTAATATATAAAATAATATATCAGATTATAACCTCGTAAATCTTCAATGGTTTAATCAGTGTAATCATAAGAAATAATAATGAAGATAATAAGCAAAAATTGTCATTTTAATTTACTGTTAAATTGCAAGTTTACTATTTTGAAAGAAATGGGCAATAATTCAAATAACACATTGGCACTTTGTCGAAAATTGCATGTACGAGAAGGGTAAGTTTTGATATTTTACCCATTAATTCTAAGATTTTGCTCCCTTACTAAAATTTATCAACTTTTCTTGTGTGGGTGTGAAATAATTTAACTTACACTGTTACACTAATAGGGAAGGAACCTCTCCTTTTTTCTTCCTATCCTCTTCTCTCCTCTTCCCTTTTTTATAATCATTTGATCAACATTTGAATGGTTCACGATTGATTTTTTTATTAAATTATTATCAAAATGTTAAATTATAAAAATAAAAATAATTAATTAATTTAAATTGCTAATTTTTTATATGAATAATTTAAAGGTACAATAAAGGAAATAAAAAAAATTATAGGCCTTTTGATGGCTAGCTGTTTTTTTTTAAAATAAAAAACGGATCCTAAAATGTATATGACGGACTTTGAATTTGGAAGATCCAGTGGGCCCTCTTGCATGGACTTAGGCTTGCTTTGATTATGGGTTGGCTTGTTGTGCTTGGCCCTTTATGGGGACTTTCATTAAGGAACATGTTTGCAAGCATATTTTTCCCAACATGGAAATCATATTATTATTACATCATAACTTGTCATAAAATAATTCACCAATAATAAACATTATTTTTATGTCATTGGGCGTCCTTAAAACATCTCCATTATCTTCTATTTAGATCTCAAAATACTCATCAAAGGTTCATATATAGAACTTATTCTTTAATCTTTTCGCATGGTCATAACATAATTTCCCAAAACCTTTGGAATGAATCTCCTTTCTCATTTTTCATGCATTTTCTCCTTTTTTGGTCATAGTACCTATTGTGGTTAATTAGGTAAGAGGAGTTGTGATTTGGGAGAATCTTAGTAGTTTCGAATCCATCTCATAAACTCAAGCATTCATATTTTCGATTGTTTTGAATCCATCTCATAAACTCGAGCATTCATATTTTTTAAACAATTGCCATGAAGTTTAAATCTATTAAGATCACATCATATAATGCTCATGGCCATAGATATAAACGCATAAGTGATGACATATTCAAAACATCATCATCGTATAATTAACTTGGCAATCAAGTCATACAATACATGCAATGGCAAGCTTAGGTTAATATAATAAATTATTTTTTATGTAGATTAACCTCAGGATCTATTGCATATTTCATCTGAATAGCTTTGGACCCACAAACATTTAGGTATATAAATTACTTTGAATGTAGATAACTATATGATCTACTTTTTTTTTTTTGGGTAAAACACTGTATTTAATGTGGGTATGTATGATTTACTTTGTATTATTCTAAGAAAAATAAATATGCATGTATGTGCTTGAAATTTAACTTTGTTTAATTTTTAATTGGATCTGTGTAGTTTTTCCACTTTTTATTTCTCACGATTTCCTCAATTATAAGTAGGCAAAAGTATACCTTTAGTCTTTTTAATGTATACAAGATTTCAGTTTGATCCTTTAACTTTAAAAAATACCTTTTCAGTCCTTTATCCCTAATGGCCATTATAAAAAATGCTGATATTGAAATTTTAGTGTTGACAAACACTGTCAAATGCTCACATATAAAATTTAGTTATCAAAATAGTAATGATTGTTACAAAAAATCATTATTTGATACCAAGATGTCAGGGGTAAAGGATTAAAAATATACTTTTTAAAATTAACAGACCAAGCTAAAACATTGTATAAAGTTAGAGGATCAACTGTACTATTATACTTTTGCCTATTTCAAAATGTTGACTCTCGATTGGCTGCAGAGCAAACAAAATCCAAGCTCCTATGTGGAAAAAAATATAATCAATGCTCCAGACAATCCGTAAATATAAAGCGATTAATATTTAGAAACAAAAAATTCTAAGAGAAAATGACCGTTATGGCAATATATATTAAAAATTCGAGAGACATTTGTATGATTGATATTAAGAACCAAACTAAGGCTTGAGTTCATTACTACCACCTGCATGAAAAATTGCAAAAGCTTGATATTAACAGAAGAGGATACTCTTAGAATCCTTTTTCTCCTTTTCTTCTTAGAATATCTTCTTCACCCTCAAATCAAAAAATGAATAGTTTGGGTTTAATATTTTCTAACACTATTTTTATAGTATTTTATAATTTAATTTTTTTTTTTAATTTTGTTTGTGTTGCAATTATGAATTGTGTAGATCATATTTTAATTGTTTAAATTTATTTATTTATATTTAGAATAATAGTTTTATATAATATGAAATCTGAAACATCTATATCTTTTTAATCTAAAGGTGGAGATGAGATTATAAAATAAAAAAGGAGATAAAGGATTATGAGATAAACCAAACCCTAATATTATTGGAAGATGATACTTTCAGAATCCTTATGCTTTCATCAATCTATCATCTATCAATCTATAAATATAAGCATCATTATAATAATAAGTATGCACCAATATTAAATATCATAGAGCAAACACCATATGATAACTATGTAATCCTTTGTATGTAGAAGTATCCATTCAATCCCCAATCTTCTCCACATGAGTTCTTTACAATCCAATAATCAATCCCATCTTTTGAATCATATCCAACTACCAAAGCAATGTGATTTACATTAGAAGGATCACTTCGAGGACAATTATCGCCCTTATAAATTCCCTAACAAAATGGAATAAGTGTAATTAGAGAAATATGAATATTCAATTTTGTTGATAAAAAATTATATATGCACACTCATAAATTTGTGCCTTGAGATTAGATCATGTCAAACTATGAAAGAGGATCGGATATTTCTTTTCATATGAAGATCAAATTAGCAATTTCTAAGATAATGGAAATATATGGATGCATGTCATGAATAGTCCAAGTCTTAAATATTAAAAATACTTCCCATTTTAATTGATTTATTATGAAAAAATAAACTAAAATTTTTATACATTTTTGAACCCTTGATCTCTACTCATACCTTACCCTCCCTTACTACACACTAATTATTTACCAAAACAAGGTCCTTTCAAGAAAATAGTAAACATCATTGATCGATATTTTAATCAATATTTTTTTAATTACTAATTATGTCATAATTAAGAAGCTATATTATTTTCAGCACCATATGTGTCTTCAATGTTGTTGTCACTACAAAAAAACATGGAATTTGCGACGGAATTTAATTCCGTCGGAAAACCGTCGGAAATTCCGTCGGAAAATTTTCCGACGGAATTTCAGACGGAATTTTTTCCGTCGCAAAAGTTGGCACGGAATTTGCCACGGAAAATATTCTGTCAGAAATTCTGACCTTTGCCACGGAATTTCCGACGGAAAATTCCGTCGGAAATTTCCAACGGAATTTCAGACGGAATTTCCGACGGAACGGAATTAAATTCCGTCGCAAATTCAGACGGAATTAAATTCCGTCGGAAATTCCCTCACAATTTGCGACGGAATTTCAGACGGAATTGAATTCCGTCTCAATTTCCGAAAAATTTATTATTTTTAATTAATATTTTAAAAATTTAAAAATATTAATTAAAATTCCGTGGAAAAATTTAAATTTTTTTAATTATTTAATATTTTAAAATTTATTTAATTTAATTTTAAAAAAAAATTTTATAAAATTTATTTTTTTTAATTTAATTTTTATTATTATTTTCTAATTTCTAAGATATTTTTAATTTTCAATCGTAGGTTTTGGTCCTTATAGGGGCAAAATAGTCATATAAAAAATAAAATTTATTAGTTATTAATTAATATTAGTAAATAAAATATTAGGTAATAATTATTTATTAGTTATTAATTAATGTTAATAAAAATTTAATTTTAGAAATAAAAAAAAATATGTACATAAGATTATATATATAATTGTGTGTAATAATAGAACACCAAAGCAGTCGAGCTCATCCGGTAAGGCATTGCGCGCGTACGGACGAGGTCGTGGGTTCGAACCACAGGATGGGCAAGTTGAGTTGCATTTCCAGGAAATATGAGGTTGCGACACGTGGCGGAGGGAGGTTGCGACACGTGGCGGATCTGGGGGTCGACGACAAGGTGGATGCCACCGGAGATGCCACGCGCTGTCACCGTCGATGAGGGGGCGGTTGCCGGAGTTGCCAAGTGGATTTTTAAAATTAAAAAAAAAAAAAATTTTGCGACAGAATTTCCGACGGAAATGAATTCCGTCGGAAGTTGTGAGGGAATTTCCGACGGAATATTCCGTCGGAAGTTGTGAGGGAATTTCCGACGGAATATTCCATCGGAAATTGAGAGGGAAATTGAGACGGAAATAATTTCCGTCGCAAATTTCCGTCACAAATTCCGTCGGAAATTGAGACGGAAATAAATTCCGTCGGAAATTTCCGACGGAATCTGAATTCCGTCGAAAAATTTTTTGTGACGCTGTTATTACTTACGGAATCAATTCCGTCGCAAATTCCGTCGGAAATCAATTCCGTCGCAAATTCCGTCGGAAACTCTAATTCCGTCGCAAATTCCGTCTCAAATTCCGTCGCAAATTCAGTGTTTTTTTGTAATGTGTTTAGCATGTAATTGTCACTACAATTCCAAATATATATATATATGCAACACTGTTCCATCATGGATGGTTGAAAGCAACATCAAACATGTATACGTATAAATTGTGTGAAACAAAATATAAAAATGATTTTATATATATATTAAAGAGGAAAAATATTTTGGTCAGAATAATTAATTACAAGTTTGCATTGATAAAAAACACATAGAAAGATTGCTGGCAAAAAAAAAAAAAACAACACAGAAAAAGATTAAAAGACGACTAAGATAAGACTTACGCCATTGTAAAAGCGAAAATCATCCGTCACATACAAAGCGAATGCTACTGGCTGCTTACCAGCAGCACACAAAAGTTCTTCATCTGATGGTGCTACTTGAGTATAGCTATTGATTTTCATCACTCTGCCTCTACTTTGATTAAGAAACACACAAAAAGAAAACCACAAATTAGACGAATAGAGAAGATATCAAAGTACTAATTATAGTCACACAGGAGCACATTTTGTGCTCATAACTGATATAAACTGTTTAGCTGGATTGATTTTAAATGGTCTTGATTCAATTTAATTTTTATATTTTAAATAACTTTTTAGCTTTATAATAAGTAAAATGTAAAATAAAAAATAATCTTATAACAATTAATTTTTATAAAAAACGAATTTATCATTTTAAAAACCACATATTAACAGCTTTAATTTAGACCGTTCAGATTAGATTTTAACAGTCTAAATCTCATCACAGCAATGAGCACTCAGTGAGTGCTCATCACTCTGATGGGCATTGAATGAGAACCCCTAACACATTTAAAGAAAAAATAAACGGACCATGTTGCAAGAACCCTGTTGAGCTACATAAGGATAACTGGTTTCATCAGTTATGCCACCATTATTGATAACCCATTCAAAAGCACTATCGGATCTTCCTCCTGAACAGCCATACTGGTTCATGGAATCACAGTCTAAGATTTGTTGTTCAGAAAGGGAAATTAGTTGCCCATTGTTTATTGCATTTATTGATTCTATGGCTTCAACAGCTGCAAATACCCAACAACATCCTAGCAGCCATTTTCAATCAATATGTTAGTTAAGTTAGTTGTTTGTATAAAAAATGTGTTAGTTTCTCTAAAGTACTTCTTTTAATCATTTGTATTGAAAATTTCTCTATTATGAAAATCTTTGATAATATATATATGTACAATTAATTGCGACACTTGCTTAGGCAAAAAAATTATAAATTTTCCAGGAAAAGTGGACTGAAGTCTTACATCTAGGATCAAGGCAAACCCCTCTACTAACTCTTATGTTCATGACCAGAAAAAGAGTACTATTAATTTTTTCTAGACTTATAAAATTATATTTTAATTTGATAATCTAGAAATGGGCAAAATATTTTCAAGTGACACGGGGGCGTCAAGTTTATACCCATCATAGATGATAAAAGTTATGTGCAGAGTTCAACAAAAGCAAGCTACCACAACATCCTTGGTCTTTAACTCGAGTCACAAATGCTTGACTTCTCCAATCCTTGGAAGCAGGTGGTGCACATTCCGAGTTTGACACCTCGGCGGCAGCGGTTTGATTGGTAGCATTGGGCATCTTTTGCTGACGGAGGTACACTTTCTTGAACTCCTCCATACTCATATCAGCAAACTTGTTGAGGCCCAAATGATACCCACATGATGAATTAGATCTCTTAAGATTCATCTCTGTAATGTACTTGAGATTTTTTTGAAATATCTGGAATCTAATTTCACTCTCTTTGGAATTTCGATAAGTTTTTTTATGCTTCTTCATCCATTTTTAGAATATTCCATACTCTTGTGTTGCCTTTGAAGATAAAACAGATTCATCACTTGAGAAACCTGAGGAGAGATATATTAAGTTGAAACAACATATCAAGGAATGAAGGATTAACAACCGAGTATTATTGAAAACCATGTTTCTTTCTTTTTCTTTTTTTTTTGTAGCTTCATACTAAGTATTAAAATTTCAAATAAATTTAAATAAAATTGAGGTAAGCAATCAGGTATACTCCCTCCGGTTCTTTTTATAAACAATTTTTTTCTTTCTTGGGGTTGGTCTTTAAAGAGGAAAAGGAACTAGTATTCCCCTGGTTTAGGTCTCTGATTATGATATGGAATTCTTCCGCTAGCTCCTTCAATGACACTTCAACTTTCCTATAATGAAACTTGAGAGGGGTGTTAGGGAGAAATTTGAAGCAAAGAGACAGCCAAAAAAAAAAAAAAAAAAGATAAATAAAAGAAAAGAAAAAGAATAATAATCAAAAGTAGAATTCATTATATTGGGTTGCCTTCCAATAAGTGTTGAATTTAAAGTCTTCAGCCAGACTTATCAACACAATCATCTAATCATACGTATCAAACATCATAATCACCTTGTCTTCATTTCTTTTGAAGCAATAAGATTTCAAACGAAAAAGATGCTCATTCATGTTAATTTCATGTACTTCCTCAATCACAAACAATTTCAAAGTACAAGCATTCATTGAATTCAAAAAAGGCACAACATGCACATAAGTGCAAATAGATATAGGCTTTTTCAAAAATTTAGAGCTTCCAACAAAATCCACTTGACTCTCATTAGTAAAATTCAAAACATCCATAGAAGAATCATGCATAACAACTATTGTGAAATCCATATCAATTTAATCATCAAAATTACGAACCCTACACTCCACAACCAGAACCTCTTCTAGACATCCAATATTCTCATCTACATCAAAGTCACCTTCTACATTATCCATAGTCTCATGCAATTCCACATCTTTAACTTTCTCACAATAATCATAATCAACACAAGAAATGGTCATCCTGTTTAAGGAATTATCTTGTCTCATAGTTTCGAGGGTTGAAACAATTTGATTAACATATACCTCAATATTTTGGACACTTGACTCAACTCTAGTGACAAGTTCCTTTTGCTCTCTACTAAATCTCTCTTATGCTTCCACATACTCCTCAAATAATCTTTCTAAATTAGATTTTTCCTTACACTCAATGGTGTGTTCCTCATAATATGTGGATAAGAGTAGAAAGGAGGGGTGATTTCATTAGAACAATACTTGACATGTTGACAAAGCCCTATTTTCATTATGTATTTTAATACTTTAATGGGGATTTTGTCATAGTTATTGAGCCTAAAATGCCTTTCTGAAGATAAATTGAGATTAAGAAAAAATGGATTAAATTAGAAGTAAAAAGGGCAAAATTGTCAATAAAATTATAATTACTCTTAATCATTGATTTTTCTCAAAATATTTGATGTTGGTTAAATTGTTTTCAATTGAAAATACTTGGAAATTTGGATTGAATCTGAAAATTGCTACTTGGGTTTAGGTTTAGGAAATGATAGTTTGGTATTATGAAATTACAAAATGCCAGTTCAGTCTAGCCAAAACTCACCGTTTTGCAGCTCCTTAGGTCAGATTTGGAATGAGCTGAGAGATGAAGGGAATTGGAGATTAAATACAGAGCTGGGGGAGCATGTACGATATATAGAGAAGCAGAGAACCAGCGCCGCAAGCACCTTCCTCCACCGATCACAACTCCACCTTCGTCTTCTTCTCCTCTCCTCGCCGGCGGCCCTTGCATCACCGTCGCCATACATTCTGTCGCCAGCCAGCTTCAGAGTGAGGCCAGAACAGAGCGAGAACAGATTAAGAGAGCTTCATTCACGATTAGAGACATAGCCACAACACAGAGTTGAGGGATCGACTTCCAATCCTTCACACCCCCATCGTTGTGCATCTCCGTCACCGGCGACCTTCATTACTTCTACCATTGTCGCCGGCGACCTCTTTCCTTCACCCTCCACCACTGGCAGACGTTCTCATACCGGAAAAGCTAGGAACACAGTCGTGGCAACACCAGAAGGGGAGAGACGAGGTCCGACTTTGGAACCTCAGAGAATCAGCGCGGCAGAGCTTCACATAGGAACCCTGTGCTTCTCCACTGTCACTGTCGCAGGCCCCATCGTCCTCCATCAACTCCCGCGAGATCACCTTTTTTCACACAGTCCATAATCTCCTCTGTGTCCGACATTATCACAGCTGATGATTCTCTGAAAGCTGTGATAATCTCTGATTTTGGTTTATATTCAGTCCAAATTTTCTCCAAATTAGTGTTAATCGGTTAATGAATTGAAGAGCTTCAATGTCTGAAATTGTGGAATTTGGTGAAGCTGTGTTGGTGGTATTTTATGGCTGTGATTTTGCTTCTGGAGTTGTTTCCATGATAGTCTGTGGCTGAACTTATTTTCTCCTAAAACAAATGATTGAGTCTTGATGCTTGTGCTAAACAAGGGAGTTTTATTTTTAGTTATTAGCTTGATTATATATTTATGATTTCTTTGGTTTTAGAAATTGTAATTTGTAGTTAAGACTAATATATTTGGTTTAATCTTTGTTTGAACCAATTTATTATTTGAATTAGTTTATATTGAACATTGTGCTCATCAATATATGTTGCTACATATATGTTTCATTGCAATTCTCTTGATTCTCTGTTATTGAGTTGACTTTGAAGTTGCATGGAACCAATTGCATTAATTAATTTAAATCACACACTAGAGTAATGGTTTTGCTCTTTTGGTATTGGACTCATCGGATGATGAGGTTTGGTATTTTAGAGAACTTAGTGATTTCATAAATTGCACACAAAGTGGTTTTTAATAGTGTTTTAAGAAGTGATTATCTATAGGTCTATGAATAATCATTGATTAATGCACTAGACTTAACGGTGTTTGAGGTTTGGTATTTTGAAGGACTTTAAATATAATTGCTAGTGTTTTGTATTGAGTTTTGGTTAGAGGAATAATTAAGTCTTGCCCAGTGTGGGAGATTTAATTCACCTAACTCAAGCTAGTTCAAAGAGTCTTTTAAGCATTTTTGTCAAACTAGCACACTCCACATTATTTTATGAAGCAAATGATAGGTGAAATTCATTGTTCTAAGAGGCTTTATCACACTATTCAAAACTAATTTTCATTCCATTCCACTTGTATTCCAAAATATCCAAAAATATCTATTTTAATTGCATTCAATTCATAGTTTTGAAAATTAATCATACATGTTTTACCTTTATCAATTTTATATTGTAATTATTTAGTTTACTAGGAATTAGTTTCATAATCAGCTCCTCAAAGTGAAACGACCCGAGTTGTACGTTATATTACATTAATTCGGTTTTATTCTTGATAACCCCGAGGCAACTAAAGGGCTATTTCACATGTGGATCTCAAAACGTTTGTTGCTCAAAACTTTGACTAGCACAAAATGAATGGTCAAAACAAGTTTGGTTCCTAGCAAAATCATCTTCCACATAATGACTAGTTGTACTATATGGGCAATGCTCATATAAATGACTCCATCTGCAATAAGTACAAAACATGTAAACACATTGAGAAGAATTAATATATGGAATATTAATTGAACCATATTTTTATATGGTTTTTCATGATTAATTTAGGATTTTTATGCATTTTTTGGAACAATATTGCTTGATTAAGCACTAATTTGAGTTAAGGACATTTGTATTGAATTAATTGTGATTAAAGGCAAAATGGTTATAAATTTGTTAATTATTCATACAAATGTTTTCTTCGACTTTTAATGCTACAATTGTGCTTAATCTTACATTTTAGGTGTTTTGGAAGAAAATTGCAGATTTTGGAGGTCACAATTAATATTTAGATGACTGGGGAAAATTATAGGAAGGGCCCCAATATTTCTGAAAATCATACATTTCTGGAGGAAAGGGGTCAAGGAAAAATACAGCAGAGTACCTGCCAACATTTCAAATATTTACAATGGAGTTCCTCCTCAAAACTTTTCAAGTTTTCACATAGGTCCCTAGTCAAAACTTGCATCTTGACCAGGACCTAGGTTACTGTGTGGCTGCTTCTTCAGAAAATGGCCAGATCCGAAGCCTGAGACACAGACCCGATATTGGATATTGAAGATGGAGCAAGTGAGAGTTTTATAACAGAGTGGAGCGCGCAGCAAAACGGGAGGATCTGACCTCATATCTTCCTTCCTTCCTCTTCTTCTCATAGCCGGCGGCGAGCTTCACTCTCACCACCATTAACCGGCTGCGACTTAGCTCCTTGAACCACCACAAATGTGAGAGTTGAGAGAGGAGAGGACGCTGCAAGTGAGAGCTCAGGCGTGAAGAGTGGCCGAGACTAAGAGAGAACGACATACAACAACCACCTCTGTCTTCACAGTCCGGTGACGTCCTTCCTTTACACCACCGGAAGTCACCTTCAAGCATCACTGTCGAGCCTCACTCTCTACTATCGCAAAGCACCACTGCTCCATTCTCACCTCTCCATTTCCGTCAGACCACAGAACCGTGACTTCGGACCAGTTTTGGGGAGCTCAGACCAGAACGGTTTCTCCATACAACCATCGTCCTCCCTTGTCCTTCTACACTACCGGGTGACGCCTTTGAACAGAAGAGAAGCAGAGCACCAGCCGCTTTTCTTCCATTGTTTCCGGCGAGTTTCCAACTTTCCGGCGACTTTATTATCTCTGAACTTCATCGGAGACATTCCAGCTTCTTCTTCATAGTTCCAGTGACTCTTTCTTACTCTAACATTACAGCTTCCACCATTGTCGGCCATCTCTTTGATTTCTAGCTAGCTCTTGTGACTTTTCGGCGAGTTTAGCATTTTTCCGTCGACTGTTTCCCAGTTTCTGGCTAACTTCCAGATTCCTACGAGTTCAAGATTCTGAGCTGTGGTTATTTTTAAGCAATGAGTGGCTAACATTTCAACTCTTAAGGATTAGGGATTTGTCTTGAGTTTAAAGAGCTTCAAAGGGGAGTTTTTCTTAGTTCCTTTATGAATTTCCTATTATTATTGTAATTCCTAGCTATGATATAAGGTAGTTGTAGTAGGATTTTGTTATGAGCTATTTGGACTCCATATTGTTGAACTAAGTTTGTTTATTTTGTGATTGGATGATTTTTAGTTATATATTTCCTATTAATTCATTGAAATTGTGCTTGCTACGTGTTCATTAGTTTGTGTAATTGATTTGAGTTAATTTGAGTGGTGCGTTTGTGCATTCATATTAGAGGAAACAATTGCATTGATTTAATCCATTTCACACATCAAGTGGTTTTTAACAATTTATTCAAGAGATGACTATGAATGCGATCGTAGGATTAGTTATTAATTAGATAAATTGGACTCAACACGTTTGCTTGAGGTTTTTAATTAAGACTTGATGAATTTCAAACTCCCATATCATTTAATAAGCTAGGATAGACAATGAACCAATTTCTCAAGAGAATTCTTCATTCATATTTCATTAATCATCCTTTTCATTAAAAATACCAAAAATATTAGTCTAGCATTTTATTAGATTGCATTTTCTTTTAGCTATTAATTTGAAAAAAAAAATCCAAAACCATTTCCCCTTGTTTTGTTGCATTTGCATGATGAATAGATTAATTAGGATTCAATAAAAAGCTCCTCAAGAAGGGAGAATGATTTTTGGTTTGCCTATACGCAATCTTTGGTTAAATTTTTATTATGGGCCCCAAGGCTAACATACGAATGGAGAAAAAGTCTCCTAATCAAATATAACTATCATTTATGCTCCTTTTATATTGCCTCTATTCATTAAGAGAATTTATAAAAGCAATCAGTTCATCTTGTGTTGAAGACAATGAATTGATCTCTTTCTCAATATTAAGACCAGTTGGTTGCCATATGAAATCCATTTTTAATTTTTATGTTGAGAAAAAATAAATTTTATTCTATGTTTGACCCTTTAAATTTATATCAAGTTTCAATTTAGCGATGAAAACGCTGAGGATGATGTTAGAGGGACACGACGAAGAAGGATGACCTTTATATTTTTAGTGAGTTCTTTCTTTTAATATAACGTCAGACCCCTCTTTTATTGAAACAAAAAAACGATGTAGTTTATGTAGGTAGAGGGAAATGGAAGGGCCCAATCAATCAATGTATAAATATAAGCACTATTGTAGTCGTACATCTTCAAAAGTATTATATATCATATTCAGTCCTTAATATAAGATTTAATTTTTAGTACAAATTTCACTACAAACTAGATCTTATATTAAGGATCAAGGTAATGTTATACTATAATAATTTATGAAATTTTATTTAAAACCCATGACTGGCAAGTGATAGGGGCAAAATATAGAGCCTAAGACTCCACAAGTGTATGGGTCGTATTAAGTAATAAAGAGTGAGTAAAATATTATTCCCACAAGGATTTGGTACCATCAATGTAGTCGAGTAATGACTTCAGACTTTTATTTAAGTTGAGTAAACACAATTTAAATCAAGATATGTATAAAAACTAACTAAAAGAAAAAAGAAAATCAAATCTAACTTTGTTTTAGGCTAAGGGTGATTCTAGATCTTAAGTGGTGACTTAGATTATTATAGCCTTGTTTGCTTCTTGTGTCTAATTTCTCCGATTAATTGCATTTAAGTTATAATTGCTAGTCTAGGACTCTTATTTACCTTAGAGTGTGTTTCAATCCACTAAAAGGCTTTTCAACTATGCTAATCCCTAACGTCTTAGGCTATTAGTACTTAATTGGATTAATTTAAGTGCAAGTCTAATGATACTATGTAGGGCCGGTAGGTATATGTCTCTTCTATAAGCAAATTAAATCTGAAAACCTAATCCTACACGATTCAATTGAAGGTCTAGTTTAAATTTTTTATGTCTAGGCTCCTTTAGAATACCAAAATAATTCCAATCAGATGCCTTTTGATCAAGCACACAATTAAATCAACAAATATAATGTTAAAGCAATTAACGGAAAAAATTATCATCCACTAATTCATAATCCAACTAACTAATTAATCCAAAACCAAAGATTTAGCTACATAAACTAAACATTGCCATGACCAAAATAATAGCTAATTAACCAAAGACAAGGAAAGGAGAGACAAAAACCCATGCCGAATTTTCATCCGTGATATCACACTTTTGCATCCCCAAACTTTAATCTCCCTTCACTAAAGCTCTTGTGTTGCTGTCATCAATTAGGAAAAATAGAACACACCTCCCTCTTGCTACTCCTAGCATATATATATATAGGTATATATTGTCTCCTTGCGTGCATCTCTATTACAATATCTTGATTTATCTTTTTCTTTTTATCAATTATCTTATAATACAGATATGTTATATTCATATTTTGTTCTCACTTAAATCTTATAATATCCCTTGCAAAATAAATTAAGATATGAGTGGATTTTATATCAAAATATCCTTTTTTCCTATAATTAATTAAAATATAGAAAAATATATAAAAAAATAATTAAATAAGTATAAAATATTAATAAATTTAATTAAAAATATTTTAAAATCTACACTTATTTAATTATAAAATATATACTTATCAGTAAGAAGATTACACAATAACAACGTCAAACAAGTGAAAGAAGGTTGATAAGTGAATGCTTATTAGTCGACTAAGATGTGGCTGGCACAAATCCCAAGGCATTAATAGGCCAAGCTCCATGTAATAAACCTGTGTTCCTTTGTATCTGGAAGTATCCATTCAAGCCCCAATCCAATAATCAATCCCATCTTTTGAATCGTATCCAACTATCAAAGCAATGTGATTTGTCTTAGAAGGATCTCTGGGGCAATTCTCGCCTTTGTAAATTCCCTAACGGAATGGAATAAAAGTAATTAGAGAATATGAATATTGAAATTTGTCCATTAAAAAATTTTATATGCACATTCTCTTAAATTTGTGCATTGAGAGATTAAATCATGTAAAACTATGAAAGAAGATCAAATTAGTAATTCCTAAGACAATGAAACTATATGAATGCATGTCATGAATTGTCATAGTCTTAAATATTAAATAATATTTCCCTTTTCAGTTGATTTATTACGAAAAAATAAAACAAATATTTTTATATATTTTTGAACCCTCAATTAACCTCTACTCATACCTTAGTCACCCTTACTACACCTAATTATTCACAAAAAAAAAAAAAACAGGTCCTTTCAAGAAAATAGAAAAAATTATTAAATAATATTTTAAGCAATAGTTTTTTAATAATTAATTATGTCAAAATTAAGAAGCTATATTATTTTTCAGCCCCCATATGTTTGTCTTCACTGTTGTTATGTACCATGTAATGGTCATTACAACATCAAACATATTTATGCAACCCGGTTCAATCATGGATGGTTGCAAGCAACATCAAACATATATACGAATAAATTGTGAGAAAAAAAAATATAAAAATGATTTTATATATTAGAGATGAAAAATGTTTTGGTCAAAATAATTAATTACAAGTTTACATTGATAAACACATAGAAGATTAAACTGATGATTAAGAGTAGACTTACACCGTTATATAAAAGAAAATCATCCGTTACATACAAAGCGACAGCTACTGGTTGCTTAGCAACAGCACACGAAAGAGCTTTATCTAATTGTGCTATTCGAGTATACCCACTAATTTTCACTACTTTACCTCCATTGTGCTTAAGAAACATACAAAAACAAACCTCAAATTAGAAGAAGATATAAAGATATCAAAGTATTACTACCTCATGTTCTTAATGTAAGATCTCATTTGTGGTGTATATTGCACAACAAATGAGATCTTATATTAAGGACGTGAGGTATTAATTAATACTCACACGTACACACTTCATAATTAAAGAGAAAATAAACAGACCATGTTGCAAGAACCCTGTTGAGCTACATAAGGATAAATGTTTTCTTCAGTTATGGCACCATTTTTGATAACCCATTCAAAAGCAAGATGGGACCACCCTCCTTGACAACTCTGCTTGTTTATGGTTTCACAATCTAAGAGTTGTTGTTCAAAAGGGAAATTAGTTGCCCATTGGTTATTGCATTTATTGATTCTATGGCTGAAGATAGGTATTGTCAGCTTTTATGCCTTGGTAACCTCTTCAAAAATTAAACCAATGATTATCATATAGGGTGCAATCCCGGATCGTTTCTTGAAGAACCTTTTATTAATTACCTAGAAACTAAGTGTGATGATTGGCATAAAACAAGTTAAAAATAATTTTTTTGCTTTTTATCTAACTAAATTGCAATTAAACTAAAATGCTTTAAAAACTACTATTTTTGGATATTTTTGGAATAAAAATGGATTGGAATGGAAATGAGTTTTGAAGAATGTGATAAAGCCTCCTAGAACAATAAATTTCATCTTTCATTTGCTTCAAAATATTTTAGAAGTGTGATAGTTTAACAAAAATGCTCTAAAGACCCTTTGAGCTAGCTTGAGTTAGGTGAATTAAATCTCCCACATCGGGAAAGACTTAATCTCTCTAACCCAAACTCAATACAAAACTCTAGCAATTGCAACTAAAGTCCCTCAAAATACCAAACTTCAAACACCGTTGAGTCTAGTGCATTAATCAATGATTATTCCTAGACCTAGAAATTAATCACTTCTTAAAACACTATTAGAAACCACTTTGTATGCAATTTATGAAATCACTAAGTTTTCTAAAATACCAAACCCTATCAACCAATGAGTTTAATATTAAAAGAGAGGAACCCCTATTCTAGATATGCTATTAATCACTCTTAGTGTGTGATTGTAAATTAATGGATGCAATTGGTTCCAAAGTAATCCAAAATCAACTCAATATCCAAACAATACCATGCAAGATAATAGAGAATCAAGAAAATTATAATAAAACATATATGTAACCACATATTTTGATAAGCACAAAATTCAAAATCAACTAATACCAATCATGAATTTGGTTCAAACAAAAGTTAGACCACAAATATTAGTCTTAATTACAAATTACAACTCCTAAAACCAAGGAAATCATAAATATATAGTCAAGCTAATAAACTAAAACTAAAACTCCCCTTTATGGCTCCAAACATCAAGACTCAATCCTTTGCTCCATGAGAAAATAAGCTCAGCCAATACAACTCATGAACAAAGCTCCACCAAACACCATTAAAGCTTCAACCATAATCGATTAATTGAAGAATGAAGTAATCAATGAAAGATTAAAGGCCGGGGAACTAATTGTGTTGGTAAAACAGAGATCATGAGAATATGGCCGTGGAAATTGGTGGCTGTGGTGAAACCAGAAGCAAGGGAGGCACAACCTGGAATAATGGAATGTGTGAGAGGATGAGGCTTGCTAGAAATGATAGATGATGAAGGCAGAGTGAAGTAGAGCCTTGGCTAAGGTGGTTTAAGACAGAGAAGAGACTGATGGGATATGATTGTGGTTTCCAGCGATGGCACTATAGTGAGGGAGAGTCGACGGTCGTAGCTTTGGAAGGAGAAAGAAGGTAAAGAAGATGAAAGCTCCCAGCACCAGAGTCTCTCTGCTATAACTCTCTCGCCTCTCCTCTGATTATGGCCTTTTTCGTATGTTAGCCTCGGGGTCTACAATAAAAAATTAACCTAGGATTGTGTATAGGAAAACTTATGATTGTTCCCTCTTCTCGAGGAGCCTTTTATTGAATTCTAAATAATCTAATATGCCATGCAAATGCAATGAGAACAAGGGGAAAATTGGTTTTGGATTTTGTTGAAAATAGATAAATGCAAAATTTAATTAAAATCCTAAAGCTACGATTTTTGGTCTTTTCAAATAGTGAATGGAATGGAATTGAAATTGGAAATATGAATAATAAAATGAACCTTGGTGGCAAATTTGGTGGTTTTCCGAGCTCCTTAAAATAATTTAGGAGTTACTTTTGCATCAAGTCAAAGTGAAAACTCCAAGCAAACACATTGAGTCCAATTTATCTAATTAATGACTAATTCTACTATCGCATTCATAGTCATTTCTTAGATAAATTGTTAAAAAGCACTTGATGTGTGTTTGAAAATTATTCCAATGCACTTGTTTCTTCTTAAATGAGAATACAATCGCAACACTCAATATGAATTAATTCAACAACACACCATAGTAATCACATACAATGCATAATCTCATTAAAACATAAGGAAATAATTTCAATCACTACTATACAATAGAGATACTACTGCCCCAAAGGACGTCCCTTTTTAAAAAAAGGGAAGTAAAAAATAAAGGCGGTGGCATTTTTGTAAATACAGACAAACAGTTAAAACTTTAGGCTTCCCCAATTTAAATTGGGGACGCCTAAAATGAGCTTTAGGTGTCCCAATTTAAATTTAGGACGCCTAAAGTTCCTGCCATAATTGTTTGCGCTCCAAAATTCTCACCTAAACTTGACTTTAGGCATCCCTAAAAATTTTGGGGATGCCTAAAGAGACTTTGGACATCCCTAAAAATTTTGGGAATGCCTAAACCCTCCCTCTTCATACTCTTATTTCCTTCTTCCACCAACAAGACGCGTGAGATCCTTCACTCCTAAAGATGTTTGTTGCTTTTGCCTTTGCCTTTGCCTTTGCCTTTGGCTTTTGCCTTTTGTGTTTTGTGGTAATAATAATTACTGATTCCGCACAAATGCCTATTCTTTGTTTCTTTGTTATTATTCTTTAATTGTGTTCCCCCTTTTTTTTTTATTGCAAACGGGCTTTTGAGGGTCTTTGGTTTTCTCAAAGTCCTTCCTCTTCTATCATTTTCTTTATCCACCTTACCATTAAAGAGATGCACACATACATTCAACTATACTCTGCATCACACACATTTTTCACTTATGTTTTTCTTGGATCTGTAGCTTCAGAGGATTAATGTCTACTACAAAGAAGCTAGTTGAAGGAGGTACACGCCAAGAGATGTTCTTATGGATCTTGAACCTAGAACTATGGATAGCATCCGATCTAGTCCGTACGGCCAGATTTTCAGGCTCAAAAACTTCATTTTTTGAACAGTATGGCGCCGAAACTCATCAATCTGAAGGCGCAGAACTCATCGATGCCATTCTTGATGTTGTTTGAAAAGAAGTCGAGAACTATGACTGCTTGTAGGGTATGTGTTTTGATATTTTAATAAATGAATAAATGAACTATGATTGGCTAGTACACATGCTTTCTGATTTGAAAAACATGAAAATCACTAGTGGATCTCTCAGATGTTTTGATTTGTTCTACTTGTTTTCAGATCTCATGCAATGTTTTATGGAAAAAGAATACCCAGATGCTTACTTTCTCAGTCTTCCCTTCTCCCAAGGCATCCAACTTCTTGACCGGTGGTTATGAAAAGTAAACAAAAAAAAAAAAATTTACAACGTCCCTTCCTGGAAAAGGGATGCCTAAAGTCCATTTTAGGCGTCCCTTTTTAAAAAGGGGACATCTAAAGTCACCTACGGCGTCCCTTTTTAATGGACGTTGTATCCTAATTTTACTACGACCCTAGCATAGACATCCCTATGTTATTAGAAGTTAAAAGGGCTAAAAACGGACATTAAAAGCGTTATCTGTAGTAGTGAATGCATAGTTTAAGTGCATCAACACAAATTTCAATACAAATGTTAACCAACAAGGACGAAT
Organism: Inga laurina; assembly: GCA_963855925.1. Lineage (NCBI taxonomy): Eukaryota > Viridiplantae > Streptophyta > Magnoliopsida > Fabales > Fabaceae > Inga > Inga laurina. Next base: position 58,894,256 of record OY979701.1, read on the forward strand.
GAACACTCATCCAAGTCTCACAAATATGTACTAAAGCATAATTAAACCAAACAGTTCACAATTAATAGATATAATGAGCTAATGGAAAACTAATAAACTCCTATTTATAGCACATTAAAGCTCTAGCCACTTTCTTCATCACCAAAATTTAAGTAATTTAGCCTCTCATGGTACCTATAGTAGCTGTAAATAGTTCAAAATGTCCAGTATCCATAGAAAATGATGGAATCACCAATGTAATAGAGAAAGGGAATCAAACTATCGGTACAGAGCAGAAATTAGAGAGAGTAAGAGGGAACAGTGAAAGTGTCGGTGGAAGAGGAGAATGTTAACAGTGGTAGTAGAGTAAGAGATAAAGATGGGTTAAACTCCCTCCAGTGGTGAAATGGTTGGAGAAGCAAAGCAAATGGAGAACAAAGACGGTGGAAGGAGAAGCAAAAGAAGGTCGGTGATGGTTAAGGGAAGCACGATAAAGATATTGATGAGGGCTTGTGGTACAGAGGTGCAATTCTGATGGGGTAAGAGTCTATGGGTGGTGGTCAGCATAGAGAAAGGACGGTGGCTCTTCTTGACCCACCAGCACTGTGGTGGTGGTTAACAGAGGAAGTCAATGGTGGTTCTGAGCTCTCCTCTTCAGAGGGGCTATTGACGGAAGTGTTGGTGGTGTGTGAAGATGACGATGACAATTGAAAGTTCCCTCTCTTCTCAAGCTCTATGTATCGTCGCTCATAGCTCTCCCAGTTCCCTCTGTTACGGCACTGAAACTGAATGCTCAGTGCTGCAACTATGGTGGCCGAAGAAATAGAAGGTGATGATGGTTGATGATGGTCGTCGGCGACGATGGAAGTGAAGGTCACTGGCAACCAAGGAGGATGAAGGAAGAAGTGATAAAGGTGACCCCTCCTTCTTGTACGGCGCTCACTCTGTATATATTCCCTCAGCTGTATCTCGAATCTGTGTCTTCCAGCATGTTGGGTGTCAGGTCTGTATGTCTGGAGGAGGAAGTGAATATTGACTTGGACTTATTTGAAACTTTAAAAAGTTCTGTAAAGGGATTGAATTGCAAATTTTTGAAACTATTTATAGGTTGAACCAAAATTTCCAAGGATTTTGGTTCTCTTGTAATTTTTCTGACCCATTTTCTTCATTATTTTTGTAATTTCCACAAGATTTGGGCCCCTTTCTATAGCTTTCCCCAATCCTCAAAATATTAATTTTGACCCTCCTGAATTTCCAATTTTCTTCTTAAGCACCTACAATGCAAGATTAATCAAAATGTAGCATCAAAAGTCCAAGAAACAATTATTTGAATAATTAACAAATTTATCACCATTTAGCCCCTAGTTACAATTAATTCAATACTCATGTTCCTAATTAAAATTAGTATTTAATCATGCAACAATGCTCCAGAAAATTGCATTAAAAATCCTAAATTAATCATGTAAAAATATGGTTCAATCAATTTCCCCACACTTAGATCTTTGTACTCCTGAACAAAGGCAACTAAGTACAATTTTCTAAATTTAAATCATCAATGCATTTGAAAGATAAGCAATTTCATAATTAGAAAGCAATACATCAATTAATTAAATCCTTCAAGCCAACACTAGTCATAGTCAAGCGATGCAAAGAAATTAGCTAACCACACAATCCAAAATTTTAGAATGAAGCACAAGAGACTCTCATGGTATTAGCATTTAACTCATCTCACCTCATTGGGATAATTTCACTCTAGTTCACTTAAGTAACACCTTACCATAGGCTTGTAACAACTTTAACATCTCCACTACTAATAGCAATTAATGTAATAAATCAATAGGACTTAAAAGGCTTGTAATTTTGGATGAAGTCTAGATGGAAAGTATTAATTAGAAGAAAGAATTGTTGACATGCAAGTCAAATTTAAAGAGTAAGTTCATAGCACCTAAATAACCTGAACACTTTTCCAAATTCTCAAACAAATGCCTTCTTGGTATTTCTTCTTCTTTTTATCTACAAAACATTTTCTTCTCTTTGATCTCTCTTTTTTTTTTTAATTCAATTCTTTTCTCTTTTTTTCTTCAAACTATACTCACTACTCTCCTTTTCTTGTTTTTCTCTTTTTTTTGGAACTTTCTTTCTTTCTCTTTTCTATATACATGGCATTTCAATATATAGATTGTTCAACTTTCTATCTGGCAAATTACTTTGATTTTAGAGTACTATGAACATTATGAGTAAATGACATGCATACAACTTAAGAATGGCTCAAAGGGGTAAGCAAATGGTGATGAATGAGGGTTTGTGTTTGGGTGAAAGGGTTTAAAATTGAATGCCTCTTTTATTTCTATTACACTAATGCCAATGTCGCTTCGAAATAGAGTAGAAACAAGTTATAGAAGGTGAAAAACTAAGTAAACATCACACACGGAAAGAATTTAAGGCCCAAATAATCTTCCAACAAGGTTTCTCTCTAATGCTCACTCCAAAATAATCAATTGCAGAGCAAGCTAACCACAAAACATCTTCTTAAATATTCCTAATGTTAATTTTACAAACACAATCAATCAAAACATTGCAATCAATTATAAAAATGCTCAACTCTTAAAAGCACTAATGATATGGAAGTTTTCTTTTCTCAAAACAAGAAGTATGCAAAAATTTAATTGTGGGTTCATTTCTCTTGCCATTCACTTGAAAGCAAAACATAGTTTCAAAAAGTTGCAAAAACACTAGATCACATGAAGCTCAAAGAATTTCCCACAAATCACATTTTCAAAGTGGTAAATGCGACCCTTTACCACTTAAGATATGCATCAAAGCAAGTCATTCTTAAAAATAAAATTGAAAAATTTTCTAGTTAATGGAATTTTCTCATTTTAAAATAACTAATGGGATTCAAAATGTATTTCCCTCCCCCACACTTAGTCAACACATTGTCCTCAATGTGTAAAGCAACTCTATTATTGTAACTTGTTCCTTAGTGTAGTGGGAAGTTGTGAAGTCCAATTGCAATTGGAGCACAACACGTCAACATCACTTAAAGAAAGAGAAGGAAAAACAGGTAATAATAATAGAGAAAATCAAGATGAAGAGGCACAATAGTAATTAAGTATGATAATGGAAAAAAATGCAAAGCATACAAAGGGGGTTCTTATTATTTGTACTAAATTACACTACTTCTACCTTTTTCTACTGTATTGTGTCCCTCCCCCACACTTATCTTCCTCATACAATAATTAAACTCAAATAATCATAGGATTTAGGAAGAAAACAAGTGAGGAAAGAGACAACCTATATTAGAGTATCTTGAGTCTCTTGAAGGAGAAGTTCTCATCCTCGATGAGAATCATGAATGTCTTTTAAAACATCTTCTCCCGCATTGAATTTCCTTGGTGGAGGTGCCTTAGGATTAATTAGAAATGGTCCAAGGATGTAAGTGGGATGTTGGTTCCTCCGATGACCTTTCCAAGAATGTGCCTGCAAAGGAGACAAGCAAACAGACATATTCCATCATAAAATAGAAACATGGAGAGATTTCAAATGAAATAAAGAAATGTGAATCTCTAAACTCTCCAAGTAACTATCACATCCAAAGAAATCAATGTCACTCCCATCTGTTAGAGCAAGCGTTTCACCCAAGGGGGTGAATTGGGTGATACTAAAATTTTGTTGCAAATATGAAAACTTGACGGTGAATATAATGCAGTAAAAGGTAAGGAGAAATATCACCGAAGTGTACACCGGGAGTTATACTGGTTCGGTCACAACCACTTTGACCTACGTCCAGTCCTTAGAATATCTCTGAGAGTTTCACTATAACTTCCAAGATTCAGTGGGTTCTTGGCACCTTAGTACAAGCAAGTTCCTTCGCCTGGACACTCGCTCCCCCTTACAAGTTGTAATCCAATCCCAACTCAAGGTTCCACTACCTTAAGTTACCTCAATAACAAATATTGAGTTTGAATGAAATATCTCTCTCACAGAGTAAATAAGAATCACTGAATTATAGAATTACAAGTATATGTAAAACATAGTAGTGAACTTGATAATGCGTTCGTGTGTGTGTTCTTGTTGCTTTTCTCTGTTTCGATGTTCCCATATATATTGATGTGTTGGTAATGATCGTTGGAACATTTTCTTCTCACCCGTTAGAATGTGCGCAGTCACTGTTGACTTTTCCAGTATTTGAAAAATATCCGTTTGCGGTAGGTGGCAGTAGGTAGTGTTTCAACGTTCCATTTGAATTTCCTTATTTGGTAAGATCTCTTCATTGTTTATTTGCGGATATGCTAAGAATACTAATACAATGAAGGGTTAATCATATAGGAAACAAATCAATGAATGATGGAAAGATTTCTGAATTTCTAGACTTGCATACTTGAGTAGTTACTCGAGTATTCATTAAGTTTACTCGGGTAGATACTTCAAGTGCTTTATAAATAAATCTGCACATTACTCGATTACTTACTCGAGTAATCTAGTTCCAATATTTGATAAGGAATAATTGAATACCTGCATACTTGAGTAGAGCCTCGAGTGAAGTATGATAAAAGCATATCAAGTTAATCGAGTATTACCTTCAAGTTTTGCTTACCACAGTAGGTTACTCAAGTAGCTCCTCGAGTAACATTGGTAGGATTGAAAATGCCAAGGGCAACATATTTCTTGAAGCAGGGGACTCAAGTAACGTTGGCAGGCCAAGAGCAACTGGAAGTCTTTTACCTAGTTACTCGAGTAACGTTGGCAGGCCGAGAGCAACTGTAAGTCTTATACCTGATTACTCGAGTAGCTACTCAAGTAACGTTGGCAGGTTACTTGAAGGTTGACTGTGGTTACTTCAAGTTTTGGTCTCATTACTCGAGTACTTACTCGAGTAACCCTTTAGAAATTTTGCCAGTGATGAAGTTTCTCAGCTTTTTCTCTTGGCCTTTCTTCATTACTCCAGTGCATACTTCAAGTGATGATTTGCCTTGTTATTACTTTATTCAAACTTATTTGTTAATCAAATCTTTTTTATACTATTCATTGTTATCATCAAAACATGAGAGATCTAACATTCTCCCCCTTTTTGATGATGACAAAACTTGGTGATTTTGAACAAAATTTTTGAAATTGAGTTCTCGAATAAGCACTTCTTGAAGTCAATGGAAATTTTGAAAAACTTTTTGAAATAACTTGTTAAGTATCAATTCAAAATGTTATGGAAAATGTTGAAAACATAACATGTTCACCTTGCATATATAATAAACTCATTAGTCCCACAATGTATTATAACTTAAAAACTTAAATGGACTTAAAATGAAATTATAACTTAAAGAAGCTTGCATTGAACTTAAAATTGCATTACATATAAAAAGTTCTATGAAAAGTTCCCTAAATCCCATGTACACCCATATACCCAAAAGAAAGCTTAAAAGAAACTCAGAAACTCCATAAAATCACACTCAAGCTCTTCTCCCCCTTTTTGTCTTCATCAATCAAGTAGAGGAATAGAAGGCTTGACCATAGAAATAGGCTTCACAGGAAGAACCAAAGGACCATCTGAACTAAAAGAATTAAAAGAAGAGGAGCTAAAAGATTCTGGTTCAGGAAGATTGAGTGGAGGGATATGAATGTCAACTCTTGGAGGAACTAGAAGGGACTGATAGACAATTATATTAGTGGTCTCAACCTTTTCTGTGGCATCTGTAGAATGATGACCAGAGGATGAAGGAGAGATTTCCTCTGTATGGGTAGGGGATGGAATAGGTGTAGGAGAGGGTTCAAGCTGAGCATAGGATATCTCTGGGTCTTAGTTCATGTTGATTAGAGACTGGAGGTTCAGGAAAGGATATATCAGGGATAGCTGGCTCAACCTCAGTATGATGAAGCTCAGAGGGGATGTTCTATGGAGGTGAGATATTCTCTGGTGCAGATGACAGACCAGTAGAAGGTTCAGGACCCATATGAAAGAGGCAAGCTTCACCCAAGAGGGGGTGAATTGGCTGATGTTATAAATTTTTCGCTTGATGTGGAGATATGAAAAATATAGTAGATAGAGTAGAGTTGAGAAGATTTGAACACAGAGAGTTATACTAGTTCGGCCTAACAACCATGCCTACGTCCAGTCCTTAGAGATCAAGACCTACTGAGATTTTCACTATACCTCCAAGATTCAATGGGCTCTTAGAACGCCACAAAACAACAATCGTCCTTTAAAGGACTACGAGCAGAAATATTCTCTTACTAAGAAATTTCTCTCCCCCTTACGACAAGTTTTACGTGCAGAAAAACAACCTATGACCTTTCTTACTTGCTTATGTATACAAGACTTATGAGCAGCAACGTTCTCTCCTACTTACACCACTGTAAGTCTTACGAGCAGCAACGTTCTCTTCTGCTTGTATCTTATAAGTCTTATGAGTGGAAGGTACAACAAGGAATTCTCTCAACTGCTTCTCTCATAAGGAAATCTACCCTCTCAAGGTCCTAATACCTTGAGATCAAATATACATAGAATTTGAATTGTATGAAGACTCTCTTACAGAGCAAATGAATAAACATTAAAGATCAATATGTATACAGAGAAAATGATGAATAGCAGAGACTCGTGTATAAGCTTGTGAATTCTTGTGCTTTTTTCTTGTATGACTATCTCTGAATCTCTGTATATATAGATGTTCAGATTTTGCCTGTTTGAGTAATCATAATTTGAGGAGCGGGGCTTTTGCAACTGTGGAATGACACGCTCATGTTTGAATATTCTGAATGCGGTAGGTGCGAGCGTGCTTGTAATGATGTTGTCTGCCGTTATTTGACTTTCTCCATGTCAGCTAATTTCAAACGTTCATCTTCCTGTATCACACTTATAATACATTCAAAATGATGTTAAACAATGATAATAAGTAATGATGATATGAATAAATAACAATAAACCATATTCGGATTGAACGTTGTGAGACTTGGTATTTTTGGTGATCTAGCAGAGCATCACTCGAGCATGGATGGCTCACTCGAGTGATCTTCCTATTTTCCTCTTTATGCTTCAGTTATCGGGTTGTGCTTGTATAGGATTTCAGAGAGACAGAATTCTCACTCGCGAGTGATGTGGGGTCTCACTCGAGCACAACTCCTTCTGCTCGAGTGATCTTGCATTTTCTACTGGGAGTGTCTTCTCGGGTCATCACTCGCATATCATTTTAGCAAGAGTGAGATTTTGTACTTGCGGGTGATGTGGTCCCTCACTCGAGCACACATACTCCTGCTCGAGTGAGACACATATTCTCAAGGAATATGCTCTCAATACCAACACTCGCATCAGGATTTCAGAGGGATAAATTTATCACTCGCAGGTGATGTGGGCCCCCACTCGAGCACACAAACTCCTGCTCAAGTGAGAAGAATATTCTCAAGTAATATACCTTTTCAACAAGCACTCGCATCAGATTTGAGAGGGATAGAATTTTCACTCGCAAGTGCTGATGTGTCACTCGAGCATATGAGGTTATGCTCGAGCACACTTGCGCTTCTCTGAACTTCATGACTCTCGGCCAAGCACTCGCAGTACCTTGCTCGAGTACAGAATGCTCATACTCGAGCATTGATGTCTCTGCTCGAGTGAATCAAGGAAGCATGATAATACTTTCTCTCGGCCAAGCACTCGCAGACCTTCACTCGCATGTGCTCGAGTGAGAATGGCTACTCTGCTCGAGTGATGTCTCCAGTGCTCGAGTGAATCATTGAACATAACATTGACATGCCTCTCGGGTGAACACTTCCTGGCTTTCACTCGCACGTGCTCGAGCACAGAAGGGATCTATGCTCGAGTGCAAAACTCATGCTCTAGCACTCCAGTTCAATTTGACAGCAGATACCAAAAAATATTGCTATATGTATTTGGTAACTTTGTAAACATTTCTTAAACTTATAAAACCATGATTTGTACACAATTGTCTTTTTGTTATCATCAAAACTTGGGATCTAACATTCTCCCCCTTTTTGATGATGACAAAACCTTTGTGATGGAAGTTTAAGAAAGATTGATTAAGATTGAAAATTTTGAAATACTTCATTGTTTCCAAATGCATATCAAGTTTCAGTTTCAAGTTCAAGTTTCCTGCAATACTTCCTCTGGACACTTAACAACCAAGATAAGCATAATATGAGGCAAATAACTTAATAACTTGAAACATGAAAATAGTCATTAATATTAAACTAGATTTCAAACTTTGACAAAATTAATAACATAATAACTGATAATCTAAAATAACATCAAGTCCTACCCCATACAGACAATCTACCCAAACTCCTAATACATCCTATAGCTTAGAAATCATCACACTTCTTCTCCCCCGTTTTGTCAGCATCAGAAGGGGGATGAGGAAAAATGGTACCAGGAGGTGGAACAAATGAAACCATGGCAGTGAGAGGGTCAATTGGTGGAGATGATGGCTGTGGTATAGAGGATGAGGGAGGTAGTGAAGGCGACCGATCATAAGTGACATCAACATTAGAATCTGGATCGGTGAAGAGTATATGTGTCTATGGTACAGAGGTGTGAGTTGTCTCAGGAGGCACCTCTGAGGATGAAGATGGAAAATGAGAGTGCAAGAAGGTCTCCATATTTGTTATCCTCTGTGACATCTCATCCTGAGTCTTGAACATCAGGTCAAAGTTAATATTGGCCCTGTCTACCAACTTGATGACCTGTGCCTCCATCTTTTCCACAAGCTTCTCATACTCAGTCACTAACTCCTTCTTTATACTTGATACAGCTTGATTGATTGCCTCAGTCACATGGTTGGAAAGAGAGGCATTAATGGAGGAAGGAGGAGGAATAGGACCTTGAGCAGATGATTGTGCCTCATCACCTCTGGATGAAGTAGTTTCCCTCTTAGATGTGGCTTTGGTTCGACTCACAGGAAGATTGATACCCATGTGAGTTAACTGAGTCTTACCAAACCTCGAAATAATTACCCTTTCAGTTATTTCCAAATACCATATCTTGTTTTTCATCAGGATGAACGATACAAGCTGAGGGTATGGTATGGTTGAGGATTTTGATGAAGAAAATCGAAATCTTCTCATCTCATTGAAGATAATCTCCCCCACATTCCTTTGTTGCCCGACAATCAAAGAGGCCAACATAGAGTAATCCTTTTGAGAAAAATGGGTAAAATTTTTGGACTTATTAACTATGCTCCGGGAATATATATAATGAAGGATTCTATGAGAATCAGGCATATCAATGGGTTTAAAATTGAGAGGGCCTATGGGGTCTTTTGGTCTCAAAATATGGAAAGCTTCATTGGCAGAGAAAGGAAGTGGATCAGGAGGTGGTGCAACATATCCAAGCAAGTCATTGATGATCTTAGCAGATATCATAATAAACTTTCCTCTAACAGTTGTAGATACTGCTTCCTCAATCAATTCACCAGATCTAGACATAATATTATGGGACCTCATGTTGCAATAAAATGTTTTCACAACAGTGGGAGAATATTGTATATAGATATTTAGCCAGGGAGCATAATATTGAAGATAAGGATATAAATCCAAATGGCAATTCTTCTTCAGATAATCTAAATCCACATACACAACTGGACAGAAGTGCCTATGAATAAACTCATCATCAAATACCTTCTGAGACAGTGCCTTGAGTTCCTCAACAATAAATCCCTCAGGAGGACTGGTGATGTGATCATCCACTGGTGCTTGTGAGGCAGAAGGTGCTCCTGAAGCAGAGGCACTTGATTGCCTAGCTTGGTGTCAACTTGAAACACCGGCTTGAGAAGCGATCTTTCCAACTATCTTGTCAAGTTTGGACTTCTCCAATGCTTCCCGAAGTTGTTTGTTGAATGAATCACATGAGGAAGAAGATGATTGTTGGGGTTGCTCTGTTTCCTTTTTCTTTCCTTTTCCTTGAACCTCATTGGATTGAGACCGGGTAACTATTGGTTCTTTAAACACCACACCCTTTGGTTTCTTTTGAGGAGGTTGATCTTTCTTTGCAATTTGAGGCTTTGGGTGAGGTTTCTTAGCCAGAGTCCTCTTTTTGGTCTTGGGTTTAGGAGGAGGTGATGGTGAGGAAGAGATTTGGGAGAGGGAGGTGTTGGTTCTGGGGTACCAGATGCACTGGCAGCAGAATGAGTAGGAGAAGGAGAGTGAGATCTTTGAGAGATAGAGGGCATTTTGGTTCTTGCCATTGTAGAGAAAGTGAAAGAGAAGCAAGAACTCACAGTTTTTGATAGTGAAGAGAAAAGCAAGCTGAGATTAGGGCACGAATGAGAAATACAAAGGGTAAGAATCACCTTTTATAGAGGATTGAAGAGTTGTAACGGTGATTTGAGGCAAATGGACGCGATTGATTGAAGAAAAACGGTTGAAGGTGAAGAGTTGCGCCCTTTGAGTGACGAGACACCTCGAGTGAGAGTAGGAAGTGCAACGTTCTGAGCTTCTGTGTAACTGATATAAGTGGCAGTGCTCGAGCATAAACCCTAGTGCTCGAGTGATGTTCATACTGTGCTCGAGTGTGTTCTATCTGTGCTCGAGTGATATTCTGGAAAATTTAAGAAAACATGTAAAAACGTACCTGGATTATAGATTTCTTGCTATATTTTGTATCTTTGTACTCAAATCCTCCAAGATCATTTGAGTAACCATGATTTAGATTGCTTTTGGAAAGAAATTCTTCCTCTCCACTCGAGCAGATACTCCTCACCTCAAGCATGTTCATATCATGCTCGAGTGAGAGTTCCTCACTCACGAGTGAGTTCATCTCTCACTGTTGCTTTTGAGATAGACTCTTGGTATTCTTGTTTCCTCTGTTAACCTCTGTTTTACATATCAAGAAGCAGAGTATTTTCAACAGTGCTGTGCTCGAGCAGAACTACTTGTGCTCGAGTGAGACAGCTCTTCACTCGAGCAGCACTCTCAGTGCTCGAGTGACAGACCTGCAAAATGGTTTTTAACACTCCGATGCCAAAGTTAGTATGGTTATCATCAAAAGGAACATTTAATTAAAATATTTAACAAGAAAACTTACAACTCATTGGGATTAACCATTCCCAATTCTCTTCGAATATATAAGAATTGATATTTTGCAATTGGCTTTGTGAAAATATCCGCAAGTTGAAGATGAGTTGGTATGAATTCCACTTTGACATCCTTCTTTTGAACATGATCTTGAATGAAGTGATGTCGAATGTCTATGTGTTTGGTCCTTGAATGTTGTACAGGATTCTTGGCCAAGCTTATCGTGCTAGTGTTATCACAATAAATTGGAATTTCTTTTAAATAAATTCCCAAATCTTGAAGTTGTTGTTTCAACCATAAATCTTGAGAACAGCAACTTGCCACAGCTATATATTCAGCTTCAGTCGAGGATAATGAAACTGTGTTCTGCTTCTTGCTGAACCATGATACTAGAGAGCCTCCCAGAAATTGACATTGACCACTGGTACTTTTTCTGTCAGTTTTATATCCTCCGTGATCTGAATCTGAATATGCCAATAAATACTCGTTCCCTCTTTTCGGATACCAAAGACCAAGCTCTGAAGTATCTCCTAGATATTTGAAGATTCTTTTTACTGTCTCTGCATGTGATACCTTGAGAGCGGATTGATACCTTGCACACATTCCAACACTGAACTGAATATCTGGCCTGCTAGCTGTGAGATAGAGTAATGAGCCAATCATTCCTCTATACTTAGTGATGTTGAAGCTAGGTCCCTTTACATCAGCATCCAACACTGTTGTAGAACTCATTGGAGTATCAGCTCCGTTAGCATTATCTAATCCATATTTCTTTAACAACTCCTTCAAATACTTTGTCTAAGATATAAATATACCATTCTTCTTTTGTTTGATTTGAAGTCCAAGAAAGAAGTTCAATTCTCCCATCATGGACATTTCAAATTCTCCCTGCATAATCTTAGAGGAATTCTTGACACATAGATTCGTTAGTAGCACCAAAAATAATATCATCAACATAAATTTGAACAATTAGAATATCATTTTTGTTATGTTTGATGAATAGAGTTGTATCAACTTTACCTCTGACAAAACTTTGATCAAGAAGAAATTTGCTTAGTCTTTCATACGAAGCTCTAGGTGCTTGTTTCAAACCATATAGTGCTTTCTTAAGTTTGAAGACATGGTCAGGTTTTGATTCATCTTTAAAGCCAGGAGGTTGTTCTACATATACTTCCTCCATAATATAACCATTTAGAAAAGCACTTTTCACATCCATTTGATAAAGTTTAAAACCTTTAATGCAAGCAAAAGCTAGGAGTACTCGTATTGCTTCCAATCTTGCCACTGGAGCATATGTTTCCTCATAATCAATACCTTCTTCTTGATTATAGCCTTTGGCAACCAATCTTGCTTTATTTCTCACAATGATTGCTGATTCATCAAGTTTATTTTTGAAAACCCATTTGGTTCCAATAACCGTATGGTCTTTAGGTCGTGGAACCAAATCCTAAACTTGATTTCTTTGAAACTGATTTAGTTCTTCTTGCATAGCAATCACCCAATCATTGTCAGATAAAGCTTCTTCAATATTAGAGGGTTCAATTTCATAAATAAATGCAGAGAAGGTTACCTCATTGAGGATTCTGTTTCTGGTTTTAACACCTTCATGAATATCTCCTATAACTTGATCAATTGGATGGTCCTTCATATGTCTCCATGCTTTTGGTTGAGCATGATCATCAACATCTTCTAAATTTTGAAAATCATTTGTTTCAAAATCATCTTGTTTTGAAATAGATTTGTTTTTCTTGATTGAATCCATTTCTTCTTCATTAATAAGTTTTGTTTGAGATTCAATTTCATCAAACACAACATGAATAGATTCTTCAACAGTACATGTTCTTTTATTGAAAACTCTATAAGCCATACTTCTATTAGAATATCCTAGAAATATACCTTCATCAGACTTTGAATCAAATTTACCTAAGTTTTCTTTACCATTATTGTGAATGAAGCACTTGCACCCGAAGATATGTAGATGAGCAAGATTTGGCTTTCTTCCTTTGTAAAGTTCATAAGGCGTCTTTCCAAGTGATTTGCGAATATATGCTCGGTTTGAGATGTAGCAAGCAGTACTCATTGCATCTGCCCAGAACACTTGTGACATTTCTTTTTCATTAAGTAATGCTCTTGCCATTTCTGTAAGAACTCTGTTCTTTCTTTCCACTACTCCATTTTGTTGAGGTGTTCTAGGAGCAAAGAAGTTATGATCTATTCCTTTGTTGTTGTAGTAGTTTTCAAATAGTTGATTATCAAATTCTCCTCCATGGTCCGTCCTAATAGAAACAATAGAAATACCTTTCTCATTTTGAACCTTTTTAGCAATCATAATAAATTCAGCAAAAGTTTCATCTTTTGAAGCAATAAATATTGTCCATGCAAATCTTGTAAAATCATCAATAATTACTAACGTATATAAATTTCCTCCAAAACTTTTTACTCTTGCAGGTCCTACCAAATCCATATGAAGTAATTGTAAAGGTTTTGAAGTAGAAATCTCATACTTTGTTTTAAAAGAGGATTTAGTTTGTTTTCCTTTCTGACATGCGTCAGAAATCATATTATCTTTGAATTTGAGTTTGGGAAGACCAACAACTAAATCTTTTCTAATCAATTTATCAAGTTGATTCATATTGACATAAGCCAGACGCTTATGCCATAACCAACTTTCCTCTGATCGACTAAGAAAACAATTTTCAGAAGAATTTGAATTTAAATCAGTAGTATAACAATTACCGTCCCTTTGAGCTCGGATCTTTGCTTTGATAGATTCTTTGTTTAGTGGCAGATCTTTCTTGTTCACTATCAAGCATTCTTTTGAGTCAAAAATCACCCAGTTATGTTTGTCAGTGCTTTGACTTACACTCAGGAGATTGTGGCATAATCCCTCAATAAAATACACTCCGCTGATTTGAACACCATCGGATTTTCCCACTTCACCAATTCCAGCGATACGTCCAGATTGATTACCTCCAAATGTTACCTTTCCTCCTTCTCTAGTTTCTAGCATGGTGAACTTATTTTTGTCACCAGTCATGTGTCTCGAACATCCACCATCAATATACCATTTGTTCACTCGAGATGCTTTGAGACATACCTAGAATAAGATGATCAAGTTTTAGGTACCCACACTTTCTTGGGTCCTTTGTGGTTAGTATGTGATATATGTGTCCCTTTCGGAACCCATTTATATGTTCCAACAACCTGTCCCTTTTTGAAATAACATAATGAAGTATAATGTCCTTTCCTATTACAATAATTGCATGATGCGAATGGATTTGATGTATGCAAAGAATTCCTGGAATATTTAAGATATGCTCTACTATTCTTCTTATATCCTTTATTCTTATCATGAACAGAATTATATCCAATTCCAGATTTATCAAATGAAACTTTCTAAGAATTTAAAATAACCTTAAGAGTTTCACTTCCTTTAGTAAACTTTTCAACAATTTTTGTTAAATCTTCTATTTTCTTATCTTTCTCTTTACACATTTCATATGATGATATGACAGTACTTTCTAATTCTTTTACTTTCTTATTATAGCTAACCATTCCTTTAGCTACTTTAATGTACTCTGTATGCAATGCATTATATTTAGATAACAATTCATCATAGGAAGGTTCAGAATCACTTACCTCAGAGTCTGATTCTTCTTCCTTAGCTACCAAGCATAGATTTGCTACTTTGTCGTTGTCACTTTCTTCGTCTGACGAGCTATCACCCCATATGGATGATATATATGCTTTCTTTTTCAGCTTCTTTTTGTCTTTGTTTCTGAAACATTCAGATTTGATGTGTCCAGGTTTCCCACATTCATAGCAAACTATTTGTTGTTCTTTGTTTTCTTTCTTGCTTGGTCCACCTTGATAGTTTTTGAAATTCTTTTGACCTCTTCTGTAGAACCTTTTGAATTTTCGCACGATCATTCCCATTTCATCATCATTAGGGACATCTTCATTTTCAGAAGATTCTTCTTCTTCTCTTATAGCTTTAAGTGCAACTCCCTTTTTCTTTTTATCATCGAATTCTTCAAGTTCCTTTTTGAATCTCAAATTACCTTCATACTCGGAAAGACTTCCAAAGAGAGCAGCTACGGATCTCATAGATTCTCCTTTAGCTTCTTCGATAGCTGTCACCTTCGCTTCCCATTCTTTCGTAAGAATATTAAGAATCTTTCTTACCTGGGAATTTTGATCAAACGACTTTCCAAGAGCAGATAATTGATTAACAAGATGAGTATATCTGAGTTCGAATTCTGATATACCTTCTCCAGGTTTCATACGAAATAAATCATATTCTGTAATTAGAGTATTGATTCTATTTTCTTTGATCCCAGATGTACCTTCGTGAGCAATTTCAAGAGCATCCCACATATCTTTGGCAGTTGGTAGAGTAAATATACGAAAGTATTCTTTTTGACTAAGAGCACTCTGTATCATTAAAATAGCTTTACTATTTAATGTTACTAACCTTTTATCATTCTCGTCAAACTCCTCTGGACTCTTCTTAACAGCTCTATCTTCGATTTTCTTCATTGGAACATAGTCACCATCTTGTATTACATTCCACAAGCCGTACTCATTAGCCATCACGAACACTCTGAATTTAGCTTTCCAAAACGAAAAATGTTCTCCAGCAAAGCCAGGAGATCTAGTGATTGAAGCTCCATCGGGAAGGATATTTTCACCCATTGTTGCCATTTATCGGATCCTTCTCAAGCTGTTAGGCTCTTCAGAGAAGACCTCGCTCTGATACCAAATGAAAGAGGCAAGCTTCACCTAAGAGGGGGTGAATTGGGTGATGTTATAAATTTTTCGCTTGATGTGGAGATATGAAAAATATAGTAGATAGAGTAGAGTTGAGAAGATTTGAACACAGAGAGTTATACTGGTTCGGCCTAACAACCAGGCCTACGTCCAGTCCTCAAAGATCAAGACCTACTGAGATTTTCACTATACCTCCAAGATTCAATGGGCTTTTAGAATGCCACAAAACAACAATCGTCCTTGAAAGGACTACGAGCAGAAATATTCTCTTACTAAGAAATTTCTCTCCCCCTTACGACAAGTCTTACGTGCAAAAAAACAACCTATGACCTTTCTCACTTGCTTATGTATACAAGACTTATGAGCAGCAACGTTCTCTCCTGCTTACACCACTGTAAGTCTTACGAGCAGCAACGTTCTCTTCTGCTTGTATCTTATAAGTCTTATGAGTGGAAGGTACAACAAGGAATTCTCTCAACTGCTTCTCTCGTAAGGAAATCTACCCTCTCAAGGTCCCAATACCTTGAGATCAAATATACATAGAATTTGAATTGTATGAAGACTCTCTTACAGAGCAAATGAATAAACATTGAAGATCAATATGTATAGAGAGAAAATGATGAATAGCAGAGACTCGTGTATAAGCTTGTGAATTCTTGTGCTTTTTTCTTGTATTGACTATCTCTGAATCTCTGTATATATAGATGCTCAGATTTTGCCCGTTTGAGTAATCATAATTTGAGGAGCGGGGCTTTTGCAACTGTGGAATGACACGCGCATGTTTGAATATTCTGAATGCGGTAGGTGCGAGCGTGCTTAAAATGATGTTGTCTACCGTTATTTGACTTTCTCTGTGTCAGCTAATTTCAAACGTTCATCTTCCTGTATCACACTTATAATACATTCAAAATGATGTTAAACAATGATAATAAGTAATGATGATATGAATAAATAACAATAAACCATATTCGAATTGAACATTGTGAGACTTGGTATTTTTGGTGATCTGGCAGAGCATCACTCAAGTGATCTTCCTATTTTCCTCTTTGTGCTTCAGTTATCGGGTTGTGCTTGCATAGGATTTCAGAGAGACAGAATTCTCACTCGCGAGTAATGTGGGGTCTCACTCGAGCACAACTCCTTCTGCTTGAGTGATCTTTCATTTTCTACTGGGAGTGTCTTCTCGGGTCATCACTCGTATATCATTTTAGCAAGAGTGAGATTTTGTACTCGCGGTTGATGTGGTCCCTCACTCGAGCACACATACTCCTGCTCGAGTGAGACGCATATTCTCAAGGAATATGCTCTCAATACCAACACTCGCATCAGGATTTCAGAGGGATAAATTTATCACTCGCAGGTGATGTAGGCCCCCAGTCGAGCACACAGACTCCTGCTCGAGTGAGAAGAATATTCTCAAGTAATATACCTTTTAAACAAGCACTCGCATCAGATTTGAGAGGGATAGAATTTTCACTCGCAAGTACTGATGTGTCACTCGAGCATATGAGGTTATGCTCGAGCACACTTGCGCTTCTCTGAACTTCATGACTCTCGGCCAAGCACTCATAGTACCTTGTTCGAGTACAGAATGCTCATGCTCGAGCATTGATGTCTCTGCTCGAGTGAATCAAGGAAGCATGATAATACTTGCTTTTGGCCAAGCACTCACAGACCTTCACTCTCATGTGCTGGAGTGAGAATGGCTTCTCTGCTCGAGTGATGTCTCCAGTGCTCGAGTGAATCATTGAACATAACATTGACATGCCTCTCGGGTGAACACTTTCTGGCTTTCACTCGCACCTGCTCGAGTACAGAAGGGATCTATGCTCGAGTGCAAAACTCATGCTCGAGCACTCCAGTTCAATTTGACAGCAGATACCAGAAAACATTGCTATATGTATTTGGTAACTTTGTAAACATTTCTTAAACTTATAAAACCATGATTTGTACACAATTGTCTTTTTGTTATCATCAAAACTTGGGATCTAACACCATAGAGTCCAATTTTGCTAGGATCAACTTCAGGGTCTCACCCTAGGCACGCTGCTCAGCTGACAACTCCTCATGCCTTTTATCCATCCTCTTAACCAACTCAGTCATTTTGTCATTCATGTGAGTTATCAACTCAGCATTGGTGTTGGTGATGTCTACATGAAATCCCTTGAGCATATTCTCCATGAAGTGTTGAAGTGTTGTATTAAGGAAAGAGGGTGAAGAGGTAGTGGCTGCTGGAGCAGAAGACTGAGTGTCATCCATTTTACTCGTCTCTGTCTCTGTCTTCTTCTTCTTCTAAGAACCAGACTCCAGAGGACCCTTAAGAGGAATTTCAATATTGAGCTTCCCAATTTGGTTTCTTCCAATTGGGGTAACCCTCTCAATGTGCTCTTTACTCTCTAAGTACCATATCTTATTTTTCTTCAGGATAACCGAAATAATCTGAGGATATGGCATAGGAGTGGTGGCTTTTCCATCAATTCTGTAGCTCTTCATTTCAGAAAATATGTATTCCCCCAGATCCTTTTGTTCCTTCAGGAGTAAAGAAGCAAACCATCCGTAGTCCCAGTCAGAAAAATGGGTATAGTTATTGGCCTTGTTCATAAGGGATCTAGAGTAAATATACCATAGAACCCTGTGATGATCACACATGTCACTAGGATTGAAGTTAAGAGGACCCACAAGCTTACTAGGTCTAAGAACAATGAAAATTTGGTGTGGTTCAAGTTTGGAGTAGATGTCATCTGGAGGGTTTTCTATTCCTAACCAAACATTGATCCTAAAAGGGGAGATAAGGATTTTCTGGCCTCTAATAGTAGTAGTCATTTCTTCCTCTGCAGAAGTCCTATTGGGTTCATCTAGGATTTCTAAATTACAGTAAAAATGAGTCACTACTTTTGTGCAAAAAGGAAGTCTAATATATAGCCAAGGCATAAAAGGTTCAAGAAAGGGACTTAGATCATACTTCAATACCTCCTGAAGTACTTGAGATCCACACAGTAAGTTTTACAGACTTTTCTTCTTGAAAATTGTGTGAGGTACTTCTGAGAATCCTTCAACTTATTGACATTGAACCCCTTTGGAGGCTTAGTGATCTCCTCTTCTGGCAATTCTGGCTTCTTGGAAGATTGCCCCTTCTCTAGTTGATCAAGAATTCCAGCCATTGCTTTAGCCACATTCACATCATATTTGGGCTTCATGGAGGGTTTTGGTGTGAGAGAGGGAGTAGAAGAATCAGAAAGTGGAGGAGAAGGAGACTTGGCACTTTTGCCTCTCCCAGTAGAGGTGCTCTTCTTTGATTGAGCCCTTGTGACCACTGGCTCTTTGATAACAACTCCTTTTTCCTTTGGTTTCGGTTGAGGTTTTGGTTGGATTTTGGCTTTTGATCTAGGTGTGAGTTTTCGCCTCTTTCTGGGAGGAGAAGAAAGAGGGTCAGAGAGTTGTGGGGATCTAGAAGAATCTGTAGGAGTAAGGTTTTTGGTTCTAACCATTTTTGATTCAGAGAAGCTTGAAATATCAGAAAATAGAGTGAGAAGTCACGATATAGGGCAAGTAGAATCTGAACAAAATAGGAAGTTTTTGGAGCTAAAAATTGATGGGTTTTGACGGAAATCAAGTAAGGAAAAGATTGTGAAAACTTTTTGTGAGAGGACTGGGTGATTTACTCGAGGAGATTTTGTGGAAATGACCGAGTTTGCGACAGATAAAGACCTAGAACCTGACGTTACTCGAGGCCTTACTAGAGTAAATATCATGTTTACTCGAGTCCCTACTCGAGTGATCATATAGAAAATTTCTAAAACAATTCATTTAAATTACGTACCTGGCATTGATAATATTGTAATTATCCATGTATGTTCCCTTGATCATTTGATAGCCGTTTAAGAGCAGATTTGAGTTGATTCTCATTGAGTTTGTGATCTGGACCTGCAGTTACACAAGGCTTTACTTGAGTAAACTTCAAGTTTACTCAAGGCTTCCCTCGGGTAACCTGTCTTTTCTATTTTGACTGTTCATTTCTCGCCAAATGAACCATTTGATTTAAATTCCAGGTAACTTGATACGTTACTTCCAGTTTTGGAAGACTATTACTCGAGTACTCACTCGAGTAATTTGCTCTTTTACTTCAAGTTGTCCCTTGGGTAATGCTGCACTATTAGACATTACTTGAAGTTGGCACTCCAGTAATGGTGTCATCTGATAACCTCTTTTTTTATTTCTCAAAACAGAGTTTTAATCTTCCTGCAAAACAAGTTTCTACATACTCCGATGCTTAAATTAGAAATCATCAAAACATTATCAAATAACTTTATCGAACATTATGAGAAACTAAAATAACTTACAATTCATTGGGATTTACCATTCCCAATTCTCTTCTAATGTATAAAAATTGATATTTTGCAAGAGATTTGGTGAAGATATCAGCTAGTTGAAGATGAGTAGGAATGAATATCACTTTCACATCTTTCTTTTGGACATGATCTCTGATGAAGTGATGTCTGACATCGATATGCTTGGTTCTAGAATGTTGAACTGGATTCTTTTCCAAGCTTATCGTACTGGCATTGTCACAATAGATTGGTATTTCTTTGAGATAAATACCAAGATCTTGTAGTTGTTGGGAGTCACAAGTTGAAAACTTAGGTTACCCGAGGAAGGCCTCGAGTAAACATGAATCTTACTCGAGTATGGCCTCGAGTAACGGCAAGTCCAGATTTTCAAATTTGATGAATAATGACTCAAATATGCTTAGAATGGGTTATAAAAGATCAAGGGAACATCCATGGATAATTAAAATATTATCCATGCCAGGTACACATTTTAAATAAATCATTTTAGAATTTTTCTATATGAACACTCGAGGAAGGCCTCGAGTAAACTTGAACTTTACTCGAGTAAGGCCTCGAGTAACGTCGGGTTCTAGGTCATTATCTGTCGCAAACTCAGTCATTTCCACAAAATTTCCTCGAGTAAATCACTATTCTCTCTCACAAAAATTTTTCACAAGTGATTGCTTGCTTCATTTCTGTCAAAACCCAAGAGATTTCAGTTCCAAAAACCTCCTATTTCGCTTAAAATCCTTGTGCCATATTCGCGTCAGTTTTTCTGCGTTTCTGAGAATCTTTGCTTTTCAATCCTCCA
Source organism: Inga laurina (assembly GCA_963855925.1). NCBI lineage: Eukaryota > Viridiplantae > Streptophyta > Magnoliopsida > Fabales > Fabaceae > Inga > Inga laurina. Next base: position 58,915,160 of record OY979701.1, read on the forward strand.
GAAAGATGAGAACCAAGAATCTTACTCCCATAGAGTCCTCTGAATCCCAACAACATTCTGATCCACTTTCTTCTCCTCCCAAAAAGAGAAGAAAGTTAACCCCGAGACCAAAAGCGAAAATCCCTCTTCAATCACAACCGAAAGCCAAAGGAGTTGTGATTAAAGAACCTATTGCTACAAGGGCTTAATCTAAAAAGAGCATTTCATCTGGAAGAGGGAAGAGTGCCAAATCTCCCTCACCTCCTCCCTCTGATTCCTCTACCCCCTCTTTCACACCAAAGCCTATCAAGAAGCCAAAGTATGACAAGAAAGTGGCTAGTGCTATGGCTGGAATCATTGATCAAATGGAGAAGGGACAATCTTCCAAGAAGTCCAAAGTGTCGGAAGCAGAGTTCACCAACCCACCAAAGGGATTCAATGTTAGCAAATTGGTGGAGTCACTGAAGTACTTGACTCAATTCTCCAGAAGGAAAGTGTGTAAGACACACTATGTTGATCTGAGGTTACTTCAAGAGGTAGTGAAGCATGACCTAAGTCCTTATTTAGATCCCTTTATGCCTTGGCTATCTATTAGATTACCATTCTGTACTAAAGTGATCACCCATTTTTATTGTAACTTAGAGATTATAGATGAGCCTAACCAAACCTCACTTGAGGAAGAAATGACCACAACTGTGAGAGGCCAAAAGATTCTAATTTCACCATCTAGAATTAACTTGTGGTTAGGAATTGAGAATCCCCCGGATGATATATATTCTGAGCTTGAGCCAAAACAAATTTTCACTATTCTCAAACCCGGTGAGCTAGTTGGCCCCCTAAATTTCAAGCCCAGTGATATGTGTGATCATCATAGGGTCCTTTGGTACATATACTCTAGGTCCCTAGTGAACAAAGCCAACAACTATACCCACTTCTCCGATAGGGACTTTAGGTGGTTTGCTTCACTGCTTCTGAAGAAACAGAAGGATCTGGGAGAATATATCTTTTCGGAGATGAAAAGATATAAGGTGGATGGGAAGGCTACAACACCAATGCCATATCCTCAAATTGTGTCTCTAATCCTGAAAGAGAACAAAATATGGTATTTGGATAGCAAGGAGCCAATTGAGAGGTTGACTCCGGTTGGAAGAAACCAGATAAGGAAATTGAATATTGACATCCCTCTCAAAGGCCCTTTGGAGTCTGGGTCCAAGAAGAAGAGGAAGACCACTGAGACAGAGACCAGCAAGTTGGATGACACTCAGTCATCGGCTCCAGCTGCTACCACATCATCACCATCTTTCCTCAATGCCACTCTCCAGCACTTCATGGAAAACATACTTAGAGGATTCCATGTGGATATCGCCAACAAAAACGCCGAGTTGATTACCAACACAAACTTCAAGATGGCGGAGTTGGTTGAGAAAATTTACAAGAGGCATGAGGACTTGGTTGAGAGAATGGACAGAAGGCATGAGGAGTTGCTAGCTGAGCAACGTGCCCAGGGTGAGACTCTGAGAATGATATTGGCATGACTGGATTCCTTTAAGTTTGAAAAACCATGTTCAAAATCACCATGTTTTGTCATCATCAAAAAGGGGGAGAATGTTAAGATCTCATGTTTTGATGATAACAAAAGAATGGTTTGAAAAGGAAATGATTAATAAACAAGTTTGAACTAAGAAACAACAGGGATAAGTATTACTTGAGATAAGCATTGGAAGAATGAAGAAAGGCCAAGAGAAAAAGCTGAGAAACTTGATCAGAAGAAGGTTTTCTAAGGCATTACTTGAGTAATGAGACAAAACTTGAAGTAATCAGAGACAACTTCCAGTAACCTGCCAACGTTACTCGAGGAGCTACTTGAGTAATAGTGTAAGTATTTTCAAGTTACTCTCGGCCTGCCAATGTTACTCGAGGAGCTACTCGAGTAACCAGGTAAAAACTTGGAGTTGCTCTCGGCCTGCCAATGTTACTCGAGGCGCTACTCGAGTAACCATGTGAAAAACTTCCAGTTGCCTTCAGGTTGCCAAAGATACTCGAGGAGCTACTCGAGTAACTCTGTTTCTGAAAAATGATGCTCTCGGCATTTTGTACCACTGCAACATTACTCGAGGAGCTACTCGAGTAACTTAGTCTGGTGAGCAAAAACTTGAAGGTGGTACCCGATTAACTTGTTTTCATTTTATCTCATTTTCCTCGAGTCCTTACTCTGATATGCAATTATTCAATAATCTATTTTGAGTGGATTCCTCGAGTAGGTATCCAAGTATGCACAAATATTTTCAAAGTAAACTTCAAGTCATTACCCGGGTAAGCTATGCACAAAAATCTCAGTTACTCGAGGTGGTACCCGAGTAACCTATGCAAAAATGAATGCATTACTCGAGTCTATATCCGAGTAACCAGGTAAGTGCTCTCGGCCTTGAGATCCTGCAACATTACTGGAGTAAGGCATCGAGTAACCTAAAGTTTTTGAAAAGGTTTACTCGAGTTGGTATCCGAGTAACTCATAAACTTGTGAGTGGATTACTCGAGTAAGTACCCGAGTAAACATATATTTTCAAAGGTTTAAGAATTGGTTATTCCATGCACTACCCGAGTAATCTTGTATTTATTCATTGACTTGCAGAGGTTTCCCGATGTTACTCGAGTAGGTATTCGAGTAAACTTCATGTGATACTCGAGTAGCTACTCGAGTAAGCAAACCCAGAAATCCAGAAACCTTTCAAACGTTGATTATTTTGTTTTCTATATGATTAATCTTTCATTGTGTTAGTATTCTTAGCCTATTTACAGATGAACAATGAAGAAATCATATCAAGTAGTGGAAGTCAAATGAAACGTTCAAATGTCACCGACTGTCACCTACCACAACGTATGTTTTTCAAAAACTGGAAAAGTCAATAATGGCTGCGCACGCTCCAACGGACATGAAGAAATATGTTTCAGCAATCATTACCAACGTATCTATATATATATGTGAACATCTGAACAGAGAAATACACAAGAACACACTCACGAACGTATCATCAAGTTCATTACTCTGGTTTCATTATACTTGTGATTCTATGCTTCAGTGATTCTTATTTACTCTGTAAGAGAGATATTTCATTCAAACTCAATATTTGTTATTGAGGTAACTTAAGGTTGTGGAACCTTGAGTTGGGATTGAATTACAACTTGTAAGGGGGAGCGAGTGTCCAGGTGTAGGAACTTGCTTGTACTGAGGTGCCAAGAACCCACTGAATCTTGGAAGATATAGTGAAACTCTCAGAGAAGCTCTGAGGACTAGACGTAGGTCAAAGTGGTTGTGGCCGAACCAGTATAACTCCCGGTGTACACTTTGGTGATATTTCTCCTTACTCTTTCATGTTTTAATTTCAACCTCAAATTTTATATTTGCAACGAAATTTTTAAGATCACCCAATTCACCCTCCCTCTTGGGTGAAACGCTTGATCTAACATAATCAACGTAAAGTTATATGATATGTTTGTCATACTTTTTACTCTTTCTTTTTATAGATCCAAATTATCTGCTTGAATATATTGTTGTCACTAGTATTAACTTACACTTATAATAAAGCGTAAAACTGAGTGAGCTCCATGAAATTCATCAAATTTTTTTATAATGAAGCGTAAAAGTAGTATATAGTTGACCATTGTTAGAAAAAGAATAAACACATAAAATATAGTTAAACTAACCAATTACATAAACACAGTGCCAAAACTTCATATTAAAAAAATAAAAAATAAAAAGCACAATAGAAGCTTTGGCGCTTCCTAAAGAAGCGCCAAAGCTTCCATTTTTTTTAAATTTTATTTTGAAAATGGGAAGCAATGACATTCTTTTATGAAGCGCCAAAGCTTCACCTGTTTACAAAATTTAAAAACCCCGCCATTGACATCCCACCATTATCGCTCTCCCGCTTGTCACTTCCCATAACTTCGATCCATTACTCTCTCACTTTATTGGTCTACTAGCTTTTCTTATTTGTTTTCCCCACTCCTTCCTCTCTTTGATGGCAGCAAGTAGAAGTAGGAGATCCCTACCTTGTAAGCATTGTTTTTTAAACATTTGATCCATGTTTTCTTGTTTTTTCTTTTTGGTTAAAATTTGCAATGACTCTTATATGTTTGCTCATATTTTTTATTTTTTAAGTATTGATTTGAAGTTTCAACTTTGTCAGCTTAAACTTCCTATATATTTTTAGTTTTTTAATTTTTAAACTTACAAATTAATAATATTGTAGTAATTTTTTTGTAATACAAATCATTGTAGTTAATGTTTTGTATTTTTTACCATTGTATTATGATTTTTTTGTTTTATCAAGAAAATAAAATAATTAAAAAAAATGATCATCATCGTTTTATATTGTAATTTACCTACTAGATGAAATGTATAGTCATTTACCTGCTAAAAAATTATATATGATTATTAGGCATTTATTTTTACATTACACTGTATTGTAGTTATTTAAGACAATCATCGTTTTGTATTGTAATTTTGTCTACTAGACGAAATATATGATCATTTTGCTTACTATAAAAAATATACATGGTTATCAGCCATTTTTTTAAAGCATTACACTGTATAGGAAAAGAAATATTTTAAAAAATTATTAAAAAAATTAAACCCTCATTTAGCGTTTGTAGAAATAAACGCCAAAGGAGGTCTAAACCTCCTTTGGCGTGTAATAATCAAACGCCAAAGGAGGGGCACCCTCCTTTGGCGTTTGAATAAAAAATGCCAAAGGAGGGTGAACCAAAGGAGGGTGTTCAAACCAAAGGAGGTTGTTCACCCTCCTTTAGCGTTTAATCATTAAATGCCAAAGGAGGGACACCCTCCTTTGGCGTTTAATTATCAAACGCCAAAGGAGGGGTGAGGCCCTCCTTTGGCGTTTGATGATCAAACACCAAAGGAGGGCACACCCTCCTTTGGCACTACCCCAATAAACGCCATATGTAATTTATTTATTTATTTAATTTGATAAAGTAATGTATGGCGTTTCTGTAAATTGAAAAGCGCCAAAGGTATTTTTAATGGCGTAAAAAATTATGGCATTTCCTAAACGCTAAAGTACTTTTTAAAATAAGCGCCATTATATTGGTTCTTTGTAGTAGTGCTTTGACTCACACTCAGCAAGTTGTGGCATAATCCTTCGACATAGTATACGTCTTTGACTTGTATGCCTTTGTCATTTTTTATTTCACCAATTCCTGCTATCCTTCCAGTTTGATTTCCTCCAAATTTTACCTTTCCACCTTCTTTAGGTTACAATTTGGTAAAACTTTCGAAATCATCGATCATATGTCTAGAGCATCCACTGTCTATGTACCACTTGTTGTTTTTGGATGCTTTGAGACATATCTGCAATTAAATACGATTAAGTTTTAGGTACCCACTTCTTTTTGGGTCCTTTTGGGTTAGTACAGGAAATATTTGAAACATATGATCCTTTAGGTACCCATTTGTAGGTTCCTATCGTTCCTTTCTTCTTATGAATGCATGAAGAGGTATATTGGCCTTTTCTATTACAATAATTACAAAATGCAAAAGGATTTGATGTATGCACAGAATGCTGGAAATAATTCAAATATGACTTACCTACTGCTTTCTTTCTACCTTTCCTTCTATCTGATTTTGGATCATATCCAATTCCAGTTCGGTCATTTACAAATCGTTGAGCTATTAAAATAACATTTAGCATCTCACTTCCTTGTGTAAATTTTTCAAGAGTTTTTGTGAGATCAGTGTTTTTCTTTTTCAAAGAAGAACAATTTTCACAATCCTTTTTCTGAACTTTCTTTAAGTTCAATTTCAATAGCTTTGTTTTTCTTTTTGAAAACAACTAATTCTTTAACTACTTTGATGAATTCAGAATGTAAAGCATTATATTCATAAAGTAATTCATCATAGGTAGGATCAGAATCATTTACCTCTTGTTCTATTTCTTCTTGAGCAACAAGACATATATTGGCTACTTCTTCTTCATCACTTTCTTCATCAGAGGAACTATCACCCCATATAGTAGATACAAAGGCCTTCTTTTTGTTGAACCAACACATCTATATATATGGGAACATACAAATTTTTTGAATAATTTGCCTTTAAATTACCTCAATAACAAATATTGAGTTTGAATGAAATATCTCTCTCATAGAGTGAATATGAATCAATGAAGTACAGAATTACAAGTATATGTAAAACAGAGTAGTGAACTTGATAATGCGTTCGTGTGTGTGTTCTTGTTGTTTTTCTCTGTTTGGATGTTCCCATATATATAGATGTGTTGGTAATGACCGTTGAAACATTTTCTTCTCGCCCTTTAGAGTGTGCGCAGCCACTGTTGACTTTTCCAGTATTTGAAAAATATCCGTTTGCGGTAGGTAGCGGTAGGTAGTGTTTGAACGTTGCATTTGACTTTCCTTATTTAGTAAGATCTCTTCATTGTTTATCTGTGGATATGCTAAGAATACTAATACAATGAAGGGTTAATCATATAGGAAACAAATCAATGAACGTTGGAAAGATTTCTTAATTTCTGGACTTGCATATTCGAGTAGTTACTCGAGTATTCATTAAGTTTACTCGGGTAGATACTTCAAGTGCTTTATAAATAAATCTGCACATTACTCGATTACTTACTCGAGTAATCTAGTTCTAATATTTTATAAGGAATAATTGAATACCTGCATACTTGAGTAGAGCCTTGAGTGAAGTATGATAAAAGCATATCAAGTTAATCGAGTATTACCTTCAAGTTTTGCTTACCACAGTAGGTTACTCGAGTAGCTCCTCGAGTAACATTGGCAGGATTGAAAATGCCGAGAGCAACATATTTCTTGAAGCAGGGGACTCGAGTACTCACTCGAGTAACGTTGGCAGGCTGAGAGCAACTGGAAGTCTTTTACCTGGTTACTCGAGTAATGTTGGCAGGCCGAGAGAAACTGCAAGTGATTTAGCTGGTTACTCGAGTAGCTACTCGAGTAACGTTGGCAGGCCGAGAGCAACTGCAAGTCTTATACCTGAATACTCGAGTAACGTTGACAAGTTACTTGAAGGTTGACTCTGGTTACTTCAAGTTTGGGTCTCATTACTGGAGTACTTACTCGAGTAACCCTTTAGAAATTTTGCTAGTGATGAAGTTTCTCAGCTTTTTCTCTTGGCCTTTCTTCATTACTCCAGTGCATACTTCAAGTGATGATTTGCATTGTTATTACTTTATTCAAACTTATTTGTTAATCGAATCTTTTTCATACCATTCATTGTTATCATCAAACCATGAGAGATCTAACACCATCAGTAGGAGGAAAACAAGGAATTGTCTTTTGAAAATCTTTTTGTATTTGCAAAGTGGAAGGTGCGGAATCTAACTTAGTGTTGGAGTACACCATATTATCATTGCAATAACAAGAGGTGGAAGGAAAAAGAATGGAAGAAGAAAGATAATTTGTCAAATCATTACCACCCGAAACTTTTGAAGTTTCAAAAGAATCATGTTCCTTTTCCATATCTGGTGGTGGATTATAAGAAAGAATCATATAGAAAGATTTATTTTCATTTTCAATATCATCAATCAAAACATTTGAATCTTCCCTTATGAAACTATCATGTAATTCATTGGAATCAAGAGAAAGATCGTTTCTTAGGCTATTGTCTTTCTCATTTGCAACAACCATAGTGGCATTCATACGAAATTCAACATTTTCACAAGTGTCATGCTTACAATCATCAATAGTGCAAGAGGATGCATTATGATTAATGGTAGAATCAACCACTTTACTAGATGCTTTCTTTCGAAACTCAACAAGCAAGTGATATTTTTCATGACAACAGTCTATACATATTTAATCTACTATACAAAAACATGAAAATATGTCATCCAATTGATCACAATCACTCCTAGTACTATGAAGAGAAGCATTTTCAACAATTAAGGCATCACATAAAGAAGTAGGGGCACACTCATCAACAAGTACAATTGAATCACTACTACTTGAACTAATGGGTTGAGCAATATATTTCAAACATTTGAGGGGATTTAACAATGATTTCATCATCCACCTTATCATCACTTAAATCATGAATTGTTTCACTAGTTGAAGTAGTATGAGAGTCTACTTCTATAAGGATAGGATCATTACCAAATTGTAAAGAAGACTCTTCAATGCTCTTTTGAACTTGCTCCACTTCATGTGCTTGTGTGGGAATAGGCACCGAAGGATTGGAATCTTCTACTTGTGACGTGGCATGTAGGTTTTGCTCTCTGGTTTCCCCATCATCATTGGTATTATAGGACCATGGAGCTCCTTCTTCGCCTTTAGTCTTTATCCATAGCATATGGTCAACAAATGCCTTGATAAAGCTTTGAATGTCCTCCATTTTCTTTTCCATTTTCTCAGAGAGTCCAAGAGCATCTTTGAGCATGAATAATTCTATACACCGAACCTTTAGTTGGTCATACATTCTTCACAGGGAAAGGGTTTGGGCATTCATATATGGCAATGTGAGAAATGTATCAAGTCCAAAAGCTTGAGGAGTAGGGGATTTGGCTGAATGTTCGTGGCTTGGTGGATAGGGTGGTTTATATGGAAGGGTATGTAGTGGGTGAGTCTCTGGTGGAGTGTGGCACTTAGAAGCCTTTTGTGCTTCCTCCAGCTCCTCATTGCTTTCTTTTAGATGCCCCACTTTATGTGTATGTAAGAACAAGGATGGAGGATTTTTTGGGGATACTTAAACACTTGTGATTGCTGAGTGAGACGGTCAAGTTCCTTTTCCAATGTCTCACTCTCTTTCTCTTGTTGTTCCATTCTTCTGATAAGAAAGTCCATTTGCAACCAATGCTCTTTGGTGAGGTCATCCATTTAAGTTTGAAACTCTTGAATCACTTCCATTTGCTGAGCAAAGGTGTCCTTGTTTGACCGCTCTTCAATGATAGTCTGAGTGATTTGGTTTTCAAGCTCTCTAATGACTTAACAAATGGAAGGGTCTTGGTTTGGCACACATGGTTGGGAAGAAGATCCATAAGATGGCTTAAATGGTGGGTATAGAGACTCAAGAGGTAGATGAAATGGTTGGGAAGTAGGATGGAATGAAGGAAGGGATTCATGAGATGGCATGTAAGTGTTTGGTGGAAAATTAAAATGAGGCTCATAATATCGGTTATAGGGTGGGTGTGGTGGATAATGAGGTTGGAATGAAGGTTGTTGGTAGGGTTCATGGTATGGAGAGTGGAATGGATCATGACATTCTTGATCAAATGGACTTCTACTTTGAATTCCCAACTTAACTTGAAGGAGTTGCAAAGTGTGTAGAGTGGAATGAGTGCTTTTAGAGATAGACTCTTCCTCTCCAATTGAAGCTCTTACCGAAGAGTGAGATTGAAAGGGTGACTTTCCTTGAAAATCCAAACCTCGTTTTGGATTCTCCAATAGGGCTAAGATGAGGTCTAGTTGTTGTTGCACTGATTGAGATCCTTGAGAGATATTATAAGTGCTCCAGATGTAATTGCCTGTGGAAAAATGAGAATTGAAAGGTAAATTTGGACAACCATTAAACCAAGCCATAAGAAACTCAGTTTAATAAGTTCCCAATAAATCACAAGATGGCTAATAACTATAAACTATTAAAACATAAGGAAAAAAATCTACAAAAATACAAATGCAAGTGAAAAGGGGGAAAAAGAATTTCAAAAAGACAAAGTTGTAAGTATGCTATGACTTAACTTGGAGACATGGTGAATTCAAACAAGTGAGTTCAAAATCATATCAAATTCAACTCAACAACACCACACAGAAACTACCAAGTCAAATCAAGGCAATGATGCAATCAATGCTATGCAAAATACCTAAATGCAAAAATTCTAAACTATATGCAAAGCAAAACAAAATATGCAAAACTAACAAGTTTCACCCGAGTGACCCCTTGTCAAAAATGAATTTGACAATTAGATTACCTAGAGAGCCAATTGCTTAGCTCCCCAGCAACGACGTCATTTTGATTATAGCCTTTTTTGTACGTTAGCCTTGGGGTCCACAATCAAAAATTAACCAAGGATTGCATATAGGCAAACCTACAATCGATCTCTCTTTTCGAGGAGCCTTTTATTGAATCCTAAGTAATCTAATATGCCATGCGAATGCAATGAAAACAAGGGAAAAGTTGGTTTTGGATTTTGTTGAAAATAGATAAATGCAAAATTTAATTAAAATCCTAAAGCTATGATTTTTGGTCTTTTCAAATAGTAAATGGAATGGAATTGAAAATTGGAAATATGAATAATAAAATGAACCTTGGTGGTAAATTTGGTGGCTTTCCTAGCTCCTTAAAATAATTTAGAAGTTACTTTTGCATCAAGTCAAAGTAAACCTCAAGCAAATGCATTGAGTCCAATTTATCTAAATAATGACTTATCTTACGATCTCATTCATAATCATCTCTTAGATAAATTGTTAAAAACCACTTGCTGTGTGTTTGAAAATTATTTCAATGCACTTCTTTCCTCTTAAATGAGAGCACAATTGTAACACTCAATATGAATTAATTCAACTACACACCATAGTAATCACATACAATGCATAATCTCATTAAAACACAAGGAAATAATTTCAATACATAGTCCAAGTTCATCAACACAAATGTTAACCAACAAGGATGAATGAACACTCATCCAAGTCTCGCAAATATGTACCAATGCAGAATTAAACCAAACAATTCATAACTAATACATATAATGACCTTATGGAAAACTAATAAACTCCCCTTTGTAGCACTTTGAAGCTCTAGCCACTTTCTTCACCACCAAAATTCAAGTAATTTAGCCTCTCATAGTACCAACAGTAGCTGCAAACAGTGAGTTTCAAATTCCCTTTTTGTCATTCCATTATTTTAGGTCCTTAGCAGTAATAAATTCTGGCCCTTTTCTGGTAGTTCTTAACTTCGAACCCCAAACTGCTATTTTCAATCTTAATCCCATTTTCCAATTTCTTTCAATTGAAAACAATTTAACCAACATCAAATGCTCTAAAAAATAGTGATTAAGAGTAATTACAATTATTTTGACAATTTTGCCCCTTTTAAGTCATAATTTAATATATTTACTCTAAATCTCAATTAAGCACAAATAAGGCATTTTAAGCTCAGTAATTATGATAAAATCCCTAAATAAAATATGAAAATGTGTAATAAATTAGAGATTTGTCAATGGCTCCAATGGCTGCAAACGCCCAATAACATCCTATCAACCATTTTCAAACAATATGTTTGTTAAGTTAGTTGTATGTAAAAAATGTATCAGTTTCTCTAAAGTACTCCTTGTAATCATTTGCATCAAAAATTGATTCCTTAATGGAAAACCTTGGTAACATGTACAATCAATAGCGATATCAGTTTTGGGAAAAATTATAAATTTGAGAAACAAAGTGGAATGATGTCTTACATTTATGAGCAAAGCAAACCCCTCTACTATCTCTTACGTTTATGACTAGAGAAAGAGTGTTTTTTTTAATGTTTTTTAATTTGATAGTCTAGAATTGGGCAAAATAATTTCAACTGCAGCTTGGGGTGTAAAGTTTATTCCCATAAAAAATAATAAAATTTATGTATACATTTCATGCAGAGCAGCTTACCACAAGTTCCTTGGTGTTAAACTGGAGTCACAAATCCTTGGCTTCTTCAATCCATGGAAGCTGTTGCTGCACAATCCGAGCTTTAGATAGCAGTGGCGGTGGCGGTTTTGGTGGTGGTAGGCATATTTTGCTGATGTAGGTGCGTTTTCTTGAACTCCTTCATACTCATATCAGCAAACTTGTTCAGTCCCAAACGATTCCCAGATGATGAATTGGATCTGTTAAGATTCATCTCCGTAATATACTTGAGATTTTTTTGAAATATCTCGAACCTAATTTCACTCTCCTTGGAGTTTGGATAAGTTTTTCCATCCCCTTCTTCATCCAATTTTGGAATATTCCATACTCATGTTTTGCCTTTGATGATAAAACAGATTCCTCAGGTGGGAAACCTGAGGAGAGACATATTAAACCAAAAAAACAGATCAAGGAATGAAGGAACAACAACCTAGTATTATTGAAAACCATGCTTTTTTTCTTTTTTTCTTTTTTTGTAGTTTCAGATACTAAGTGTGGAAATAAGTTTGCATAGAAGTTAAGTAAGCGATCAGGTATATATAGTATGCCTCTCGCTATATGCAAAAGAAAGATACATTAAATGACGTACATGTAGTAGTATGGCGTGTCACTGATCAAACACATGTTAATTCTACAAATCCTTGACCAATAAAATCATGTTCCACACGTAATCATAGGTGAAATATGGATCCCTTTCATGGTCCTCGCCGTTTTAATGCAAATGACAATGTGTTAAGGCCTTCTTATAAATAAAATGCAAAAATCCTAAAAATTAAATGCAAATATTCTGGTATATTCTCAAATAAGAAATAAAAAGAGATAATGATATGCAAAAAAAAAAAAATAGCAGTAATGAATGTAAATGTTACTAGAAACAAAACAAAATATTCTATATCTTCAAATTCCTTTAACTCTTCTTTTTGTCTTTTGTTTTTGGTACTGCATTTTTTACAAATAACTAATTTAACTAATTTTTTTAATATACCTAAATTAGTTAAGTAGGTCTTATATTGAAGACTGGAGATAGTATGATTTTTAAAAAATCATCCAAGAAGTGATGTTGAAGCAAGAAATCAAACTTTTATGCGGGGTGCATGTATTTTATCAACTCCTCTCTCGGAATCCTTATTATAAGAACCTAATAAAAACTTTACTTAAATTTTATGAAATTAGTTAAAATTAATTATTTCTTATAAAATACTCCTTCCAATTCTAAATATATGTGTTAGACAAGAGGTTTACTTTGGTTTTAGATATTAGTTCTCAATTCATTTTTACTCCCAAATTTACAATTTTTCTTTCTAAAGTATCTTTATCGATTGCACATAGTAAGTGGTTTTGATCAACGGGTAATTCCAATTTGCATGATTAAAGAGGGTATTTTAGGAAAACAAACACACATTTGTTGTCTCACTATATTTTCCTCAATAATGAGTATTGGTCCCTATATTCTTAATTTGTAAGAGAAACAATAGTAGTAGTAGTTGATGGCGTGACTCTCACTTAGCATGCACTTGGATGTAAATAAAATAAAAATCAACTAAGTTGCAGATTACAGATTATATATAAATGAAAGGAGATGGTTATGTTAATACATCTACACAAATATTAGATATCACATTCGGTCTTTAACAAAAAATCTAGTTTGTAGTGCAATTTCATTGCAAACTAAATCTTATATTAAGGAATGTAGATAATATTATACTATTATTGTTTATGACGTCTTATTTAAAATCCTTTATTGGCAAGAATTCATATAACAACGTCAGACAAGTGAAAGATTCCTTCCTCAACATAAGTGAAAGAATTTGGCCCCCAAAAAAAAAAATCAAGTGAATACTTATTAATGCACTAGCCTATATGGTGGGCACATATCCCCAGGCATTAACAGAGCAAACTCCATATGATAGACTAGTATTCCTTTGTATGTAGAAGTATCCATTCAATCCCCACTCTTCTCCCCATGAGTGCTTTACAATTCAATAATCAATCCCATCTTTTGAATCATATCCAACTATCAATACAATGTGATTTGTGTTAGAAGGATCACTGGGGCAATTCTGGTGTTTGTAAATTCCCTAACAAAAATGGAATAAGAGTAATTAGAGAAATATGAATATTGAAATTTGTCCAAAAAAAAATTATATATGCACATTTTCATAAATTTGTGCCTTGAGTTTAAATCATGTCAACCTATGAAACGGTCCTGCATCTTGCTTTTCATATTAGGATCAAATTAGCAATTTATATGGTAATGAAAACATATGGATGTCATGAATTGTCATAATTGTCAATTTATACTTCTTCACTATATATTCTAGCATGTTAATAGTCACTCTATGCATCAGTTGTCATTGACAGTTAAAAGCAACATATTCAAAGTTGAAAATATATGCATAAATTGAGAGAAACAAAATATAAAAATGATTATATGTATAAATATTAGAGAGGTAAATCATTTTGGTCAAAACAATTAATTAAAATAATAAAAATACACAAAAGGTTAAAAGAGGATTCAGAGGTATTAATTATATAAGTGAAAATCATCCGTTACATGCAAAGAGACAGCTACTGGCTACTTAGCAACAGCACACAAAAGAGCTTCATTTGATTGTCCTATTTGAGTATAGCTATTGATTTTCATGACTCTGCCTCCATTTTGCTTAAGAGACATACAAAAAGAAACTACAAATTAGAAGAAGAGTGAAGATATCAAAGTGCTAATTATACTTGAATAGAAGCACATTTTATGCTCATCATTTTGGTCAGCATAGTGCACTCATCAGCATAGTGCTACAATCTATACAGAGATGTAATGGCTCCATGAACCGCATGAGGGTCCAAGCTGAACTTGAACAGCAGGAGGAACCCCAATCACCGATGGAGTCAGGGAGGCCAAGGCTATTTGTTGATGGAACATGCGGAAGAGGAGATGGCAGATTGGGATGTGGAGGTGTGCTCTACGATGAAGCGGGGGATTTTCATGAAGGCTTCATGATGAGGTTAGAGCAAGGTGAAGCGCTCCTAGCTAAAACGTGGGCCTGCCTTATGGGGTTGAAGTGAGCCTGGGAGTATAACAAGACAAAACAAAACAAAACTTCAAAAGTGAATGTTCCAATCATAAGTAAAAAGTAAACAAAAGCATTTCAACACCTCTTTTATCCAAGTGATTTTCTCATGACTCAAGAAAACAAACTTCATGGCAATTTATTTGACAAAGGGGGATTTGAGCTAGAAATCCCTCACCAAGGGTAATGTGTATGTCACTCATCACTCAAAAGTGTATAGGCTTGTGTTTACACTCAAATCCACCCAATCTAGTACTCTTTCCATAGGCTTGACAAGGATCTAAGTTCTCTACCACTAGCAAAGCAAATGCAAACATAAATCCAAAGGACTTTTATTAGATTGTAATGGGGCTAAGGTTAAGAAAGAAAGGGTATAGTGTTTGGAGAAACAAAGTTGAATATCCCAGAAGATGAAGAGAATGATGCAATAGGATGAGACTGGATGAAAGAAACCAAATCACACTTGAACTGGGTCATTACTTTTTTTCTCCTTTTTTTGTCTTTTTTTGTCTTTTCTTTTTTACAATTCTCTTGGGCTGTTATATATATGTTCTTTTGTCATGAACCTGTGTATTGGTGATACAAAGGCCTAGTTACTCAAACATTTATAACTCAATAGCACCAATATGCTACTAGCACACTCATAGCTCTTACTGGCCGTTTGACACGAAGATCAACATTGGTGATGAAAACCCCCGGTTACTAAGCACAGCTTAAACCAGCAGAGCGGAATCTTATTACTTTTTTTTCAAGATAACATATCGTACTTTTCACAATGACCCAATTCCTGATTTTATACATGTTCTTCCATCCAAAATAGATATAATGCAATGTTCTTCAATTCCTAAGACATTCAAAAGGGTAGATTTTTTGTGTGTGTTATGGGGTGAGAGAAAAATAAAATAAAATAAAATATAGGCTCAAAGGGGCAAAACAAAGGGTATATGTATGAAAAGGGTAGGCTTTTTGGCTCATCTGGCTAAAATGAAATGAATGCCTTTATCATCTTTATGAATACACATATATAAAATGTGGCCTCAAATAAGATTCAAGTCAAGTTCTAGATCAAGTAAAGAGATGGGGGTACACACTGAAAAAATTGCATCAGGCTCAAAATCTCACTAGGTTTGTATGATTACTAGCCTAGATTCGCCTTAAGTCAAATCTATTACCACTAGGTTCACCAACTCAATACATGATTAATCACTTTTCAAATCAAGGATGCATCATACTAAAGTTACTTAAAACTTGCAATTTTCACATTCAAAACAGTTGATCCCTCCCGCACACTTAAACATTTCATTGTCCTCAATGCAAAATAGTCATAACGAAGCTTAAAGACAAGTAATATGCAATACTACTCAACTCAATAATATGACAATGCAAAATAAAAGAGTGAAGGAAGGAATACAACCGGGGTCTACGTGGTGTCTCGCAGTACAGTAACCTCCACTGCTTGAGTGGAGAATCCGTCATAGAATGGCTTCAAGCGGTGTCCATTGATGGTGAAGCATTTTCCATTTGGCTCCCTTTTGATCTTCACAGTTCCATATGGAAAAATATCAATGACAATGAAAGGCCCCTCCCATCTAGAGCGGAGCTTTCCAAGCATGAGTTTCAATCTGGAGACGTAGAGTAGAACTTTTTGGCCCACTTGGAATTCTCTCTTCATAATGAGTTTGTCATGGGCTGCTTTAGTTCTTTCCTTATAAATCCTAGCATTCTCATAAGCTTCCCTTCTTTCCTCTTCAAGCTCTAGCAGTTGCAACTTCCTTTCAATACCGGAACTAGCAAGATCAAGGTTGCACCTTTTTATTGCCCAGTACGCCTTGTGCTCCACCTCTACTGGAAAATGACATGCTTTGCCATAAACAATCTTGTATGGAGACATGCCAATGGGACTTTTATATGCTATGCGATACGCCCATAGTGCATCATCGAGCCTTGTACTCCAATCCTTCCGGTTAGGATGCATCATCTTTTCTAAAATGAGATTGATTTCTCTATTACAGAGTTCTGCTTGACCATTCGTCTGAGGGTGGTATGGAGTGGCCGCCTTGTGCATCACACCATACTTGCTAAGCAAGCTTTGCAAACTCCGATTGCAAAAATGAGTTCCTTGATCACTAATGATAGCTCTGGGAATGCCAAACCTGCAAAGAATGTGAGACCGAACAAAGGAAACCACTACAGAAGAGTTATTAGTACAAGTGGGGATAGCCTCAACTTACTTGGACACATAATCAACAGCCAGCAAGATATACAGATAACCAAATGAAGTGGGAAAAGGTCCCATGAAATCAATTCCCCAAACATCAAATAGATGCAACTAGGTAATTTGCAATATCAGCATACCAAGGGATAGAAACAACAACCTCAGAGTTTTTGATCAAGAAAATCATCAAAGGGTAAAGATGTTACCGCAAGTGACTCAATCCTACTCAAGTGATCAGCTATCATATTCTTTGCACCACTCTTATCACGAATCTCCACATCGAACTCTTGTATCAGCATCACCCATCTAATGAGGCAGGGTTTGGAGTCCAGTTTCTTGAATAAGTATTTGATAGCTAAGTAATCTGTAAAGACAATCACCTTGGTGTGAAGTATGTAAGATCGAAAATTCTCCAACCCAAAGACAATTGCAAATAGCTCTTTCTCTGTAGTAGTATAGTTGTCTTGAGCAGCATCTAATGTTCAAGAGGCATAGGCTATGATATGTTGACTCTTCTCTACTCTTTAGGCAAGAACAGCACTTAGTGCATAATCTGAAGCATCACATAAGAGCTCAAATGGAAGGCTCCAATTAGGTGGCTAAATGATGGGGGTGTAGTGAGTCTCTTCTTTAACTCATTCCATGCATACATACAAGCACCATCAAAAACAAAACCCACATCTTTCTGCAATAAATGAGATAATGGCAATGCTATCTTACTAAAATCCTGGATGAACCTTTTATAAAATCTATCATGCCCAAGAAAAGAACATACATCTTTCACACAAGAAGGATATGGATAAGGATCAACCTAGGTCATCCTAGGTCATCCTAGGTCATCCTCCCAAGGAGCAAGCTATGGGTTTTGGGTTTTCTTTAGGATTAATTTTTAAGTGACAAAAGATGCAATAGAATGGACCTAAACTAAAATGCAAGACTCTGCTGCCTAAATGCAAATGACTCTAAAATCTATATGAGAATGAAACTAACCTAAATGAATTGGAATGCAATCCTTGGGGGTTTTTTATGAAAAAGGAATTAAGATGCTAAGCAAAGAGAATAATCAAAAGCAAGACAATCAACAAGGGTTTAGTTTAGTTATTATGATGAAAGGGACAACTTAGGATTCATATGGATTCAGCTTTCTTAGCCATTTAATTTATTAGACCAAAGGGAGGTTCATGAAAAATTGGAATTAATAAATTTAATCACCTAATTAAGACATGGGAAACCCTCAAGCTCAATAACACCTAATCCACTAGAAAACTCATAATGGAAAAAGTGGTGGTTAATTAAATCCATTAAAAACCAACCACAATTGTTTAAGATAGTTTTGAAAATTATGCTCACAATTGCCTAATTAAACGATTCGACAATTAATCACCTTAATTAAACAATCAAGAGATTAAACCCAAATTGACAATTAAATTAATAATGAAAAATCAATTAATAATCTAATTGACAACTAAAGGGTTTGCAAACAAAAATCCCAACAATCAATTAAGAACAAATCCAATCCAAAATATCAATTCAACTCAAATCAATAATAAGTCTACAATCTAAAACTAGATTGTTCTGAATTATTTCAACTCAAAAATCATTTAAAACTAAATAATCTTAAGTCTTGAATCAAAGAGATAAAAGAAAGACACCCCCTTATGGTCTTCAAATGTAAGCTCCCAGGCTCTAGCTTCCTCCATGCTCCTCCCAAGTTGCCTCCCAAAAGAATTTAAGCTATCATAAGATTAGTTCTCCCTCCAAGCTTCCAACACGTCACAGCCATGGAAATTGGAGAGTGAAATTGAAGGTGGGGTCGTCGTGTGACGCTGTGCGAATGGAGAAGAGGAGTGGAGTAGATCAATAGCAATTGAAGGTGGGACCCGCATTGCTTGATGTGTGATGAATGACAACACCACTGATGTGTGTGAGCTTGCGACTCCAAAGGAGAATTCGGAATGAAGATGGCTCTCCTGGTGTGCGTCTCAACCTCAAGTGTCAGTCCGCGTCTCTCCTCTCATGAATGCGTGATTTTTTTCTCGAGCTGTGGTGGCTAGGTTAGATAAAAGGGAGAAAGAGAGAGCTATGGGGTCAAAGTTTAGGCCCATTAAAATTTACTTAGCCCAATAATATTCAACCATCAGATTCTATTTTAGCTTCCAAGAAAAATTCTGCACCGAAGGATCTTCTAATCTGCTTTTCCTTATCCTGCAAGAATCTAATAAAATCGTGATTTATCATATAATTAGAAATATTTTCCAATCATAATATAACAATTAAAATATTATCAATTTAAGCCCAATAATATCATAATTCATCCAAATTTATATTATTTCCTAAAATTGGCTAATAATCCAAATATTATCTAATAAATCCAAATTAGCGCAAAATAATCTCAAAAATAAATGAATAAGGTGGGATAAAATATATAAAATTTAGGATTTATCAGTGCATGCGGAAGAGGAGATGGTAGATTGGGATGTGGAGGTGTGCTCTACGATGAAGCGGGGGATTTCCGTGAAGGCTTCATGATGAGATTAGAGCAAGGTGATGCGCTCCTAGCTGAAACGTGGGCCTGCCTCATGGGGTTGAATTGAGCCTGGGACCTTGGCTTTCAACATTTGCTACTCATGACCGACTGCATGGAGGAGTATCAGCTTATCACGGAGGGTTGGAACGAGGAACATCATTATAACCGCAAGTTAGGGGAGATCCAAACCATGTTGCAACGGAGCTGGAAGGTTGACGTGAAGCATATTTCAAGAGACCTGAATCTAGAGTCAGACCTCTTAGCGAAGAGGGCTCCGAATATGGCACCAGGTTTTTAACTGGTTTTCTCTCTGCAAGATGTTGGATGGTTGGGACGTTCGAGGCATTACCTAATCCTAGCTGGAGTTTTTCTGTTTGTAGTTTTGTTTTTGTTTTTGTCTTTGGCATGTTTGCTTAATTTACTTTCTGATGTATCGAGGAAAAAAAAAAGATTAATTTTGGATGATTCAGATTTTATTTTATTTTTATATTTTAAATAATTTTTAATTTAAAATATGTAAAATTTAAAATAAAAATAATCTTAAAGTTATTTCTTTGAAAAAACGAATTTATCATTTAAAAAATCACAAATTAGTAGAAATTTTAATTTTGACCATTCGGATTGTATGTGAACGGTCTATAAATATAAGAACATCGATGACAACTCAGTGCTGATGAGCATTAAATTAAATGAGAAAATAAACCGGCCATGTTGCAAGAGCCCTTTTGAGTAACATAAGGATAACTGGTTTCTTCAGTTATGCCGCCATTATTGATAACCCATTCGAAAGCACGGTAGGACCATCCTCCTGAACAACCCTCCTGGTTTATGGAATCAGCACAACCTAAGAGTTGTTGTTCAGAAAGGAAAATTAGTTGCCGATTGGTTATTGCATTTATTGATTCTATGGCTCCAACCGCTGCAAACGCCCAACAACATCCTATCAACCATATTCAAACAATATGTTAGGCAATTCTTTTTTGTTCGAACCTAGGACATTATGTTTAAGGGACTCAGCCATCTATCAATTATGACAAGCTTTTGTTGGTGTTAGTCATTTTCTTTTATGTGCCAAAATCGAATCATTGTAATAAATTAAAATAATTAGGCAAAAGTGTACATTTTTCCTTTTCACCCAATATTTCACTTTTATCTGTTAGTTTATATTATGTCTGTTCAATCCTATAACCCTAACCCCGTCAACCAAAAATGTTGACACTATAATTTTAAACTCTGTCTAGAATATTCTCAAATTCAAAAATAGTAAGTTTAATTTTCAAAATGACAATAATTGATACAAAAATATCATCATTTGAAACTAACTGTGTTAGTGTTGGAGGGTCCGAAAAAAAATTAAGAGACCAAATTGAAATCTTGCCTAAAGTTAGAGAACTAAATATGTGCTTTTTGCCAAATAATTGTTTGAGATGTATTTGTTATTTTGTCAAGATATTTGTAAATCTGTTTTAATTTGTTTTAATCTAGAACTGGGGGAAAATATGTGTTCAAATGCAATGGGGGTGTCAAGTTTATACTACACATAGATAAAAGTTATGTGCAGAGTTCATCAAGAGCAATGTAACTTACCACAATTTCCTTGGTCTTTAACTCGAGTCACAAATCCTTGATTTCTCCAATCCATGGGAAGCAGGTGCTGCACAGTCCGAGCTTGAAATAGCTGTGGCGGCGGCAGTGCTGGTAGCGGTAGGCATATTTTGCTGACGTAGGTACACTTTCTTACACTCCCTTGTACTCATATCAGCAAACTTGTTTAGGCCAAACGTTGCCCATATGATGAATCGGATCTGTTAAGATTCATCTCTGTAATATACGCACGATTTAGATGCCTCATTCATCAAATATTTTTATATAGCACTAAATCCCAACCATTGAAACTTAATCCAATGCTGGAGACATTCAATAGAGAGGAAATGGAGAGAGGAATCAATGGAGACAGTCTTTTCCAATTCACTACTTACCCCGTATGGTTCGATTCTATGGGTGAGGATTATATGTAATCCTGGTGCAGGAAACTGATTACAGTATTTGGTTAGTCTTATGTAATGTAAAGATGATTACATTTTATAATCCTGATTATATCAAATGATGTAATCAGGATTACACTACTTTGACTGATATATGATGATGCATGCATCCTATATATAATCAAGTGAAAAATACATTGTTGCCATTATAATTTTTAAATTTGACCAAAGTGCCCACCCGTAAATGCTATTAAATATTAAATAATTACCACCATTAAATATTTTAAAAAATTAATTAATTATATTAAAACATAAAGAAAAAATTCCCCACAAAAAATATTTAAAAATTATATTCCATCATTAAAAATATTACAATATCTTATTAAATAATATTCACATCATTAATTAAAAAATTACCATGAACCACTTCATAATATTTCCAACATTAAAAATTAAAAATTATTATGAACCCAACGTATACACTGCACAAGTTGAAAAAAAAAGTACTTTGAACCCAACATGTACAATATACATATATGTGTAGATAGGGGTAATTTTGTCTCTTACTATATTGTTCCCACATATTTTCATTTTTTATGTAATCCAAGCTAACAATTTTATGCATATGCATCATCTTTCCTTAATAGCGAATCAAAAAAATTCATGTAATCATCTTTACATTTCATTTCATTCCATTATATTGCATTACATTCTATTACATTACCTCCGATTCTGTGAACCAAACAGGCACTACGGGATTCTACTTCTACCATGTTTGATTTATGCTATTTTGATGTACTTATTATTACGTGCTTTTATACTTTAAAAAAGTGACTTCCAAAAAATGTTAATGACAAAAAACTTGATCAAATTTTTAATGGTTGAGGTTTAATATTATATAAAAATATTATTGTAACATTAAATATATTAAAAATCCATAATAGTAAATAGAATAAATTTGAACCATTAAAAATTGATCTAATAGTGGAGATATTAAATGAAGAGGAAGTATATATATATATAGAGAGAGAGAGAGAGAGAGAGAGAGATCATGTGCGAGTGTGCACAGTGCAGAATCAAATAAGGATCCACATTGATGTCGTGGATATGATCTAATAAATTTTGGAGATTATTTTTAGAGTTTATTTAATTATTTAATGTAATGTTTGTTTATAAATAGACCAGCCTTTCTACAGCTATTTTAGTTAGTCATGAATAATAAATCAGTTTCATTGACTTATGAAAGTTTTCTTACCCTATATTTGGATGGGAAGAAAATTAAAGATTAAAGAATACTAAAAAGAAAACCTTCCAAAAATAGTAATTTTTTTTTTTTTTGCCATTCACTCTTTTCTATTTTCCTCTCACTTTTTTCTCCATCCAAACATAAAATATTTAGCTTTCTAGCAAGAGTGAGTGAGATATTTTCTCTTTTATCCTTATTAGATTAATTATATGTATGTGTAGAAACTGGATAATTAATTTTCAAAAAGATTAAAGAAATTAGTTAAATTAATTATTAATAAAAAATGTGAGGCCTTCTAAAATACCAATTTAATCATTTATTTGCATTAGAAACTACTCCCATTAGAAACCTCATTAATTAATTATTGCAATTAATAGGTATAATTTGGTGAACAAATTATAAATTTGGGAGTTGCGGTGAAATGAGTGCTTATATTTAGGACTAACACCAATTCCCAAATTAGCTTCTACATTTTGGATGAAAATAATACTCCTTTGGTCTTATTTATAGGGTAGATAGAAACGGATTTTTTGGTCTTATTTATAGGGAAGAGAAAGAAACTTTTCATATGAATGTACAATTTTACCCATAATTTATCATTGTATTGACATTACTCTCATTTGGATTATTCATATTAAATAGAGGTAAAGTTGGAATGTTGTCAAATTTTAAGGCATAATTAATAAAATTTGAAGGGTTTGTTTTTTTAATTTATATGAAACATGTTGAAAGTGTCTTATAGTATGTCCGGTTTGAACACGTGAAGTGTGGGAGATATTTTCAGTCTTCACCAACATGACATTTGAACATATTGAGGTTAAAAGTGAGTTATAAATAAGTCCAAAAGAGTAATTAATAAATACTGGTAATACTGACAGTACCACTGCATTTTAATTTCTTATAAAGCAATCTCCAAAGAGCATTAAGGTTTTTCTTACCCTATGTTTTGATGGAGAGAAAAATTTTGGGAGAAAGAATACTACGAGGGCAAATTCTCAAAACCAGTAAATTTTTTTTACCATTTTAAGAAGTTCTCAATCTTAGTATTTTTTCCCCATATTAGCCCCCACTTTTCTCTCCAATCTCCATCCAAACATAGGGTTAAAGTTAATGATAACCAAATATTCACATCAGCAGCTGACCCGCTTTAATTAATTTCTGAAAAGTACTTTTAATGAAATATGCATTTGCCAGTTAGGCCAACGTCGAACCCGTCCTTATCCATTCACTCCTCACACCTTCCTCACTGCTTGATCCAATCCTTTGCCTAACTAAATTACTTCTTGGATAATTAAGTTAGAAATGATAAGTTTCATCGAATGCTTAAGTGATTAATTAAAAGCTCACAACTAAATTACACGTAAAACATTAAAAACACAAACCCCTAAAATATAAAAATATTATTTAAAATAATTAAAATTTTAGCATATCTTGTCAGCAATATTTTACTTTGAATGAAACTAACAATGTTAGGATTAAGTTAAGAGACTAAAAGTATATTTTATAAATTTAAATCACTAAAATAAAATTTGATGTAAATTTAGAACACGAAATGTATAAATTTAACCAAGAAAAGATGACTTAATAAAAAACACATTAAGTTGATGTAGCTTACGCTTCTCTCTTTTTAAGGTTACTTTTTACGAGTGAGTAAAGGAAGAATTAATGGCTTATATAAGTGGATCAATTTAATCAATTTCTCTTGCATAATATGAAAAACCATGTTTTTATCATTTTAAGTTTTAAACAAGCATGAGTACATTACCACTCTGGCTATTTTTATATGTTCAGATTACCTTATTTTAACATATTAAGGAAAATTAGTTAATGTAACATCCCAAATTTTTGGGCCTAGATACTCAAGAAGAATTCTAAATTAAGTAGACCATTAAGCCCAGCCAAGCCAAATGTGTTAAGTGTGTTATAAGGAAAATGTTTAAGACAATTATTAAAATTATTTAAGGGCTAAAAAAACTTAAAGAATTATTATGAAATATTATTTTGCGGATTTAAATAATGTATGAATAAATTTAATTCCCCAAAAGTGGCATAATTAATTTTAAAGCTGAATTTTGGGAATTAAGAGCCTATTTTCTTGAAATAATTCAAGAAAAGTAGTTAGATGTTATTGATTTTGCCTAAAATTTTAGGAAAATTACTTTAAGGGCTAAAGAAGCTAATTGATGTTGAAAATCCTTATAAAGCAGTAGGGATTAATTTCTAGGAATTATTTAAAGTTTTCAGAATATCAATCAACGGATGAAATTGCAAACAAAAGAATAATGAAGGGAAGAATAGTCACTTTCTCACCCCCACAACGCCCACACGTATGACCCTTTTCCATTTGACTCATCTGCTTCTCTTATTCTCAAATTCTTCGATTAGAAAGATGGGCAGAGTGAGAGAGACGAAGAGAAGAGAACCAGAGGAAGGAGAGGAAGAGATCGGAACCTACATGCAACACTAGGATCCAACGAAGGTATACCTCCTAGTCCTCTTCCCATCTCTGTTATCTTCAATTAGAGTGGTTTTTGTTGGGTGGGGTGCTCGGATTCTATCTTTGAGTGAATAGAAACAGGGATTAAAGGTTGTAATAGGGGCGAAGAGTATATTAAAGATTATATTTGGTGTTGTATGTGCTTGGTTAACTCTGGTTTGTGGATTTCAAATTGGACGTTTACAATTGCTGCGAGTGTGCCATCGGTTTCTCTGAAAAAATTGATTAAAGGAAGGATGATTGCTTAAATAAACCGTGAAATTTGTATTGTAAAGTTGAATTGATGACTACTATGAGACTGCATGTTAATTTCAAAATGGAAAGAGAGAATTTCAAATGGTTAGATTCAGAGCAAGGTAATCCGAAACATAGTGGAGTACAAAGGGTAATTCAGCATGGATTAAGACTTGTATAAGAGGAATGCCATTGTTTTGAGAAAATTAGTGTTGGAAGTGTAATTTCATTTATGTAGACATGTGGCTGTTATAAAAAAATGCAGATTTTGGGGAATAATGGCGTTGCTGGTTTTTTGAGCTGAGAAGGGATTTAAATATACCAATATATTTGAAATGGAAGGTGAAAATGTAAATTATGGTGTGCTCTACAAGTTTATGTTTATCTTTGGGATGATATTTAAGGCTGAAAATTGACAAGGAACTCATTGCTTTATGCTTTCACATTTTAGATGAATGTATAGGATTATAAAGATGCTTCAAGACTCTAATATAATGGTTAACGCAATGTTCTCGAAGCTGGAAAAATTTGCAGAGGTGTACAGTGGGGCTGCTTGAGTGGGGCTGCTTGAATTTAGGAGTTAAATGGACCACTTGTTAATGAAAGATGAGATATAAGTGTGGTTTATTTTGATTTACTAAGACTTGTATTAATTGGGCTACACTTTTAAAAGCTGAAACTTGATGAAATGCACTATGTTTTAAGCTAGTCTGACATGAAAGAAGTGAATTAAATTTCTAAACCACACTTGAGATATGTTATAGGGCCCTTAAGATGTAGTTAGATATAAAGGAGTTAAGATTCATGGCCTTCTTTCCCCTGCCCTCTCTCGGTCAGCTATAAGCTATAACTTTAATGGGAAAGAATTGATTATATGAATTTTGTATGTAAAGTGCGAAAAGTTCAAGTTATGTTGTAAAAGTGAAGGAGAAGTTTAAGATGAAGAAGTAAAATTTAGAGAGTTAATTGAGAGGGAAAGAGTTGGGGCTGGGGTTTTGGTTGAGCTTAATCTTGTAACGTAAATGTACCAATGTATGTATATTAATATGCCCTGTATGAATAATTAATAGGATTTAATACTATTGATTCGACACAACCTTAGCTGCCTCGGGTTCAAATCACAAATTACCACGAATTAAATGCAATATAGTGCAAACAACTCGGGATCGTTCTCTTATCAAAGAGCCATTTATTTTGATTACCCTAGGAAAAACTAAGTGCAATAAACATGGTTAGAAAAGGGATTTCTGAAATTGGTTTTTCTAGAAATTAAAATTTATGAAAATAAAACTATTCCTAATTTTTTTTTTTGTATTTTGGAAAATAATAAAGAAATGATATGGATTAAAAAGGGATAATATAATGAAATGAACCTTAGTGGCAAATTTGGTGGCTTTCCTAGCTTCTTTAAAATATTTTAGGAGTTACTTTTGCATCAAGTCAAATTAAAAATCCTAAGCAATCGCATTAGGTCCAATCTACCTAATAAATGACTAGTCCTACAATCGCATTCTTAGTTACCTCTTAGGCAAATTGTTAAAAATCCACTTGATGTGTATTGAAAATAGATTAATGCACTTGGTTCCTCTTAATTGAAAGCACAATCACGACATTCAAATTAAATTAAATCCATCACACAATCTAAATATCACATAGAATGTATAACTTCATTAATCAATAGAAAAATAAGTTCAATAAAATTCAAATGCACCAATACCAAATTCAATACAAAATAATCTATCATAGACAAATTATCACTCATCTAAGTCTCAAAAATACACACATATCAATGCAAAATTAATCCATAAAGACATAATGTATAAAATTGAACTAATGGAAAATAATGAACTCCCCTTTATAGCACATTGAAGCTCTAGCCACCTCCTCTGCCACAAGACTCAAGCAATTCAGCAACTCATATTTCCAGCTGTGATCACAACTTCTTTAGAATACCCAGAATCCATAAGAGATGAATATAATGTCTGACTCTAATAAAATATGAGATTGGAAGTGAGTCTATCAGGTTAAAGCACAAAAGATAAAGAAACAGGACTGTAACGATGGAAATAGGGCTCTGAGAGAAAGAGGATGGAGATGGTGATGAAGTGAGAGTGAGAAATGTAGTGAGGAAGTCGAAAGTAAGGTGACAGTGATGAAGATGAAGAAGGTTGTGATTTATGGACGTGAAGGAAGTATGGTGTTTCAATGAAGAAGAAGAAGATGACGGTGGAATGAAAAAGATAAAGAGAAGGAGGAAATGGTGGATAAACGGAACAGAGAGATCTCTGAGCTTCGGTGTTCAAAGTTTCACAGCTCTACGAATCCACGATGCTCTCAACTCACAGCTATCATCGCCGGAGATGGAAGAGAGATCTGAAGGAGGTACGACGATGGTGGAGGTGTGATTCTCTGCCTCTTCTTAGTCTACCTTGAGCTCCCTCACACACCTCAGCCGCTAGCCATGTTCGCCGATCTCCACTCTCCTCTCATCCGGTCTCCCCGTCTCAGCTTTTGGATCTGGCCTTTTCTCTGAAGAAGCAGCCGCAACAGTAACCTAGGTCCCGGTCAAAACGCAAGTTTTGACCAGGGACCTATGTGAAAACATAAAAAGTTTTGAGGGGGGACTACATTGCAAATATTTGAAATGTTGGCAGGGGAACTGAATTTCTTAACAATTTGGGTACTTTACTGTAGTTTTGTCTGGCCCTTTTCCTTCACAAATTTGCAATTTCCACAATTTGTGGGGCCAATTTCTGTGATTTTCCCAAATCATCTAAATATTAATTATGACCTCCAAATCTACAATTTTCTTCAAAAACACCTGAAATGTAAGATTCAGCACAATTGTAGTATCAAAAGTTGAAGGGATAATTGTATAAAAATAATTAATAAATTGTGACCATTTTACCCATAATTACAATTAATTCAAAACAATTGTTCCTAACTAAAATTAGTGTTTAATCATGCAATAATGTCCAGGAAAATGCATTAAAATCCCAATTTAATTATTAAAAATCATAGACAAATATGGTTCAATCAATAATTGCTTTCAAGACCAAAGAGGACGCAAAGCAAAGAAAACACATAAAAGCAAAAGGAGGTAAATTGGAAGAAGAAGAAAAAGGTAGTAAAACTTACTCTTATATAGTTTGTACTTGGTTGATTGCATGTTTATTTTCCATTTATGCCTTTGAACATGCAATATCCTTGTTTGAGTTTGTGCCATGGTCATGTGTATATGCTTGTAAGGTGTTGTTCTTATATTGGTTATTTACATGCTTAGTTTATAACCATTGCACATTATATATTGAGTTTATAGTTTGCTATTGAGATTCCCCCGAATCTCACCCCTTTCTCCCATGTATCAATAGTAGGAGCAAGTACTATTAAGGGGGAAGAGCAAGCTAGTGGAGAAACCTTGATGGTGAAAGCTCTAGAAAAGTTTATTTTGATATTGTTAATGTTAATTATATTATGTGGCTGTTGTATATATATTTGTTTGATTTATTGAAAGTCAATATATGTAATGGTATGTATCTAGCTTCCATAAGAAGGAGATGACGAGTTATTCTCAAGCCCAAGGTAAGTGCCATGTGAAGAAAATTGGCAAGTATACATGAAAGTAGTTAGTAGATAGCTAGTTTATATGCTTGTATGAGCCATGAACTTGTGGATGCCTAGGAACAAGGAAAAACAGTGAGTTAGATCATGAACTTTTTCAGGGTGATAGTGAACATCTAGTGCTTTAAAATGAGTCCTAGTTCATAATTTTTGGATGTGTATATAAAAAGATATCATTTTTCAAATTTGACCTAAGAAAGTTGAGAACTGATGCAAAAATTGTAGTACAGATTTTCTAAATGAGAGTTTTTGGACTAAATGGAATAGTTGTTAGCCCGGGTCTTATTTTTTTATCAAATATATTTTCAAGAGCTAAAATTAGATCTTTGAACTACTGATTTTAGAGTTATATTGAATTACTCCTGAATTTTCAAAGCTTCAAGGAAATTCATTATTCATGACCCAATCTTTGAAAGAAGAGATTAAAGTATTATTTAGCCTATCTAAGGCTATTGTTTGGGTCACAAGTTGATCTTAAATGGTTAAAATAATACTCTGATAAGCGACCCTAAAGTAAGATGTTAAAGTTAACTTATTAAATATGTCATAAATTGATGCATTTCCTAATTTTACCCTCATTTATGAATGGTATTTTCAACCGTAATTCCCCCACCCCGCAACATATTTCTCTCTTTCCAAAATGAATTAACTCATTTTTTCATTACATTTAGTTGGGGCAAAATTATAACACTCTTGTTAATTTCTCTTTATGTGAACTTATAATAAGGACCAAAATTTTTTTCAAACTTTACTTATAAAAAGGACCTGAGTGACAATATAAATTTTACCTACGAAACCTTAATCTTCATTGTTATACACGTAGATTTTTGTTTTGACTCATTATACATGCGGATGACACCTTGGCAATAAGCGCCGTTACTTAATATTGCTCATTGTCAATTGTATTATTTGAGCCAACCCGTAAACGTGGAAAGAATTTTACTAAAGTAATAATTCATGACTTTTTATTTAAGAATAATAGTAGTAGCCATGAGTTCGTAGTGAACAACCTGAAACCAGAAAATGAGTAAAGATTTGCTAGCTAGTGCATTAGACTAGCCTATATGTTAGGAATGTGAGCCACGGTATTAATAGCACAAACTCCATTTGGCCAATTTGTATTCCTTTGGATAAACAAGTAGCCATTGCTTCCCCAATTTTCTCCCCATGAGTTTTTCACAATCCAATAATCTTTTCCATCTTTTGAACCATATCCAACAATCAAAACAGCATGATTTATGTAAGTTGAATCCCTCTCACAATTCCCTCCATCAAAAATTCCCTAACAAAATAAAAATATGAATTAATCAGGGAAACAAAAATTCAAAATCGTCATTGATATTTGATAGCAAACGAAATCATCACACTGTCATAATTGTGGTACATACCACTTTAGGCCTTATTATAAGTTTCCTTGTAGAAGAAATTTTGTCCTAAATATAAGTCCATTTACGTTATTAGTGGCTATTCTCCAATTTTATCTTTATTTAGTTCTCGCTGAAAAACATAAAAGCAAAATAAGGGTAAAGTTGAAAAATTTTATCAATTTAATGCATATTTAATGAATTTTCTATTATTTTTTAATATGTGAGAATTAGTTAAAATATACTTATAATAAGAGCCCGAGTGGTAGTTTGAGCCTTATGGAGTATTATTATACACATAAACCTTTGGAGTCAAATTAAAGAAAGATTGTAACCAAACAAAAAAGAAAGAAAGAAAGATTCCGGTCCAGATTATAATACATTTCTAAATAATTCATATGTAAGAATAAAATAATTAAAATCATTAAATTTATCGTAAAATTCAGATAATTTTCAATATTACCCTTATAAGTCACATTAAACTCTAACATCATATTAATTTCTACTCTTCCATTATTCTTATTAAATATGAGCATATATGGAAAAAAAATTTAATGCTCATTGAATTATCAAAATGTCTTATAAAATAGGCCAAAATTTTCTTGTAGAAGATTTCTTATAAAATGGACATAATGAAGAACAAATATTAGAAAACCTCAAAAGATTATTTCAATAAAATAATAAAGTAGCATAATAAAAAGATATCAAGGATTGGATGAGGAGCGAGAAAAGACTTACATCCTCGTATAGTTGAATATATGTTGCATCCAATGCCACAGTAATAGGCTGCTGAGCAGTGGCACATAAGAGAGCTTCATCTGATTGAGGTAATTTTTCATAGCTATTAATTTTCACAACTCTGCCTCCATTTTTCTAAGCAAACACATAGAAACCTCAAATTAGGTAGAGAAAAGATACCAATGTTGTAGTTTGTGACACAGAGAGAGAGAGAGGGAGGGAGGGAGGGAGGGAGGGAGGGAGAGGAAACAAACCATGTTATTGGCTTTGCAAACACCATCTCGAGCTCTATAAGGATAATCAGCTTCTTCACTAATCCCGCCGTTTTTGATAACCCATTCAAAGGCCCTTTGGGTATATCCACCTGAACAACCATGGCTTACAGAGTCACAGTCTACGAGTTCTTGTTCTGAAAGGGGAACGAGTTCCCCAGTGCTTATTGCATTTATTGATTCAATAGCTCCTATGGTTCCAAATGCCCAGCAACTTCCTATCAACCAGCAAATATTAATCCATTAGACAATTTAGATTCTAGAGAAAAATTAAAATGAAATCGATATATTCGCATAGTAAAATTCTATTTCAATCTAAATTGTTGTTACGAGTACAAGTTCAAAGAGAGATCTGAATCCCCAAAAACAAGCTTGTTGAGTTGGAAAACCCGCAGTTTCACTCCACAACACATTACTCAACCTCTTGCCGACCAGGGCCCTTATGGGTAGTTCTCTCCGTGACATCAACCTCTCAATGGAAGGTTCAATGTTACAAGCACTACCCCCAAAGAGAGAGTTCAATATCAAAAGACTAGCATATTGGGAGCGAGAACTTGTTAAGTCTAAAATCTCACTTCTCTTGTGAGGCCCCAACATACTTCAATTAAAATACTATCTATCCACTATGATATGTGTGTCAAGTATGAAGACTAAAATTTATATCACCATTTAATTTGAACAAAGGCAGCTTACCACATCTCTTTTGGTATTTTACTGGAGTCACCGCTCCTTTCTCTCTCCAATCCACAGAAGCAGGTGGGGCACAGTTGTTCTGCTGAACATTGTTGGACCTCGCGGTGGAGTGGTTGGTGGTCAGCGTGAGTAGCTGACGGAGGAACACTCTCTTGAACTCCTCAGAACTCATATCAGCAAACTTGTTGAGTCCCAAACGATACCCTGATCTCTTTGCATTTGCCTCTCTAATATACTTCAGATTCTTTCGAAATATCTGGTATCTAGTTTCAGTTGTTTTAGAATTTGGATATTTTTTTCCAAGCACCTCCATCCATTGTTGGAATATTCCAAACTCTTGTTCCCCTTTTCAAGGGAGAACGGATTCCTTAGTAGGGAATTCTGAAGAGAGACAAGTTAGAATGAAACAACAGATCAAGAAATAATTAAGGAACAACCTAGAAATGTTGAAAGTCATGCTTATTTGTTTCAGATAGTTACTGAGAAATGAAACTTCAAATAAGCTTGCATGGAAGTGAAACTAGTGATAATTATTTATAGTGTAATTCCACTTGCATGTCAAGGAAAGAGACAAAATATAAATACCCGTATATCGTACATAAATGCATTTTCCACCAAGACCATAGAATTTATTTTCCATTGAAATGATTCACATTTTGACCACATATTTTTTATTATACTTCTAAACTCACTGTCAGATTACTACCCTTGTGATATATTCATTATGAATATGAATTGGTCAAGCTCAAATCCATAACCACACGATCTTTAGTACTATGTGTTCAAGTTATTACAGTGAAGTTAAAATATACTTATTTTGTGAGGACGTAAATATATCATATTAAACTGCAGAGATACACATATATGATATATCGATCAATATATTCATTTTATATTATTTTCAATTATTAGTATGGTATAAGTTGCTTTATTATCTAACACATATCATATCAGCTATATCCATATGTATATAATGTAGGGAAAATTCTAAATAAATACCATTTGAATTTATTAAACCTCACAAAGTATGTTAACACATGGAAATAACATAAAGATGATAAGCTTCAAATTGAGATTTTAAAGTGTTGATGACTTTACCATTATGCCCCTTAGTTTTTTAAATTAAAAAAGAAAAAGGTGCCCTTGCCGAAGCACCATTGCCAGCTGGCCATCAAAGTTTTTATGCCAGCTAGCTGGCAGCCTGAACTCCGGCTGCAGGAGGTCTGGCACCAAAGCTGTTTTCTTGGGGGGATGATGTTTAGTTTTATTTTATTTTATTTGAAGCTACCCTACCTTGTTAACAAAGGGGATGGGTGGCCATTGGACCACCAAAGCCCCTTTGACATATATATGCATAAGTATATATATGTATAATATAAATAAAGGCGTAATGGTATTAACTAAATAAACAATGGAAATAACTAAATACGTAATCGTATTGACTAAATGAGTTATAGTATTGACTAAATGAGTAATTTTAATAAAATAAAAATATCTTTGTTGCAACATTGGAGAGCCTTGTAATATTAAGAAATATGATTTTTAATTTTTCAAATTACTTTAACTCATTGGTGAAAATGCGCCCTATGGTATTAAGGAATAATTAATTATTTTTGAATCACATTAAAATGCAATTGTTCGGTTTTCCAACAACTCCATAAATATATAATATTGATTAACAAAGATTATTATATTAAATAAGATGGGAAACCATATTTTTATTATATTGTAATTTTTACTAAAGGGCGTAAATAAATTCACTAAAGGCATAATAATATTAACTAAATGAGTAATATGATTGACAAAAGGCATAATGGTATTGACAAAATAAGTAATGATATTCACTATAGGCGTAAACAAATTGACTTAAGGTGTAATGGTATTAATTAAATGAGTAATAATATTGACAAAATATGTAATAGGATTTGCTAAATAAGAAATGGTATTGACTAAAGATATCTATTCATTGAGTGAGTACATTTACAACTTTAGTCAGTACCTTTTCTCATTTAGTCAATACTATCACACCTTTAGTAATTTCCAATACTCATTTAATCAATACCATTACATCTTTAGTCAATTTGTTTATGCATCTAATGAATATCATTACTTATTTAGTTCATGTAATTATGCCTTTACTCAATCAAGTTATTCATTTAGTCAATACCATTACGCCTTTAATTAGTTTGTTTACACCTTCAATGAATATCATTAATATCATTACTCATTTAGTCAATACAATTATTCCTTTAGTCAATATCATTGCTCATTTACTCAATACCATTGCGCATTAATTTATTTAGTCAATATCATTATGCCTTTTTTTGTATTATACATATGTATATATATGTCAAAGGGGCTTTGGAGGCCTAAACAACCCTCACCACCTTTGCATATCTATTTTTTAAAAGAAAAATTAAACCCCACCCCCCAAAAAAAAAGCCCCTGGCATCGGGGTTTAGGTTGCCAGTAGGCTGGCGGCGGTGACGCTCAGGCAAGGGCACCTTTTTTTCTTAATTTAAAAAACTGAGGGACATAATTGTAAAATCATCAACATTTTAAGATTCCAATTTCATCCCTATCACCTTTTTGTCATTTCAAGTGTGTTAACAGACTTTTTGGGTTTCATAAATTCAAATGGTATTTATTTGGAGTTTTCTGCGTATTATGTTTTTAATCGTTTTTATGCTCTTTTATTTTTAAGTTCAATTATATATATACACTGTTTTTAAAACAAACATGCGGAAACTTGAATTTGGAATTTGAATGGGTGATTTTATTACTTCTTATAGCATAATGGGCAGATTTGAAAGAACACTTATAGGCGAAAGTAGTATTCTTGGTTAACATAATCCATCATTGACGTGAAGAATTTTGATGGAACTGTGCATAGTCTGCATCTCATTATTGTGTTTAGACTATACCATGTGTTGACGGAGAAGCATGACTGTGTCATCAATAGTACTCCTTTAATTTGGTTCTAAATGTACGACTTAATTTATAATATAGAGCAATTTTGCACGATAAATTATGCCATCCATTTAGGACCGGATGAAGTATCAGCATTTGAGTTTCTATTTGTGAAAGAAAATAACCATTTTTAAAGCTTCTTCAAAGCGTGACTTTTCTATAAAAGTTTTTTAAAGGGTTAAGTTACATACAACTCTGTTAAGTATTTTTCAGTTATATTTAGTATTCTGAAATAACTTTTTGTAGTAGAACACATGATCCTAAAGTAAGTTTTGTGAGCAATTCTACCCTTACAGTTTTTTTTTTTAATGGTAATGAGTGCAACTAAAAAATTACTTTGTGGTATTGAATGCACTAAAAATTATTTCATAATACTGAATGTTACGGGAGAAAATAACATACATTTTTTACAATGAAAAATGCCCTAAAATCAATTAAAAATATTTGTTGGTTGGTTTTACTTCATTAATTATCCACACTCTTACTCATTCACTCTCCATAAGGTTGCTTTTAGAAAATAGCTCACATTTTTTTTTTTTTTTACATATTTATTGTCTTTAACAAAATTTAACCATATTTTTAATTTACATAATTCGGTTACTCATATCTTTAATTGGATTAGAGGTGGTAATGAAAAGCAATTTAATTAGGAAAATACTTAGGTCAAGTTCCATAAATCCTTTCATCAAGTTATCTAATGACATGTGATCATGTGTCTTATTTTCGAATTATTATCATTTAACAATAAATCCATATGAAAAAATTGGATACCTGATCATATATAATTGGAGAACTTGATGTAATGGATA
This sequence comes from Inga laurina, assembly GCA_963855925.1. NCBI lineage: Eukaryota > Viridiplantae > Streptophyta > Magnoliopsida > Fabales > Fabaceae > Inga > Inga laurina. The sequence continues at coordinate 58,951,027 of OY979701.1, forward strand.
TGAAAAATTTAAGATAACTATGATCCATTTAATTATAGTTAATGGTTAAGATAAACCGTGATTTCTATTTAGGCAAATATTCCTTTAGTTTTATTTATAAAGTAGACTGAGAATAATGATTTTGGTGTTATGTATATGGTTAGTCCTTGACCTTTTCTTATAAACTTACCCATATACCCCTTATTAAATATTTTTGTACCACTCTGGCCTTTACTAAGTTTATTTTAACTATTTTTCACATAACAAATAATAACAATTAAGTTATTCAATATGTTTTAAATTGATAAATTTTTTCAAGTTTACCCTATTAAAATTCTCTACACACACATTTACAAATCATTCTCACCTGTCTTTTTTCTTTCTCTCTTTTCAACAAGAATCAAATAAAAGTAAAATTGAAAATAATTTTTAATAGCCTCTACGTGGACTTATATTTAGGGAAAAAATATCTCTGTTTTGGCCATCTTATATAGATAACTCCTATATTGTTAGTTTTATTCATTATTTATCTTCAAATAGTGGTTTAATTTTTAAGGGATTTTTGTGCATATAAGTCAATGCAAAACTAAATTTTAAGGGGTATAAAATTGATAGTTTGAGGTTATCTATATAGGCTTGAAAGTTGAGGGGAGTTTCATATAATTTAGCCTAATTAAAAATTAAGTGAGATAAAATTATAAGGACTTGCATATTAATTCTCTTGAAAATGAAAAAAAAAAAAAAACAAAAACTGGATGACTTTTAAGCTATGCCAAGCTTTTTCCCCATTTGATTTATATGAAATATAATTTTCATTTTTCAAGAAATAGAATTATTAATAAAGTTACAACTAATAGGCCTTGGAGCACTACCACGGAAGGGACTTTTAATGACCGTTTTTTGGCCCTTTAGACGACTGTTTTCAGGGGGGACGTCTATCTTAGTGTCGTTGAAAATTCGGGAAAAGACGACCGTTAAAAAATAGTCGTTGTATGGGAGATACAACGACTGTTTTCCATAAAACAGTCGTTGTATCCTTTTTTATTACTCCCTACATCATCCCCCTCTGCTCCTCCACCATATGTGTCTACAAGTCCCCACGTCCTCCATATCTTTGTAAGAAAAAACCAGATCCATGAACCATTCTCTCATGATTAACTCTCTAGCTTCCCCTAATACTCATGGAAGTGAAAATCACATGTTAAATTTTCTATCATGACATATAGCGCATATATCATCATAACATCATTTCAATGTGCAAACTTCAACTTTCAATGTAAATCATGACATGCATATGGCCAAAGAGATGATGACATGCTTCCACGAAAATCCCTATTCTTCATCATCATTTTCCAAAGTGTTCTTTGAAAGCATAATGCCTTAACAAATTCAAAGTACTCATAAATAAGAAACTAGGAAAAGTATTCAAATATGCAAACTTATATAGCACTGTACAAAACCACTGCACTATGTAAAAAAACCTCTACACATCATCACCCCTCTATGTGTTGTAGAAGATGTCCTGACAACAGGTCTCGGATCAAATTAATGCCTTCGATTGTGTAGGGGTCCTGATCACCAAAAATCTGTGCGCAAAATGGAGAATATGTTAACATAAATAAATAAATTGAATGAAACAACTAACAATTCAATCACATGAAAAGAATTGAAATTCAATTGAGAATCAAGAAATGATCACCTGTTCAAAATTTGTAGTAAGGCCAGAGAAAATGATGTTATACATATATAGTATAACATAGAAGCCGCACTCAGTTTTCCCTGCTTGCTGTTGACACTATACATCAAAAGCAAACCGTAAAAAAGAATAAAGGCCTATGTAAAGCAATAGTCAATCGAAGAACTTGAATGTAAAGAACTTACGTTTGGCTGGAACCACTTTGTATGACCAGCTTTACCTTCACACTTCCCACCCATTATATAATATGTCTTCAATGCACTGTAATGATTAAAATGATAAACAAAAGACATTAAAACAATTGAGTAAAATCAAAAATCAATGACGGAAAAATAAATTTACTTACGTGTTAAAAATGTTTTTGATATCTGCGTTTGGCTTGCGACCCAATGAGTCAAACCAAAAGATGACGTTGATCGAGGGACAAGGAACACAGAGACTCCAATGATAACTATAATCACATGCATATATAGATTAAAATGAGGTTAGATAACATGATACTATTTAGCAAAGTGAACGTGTATAAATATATCAAATAAAGTTACTTGCCCTTCAACAATTGGTGCCAGATAACAAGGCAGCTGAGTCTGGCCTATTGTAGAGCCTACATAGCTCATCTGATCTTCCAACCTCTGGCTATTACATTGTGACATAGTGCCAGGACATAAGAAGCCATATGTAGTGGTGAGCTCTCGTTCCGCACACAGTTTGTGGAAGTAGCTACCACATAAATGAAATGAGAAATGACACAATAAATGTAGAAACCTAAAACCCCTAAATATCAGTGCATTAATTACAATTAAAAATTATAACTAAACTCACATGATTGCAAATGTGACCCATCCTACGTCAATCTCCTCCAAAGATAGGAACTCTCTAATATCTTTGTTATCAAGTCCATAATTATACGAGATTGTGCGACCCACAATCTCACAAGGCATCTGCAAGTCGACCTTATTTATGCTTTGATGAATATTTTGCAGTCGTGCTAAAAAGGGAAATTTTGTCGCATAATCTTGTTCCTAGTACCACACAAAATAAAGATTATAAGTAGAATGTCAAGGATCAAGTAACAGTAAGGTGTTTCCTACCATTGGAGGGACTAGCACAGTCTGAACAAGATGTCTAGGGCACAAGATGAAAGATCCTGTTGCTTGACCTAGATTGGCAACCTCACCATCGGGAAATGGGACATCTGCACCTTCCTCCCCCAGTCGAACACTTGCCACATTGACCTTAAGTTGATCGTCCCGGATTTGGTTATTATGGTGGGTAGTGGCATGGATGTATACAACAGCATCAGCAACAACACGTAGGTACGGGACTTCCAAATACAAAGTGCAGGGTTTTCCAGGCTTTAGTGAAGGACCAGGGTCGCCATGTCCAACCTCTAGCGGATTGTAACTACCTTTGGTGCTGGGAAAGGCCCGGGATTCCTGAGTAAGAGAAATGAAAGAATTAATTAAAATAACGTAAGGAAAAACTCAATATAATGTTAAATGAAATTAGTTACAAACCTCAGATCTAGACGCCACATTACACATCCCGCCTTGCATGTGAGACAACACCATAGTACTCATCTCACTACGTAGCTCACTCAACAACTCTTCTTTTAGCTCGTCTCGAAGTGAGTGACATAGCTCTGCTCGGATTTCCTCTCGAACCCTGGCCACAAACTTCTGACTCATTTCACCTCGTCCATAAGCTTCGTCTAAAGTATTTAGAGAGACTAACTCCCCTTGACTCCCCTCTAACTTGACCAGGGTGATCTAGATTACCAAGCGCCGTGGCTAAGATATCCATCCTTCCAGTTTGACTGAAGGAACCCTGGCTGCTCTGCTCTTCAAGTTCATCCTATGGCATACAATGGATAAATAGAAAGTAATTACATGCCGCCAATGTTAGAAAAATGAAACACATTTAAATATACTTGTTATTAAATACTCACAATCCTTTTAGCTACATAAGCAACGACTGGATTTATATATTTATCTCCCTTTATCCTCCTTGCTTTCCATTTTTTGTGACGCGAGGGAGGAGGTGGCTCCTGCACGACTATACTAGGATCTGCTCGGGCTGCTTCCTTCAATTTTTGCAATTCATCCTGCATCATCTTCTTTTCGAGCTTTCGATAACCCCCACGCGACATGTAATGAGGAAAATTGTTTTTCGGTCGCCTCTCTTTAGTTGCTTGACTCAATTTCTATATAAACAAAGAATAATGATAACTGAGTTAGCGATGTCAAGTAAGTTCAACTAAAATGTTTAACACTAAGATGAACACAATGTACCAGGAAATTGGGATCCTGCGGCGATACGACAAACAACCTCCAGTCATTTGGAGAAAGAAACGGATACTGTTTACAAGGATCCTCATGACTCCTTGGCCCTTGAACATACTTGGTTGTGAGCGTGGACTTGAAATCTTTCCACCGCTCACGAACTTCCCCCATCCAATGCTTGTACATGTCCTTCGTATCGGGAACATCGTAGGTTTGCTACAAAACAAAATATATAGTAGTTGTTATATATGAACAAATAGAAATAAAAATATAGATACAAATACAACTTTACATACCAAAATTTGTTCCAAAATCATACACTTCGTGTCCTTTGAAACTTCCCACCAGGTAGGAATTAGAATGCTAACTTTGCTCCGACCTAAAAAGCCAAGGAAGCTAATGAACGTATCTCCGTCTGGCCTGAGTGGCTTCAAATTAGCATCAAATTCCACATGAATCCTGCTCGCTTGTTGTTACTCATGACGTGCCACCAATGATCACAGCTTCGTGCTTCCTCTAACCTTTTTCTTAACTGGTGAGCCAACAGAGTCGCCCGAATTTGAATTTGCCATGATCCTGCTAAGAAATAAATGTGACATGATAAGTAAAGTGAAATTACATGCACACTTTAAACAATTCAAAATCTTACTAAGAAATGAATGTGACATATGATAAGTAAATTGAAATTACATGTATACTTTAAACAATTCAAAATCTTACTTTAAGTGTTTTCCCAAATTCCTTCACAATGATCAACTCTAGCTGCATATTCATCATCATCTACCAATTCCACTTCAGATGGCATAGGCGGATTTGTAGTGAAAGGCGGCATGTCATCAAGATTCAAACTCGGATCACCATCCTTCTATTTTTTACTTTGGAGTACAATAGATAGTTTTTTATTTGCTGGATCATTGACATAAAACACTTGTTTTGCCTGACTTACTAGAATGAATGGCTCATATTTATAACCGACTCTTTCAAGATCAACTAGGTGAATCCAAATTGATCTATTTCAACAGCATTATTGTTAACCCACTTACATTTGAATAAAGGAACTCTCAACTTAGTGTAGCTTATCTCCCATGTGTCTTCAATAACTCCATAATAGACCATGGATGCCAAAATGGGATTTTTGTCTTTTGAACTAGAAAAGTGCATTGATTCAGCTACCACCATCACCCCACTATTTTGCATAGTACTTCTGTTATCCTGGCCATTTGTATAGAAAGAATACCCGTTTATATCGAAGCCACTCCAAGTTATGACCTCAAAAGAAGGCCCCCAAGCTAACCATTTGATTGTCTCAGACACATTGGTCTCGTGCGCTACCTTATCCTTGAACCACTCTATGAAAGTCTTGTTTTGCTCATTAGCTATCTACATGTCATTTTTCCTTGGATAGATCTCCTTTAAACTCTTTCTGTGTTCGGCTAAGTACGACTGAACTTCTTCCGTATTATTCAAGATATACAGGTGTGCTTTCAACACCTCTTCACGACACATACTCTTCACTTTGAGCCCTCATGTTCCCTTACTTGTACCCTTTCATGACGAGATTGGGCCTTTGACCTTGATAGATATTCTTTACAAAAGTCCATACCCTCTTCAACGACATATCTTTCCACAATTGAGGCTTCAGGTCGATAAGGATTTTTAGAATACCTTTTAAGTTCTTCATGTATCGCTCGAAAGGGTACATCCACCTTAGATAGACTGGGCCGCATAGTCTTACCTCCCTTACCAGATGAACTATAAAATGTACTATTATATCAAAGAATGCGGGAGGAAAATGCATCTCTAATTGGGATAGAATAGTATAACCCTCATTTTCTAATTCGTCTAACCTTGCAATGTCAACAACTTTGCTACAAATAGCATTAAAGAAACTGCACAACCTTGTTATTGTCCTTCGCACATCATCTTTCATAATGCCTCTAACAGCTACTGGTAATAGTTGTTGCATCAAGACATGACAATCATGAGACTTCATTCCAACTAACTTCAAATCTTCCATTGACACAAGTCGGTTCACATTAGAAGAATACCCTTGTGGCACCTTAATGCCTTACAAACACCCACACAAACTTCTTCTCTCGGCTTTTGACAATGTATGCGCTGCTGGCTCCATATATGCTCTCTTATCATCATCTCTTATTTGTGGATGCATTCGTTCTCTTATTCCCATTTCAACCAAGTCTAGTCTTGCACTAATTCCATCTTTTGTTTTCCCTGGTAGGTGCAAAAGCGTACCAACAAGGCTATCACATACATTTTTTTCCACATGCATCACATCAATACTATGTCTCACATCAAGACTACGCCAATAAGGAAGATCAAAGAAAATTGACCTCTTCTTCTATATGTTCTTCTCACTCGTAGTCTTTTGATTTTTACCAAAAGTGACATTGATTCTTTCCACCTGACTATAAACCTCATCTCCAGTTAATGGCTTCGGAGCCATTTCATTCTCCGGCAAACCGTTAAAAGCCTTCTTTAGCCTACGGTACGGGTGGAATCGAGGAAGAAATCGTCTATGACCAAGGTAGACTTTTTAACTACCGTGCTTGAGTTGATGGAACTGTGTGCTCGCTTCACATATCGGACATACTTTATGACCCTAACACTATAACCTGACAAGTTACCATATGTAGGGAAGTCATTAATTGTGGTGAAAATCATTGCACGTAGCTTAAACGACTGTTGCTTATATACATCAAACACATCTACACCATCCTCCCATAACTTCTTTAAGTCCTCTATCAAAGGAGCCAATTAGACATCGATATCGTTCCCTGGCTGTTTTGGTCCCGAAATCATCATAGAAAGCATCATATACTTGCGTTTCATACACAATCAGGGAGGTAAGTTGTAAATTACCAGCAGAACGGGCCATGCACTATGTGTATTGCTAAAAGTACCATAGGGATTGATCCCGTATGTGCAAAGTCCAAGCTGAAGGTTTCTTGGCTCGTTGCCAAATCCGGGATACATTTCATCTACTTTCTTCCATTGTGGAGAGTCAGCCGGGTGTCGAAGGAATTTTCCATCACAAACTCTGTCATCATAATGCCATGTCAACTTCTTTGCTTCTTTCGCATTAGCAAACATTCGTTTGAACCGCAGTATGATTGGAAGATACCACAAAACCTTTAAAGGTTGCTTTTTATTTGTCTCATCACCACACCTATTACCTCTCTTCACTTTGTATCTAGAAGTTTTACATTTCGGACACTCACTTAAGCCTTCATACTCATTTCTGTACAATACATTGTCATTAGGGCAAGCATGTATCTTTTTGTACTCCATACCCATCGTAGATAATATTTTCTTGGCCTCATACATATGATTTGGAAGTACATTCTCCTCTGGAAACATATCACACAACAATTCTAGTAACAATGTGAAACTACTGTCGGGCCACCCACAAGTTGCCTTTAAGTTGACCAAGTGCAAAATGCCTGACAAGCGTGTATACTTAGTACACCCAGGGTACAAAGGTGTCTCTGCATCACTCCGTATGCTATCATATACAGGCGTTTGTGCAAAACATCCTATCTCAACATTGTGAATCATGTTCTCTATTTTATTGTCATCTCCAACCTCCAAAACTTCCTTCTCGTGTGACGCCCAAGCGGTTACTTCCTCACAATGCCATATCCACCTTGTGTACCGAAGATTTATTCCATCACAAAGTGTTCCCTTATATCATCAACATCCCGTAGACTCTCATTTAAACAGTTGATACATGGACAAAAATACTTCCCATTTTTACTAGGCGCATTCATTTTAGCAAATTCAATAAACTTTTCTACCCCATTCTCATATTCTTCACTAATCCTCGAAGCATTCATCCAACGGTGATCCATTTTATTACCACCTAATCCATTTTCACAGACACTTAAGTTTAGAATAGCATATGAAACACTCATGACACACTGTTAAAACTAACAGTTCAACTACCATTTTCAAAGTTTAGTAATTCAAATTTATCACGCTTACAACAAATAGTAGCACCATGATATCCTCAGGTTTCAAAAACTTTCATCAACAAGCAATAACATAACTTACCAGCTAATCTTTAGCTTCCAAGGACACTATGTTTGTGATTGAGGATTTGGAAAAGATTCTACAGAGGCAAGGATGTAGTAGGCCGGCAACCCAAGGGAGAACGATGGCAGTAGTGATACCTACAGGTTTATGAGAGAGTTATTACCCAAAACATTATAATATAACCCAAAACTACTACATCTTTTATGAACTCAAAGGCATTGTTGAACTGACCTTGTTGATTGGAGTGGTTTTGGTTTTTAAATTTCTTTCCAAAGAATTTAAGGGCTTTAGAATATATGTCTGTGAGTGTTTTTTTCTTTTTTTGGGCAGAGTTTTTGGAAAATGATTTTTTTTTTGGTTTATACAATTAAAACAAATAAGAAAACACAAAGAAAATGAATTTTTAAAAGGACAAAACTTATTATTATTATGTCCATTTGTTTATATCTATTGGTCTAGTTTTCCCGTAGAAATAATCATCTTGCTGCTCCTTTACAGCTCTGTATTGGTCCATGTGCTTAATTTACCATCTCAGTTACTCATAAATCTTGGTAACACTTTTGTTGGTTTCTGGAATATTTTGATAGAAGGAGGCTGAAAATTTCAAAGTATAAATTACAATCGTTAAGGAACATTTAAACCTTTGGTTAAATGCATTATTTTGAAGGATTGTCAAGAGAGGTCTTGGAATTTCAGGAGTTAGACAAAGCAAAACTATTAATATGAGTATAATTGGCATTTTGGTTTATTAATACATCATTTGGCAATCCCAACTCATCCACAAAAAATGTTGGTTTTATTTTTTCTTTTCATTAATATTATTTGATATTTCTCTAAAAAAATTGGTCTAGTTTTTCAACTCAAATTGAAGCACATGAATTTTTATTTTTTTACACAATAAGATTTCACATGAATAAAATTTCAAAATTTTGTTTGACTACTACTATAAAAATCACATATGACAAAGCTTAATCAGACTTCATTTCGTGCTTTACGATTGGGTTTAATCTTGGGTGATGCAAATAATCAACCAATAACTTTGACATTGGTAAAGAATAACCTAATACCTACTCTGCATTTGGAATATTTCTGATTCCCATGAGATATTTAACAAGCACAACCAATCTCAATGACATACTAATTAAGCCTAGATTCAGTCACAACCGAAGTGCAAAATGCAAACTTTTTTTCCAGAACAGCACAAATTGACATCCAAATGAACAAATCAACTAGAAACAGAAAAGGGAAACTTACACACACACCGGAATAGACCAAGAACGACCAACGTTGTCTTCTTCACAACAGTATGCGAAGACCCAGTATGAACTACAAGAGCGAAAATAGAGCCTAAGAAGAGAAAACCAAAAGCAAAAAAAACAGAGGAAGAAAACAGGGCTACCTACTTGCGTTGCTTGATGCTCAGACTGAGAAGAGGGAAAGCGAAGATCATACCTGCATGCGACCGAGAGGGAATGGAGGGACTGCGAAGACGGTGGACGTCGGAGAGGGACAGAGGACAGAATGCAAGAGAAAGAGATAGGCCAGGAAATTTGCCCTATGCAGCTCGAGGGAGACACGAAATTGAGGGTTCAATTAGCGCGGGGAAGACAATGACAGAAACACGCGCTGATTTGGGGAAAATATAACCATTTTCAACGACTGGTTTTAAAACCAGTTGTTGAATCTAGTTTCAACGACTAGTTTTTAAACCAGTCGTTGAAAACAAAGTTTTAACTACTGTTTTCCTTGAAAACAGTCGTTGAAACTTCAGTCCATTGCTTTCCGTTCACAGAGTTGCTTTTTTACTACTGGTTTCTAAAAAAGGTCGTTGTTTGGTGTCGTGGAATCATGTTCTTGTAGTAGTGGAGGTAGTATTAATTAACATATTAAATAAAAAGATTATTTTTAAATATAAATTTACAAATAAAATATAAGTTTATAATGAAACAGATATACAATTTAAGATTTGAAGGGGAAAAACAAAGGGACAGAGATACATTCCAAAATTCTACACAATTATTTTATTTTAGTTTTGAAAAAATTTACCTCTAACCCAGCCCTCCCTTATAGATAAAGGAGGTGCATACCCGTACACACCCACCACATTGTCCACCTTGAGAGGCTAGAACCCATAACCTCGTTTTTAAGAGAGGTGTGGTTTACCAATTGATTCACATGAATTCTTCGCAATTAATTTTCTACACAACTTGGACAATTTAGTCCTCCAAGTAAAATAGATGACCTTGACTTTTCTTTCATAGAAAAAACCTTCAGAGAACATTTCTAAGTTAACCCTCCATGACCCACAAATGATCTTAAAGTAAATGTAAACCGCAATTATGTTTGAGTTGACTTATCAAATCAACCAAGTTTGCGTTTGAGTGGTAAGGAAACGGGACAGACGTATCACTAAACCGGGGAAAAGTTATTTGGGCGACAAATAGTGAAAAAGTCGATATCATATTATAAGTTAAAGGCTTAAGGTGCAAATTTAGTAACCAACTATTTTTCCCTATGGGCACCCAACACAATTAACTATTTTTGGGTATAAAAGTAGTCATATTCAATTTTTTTGGTGGCATATATAGCAACGTTGTTAATCAGGATTAACTTCCGTTACTTTTTGCACTGTGGATTCCACCAGTCTTCTCACTCTATTATTTTAATATATTTTTAGAAATATGTGTTTTTTTAATGGGAAAAATATCACTTAGGTCCCACAGAAGAAATTTTATTTTAGTCAACCCTCAAAAGATTGTGAAGTTTCATTGCACCCTGTAGGGCCAAAATGAAATTAAGTTTTGATAGTGACACGACAATAATGCCCTTTATTTTTTTCATAAGAGCATTTACAAGACAAATAAGAATATTCATAAGACAAATAAATGGATTTAAAAGAATCCAAAGAGTCAAAATAAATTTTTACAAGACAAATATAAGCATTTACAAGACAAATATGTGAATGACTAAAATTTGTTAGCTCCCTATTTTTTTTAAAAAAATCCTATTGCAAGACAAATATGGTCATTCACAAGACAAATAAGGGAATTTACAAGACAAATATGGGTATTTATAAGACAAAAGATATTTATGTATACTTTGGGACTGAACAAAAGATAATTGTATTGATGCTTATAGCAAAATAGTTTTCTTTGTTAAATTTGCACCTTTTCCCTTCTAAGAATATATTAAAATAATAGAGAGGGAGAAGAATGGTGAAATCCACAGTGAAAAAATGAATGAATGTTAACCAGGGTTAATAGCATTCCTATAATTCAAAAAATGATTATGTCTACTATTGCACCAAAAAATAGTTAATTGCGTAGAGTGCCCAGAGGAAAATAGTTCATTGCGAAATTTGCATCTTAATCCTAATTGTAAACTCAAATATATAAGTTCTTAACTTTTATTATTTACTCCCTCATGTCCTTAATATAATACATGTTTACCTACTTTGATTTGATTAACCTTATGTTTGGATGTAGAGAATTGTTTTTTTTTTTTTGGAGGGGGGGGGGGGTAGGAGGAAAACTCCTAGAAATAGTAAATTTATTTTAACATTTTTGGAAGTCTTCAATCACAGTATGCTCTCTTCGCTATTCCCCCCGCCCCCCACTTTTTTCTCTATCCAAACATAAGGTAAGGAAGTTAGTTTAGTTCATATGACATTTATTTTCTAAAACACCTTAGTCATCTTATTTAATTCCCTTATTCTCTCTCCTCCTTGATTATTGTTGAGGGAGCATCAATTGGGGGTAAATTAGGAAAAGATTGACAAGTATAAAAAAATAGTCTAATATTTTTTTTATATTATTATCCAATATCCTGTTCAGGGTTCGTTGCTGCCCCTCCCACCACAGGTGTTTCCTTTGGAACTTGGCCCCAAGACCTAGAGGGATTCAGTAAGGCCTTACACCGCTAAACCAACTTTGTGTTGGAAAAATTATGTATTATATTTAAGACCTGGATCAACTCCCCAAATGTTTCTTAGGATTAGAGGGAGTATATTATTAAACTCAATTTTATCTGATATGAAAGTTTTCATATCAACTTAAATTCGCACACATTTTAAAATCTTAATTAACAATTTGCTTTGTTAAGAAAAATGTCTATCCAAAAAATCCACTGAAAAGCATGAGTTGGCTATCGAGTCGACCAAGTTCACATTCATATGTTTAAGAAACGAGCAATTGGGTTGCTTGTAGATTTGAATGCTTTACTAATTCTGTTGGAATAGCTTAAATAAAAAATCTTACTGCGAGTAGGGCGAGCTGCATTATGTGGAACAAGATAAGAAATTCAAGTTAAACATGATCAAAGCTAATGGATATATTTAATTATTTCCCCAAAAAGAACCCACTTGAAAACCGCTCCAACCCACCTTGATGGATGCCTTTATTTCCAAAACCTCCACTTAATTTTGAAAGTTCAAACCCACACACGTGATTCACATAAGCAAAGGCATGAGAGGTGGGCGGCGAAACTTCCACTTTTTTAAAAAATAATTAAGTGAAGTTAAAATATTTAATTATATTTAATTAATTAAACATGATCAATGCTCATGGATATATTTAATTATTTCCCCAAAAAGAACCCACTTGAAAACCGCTCCAACCCACCTTGATGGATGCATTTATTTCCAAAACCTCCACTTAATTTTGAAAGTTCAAACCCACACACGTGATTCACATAAGCAAAGGCATGAGAGGTGGGCGGCTAAACTTCCACTTTTTTAAAAAATAATTAAGTGAAGTTAAAATATTTTTACTATTCTTTTTTTAATTAAGAAAATAATTATAGGATTTTAGTCTTCTAATATAATACGTCCCATCCTAAATATAATACTTGGTTGACTTTTTTTTTTGAGAGAGATTAAGGAAGCTAAATAAGTTACTTAATCATATCATATATTGTGTATGATTAAATTATATATCAATTTATAAATTAGAAAAATTAGTTTGGACATAAAAAAAAAATATAATACTTTAAAGTAATTTAATTAGCTTCCTTAATCTTCTAAAAAAAGTTAATTGGGTATTATATTTAAGACTGGAGGTAGTGACTATATAAGGGGTCTGGGTTCTCTTAGAATCTTTTTTCTCCTTTTCTTCTCAGAAGCTTATCTCCACCATCAAATTTAAAAAAATGGATGGTCTAGATTTAAAATTTTATAAAATCATTATTTTAAACATAAATAAGTAAACTTACACTCTTAAAACATGATCTACACAATTCATAACTATAATACAAACACAAGTAATGAAAAAATTAATTTATAAAACAATATAATTATATTTTTAGAAAATATTAAATATGAAACATTAATTTTTTGATTTAAGGGTGGAGATAAGATTCTGAGAGGAAAAGGAGAAAAAAGATTCTGAGAGTATCCTCTTCCCTATATAAGACATCTAACTACTCCACAATGATTAAGAAAAGTAGTTTGTATCATTCAGATGGTAAAAATTTAATTATTACTACTTTCTAAGATTACCCTCCAATTTTTCTTTTTTTGACCTTTAAAATTACCCTCCAATTAAAACCATTGTAACTTAATTACTCTTAATTTCTTTCTTACATAATCTCTCTCCAATTTAATTAATTAATAAGGGCATTTGATGAAAGGAAAAATTCAATAGTAGTACTATTAATAAGTTTTTGCAAGGTGACTTATATTTAACGCCATAAAAATCTTTCAGAAGATGCCTTATATTAAGAAGCACATAATTGAGGTTTCTTGAACAAATAAGAACAACTGCAAGATCTGTAAACACCACTACACGAGAATTAGTCTAATATAGTCTAAATTTGTCTAAGGCAAACACAATAACAAACAACTCTTTCTCTATAGTGGGATAGCTCACTTGAGCTAAGTCAAGTGTCTTGGATACATAAGCTATTAATCTACATAACTTATCCTCTCTCTGACTAAGCATTGCACCAATAGCTTTGTTAGAAGCATCACAAGATAACTCAAAATGTAACTTCTAATTAGGTGCAACTAAAATAGGAGGTGTCACCAGCATTGATTCAAGAGTGTCAAAGGCATGTTTACACTTGCCATCAAAACAAAAATTAGTTTCCTTTTTAGGCAAAGTGGAAAGGGGAAGGGCAATTTCACTAAAATTTTTAATAAAACGCTTATAGAATCGCGCATGTCCAAGAAAATATCTCATTTATTTTAGATTCGTAGGATAAGGAAGTGATGAAATAACTTCAATTTTAGCTCGGTCAACCTCTATTTCTTTAGAGGAAATAAGGTGACCCAAAACAATGCCACTATCCACCATGAAGTGACACTTTTGATAATTCAAAATAAGATTCTTTTTCAAACATATTTTTAAAACAAGCTCAAGGCTAGCAAGACACTCATCAAAATCAATGCCACATATGGTAAAATCATCCACAAAAACCTCCATGTTATGCTCTAATAAATCACTAAAGATTGACATCATACACCTTTAAAAGGTGCCTAGAGCATTACATAATCCAAATGGCATCCTTCAATATGTGAAGGTACCAAAAGGACATGCGAAAGTGGTCATTTTATGGTCCTCAAGTGAGATAGGGATTTGAAAATATCCAAAGAAACTATCCAAGAAACAATAATGAGACTTTCTAGAAATCCTTTCTAACATTTGATCGATAGAAGGCAAGGGAAAATGACCTTTTTTGAGTTGCAGTATTCAACTTTATAAAATCAATGTACACTCTTCAGGCATTATAAATTCTTGTAGGAATATGCTAATCATTGTCATTTTTCACAATAATGATGCCACTTTTCTTTAGTACCACATGAATAGGAGACACCTACTCGCTATCAGAAATGGGATAAATGTGTTAGAACCGGCTATCACCCAAGAGGGGGGGTGAATTGGGTGTACAATAAAAACTTAAGAACTTTGGAAATCTTTTCGTATCTTAACAAAAGTGATAAGTATGAAGGTTTATAAATCAACAGTTAGATTAAATAATATATGCTGGAAATATAAGAGTTTAGGGAAGAGAATATGCAAACTGTGATTTATCCTGGTTCGGTCCAATCTGTGATGGCCTACGTCCAGTCCCCAGGCTCCTCCTGAGATTTTCAAATCCACTATCTTCTTGTTTAATCCGGGCACAAGAAAAGCCTTTACAATCCCATAAGTTTAGCCGGGTACTTGTGAAACCTTTTACAAATCTCTCACTGAAATACTCCCCCTTACGGCAAGTCTTACGAGCAGAGCAATTCCGAAGATCTTCCTCTCCTGCTTACTTATGCAAGTCTTACGAGCAGCAACGTTCTCTCCTGCTTACACTCCTGTAAGTCTTATGAGCAGCAACGTTCTCTACTGCTTGCACCTTGTAAGTCTTACGAGCAGAATGTCTTACGGCAATTCTCTCTACTGCTTCCCCGTAATAAAATCAACCCTCTCAAGGTCCCTCTACCTTGAGATCAACTCAGAAATATAGTTGAAGGTGTTTACAAACTCTCTCACAGAGTGGGTATAATGCTCACTGAAGTACAATACAAATAATCACTCTCTCAATGATAAGTAATACAGAAACTGAAAATAGAGAGTGTATGGGTAGAAGCAGAGGATTCATGTTACACGCATGTTGGTGTCGTTGCACTATTTTCTCTGTCTCCTCTATCTTTCTCAGCTCCTCATCAAAGTTGAATGCTGTCTCATTTATAGTTGATGAAGATGATGACCGTTGTGAGCATTCGTCCGTTGGAGTCCCATTGCTTCATTTGAACGTTTGAGCATATTTGAAAAACAAGCTCCTGTCCGTTGTGGAGCAAGGTGGAGCGTCTAGTTGGAGAGCAAAGAAATTCATTTTGAGCTGTACATCACGTTGTGGAGTGTTTTGTGTTTCAGACAATTTTTCATGGTGTGTCAGTTGCTTGTCATGGTAGGTAGCCGCCATTCAGTGTGTAATGATGGAGTTCAACGTAATTGACTTTTATTTGAATCTGCAAGCTCACCGTTAAATTTCCTGTTTCACACTGCAAAATACTTAATCATTAATATGATGAAGTATTAGTCATGGGTATGTTGGATCATTGGTCAAAAGATGATTTTCTGGCTTCTGTGACTCATCATGTTGAGTGAAGAATTTTCATACGTAACCTCCATTCTTGAAGATTCAACCCAAATATGTAAACTCCTGTTTTACACTTGAAATATATGTTAGATAATGTTTAGAAACAATAACAAGTGAAAACATAATGATTGTATAACGTTTAACCATGTTTGGATTGATTGCTATGAGGTTCTGTGTTTCTTCGTTGCTTCTGTCAGAGCTTCACTTCGAGTGCAATATGGCTCACTCGAGTGCAGTTCATATTTCCACGTTCTGACTTCCTCTCGGGCAAGCACTCGCAACTTTTCTCTCGTATCTGCTCGAGTGAATTCTCAACATCACTCGAGCACAAAACGTCATGCTCGAGTGCGCCTTCAGTTTTCACGTACATGCTTCTTCTCGGGTTGTCACTCGCACATCATTTTACAAGAGTGAGATTTTGTGCTCGCGAGTGATATGGTTCCTCACTCGAGCACACATACCTCTGCTCGAGTGAGACGCATATTCTCAAGGAATATGCTCTCAAAATCAACACTCGCATCAGGATTTCAGAGGGATGAATTTATCACTCGCAGGTGATGTGGTCCTTCACTCGAGCACACACCTTCTGCTCGAGTGAGAGATCATCCAATGCTCGAGCATGAATCCTAGTGCTCGAGTGTTGCAACTTTCTTCACGTTTCATATGCTTCTGGACATCACTCGCACGACATTTTTCAGAGAGAAAGTTTTTGCACTCGCGGGTGATGTGGGGCCCCTTTAGAAAAATTTGATTCATTTGATTCAAATGATGTATCATAAGAATGCTCTTATCATATGCATTCCAATGCAACAAGAATCAGCTCCAAACTCCTTGTATTCTGTAAGTTATGATCGAAGGAGTGTATATTTCGCTAGTCTGCACAAGCATCAAATTCCAGAAGGCATAGCTCCTAGAATATACGTTCAAATTATGCAAATTACCTATCCATGGAAAGATCTTTGAGTCTTCTTTCATTTGGCACTAGTCTCGTCTCAATCTGATGTGTGGTTTGTGAGATATACTCAAAATACCGAACCTGTGTCAGAAAGTGACGGTGATTTCAGTTGCATTTTCGACGAATCATATCTCCTTCATTTGATCTTCTTTCAATGTGATTCTGGTGCCACTTTTACGTGTTGGGAGTCGTCTTTCATATGCCACCGGTTTCGGGTCAATCCGACGTGTGGTTGGAGAGATATGATCAAAATACCAGACCTCGCTCAAGCTAAACGTAAAACAGAGTAGAACAGAGTATTCTCCCGTGCTCGAGTGAAGTGGTCTGTGCTCGAGCATGTTCTTCCTGTGCTCGAGCATAACACCTCTAGAAGTGTCAAAACTCATATATAAGTCATCTTAGCTTCATATTAACATATTCCAACCATTATTTGATCATAGAAACCTCCGGTAACATTATAGAAACCTCCAGTATCACTTCTAACAACTTGAATCTTGATCTTCTTGTAAGATCTAACAAGTTCTTCTTTCTTCCATATCTTTCTTCTTGATTTTTCTCTTGATAATATTTCTCCATGACCCAAGTAAACATCTCCTTGACTATCTTCAATTTCTTCCTTCTTCTTCCTCTTGTTCATTTTCATTAATTCAATCTTCTTCATTCTTTGCTTGACTAATCTACAAAATATGTAACATTAAATATAGTAGTTAGTCAAAGAAATACATTATATAAACTTTTTGCTCTTATCACTTCATATCTATATTTGACATCATCAAAACTAATCATATCTAACATTCTCCCCCTTTTTGATGATGACAAATCCTTTAAGAAAAATATGTCTGAATGAAGTGCAACATGCAAAGTGCAATATACATATTATATATAATGCAACATACATATGCAACATACATATTAACATGCAAAGTGCAATATACATATTATACATACATATGCAACATACATATTTTTCTTACATTTTTCTCCCCCTATTTGACATCAGCAAAAAGTTTGAAATATAAAGAAGTAAGGCTTGTGGAGAAGTAAATAGAGAAGAAATTACTTTAATCAAAATGAATGAATCAAGAAAACAATTGACTCTCCGCTATGTGAAAGAACTTTCATTTTTTAATGAGAGGGAACTAAAAAAGAAGGTTTTCAAGAAAACTTTTATAATCAAGATAAATGAAATATATGAAACACATTCTTGAAATGTAAATAGTGAAGGTTTAGAAATGCTCATGTAGATTTGGACAAATGATGAAGCGCTCCATGAAGTCTGTTGCTTTATCCTTTGGCAATGCTGGTGCATGCTGTTGTGCTTTGTATAACTCTGATGTACACCACACTTCTGTTATGCAACTCAGATATATATATTCATGGTGTTGCCAGGATTCTCCAATTGAGTTGAGCTTCTGTTTAGCATGTTCAATGTTCATTTGTATTGGCATATGTATTTGTTGCTCTGAATGTTACAGCCAATATATTTTCCTTGATTGAGCATTAAAAACATCCTCAAAGTTGAAAGAGTCTTCTTATAGTATGTTGAGGAATGCTATTGCACAAAACAAATTCTCCTGTTATAAATTTAAATCTTTCTTTGCAAAGAGAATTGTTAGTTCAATCAAGTAACAAACCATTCCTTTTCATATGATATATTAAAATTATGATTGTGAAAAGAACAGTACAAGAATAACTCATCATCAAAACTAATCAAGACATGGTAAATATAGATGAGTATATTAAAAGAATTTTCTTCTCAATAAGTTTTCAAGATAAAATACTTATGAATGTGAAGCTCCCCCTTAATTGATGCATGGTTTTAAAAAATTTTGGAAAATAGTTAATAACTCTCCTAGATTTGATAAACCATTGGAAACTTTATAGAGAAAATGATTTTGAAAGTATGAATATTTAGAGAGAAATTAAATTTGAAATATGATAATGCTATTTAAAGGTTTTAAAAGATATAATCCAATATCACCTGAGTAGTCACTTGAGTGATTCTACTTGACCATTGGTTGATTGTTTACTCAAGTGGTGCAACTCAAAGATTTTGAATTAAGCAAGAATACAATACCTCACTCGAGTAATATCGTAATCACTCGAGTTATAATCCTCTGTAGTCCATTGATGCTTCATGTCCTAGTCAATATTGGATGATGTGACTGGTACTGAGGGATTCTGAAGTGTAGTCTTCTATGAGCACTTTAGGATACCAAGATGAGCTCAGAATAAGACCTTAGGATTCTAGTTGATCAGCCGCAGAGTTGTTTAATCTTGCCATTCATAGAAGTGATGAACTCAGTATGTTTGTAGCAAGCTCTGTGTGATTGTTGAAGCTCCTCTCTCAGAAAGCCTTAGACAAATGGACCAAAGAATGAAGAATTAGGGAGACCAACTCTAGCAAAGTGTTGTCTCTCCTTGTTCACCATAGCTCTAGTATAGGTATAACAGATAATCCAGTGAAGATTTAGACATAGAGCTAGGATAGTAGTTAAGAATCCTCATAGGCTCATCAAGCTTGATGATTCTGTGCATCTCAGCATTTTCCTCTGAACATCTCTGTTGGCTCCATATCATAGTGAAAATGTCTGATCACCTTGAAATGATAAGGAAGGTGGGTAGGCAACAAAGATTCATATTGGATAAACTTATTCTTGACTCTGTGCTATTTTGAAATAATCTCTGCTGGGTCTCCTAAGAGATCTTCCTTCTCTTTCTCTTTCTCTGATTGTATCACTAGCTAGTTATTTGCTAGTGATGGAGTGTCATTTGAGTAATATCACATATTCTGCTTCAACTCACGCTACAACACTATCAGTCATGCCAAGCATTTTGATCAACTCCTGTAAAAGTATAAACATATGCTCTCTGGTACCCATCTTCTTTTGGGTCCATACAATATTAGACATAGAAACTCTTATGCTCGTATATAATTAAATCACATGATATTTAAGCAAAGAGTATCATAAACCAACAAAGATCAAGATATAATTGTATCCAATAAAATCAAGTCATTATAAAGCATAATGAACAAGTGATACTATGAATGATGATTTCAAAGATCAATGACAATTTGTAAATACATTTTAAATAGAAATTATGTCATTGATAAGATTTTCATGCAATAGATGTAAGTTGGATCAAAGAGAGTAGAGAATCTATCCATAATGACCAACTTTTATGAAGTGATAAATCATGAATGAAACCAAATTTTCAAGAATGATAATGAGATATGCCAATTATTTCAAAATCTCATATGTTCTTTCGAATCATAAATATGCATTATGGCATTAAGATTTTGAATGTATGAAAACTCATTTATGACGCTTGTTAAACACCAATGCTTATGCCAAAAACAATGGAAGTCAACAGTTATAAAATATATATCAGAAAACTTCACTAAGGAATTCAACTAAGATAACATGTTAATTATAAGAGTTAACATGTTGGAGAATTTTCCCAAGAACAAAAGTCATATGAAAAATGAATTAGCCAAAATGGCTTATCTTGACATATATAAGCATGATGACTTTAGTATTGATCAAGAGATAACCTTGCCTCTTAGAGTTGAGTCTTAAAATTGATAAATATTCAAGGCAACAGGACTAAAAGTGCAAGATTCTAGTTACTCAAAAAAATGGATGAAGACAAATGGTAATGCATTTGAGCAACAACATGAGTATAAGAATTTATGGATGATGAAGCACATACTCATTGATCCAAATGACTAGAGCTCTAGAATATTATCCCGGTAAGTTATTCCACAATAATGGTTAATGCATTAAAATTCAATGCACTAATGAACATTTATAATGCTTGGAATAACGTAGCCAACTAATGATTTATGCAATAGGCACAAGGCTTTCACATATAGAATTCTTTTCTAGGGAATACACTTGAAACTCATATAGATAGTTAACTTGTTAGACATAAGATCTAACTTGTTACAAAATAAAAATTGAGGAGTTCAAGTAGTAACAGGTTTAAGATTAAGAAACAAGTATGTGAATGATGAGGAAAACTCTAGTGGATGGATTTGAAGCATTTCTGACTTTCAGTATATATGAATATTAACTTCCAATTTTGAAATAGATTTAAATGCAAACAAAATATGAAAAATTTTCAAATAAAGTGTATGCATTTTTAAGATGAATTGAAATCCAAGTAAATTTGTGAAATATGTGTTTCAAATTTCCAATGCATAGAAAAATCATGCACAATTCTATTTTGATATATTTAGCAATCTGAAAATATTTTGAAAAACCATAAATCATTGACTGCTAATGATATGTAGTAATGAGCAAGAATTTACCACTCAAATTGAGTTGGAAAGAATGAGTACGATGATTGAATTTTGAAATTACTCATACAGCGTACCTGGCTTGAGTGTAACTTGTAGACACCCAAGTTAATTTCCATCTCTTTGTATCTTTGTACTCAAGTCCTCCAAGATCACTTGAGTAATCCATGTTTTAAAGATAATTTATGCATTTATATCTGTGGCAATCACGAGTTCTTGCTGCACTTTCAGGTGAGTTCTCTATGCACTAAAGTGCGCTCCCGTCTAACTCGAGTATGTGACATTATTCTTGATGAACACGAGAGTGTCAGTACTCAAGTGTTAACATGCTTTACACTCGAATGTCATGCTTCTTTTTCAAATTGTTCCTGTAAAATTCTTATAACCATTTTTCTTCCTTGGGTATCCAATTCTACTTGGATCCACTTATGGTTAGCTTAAAAGAATCATAATTCATATGCTCTAAGAATATAATTAATTTGAGACAATTGAGCATAATGAATTAAACATGTCTTTATGCATAAGAGAAATATTATCTTTTCAAATCATTATACATGCATAAAGAATTAACCTTTTGAGCATTACAATACCTTTATAAATAAGTCTATTAAATGGCTTTTTAAGAGATGCGAAAACATAATTTCAAAATTATTTGCAATGCTCATTCCTAAGGTTCCAAAATATAAAACCTCAACAAATATTACAAACAACAGCATAGGAGGTTTTATCATTGTGTACCTTTGCCTTAGATATTTG
This sequence comes from Inga laurina, assembly GCA_963855925.1. Taxonomy (NCBI): domain Eukaryota; kingdom Viridiplantae; phylum Streptophyta; class Magnoliopsida; order Fabales; family Fabaceae; genus Inga; species Inga laurina. The sequence goes on from OY979701.1 coordinate 58,973,139, forward strand.
GAGGATTGCTTTTGCTTACCCATTGCATCTTTCTATGATGTTGAAACTTTGAATATCTTGCTTTGGGTGCTGGCAACCTTCTCTTTAAATATATAGACTCCAGGAGTCTTTTATTTGATGCTTGAGAGATCCTCCTTTTCTTGTTCTTCTCAAGATAGTTGAATGGTACATTGTGGTAGCCCTTCGTTGAGGTAGAACATACTCCTTTTATCCATTGCTTCTTTCTCTGTTTATATTCTGTAACTCCAGCAATGGGTGCCTTGAGAGTTCTCCTTTTTGATATAAGTGATATGAACCTTTTTATTGGCGCATGAGAAACTCTTGGCTTATTCTTTATCTTCTCCGTACCCTTATGTCCATTCTTCTTATAATCAGTCTGCACACATAAAGTACTAGATGGATATTTTGGTACCCACATATACTTGGGTCCTTGATTGTTAGTATTAACCTGTACATGTTTCTTCGGTACCTAAATATACTTATTTCTCACATGGGAATTTCTTCTAATATAGCATGTATGAGAAATATGACCGGATTTGCCACAATAATTGCAAATTGTATCAAAATATGCATTATGGGATATCATGCAAGTATTATGTCGATCATGAGAGTAGAAATTCGAATGGATTTGATTTGAATATTCTTTCTTCCCAACAAACTTTCCAGCATATTTGAAAACATTTTTGCTTTTCTCAATAGAATCACCAATTGGTTGAGAAACAAACTTTTGTAGACTTTGAAAATTAGTTTTATGAAAATCACACAAAGAATTGGAACTTTTTACCTTAAGTTCATCTTGAGCTCCGGAGAGTGGTTTTTCATGTTCGTCCATATTGAGCTCTTTTCGGGAATCCTCTTCTTCTTGTCTATCCATGTTGACTGTATGGAAGTGTTCTATGATTTCTTCATCTTCATTATCAACTTCCAACTGTTCATGCACCGTAGATGCGTAGCGTGTAGTTTCACATGAACTGTCAACACTTTCAACTTCAACACAATTGTTAGAAGCATAAATAGAATCAAGAGTGTCCCAGATATGTTTAGCATTAGAACAAAACCTAATTTTCTCAAAATCATTTTCGGTTAAAGCACTATATAGAATTTTCATTGCTCTAATATTCAACGAAAACATTTTCTTTTCATTCTCTGTCCAATCCTTTCTTGGTTTTAAATCAAAAGTGTTTATAAAAACATTCCACATATCAAAATCATAAGCTTTTATAAAACTAGTCATTCTAGCTTTCCAAAACCAAAAATCAATATCTTTCAAAAGAGGTGGGATTGTATAATCAAAACCTTCTGAAAGTATAAAACACCCCAAAATAGCCATTGTAACTCTTGAGACGGTTAAGTCCTTTAAACAAGAGCCCAGGCTCTGATACCAAATGTTAGAACCGGCTATCACCCAAGAGGGGGGGTGAATTGGGTGTACAATAAAAACTTAAGAACTTTGGAAATCTTTTCGTATCTTAACAAAAGTGATAAGTATGAAGGTTTATAAATCAACAGTTAGATTAAATAATATATGCTGGAAATATAAGAGTTTAGGGAAGAGAATATGCAAACTGTGATTTATCCTGGTTCGGTCCAATCTGTGATGGCCTACGTCCAGTCCCCAGGCTCCTCCTGAGATTTTCAAATCCACTATCTTCTTGTTTAATCCGGGCACAAGAAAAGCCTTTACAATCCCACAAGTTTAGCCGGGTACTTGTGAAACCTTTTACAAATCTCTCACTAAAATACTCCCCCTTACGGCAAGTCTTATGAGCAGAGCAATTCCGAAGATCTTCCTCTCCTGCTTACTTATGCAAGTCTTACGAGCAGAATGTCTTACGGCAATTCTCTCTACTGCTTCCCCGTAATAAAATCAACCCTCTCAAGGTCCCTCTACCTTGAGATCAACTCAGAAATATAGTTGAAGGTGTTTACAAACTCTCTCACAGAGTGGGTATAATGCTCACTGAAGTACAATACAAATAATCACTCTCTCAATGATAAGTAATACAGAAACTGAAAATAGAGAGTGTATGCGTAGAAGCAGAGGATTCATGTTACACGCATGTTGGTGTCGTTGCACTATTTTCTCTGTCTCCTCTATTTTTCTCAGCTCCTCATCAAAGTTGAATGCTATCTCATTTATAGTTGATGAAGATGATGACCGTTGTGAGCATTCGTCCGTTGGAGTCCCATTGCTTCATTTGAACGTTTGAGCATATTTGAAAAACAAGCTCCTGTCCGTTGTGGAGCAAGGTGGAGCGTCTAGTTGGAGAGCAAAGAAATTCATTTTGAGCTGTACATCACGTTGTGGAGTGTTTTGTGTTTCAGACAATTTTTCATGGTGTGTCAGTTGCTTGTCGTGGTAGGTAGCCGCCATTCAGTGTGTAATGATGGAGTTCAACGTAATTGACTTTTATTTGAATCTGCAAGCTCACCGTTAAATTTCCTGTTTCACACTGCAAAATACTTAATCATTAATATGATGAAGTATTAGCCATGGGTATATTGGATCATTGGTCAAAAGATGATTTTCTGGCTTCTGTGACTCATCATGTTGAGTGAAGAATTTTCATACGTAACCTCCATTCTTGAAGATTCAACCCAAATATGTAAACTCCTGTTTTACACTTGAAATATATGTTAGATAATGTTTAGAAACAATAACAAGTGAAAACATAATGATTGTATAACGTTTAACCATGTTTGGATTGATTGCTATGAGGTTCTGTGTTTCTTCGTTGCTTCTGTCAGAGCTTCACTTCGAGTGCAATATGGCTCACTCGAGTGCAGTTCATATTTCCACGTTCTGACTTCCTCTCGGGCAAGCACTCGCAACTCTTCTCTCGTATCTGCTCGAGTGAATTCTCAACATCACTCGAGCACAAAACGTCATGCTCGAGTGCGCCTTCAGTTTTCACGTACATGGTTCTTCTCGGGTTGTCACTCGCACATCATTTTACAAGAGTGAGATTTTGTGCTCGCGAGTGATATGGTTCCTCACTCGAGCACACATACCTCTGCTCGAGTGAGACGCATATTCTCAAGGAATATGCTCTCAAAATCAACACTCGCATCAGGATTTCAGAGGGATGAATTTATCACTCGCAGGTGATGTGGTCCTTCACTCGAGCACACACCTTCTGCTCGAGTGAGAAATCATCCAATGCTCGAGCATGAATCCTAGTGCTCGAGTGTTGCAACTTTCTTCACGTTTCATATGATTCTGGACATCACTCGCACGACATTTTTCAGAGAGAAAGTTTTTGCACTCGCGGGTGATGTGGGGCCCCTTTAGAAAAATTTGATTCATTTGATTCAAATGATGTATCATAAGAATGCTCTTATCATATGCATTCCAATGCAACAAGAATCAGCTCCAAACTCCTTGTATTCTGTAAGTTATGATCGAAGGAGTGTATATTTCGCTAGTCTGCACAAGCATCAAATTCCAGAAGGCATAGCTCCTAGAATATACGTTCAAATTATGCAAATTACCTATCCATGGAAAGCCCTTTGAGCCTTCTTTCATTTGGCACTAGTCTCGTCTCAATCCGATGTGTGGTTTGTGAGATATACTCAAAATACCGAACCTGTGTCAGAAAGTGAAGGTGATTTCCGTTTCATTTTCGACGAATCATATCTCCTTCATTTGATCTTTTTTCAATGTGATTCTGGTGCCAATTTTACGTGTTGGGAGTCTTCTTTCATATGCCACCGGTTTCGGGTCAATCCGACGTGTGGTTTGAGAGATATGATCAAAATACCAGACCTCGCTCAAGCTGAACGTAAAATAGAGTAGAACAGAGTATTCTCCCGTGCTCGAGTGAAGTGGTCTGTGCTCGAGCATGTTCTTCCTGTGCTCGAGCATAACACCTTGTGCTCGAGCATAACACCTCTAGAAGTGTCAAAACTCATATATAAGTCATCTTAGCTTCATATTAACATATTCCAACCATTATTTGATCATAGAAACCTCCGGTAACATTATAGAAACCTCCAGTATCACTTCTAACAACTTGAATCTTGATCTTCTTGTAAGATCTAACAAGTTCTTCTTTCTTCCATATCTTTCTTCTTGATTTTTCTCTTGATAATATTTCTCCATGACCCAAGTAAACATCTCCTTGACTATCTTCAATTTCTTCCTTCTTCTTCCTCTTGTTCATTTTCATTAATTCAATCTTCTTCATTCTTTGCTTGACTAATCTACAAAATATGTAACATTAAATATAGTAGTTAGTCAAAGAAATACATTATATAAACTTTTTGCTCTTATCACTTCATATCTATATTTGACATCATCAAAACTAATCATATCTAACAAAATGTTCCCTGCACTCAACAACTTAGACACATCCTTCTTAACAACATCCAGAATCAGAGGGTTCAGTTGCCTCTGTGGTTGCCTAATTGGCTTAGATGCCTCATGTAATAAGGTCTTGTGTGTGCAAATTGAGGGATTAATCCGTGTTATATCACCAAGTGACCATCTAGTAGCCCCTTTATACTTGTTCAAAACAACACTAGCCTAGGTTCCTCACTACTACTCAAAGCATTAGACATAATCATAGGCAGCTTATCATTATGAACAAGGAAAACATATTTAAGATTAGAGAGTAAGGGTTTAAGATCCAAATCTGGGGGTTGGATGATGGAAGGAAAGAGCTCAGTAGTTTCGAGTCCTCCAAGTGAAAAAGTGGTGTCCATAGTGCTTAAGGAAGGAGGTATCAATGCATCTCCACATGCTTTAAGTTCTTTACTTCTCTTATTAGAGCATGCACCCTCCGAGGGAAAAACATTATCATTAGCTTCTATCACAGCTCCTTGGGAATCATCAATGCTTGAAATAGTAGAACAAATGCCTTTATCAAGGCCATCAAATGAAGGCTGCATAAGACTATTGATGGCTACCATCTTTTAGGTAATTTAAGACATATTTTAATATATTTTGGAGGCATCTATGATAAATCAAAGGAATTTTAGTCAGATTTTGATAAGATATCAATTTATAGATATTTCATTGTAAATATCAAAGTTTAGGATAAAATAATGATCTCGATATTAAAGATCAAAATAATTCTATTAACAATAAAAATAATAATTTAAGATAAAAATGAAAAGATATTTAAGTTTTTACCATCGTCGTCGTCGTCATCATCATCGTCATTATTTCTGATTATCATTATCCTTTTTTTAATCTTTTCTTTGTTTTATTTTATTTTGCTAGATGGATATTGCACTTTATGGAATGAGGATCTAGGAACCTAACCTATATATAGGGGTTTAACTTGTTCAAGAAAGGAGGAGGAGATGCATTTGAATATAGAAGAGAGCAAGGGGAAAGGCATTTGGTTTCTATCATCATCTTCATGGGTTGACGAGAGGATTGTGGAGGTGACTAATTTGAAGACCAGAAACATCATGGCAAATAGAACTAGAGGAAAGGAATACAACCAAATATATTTGAGCTTCAAACTTGGTTTTCCATTACTTTTCTTCTCTTCTTCTCAATTTTTGATATGAACTGGGTTTTTAATCTATGTTTTGATTTGATTATGACTATGAGTAGCTAAATATTTTTGTTGTAGGATTATTTGAACCCTTATATGGATTGAGTACCTTATTTCCCTTCTTTTATTTATGATTAAAGTCTTTCATGTTGAATTTACTCTATTTTTCATGCTTCTTGTTGATTGACCACTGATAAGATTAATTAGTTTATTCAATTGATGCTTGAGAGGGCTAAATTGACTATAGAAATTGTGTTTAATTGTGTGGGAACTTGAAATTTGCAAGATGCATGGATAGTTTTGTGTCATAATAGAGATATTGAAGAAGCGTGAGCTTTGTGCTTGGTAACCTCTTCAAAATTAAGCCAAAGATTGCAATATAGGGTACCATCTTGAATCGTATTAATTACCCAGCAACTAAGTGCAATGATTGACATGAAACAATAAAAATGATTTGAGCTTTTTATCTATCAATTACTTTTTGCAATTCAAAATTAACTTGTTCTAACTAATTCTTTTTGTGATTTTTCTTGAAAATATGAAATGGAATGATGATGGAATTAATGAAATGAAAGAAACAAAAAGATTAATAATGGAATGAGCAATCCTTTATAGGAATGGCGTAAGTAATCATCACTTCAAGTAATTATGGGAGATTAATCATGCTAGTTTCAAAATGACTCTTAAAGAGCCACCCCTTATGCTAGGCCTAACTTAGATTGATTAATACCAAGCCACCTTACATATTAATCTCTTTAAATAAAGTTGATTAAGCACTCTAGCAATTAATGAACTTAAAATTGTATATAGCTTTTAATCTAATAACCGAGTGACAAGCCATGTCGTGGGGGCTATCAAATAAAACTAGACTAACTATGCACTATAGTGATGCTAACCTAGGTCGATCACTTCGAGAAGCCGATTATTTAGTCCCAAGGTAACTAAGTATTAATTAACAAATTAACCAAAGAGTGTAATGGAATTAACTAACTATTCTAAACTAAGTTAAACTAATATACTTTTTATGATTTTCCAATTTTAGTGATGGAGTGGATTATGCAATGGAAGAAGCAAACTTCCTTGATGGGTGACTTAGCTAACCTTCCTAGTTCCACTCTCGATGAGTTTAATTGCCTATCTAAGCCAAAGGACTAGCAAAGACACCTTCCCCTAGCCAACACCAATAACTCCCTAAATTCACCTAGACCCTAGGTTCCTTTAGTTAATTAGAGATGTCTTAAATGACTTAGCTTATATTAGACTTGCAATTGGCCCTCTCACTCTCAACCAAACCTAGACACATAGTCATTTAATCAAGAGCTCAAGAACATGGAGAATTAATCACAATAGGCAATCAACAATCCATTAAGCGAAATCCAATACAAGTAACATAATCTAGATTACACATACTAGTAATAATCCTCAATATATACATTAATTATAGTCCTAGACACCTAGCTAACTATGATCAAAGTGCATAAAGAGCAAAAACTGAAAATAGAAACAATTAAACTCCCTTGTTAGCATCAAGAATTCAGATAAGCTTCACCAATCATCAAGGAGTAGAGAGAATCATGTTCTCATGACTGGAGAATAGCTACACTGAGCCTTAGGCTCTCCTTTGGCCATCGAACAGTGATGCACGATCAAAGATGGGGTGAAATCGCAAATCAGATGTGCAGATGACAGTGGAGGAAAACTGAGATGGAAACTGATGGAGAGATGAGCGAAGAAAGGAGGTAGAGGTAGAGGTGGACAAAGAGGATGGTAGGCGATGGAAATGGAAGAATGGTGTGGTTTAAGCCGAATGGAAATGGAGTCTGGTGTGAGTGTGTCGCTTCTCTCAAGCCTCCACAATCTTCCGTGTTTTGTGATTCGAGACCTCACCGGTGATGAAATAAGATGGTGAAGGTGAAGCAACAGTTGACGGAGAGGACAGAGGTGGAGGGAACAAGGCGGAGTTTATGGTGAAGCAAGTAAGGTGGATCTCTCTATGTTCCACCCCTTGAATGATGAGAGAAGAAACCATTAAAATATGAATCAGATTGCCCAAAAACGCAACAGTGCTGAAGGTACTAATTTGGCATTTCTGAAATTTGGGTCCTTTATGTCATTAACAACTTCGAGGTCTTCAACTATCATTTCTGCAATATTTTTCCAGCTTTTAACTCTAATATCTCCCAAGTCATCTGAAATGAAAATCAACAACAAAATGTAATATCTTTCATTCCAAAAATTAATTAAGAGCAATCACAAATATATGACTTTTTTTTACCCTTTTAAACTCTATTTTCATGCAATCATTATTAATCCCAATTAATCACAATAAATACATTTTTGGCCCAAATAACATGATAAAATCCCCAAATAAAGTATAGAAATAATTGATAAAATAGGGATTCATCACCGAGCCATCTTGCATGACCACTTGATTATATTTTCTCACTAATCTTACTTTAACAATAGTCACTCATATGAGAAGTCAAGATTAATGATGCTAAAACTTAATGCTAAACACAATTAATAAATTCATATTCAATAAAACTAATGCAAACACAAGACACTACTGATTCACTAACCAAGCCACCTTGAATTATCACAAAATATTCACAAAATCATCAACTCAATAACTAACCAGCATAAAGAAATGATAATGAAGCTAATCAAACACAACGCCAAGTATCTTACAAAAGTGCAAGCTGCATTCAATCTCCAAATACAACCAAATAAATCAGTCCAACGTTATAAATTCATCCTAAAACCTAGGAATCACAAATAAAATTAGAAATAGAGCAATGAAATAGCAACAACTCCCTTATTGAAGCTCCAAGTTCATGCCATTGCCTCTTACTACAAAGGGTTAATGGATTTAGCCACTGCCCTTATCGAAATAGCATATCCAAACAATTACAAAGCCTTAGCCATAGAGAACTCTAATTAAACAATATATAAGTAGTTTGAGTTGAGAGTTGATGGGTGAGGTGTAAAGGTTCGATCTAGTTCACAGTGCCTCTGCCTTCTGTCTTGTTCATAACTCCTTTGGTTTTTGAGCTCGAGCCTCCATCTTCCTACAAGCTCGCCGATGGTGGTGAAGAAGAATAACGGTGGAGGCGCTGGTGGTCTATGGTGGTAGTCTCATCTCTCTTCACACTGTCACTCCAAGCTCCAAAACTTTTTATCGATTGTGCAAGAATGAAGGTCACCAGCGACCAAGGCTACAGAGGTAAAGTTTAGAAGAAGAAGAAGAAGTGGTCTGATGCCTCTTGGTCTCTGAAGTGTCGATCTTGAGCTCTCCTCTCTTCCCATGACTCGGGCTAGGGGTGAAGAAGAGGCATCAGTGGCGATGATGGTGAGGAAGGTGAGAGTCGCCTGCAACAGAAGTGGAGAATGAAGATAAAGGTGATAGTAGGAAGTGATTCAAGAGTGAAGCTTTCAAGAATGAAGAACCAAGTTAAAGGTCACTCTATCTAGCGCTCAGGCTAAGGTCACTCTATCTGGCGCTCAGGCTATGTATTTGTCGAGCTAATCCTCTAAACTAGACCTAAATTTTGCTGCAAAAATGTTGTAGTTTTGATGGGATTAAAGTATCCTTTTTCGAATTCATGGTACAAAACTGTCATTTCTGAAATTTGAGCCCAAACTGTCATTTTCAATTTTAATTCAAATTTTCAAGCACCTACTATTAAAAAAAATTCAACCAACATTAAAGATTCTTAAAAATCAATGATTAAAGATAAATGAAATTATTTTGGCAATTTTTCCCTTTATAGTCTCAATTTAATGTATTTACACTTAATCTCAATTTATTACAACAAAGGCATTTTAAGATCAATAACTATGACAAAATCCCTAAATAAAGTATGAAAATATATCATAAAAATCGAGATTTGTCAATTCCCCCGCACTTGAACTCTTGCACTCCTAAGAATTATACTAATCAATTCAAAACTAAGCACAAATAAAAACTTCAAATGCTTAAGGTTGGAATTAATGAATTAATTAATTATCACTAATCAAGCTAACACATGTCTTAATGTAATATCCCAAAAAGTGATTAAGGGCCAATAACTTCAAAAGTGGATGTAATTATTGTTGAATAAACACTTTTGGGAATGTGTTATGGGAATTTGGATATTTTAATGATTCCAATGGCTTCCTTATGAAAATTCGTGTGGGGAGAGTGTTTATTGTGAAATTGGAACCATTGGGAACAATTGTGCAAAAGTTGAAAACTTTGTCCATTGAAACTCTGTACAGGGTAGCCGATTTGTATGGACGTTTTAAATAGGCAAATGGTGTTTACAAATTCTGAAATTTTCTAGTCTTAAATTTCACATGTCAAGCTTCAAAATGTACATGTAGTTTGTATCGTTTTGATTTTTGAGCTAAGATTTATTGATTTTTGAAGTTTGCCCAGCGAAATTAATTATTTTCTGGAACAGTATGCAAAGATTGAAATTCTGAGAATTTTGTGATTCCATCCAGAAAAATTCTATATTTTTTCTTAAAACAAGACTCAATAAGGGTTCCATAGGCTTTGGAATCACTCCAATTCAATATTTCTAGAATTAGATATGATTTTTCAAATTTTAGGCAGAAATCTGCCAGAATTTCTGAAAAATCCGAAATTGTTGGAAATTAATCAATAATTAAATATCATATAATATATGATATTAAATACCATCAGCCTTCTTTCTCCAGACATTTTCGTGCTGTTTCAGACCTGAAACAAGAGAGAGAAGGTGAAAGAGTTTAGAGAGAGAAAGGGAAGAAATCTCACAAGGTAAGCCGATTTCTTCGACAATTTAGCTCCTAACGCGTATAACTCCAACTCTAAGCTACTCCTCTTTATTCTTTAAGGTTGTGAAGCTCAAAATTTGGTGTTTCAAGGGTTAGGGTTCAGCCACCTTGAGGAAAAGCTAGTGGGAGCTTAAGGTAATTTCCAAACCTTCGTATATTAACTATTCTGGTTGTTGTGGGTAATTTAATCGGTGTAATTTCGTCGAATTGCCATTGGTTTTAAATTTTAGAAATTGAGTTTCCTAAGGGTTATGCTGCCTTTAATCCATGGGCAATTAGCTATGCATTACCCACGGAATTCCGTCGGTAATTTCTCATTCAAATTACCGATGGAATTCTATAGGTAAAGCGTTGGCAATTACCGACAACAAAAATTCTGTGCGTAATCCGTCAGTATCTACCGACGGAATTTTTTCACTCTTTACTTTGTCAGTAATTAGAGATGGATTTTTTTCCCGTCGGAAAATTTATTTTCTGATGGAATTTTCTGTCAGAATTTATGACCGAAATTTTTTAGTAAAAAAATCCGTCATTAATTTTTCCGATGAAAATAATTCCGTGGGTAATTTCATCGGTAATAACATGGTTTTTTTTGTAGTGATATGAAATTTCAAAGTTGGATGAAAATTCTGTTAGATTTTCAGCAAGGTGCGAAAATGGGAAAAAAATGTGTGGGCATAATAGTCATTTTGCTAATAAAAATTGAAAGCCAATATTTTCTCTCCCCTTTATGGTGATGGATGTCCCACATGTGGAAGGAAAGAGAAAGTAAATGTTTGAACATAAATGGTGCATTTTTAGCTAAGCAAATTGTGGTTGGAAAAAAAGAGAGAATTAGAAAGAAAAGGAATATATATATATATATACATATAGAAAAGTGTTTTGTAGATAAAAGAAAAGCAAAAGAAACACCAAGAAGGAATCTACTTATGAAGGATTTAGTTAATTGATCTATTGCTTTCTAATTATGAAATTGCTCATCTTTCAATTGTATTGATGATTGGAACTTAGGAAATTGTACTTAATTGCCTTTGTTCAGGAGTACAAAGGTCTAAGTGTAGGGGAATTGATTGAACCATATTTTATATATGATTTTTCATAATTAAATTGGGATTTTGATGCATTTTCTAGGACATTATTGCATGATTAAGTACTAATTTTAGTTAGGGACAATTGTATTGAATTAATTGCAATTAGAGGCAAAATGTTCATAATTTGCTAATTATTTTGTGCGATTGTTTCTTGGACTTTCGATACTACCATGTGCTTAATCTTGCATTGTAGGTGTTTTGGAAGAAATTAGAGACTTTTGTGGTTCAGAATTAATTATTTTAAGAATTGGAGAAAACTACAGAAAAAACCCCACAAATTTTGAAAATTACATACTGTGAAGAAGAAAAGAGCCTAGGAAAAATCACAGAAAAGGACCCATATTTTCAGGAAATTTATAGTTGTACCTCAAAATACTTCAAAAATATTTACGCAAGTCCCTCTAGAAATATTTTTAATCTTTTCACTTAAGTCCCTCATCAAAACTTGCATTTTGACCAGGAACCATCAGGTTTGTTTGAGCTGAGACCCGACTAGGGGAGGGACCCAACATTGGTTATTGAAGTGGAGTGCTGGGAGTTTGAAGGATGGGGGCGCCGCAAGAACATGGGAAAGGAGACCTGAGAGGCAAGAGCTGGAAGTAGACCGGAGAGTTGAGATTACTGCACCACAGATCACCGTCGCCGACCTTGAAATACGTGACTGGAGAAAACTCAGCGCCGTTAAGAAGCTTGGAGAGGGGAGTGCATCGATCGACCTCATCATCATCTTCTTCACTATCATCATTACCGTCACCCTCCTCCATCCTCTTCATTTTTTTCCATTCACCACCGCCAACTTCGTCTGTTTCAACCACAGCGCAGCACCACCGTTGCTCTCCATTAACAGTGCCGTTCCTCCTCTGTTCTCATCACAGCCAGAATCAGTCTCCATCACCGCCACTGCTCTCCGTTATCACACCGTCTTCATTAATCCCCACTGCATCCTTCACCACCGTTAGCAGCACACCACCGTCATACTTCATCATCACATCACTTCCTTCTGTCTTCCACCATTCACCATCTTCCTCTCCATCATCTCTACTTCACAGCTCCAATTTCTCATTTCAAAGCTTGCACCGATCTACACTATCTTCACCACTGTCATTGGTTCTGTTTCAACACCATTGTGACTGCCAGCTGCCTCCTCTGTCTTCACTCTTAATTTCTATGGGTTCTACAAGTTTTGAGCATGATGTGATTACTGTTGGAGACATAAGTAGCTGATTTTGCTTGCTTCTTGGTGATGAGGACACATGCTTGAGCTTCAAGAACTACATAGGGAAGTCTTTGCTATTTCAATTCCTTTTCTCATTTGTATATTTGGATTACCTAAATTGTGGGATTATCTCTATATACTGTTGAGACTTAATTACCATTTGGATGACCTTGTGGATTGAATTCATGTGATTGGATTGCATTTTTCTGGCTTGTTGGATTTATATATGTATTTCCTTATTGGTTCAATGATATTGTGTTATCTACATGTTATTGTTAGGTAGTATGATTAACTTGGATCAATTAAGTGTCGTGTTATCGCATTTATATCAAGAGGAAGCAAGTTGCATTTATCCATTTCAATTGACTATTAAGTGTTTTTAAACAATAACTCAAAAGGTAGTAGTTAGCTATATTTGTAGGAGCTACTATTAATTGAGAATATTAGACTCAAGTGTTATCTTGAGGTTTTCTCAAGACTTAATGCACTTTGATTCCCATAATCTTATTGAGCAAGGATAGTCACTTTCTTCATTACCAAGAGCGTCCATTATTCATATCTTCACTCTTAATTTAACATTTCTCATTATTTTCCAAAAATATCAAAAAGAATAGAATTATTTTATTGTTTTTTATGAATTTTGAATTAGAGAAAACCAATTTTAAAAAACCTTTTTCTAACCATGTTTATAGCACTTAGTTTTATATAGGAAAGTCAAAATAAATGGCTCCTCGAGTGAGACGACTCAAGTGTTACATTGTACTGCAATTCTTGGATACAAATATTTTGCATCTGACCCACAAAGACAAGGTTAAAGAATAGATCTTTTTCTGCATCTTCATGTTCGTGCTCGTGATGTCTGCTCCGGCAGCAGCCAGGGTGCCTGGCATATCTATTTGGTGCAGGTACTGAACTCTTGAGAACTCATATCAGCAAATTTGTTGAGGCCCAAACGATAGCCAGAGTTTGATGATCTCTTAGCATTTGTCTCTGTAATATGTTTAAATTCCTCTGGAATATCTGGTATCTATCTTCACCCTCTTGAGAAGTTGTGTAGATTTTTCCATGATCGTTCATCCACATTTGGAACAACCTAAGAACTTGTTTTTCATCTGAAGGGAACTTGTCCAGATTAGAACCTAAAAAAGATTCCTGAGAAGGAAGACCTAAAGAGAGACATATAAGAACAGAAGCCCAGATCAAAGAACCAAGAAGCAACATAGTATTGCAGAAAAACATGTTAGTATTTATTGTTTCAAAATTCCAAGTACTAAGAATATTTACTTGAAACAACAAATAAAAGCTTGCATGGACGTGGAATGGCTGGTGAAGTATTTAAAGATCGTGAAAGATTGTTTAAATATGGAATATTCATGCCGTTTTTTGTTATTTACTGCGATATTCGTTGTTTCATCATTAATTCCATTGTGCTTAAGGTATTCTTTTAATTTGCAGTTCATGCATTGGAATAAGCTTGTGAAGAAGAACGAACATGTACCAGCAAGAAAGCGATTCGCTAGCATCTTAAATCGGCAAAATATCGTTGTGTGCGTGTTTAAGCAAAATATAAATGGTACCAGTGATTGCAAAAAATTAAAAACATGTAATTAATGGTATTATGAGTATTCTGAAAATACAATTTTCCAAATGTCTTTAGTTCATGTTTTGTTAATCCATTAATTACCATTCAACACAATTTCAAAATAAAAATATCAATGGGATTCCGGATTGCAAATAATTAATGACGTGTAATTAATTATAATAAAATTATTTTGAGCATACATTTTTTTAAAAATTCCATACTGTATGTTTTCATTAATCGATTACAATTTCTAAATCAAACTATTAATGGGATCCCTGATTGCTTATTATGAGTAACATGTAATTAATGGCATTAAATGCATTTTGAAAATAAAATTTTAAAATGTCTGTACGCCATGTTTTCATTAATCTATAATTACTATTAAACACTATTTCTAAATAAAAAAAATAAATAGGATTATTAATTTCGAATTATTAATATTGTGTAATTAATGGATTATTGAAAACATGCACTAAAGACGTCTTAGAATCTTCCTGGAAGGATGGAACTTTTATTTTTTTTAAAAAAATTAAACAAGTAAATGACATTTATGTAAATAATTATAAAAAATATTTTCTGTTAAGGAACCTTGAATTTTAGTGACATTTGGTAATTTTAGAGGACTCAAATGTTTTTTCTGAGAAAAACAAAAAGCTTTTTCTGGGGCACTTGAATAAAACTAGAACCATATTCATGTGATAACACATATAAAGAAAGAAAAAAACTAAAATTAAAAAAAATTAAAAAATGTGAAATTTTCAAATTCAAATAAAAGTTTAAGGTGGTCTCATAAAATTATTAAGATATCTATCCCATATTCAAAGATCTATCTAGTATTCCAACAAACTCCTAAAATTATTTAAATACTTTAAATAACATAATATAAATTTATTTAGGATACCTCCTACAAAATATTTTCAAATTCAAATAAAATTTTAAGGTCGTCTCATAAAATTATTATGATATCTATCCCATATTCAAATATCTATCTAGTATTTTAACAAACTCCTAAAATAATTTAAATACTTTAAATAATATAATATAAATTGATTTAGGATACCTATAATTGATTATTGTAAGGTAAATATACACAAAAATATTTTAAAATCTAAATTTTGAAATAAATCAGCATATATAAAGAAATAAAATATAAATGGATTATTAGTGATTGTAAATAATTAATAACGTGTAATTAATGGTATTATAAGTATTCTGAAAATACAATTTTTCAAATGTCGTGAGTGCATGTTTTCGTTAATCCACTAATTAGTATTAAACACCAAAAATTGGATTACGGATTGCAAATAAGTAATAACTTGTAATTAGTTATATTAAAAGTAGTTTGAAAATACAATTTTTGAAATGTGACTCTCTACGGCATGTTTTCATTAATCGTTTAATCATCATTACACACAATTGCTTCATAAAAATATTGATGGATTGTACTATTTTTCCAATGAAACGGGAATCATTCAAAATGTATAATCAATCGTATTAAAAGTACTTTGAAAATTACGATTTTTAAGAGGTCTTTACTGCATGTTTTTATTAATCTATTAATTACCATTAAGCACAATTTCTAAATAAAAATAAAAATATGATTACTGATTACCGATTGCAGATTATTAATGTGTAATTAATGGATAGCATCTAGCACGGGCAAGTGGCTAGACTTAAACCTCAAACTACGAATGCGACCTCTGTTGTAGAGGTTGATGGAGCATTATATTCTCCCTTAGATCTGACAAGACTCCAAGTGGTGGTATTTTACGACCACGTGATAATTCCCTAGTTGAAGGTTTTATGCTCAAGTTGGAGAATGGAGAAGAATGGAGATCATCTTACAACTGAATTGTGGGGTATCTCAGGGGATTGAAGCGAGCATGGGATAGAGGGGAAAGCAATATAATTATCAAATCTGATTCTACTGAGACCATTCGATTAATCATGAACGAGTTTGCAGAGATACATGAGGATTGAGAGGTAATCTTAGAATTTAAAAATACACTCCAATGAAGTTGGAAAGTTGACTTTCAAATTATATTCAGAGAAAATAATAATATAGCGGACACACTCTGCTACTTAGGGTCTTTAATTTAGTTTGATTCATTTCCGATGTATTAAAATACATGCAGTAAAGACGTCTTGGAATCTTCCTCAAGGATGGAACTTTTATTTTAAAAAAAAAAAATTAAACAAGTAAATGACATTTAAATAAATAGCTATATAATATAAAGGGTTCAGGTGTGCTTAACACTAAAACTAATTTTGGAGGGGCAATCATCACTCTAAAATATTTATGAATGTAATTTTGACCATGAAATATTAAAAATGGGGCAGTTCTTACCCCAAGATAACAACCTGTTAACCTTTGTTAAATTAATGTTCAACATCTTCATCAAAGGCATGGTTCTTCTCTCTTCCCTCGCTGAAATAGACCAAAGGAAAAGGAATTACCGAAGATAGGAAGGGAAAGTAATTAATTTTGTGGCGAAGAAGTGAGCTCCAAGTAGAGGAATGTTGCCTTCCACATCGTCTCTGCTGAATCCTCAAGCACACAAAATCCTCTATGCCTTCCCATTTTCCCTTCTTCTGCTTATCCACGCAATTTTTGTTCTAGGAGAACTGCAAAGTTTCAGAGGAAGCTTCCTTCCCATTGGAAAAGAAGTTTATGTAAGTAATGAGATTGCTAGCGAATGTGTAAAGCCTAAGAATCCCAGGTGGGCAGTTTACGGCAGTGGTTTGGAATTATGTTTTGGAGTTTTTTAATAATGAGAAGTATGATCCGCGAAAAGAATTCCGAAGGTCAAGGTATCCGTCTTTTTCAAATTTTCCTTTAAGCCTTATTTTTTAATTTAATTGCTGGTTTGTGAGATCGCAGTGAATGATCTAATAGGAGTTCACTACAGAAGATTCCTTTTCCTCTCCTTGGTTGCGTTCGATAATTCACCATTTTGCCACAAAGTTAATTACTTGCTCTGGCTTTGGTAATTCCTTTTCCTCTGGTCTGTTTCAGCACGGGAGGAGAGAGAAGAACAGTGTCTTTGATGAAGATGATGAACAGTAATTTAATAGAAGTTAACCTTTATGTTGGGGAGCTGACTGCACCTCCAAAAATAGTTTGAAATGCCAAGCGCACCTTAACGCTATAATAAATTATTATCATTTAAGGAACAATGAACTTTAGTGACATTTCATAATTTTAGAGGACTCGAAATGTTTTTATGAGAAAAACAAAAACCTTTTCCTAGGGCAGTTGAAGGAAATCAAAACCCTATATATTTTACGGACGGAGACACATAATCTTCCTGTAAATACCTAATCAGTACATGAATTGATCCCAAGATGCCTTCATTAAAAGGGGCTGTTAATCTTGTACACTAATTTGACCAAAAAAAATCTTGTACACTGAAAAGGTGCGTTGTTTTCTTTTCAACTTTAATTCATATAGTGGATTTTGGCTATAAGATTAAGGTGCAAAAATACTTATAAACTTTTCTGAAAATTGCACCAGACACCATAAACTATTCTTGGGTGCAAAAGTGTCCTTAAACTTCTCAAAATGAGGGGGAAAATGTTCACATCGTTGTCTAGTACAAACTTTCATTTTGTGGGACTCGCATTATTTTTTTTAATGATTATTTAATTAATAAACTCTCCTCTCTTTTCCCCACCCTCTTCTTCTTCAGTCAAACCCTACCCTCAGGAATTGATGACCCAGTTTGATTCAGTTTGAGCCATGTTTATCACTGGAGTGTACAACTCTGATCTCTTCATACGAATCAATCCTCAGATCCCAAGCTGTGAACATTGATTGCATTCAATGATTAACATCCTCACTTTTTAGCCAATATTAGACTAAAGGCCGTGGAAGAAATCAAAGCTCGAATTATAATTAAAGCTGGTGGGAGAAATCAAGGGTAGGGCCTCACTGAAGAGGAAGAGAGTGAGGGAAGAGATGGGAGAGTGTTTTTAATTAAATAATCATTAAAAAAATAATAATGTAGGTTCCATAAACAGAAGTTTGTATTAGTTAATGGTGTGGACATTTTTGCTCTCATTTCACTAAATTAATGGGCACTTTTGCAGCCAAGAATATTTTATAGTGCCAGGTGCACTTTTAAGAAAAGTTTATTGGCATTTTTGCACCTTAATCCTTGATTATAATTCCAATATTCCATATTGTTGGTGTAGTTTTAATTCACTAAACTAGTGTGTTTCAAATATTTTAATGCAATGTGATGGGATGTGAATTAATTGTGGGAAAAAAGGTGATAGAATGTGAATTAACGAGATTTTAACACTTGTGCAAAAGGGTACTTAATAGTACTATGAATGACATAAATTCTGTTAATTTGCTGATTCAATTTTTTTACATTCACTCCCTACAAAACTGATGTATTAATAATTCCCCATTCCCTGGACTCTAATATACCAAGTTTATTTGTATACTTTTTCTTCATTTTATATAATTGATTTTTTTATTTAAAAAAATGTAAACACTAGTCACCATTCACCAATGAGTTCTAAACATACATTGAAGTGATCATACGACCTTGTAACCACGTTGGGGAACATGAACAAATATAGCCCTTAAAAAATCAAAGTAGAGAGGGAACTGAGCCAATACAAAAAAAAAGTTACAATGAGGCAAGTCACCACATATAGAGGAAACGCGGCATAGTGAAGTTGATCCTTGAGGAGGAAGAAATGTCTAGCACAAAATGACACCAACATGGAAGCAATAGACATGAGCAACAAGTTAAACCTAGTAGTAACTTCCTAGGCAAGTTTCTATTAAAATTTTGCCCTTGAAACTAAGATGTAAGTAACAATAAGAACATCACTACTGCCAGATGAAGCAGCATAGGGCTACGAGTGATGAAGTGGCAAACACTTAGAATGCTAGCTTCTTTTTGAGTACCAGATAGCCGGAATCATGGCTGACACTGCCAGGCACAGTGGCGGATGTAGCGAAGTTGATCATGGCTAACACTGCCAGGCACAGAATGACACCGACATGGAAGCATTCAACATGAGAAACAAGTTAAACCTAGTAGTAATTTCCTGGGTAGGTTTTTTGTAAAAATCTTGGTCTTAAAATCGAGATGTAAGTAACGATAAGAACATCACCATCACGACGATGGAGCAACACAGGGCTATGGGTGAAGAAGTGGCAAACACTTAGAATGTTGGCTTCTTTTGAGTACTGGATAGCCAGAATCTTGATTGACACTACCAGGCATAGTGGCGGATGTGGTGAAGGCCACCGTGGCAACTAGTACAACCATGATTGAGCAGGATTCCATAGCTTTGTTTAGCCAATCGCCGCCACTTTTCATGAGGTCTTTGTGAGTTTTGGTGAATATTTCTTCTAGAGATTCGTTTTTAGTGTTGTATTGACGAAAGAACCCTGGTGGCATTGGTTTATTCACAAACTGCATCTCTAACAATAGATGGAGCTCATAATTAAGATATTATAAGAAAAATAATAGGGTAATTGTCCAACTTATCCTCAATCTTTCTCACTAGTCACAGGTGCCCAAGGTATCTTACATTATTAATTAGGATAATATTAGGCTCAAGCTACAAATTTAAATGTTGCAAAATTGACTTTTCTGATTAAAAAAGGAGGAAATATCCATTAAAAGCAAGCATATATATATACATATGGGCCCCACATTGTTGTAAATACATGTTTATGTGTGGGTGTGTCAAAGAAACTAGTCCCACATTGCTTGAGAATAAGAAAGTATAAGCCTATATATATATATCATCATATTAACTTGGGTTACTAAAGAGGCCAAGAGGACTGGTGGGCTTGTTGGAACAACAATAGGCCACTGAAAGGCAAATGCAATGGAAATTCGGCGAATCCCCCCGCGTGTGAGTAAATAGTTGGTATCAGCACTTTTTGTGAAAATATTTTGCTCCCCAAAAATATTATTTTTAAATAATAATTTATTTGGGCTTACTAAAAATTCTCCATATTTTAGGGTGTGAAGTTCAAAGCCCTTCGTGACCAAAAGTTGTCAACATTCAGGCGCTTCCCCAAACATTCTTTATATTGTTAGCATACAAGCCTATCTTTCTGGTGTTGTATATGAAGTCGCAAGGGATGCATTGTTTGGACTGTCTTGTGTTCCTTGGCTCTCCGTGGACCGTGCCTATAAAAGGGTCATAGACAAAGTGCTCCTGACCTACTTCTAATCCCTCCTTTTCGGCATAGCCTTTTCTTGCTGTGGTTGCTATTATCTTCTACCAGCCTTAATTTGCTCAAGAAGGGTCTGTTTAATCTTGGGGAGTGCCGCTTCCTCTCTGCCGGTGGTTGTAAAATAACTCTTAAAGACAGTGTCCTTAAGCATGACTCAAATTATCTGCTTCTTCATTCTTATAGATAGCTCATGATATACAACAATCTTAAGAATTATTCAACAAGTATGGATAACAACACTGCTAACAACATTCCTCAGAATGATGATGCTGTTAATCCTAATTCGACAGCGGTATAATTTACAATGCCACTTCTCAGGCCTTTTCTCGACACATCCACCATTGAT
Organism: Inga laurina; assembly: GCA_963855925.1. Lineage (NCBI taxonomy): Eukaryota > Viridiplantae > Streptophyta > Magnoliopsida > Fabales > Fabaceae > Inga > Inga laurina. The sequence continues at coordinate 58,993,895 of OY979701.1, forward strand.
GTCTTTGATGGAAAGAATTTTAGGTGATGGCAGGAATGAGTTTCCTTTGTTCTCGAGATGCACAGGTTGGCTACTGTACTCAAACAATCAAAACCTTCACAGAGGTTGACTAGGCTACAGAGGATGCTTGGACATTTGTTAATAAGGTTTGCGGATACATCCTCATAAGTAATCTATCTAATAATTTGTTTGATGTTTATTGTGTGTACAAAAGATGCACAAATGATTTGGGAGTCACTTATCCTGAAATGCACTACTGAGGATGCTAGAAAACAAATGTTGTGGGGAACTTCTAAAGATGGCAAATGGTCAAAGATAAGGATATCAAACTGAAGATCAACAAGTATCATAAATTGTTAGAAGAACTCCGGGCTAAAAAAGATCAATCTGCCAGATGTATTCGTGGTAGGAGTCCTGATTGAAAAACTACCAAAAACATGGAATGATTACAAGAAGCAATTAAAGCACAAGCAAAAGCATTTGCCGATGTCAGAACTAATTACACATATTAGTATTGAAGACACCAATAGAAAAGTGATCCAAACAGCAAAGAGAAAAGAAAAGACTGCAAAAGCTAATTTAGTATAAGCAAAGCTGCATAACAAGAGGTATGACTCTAAACTCGAACACAAAAAGAAATATGATTACAAGCCAAGTGAATCTAACCCCAAAGTCAAGAATAAAGGTAGTTGTTTTTTTTTTTGGGCATGCCAGGACATTTCACTGCTCAGTGTAGAAAAAATGCCAGAGTTGAAAAATGTAAAAGAGATGAAAATCCTCCAAAGCCAAATGTAAGTTTGGTTGCAAGAGATGAAAAAAATGATGATGAAATTATTGTTGTAGTGGTCTCTCAAGCCTTATTGGTATCTGATGTGAAGAAATGAGTGGTAGACTGTAGAGCTACCCAAAACATATGTGCAAAATGGGAGATATTTTCCTCCTTCTAAGAAGGAGAGGACCACATTTATTTGACTAATTCATGAATTACATGAGCTCAAGGAAAAGAAAAAGTTGTGGTGCTAAAACTCACATTAGGAAAGACATTAGCACTAAATGATGTTTTGTATGTCCCTGAATTTAGTGCAAATTTTATATTTGTGGCTCTATTAGGAACATTTGGGGTTAAGGTGTCCTTTAAATTTGACAAGATCATTATGACAAAGAACAATGTTCTGATAGGAAAGGGTTATTGTAATCAGGGGCTTATTGTACTAAGTATTGCTAAAAATATTGATAATACATCATTTTCTTCTTACATGGTTGATTCTTTTAATTTATGGCATGCTAGACTAGGACATATACATAGATCTTATATAAAGAGATTGCTGAATCTTCGAATAATTTCTAGGATTCATATTAATGATGTTAATAAATGTGAAGTATGTGTAGAAACAAAACAAACTAGGAAAGTACATTTTGTTACTCAAAGAGAAACTAAACTATTGTCTTTAATACACGCTGACTTAGGAGATTTAAAACAAACTGAGACAAGAGGTGGAAAGAGATATTACATTACTTTTATTGATCATTTTTCAAGATATACTAGAGTATATTTACATAGAAATAAAGATGAGGCCATTGAAAATTTCCTTTTATACAAGATAGAGGTAGAAAATCATTAAATAAAAAAAATAAAAAGGGTTAGGTCAGATAGAGGAGGGGAATACTTGTTGCTTAATAATTTTTGTGAAAATAAAGAAATACTACATGAAGGAACTCCCCCATACTCACTTGAATTTAATGGTGTTGTCGAAAGGAAAAATATAACCCTAAAGGAAATTATGAATGTTTTACTTGTAAGTTTTGCTGCATTTAATAACTTGTGGGGGAAAGTTTTATTGTTTTCATGCTTCCTACAAAATAGAATACCCCAAAGGAAAGTAAAGAAGACGCCATATGAGTTGTGGAAAGGTTTTACACCAAACTTAAAATATTTGAAAGTATGGGGGTGTCAAGAAAAAGTGTTAGAAGGAAAAAGATAGGTTCTTAAACTACTGATTGTATGTTTATTGTTATGCTCAACAAAGTCATACATATCATTTTCTAGTTTTGAAAAGTGATATTTTTATGAAGTTGTTTCTTCTCCTGATGCACAGTTTTGGAAAGAAGCTATTAAAGATAAGATAGAATCTTTAAATCAAAACAAAAATTGGGTTTTAGCATACTTGCCCTTAGGAGCAAAACCTATTGGGTGTAAATTGGTGTTTAGGAAAAAGTACTTTACTGATGGGTCCATAGACAAATACAAAGCTAGATTAGTAGCCAAAGACTTTACTCAAGAGGAAAATATTGATTTTTCTAATACTTTTTCATCTGTAAGTAGGATTTTCTCTGTTAGAGTCCTAATTGCCTTAGCATCAATTCATAATCTTGTTATTCACCAAATGGATATCAAAACAGTGTTTCTAAATGGTGACTTAGAAGAGGAAATTTTGTTGTTCAACCTGAAGGATGTGTTGTTACCAGGAAAGAAAATGAAGTTTGCAAATTAGTTAAGTCATCATATGGCTTGAAACAAGCTAAACACCCAAACAGTGGCTTGAGAAATTAGATCAAGTTTCGATAAGTGGATGTTTCTCTACTATTGAAGTAGAAAGATGTGTTTTTGTAAAAGTTGTGAATAATGATTGTGATTATTTTCTTATATGTGGATGATATCCTTATCTTTGGTACTAGTTTAAATGTTGTGCTTGAGACAAAACATTTCATTGTTTCAAACTTTGATATGAAAGATCTTGGAGAAGCAAAGGTAATCTTGGGTGTAAATATCATAAGGAATGAACATGGTATTTGACTTTCTCAAGAACACTATGTTGACAAGATTCTAAGAAGGTTTGAACAATTTGATGAAGATCCTTGGAGTACTCCTTATGATGGTAGTGTACATTTGACAAAACACGAAGGACATCCAACAGTTCAATTTAATATGCTCAAATCATTGGGAGTTTGTTGCATTTGATGAATTATACTGGGCTAGACATAGCATATGTTGTGTGCAGATTGATCAGATATACTCATTGTCCAGGCAGTAAACATTGGGAGGCTCTTATAAGATTATTACAATACTTGAGAGGTACCATGAATTATGATATAAAATATAGTGCATTTTCTGCTGTATTGAAGGGCACAATAATGCTAACTAGATCATAGATTCAAATGAAAGAAAATCCACTTGTGGCTATGTCTTTATTCTTGGTGGTGGTTCAGTCACATGGAAATCAGCCATGCAAAATATTATAACATTGTCCTTGAGGTACTTTGAGTGTGTTGCTATGGAGTTGGCTGGTACTAAGCTGAGTGGCTGAAAAACTTCTTAACAAATATCCTACTGGGTGACAAACCAACACTATTAGTGTCATTGCACTGTGATAATAAAGTCACAATAACTACAACTAAGAACAAAACCTTCAATAGTAAAAGTAGCCACATACAATTGACACATAATATTATGAGGCAGCTGCTAAAGGATGGTGTTATCTCAATTGATTATGTAAAGTCAGAAATGAACTTGGCGAATCTATTAACAAAACCCCTTGGGAGGAAAGTGATTGTTGAAACATTGAGAGGAATGAGACTAAAGCCAACTCATAATTGATAGTGATGGCAACCCAACCTTTGTAATTGGTGTTCCCATAAAGATTGTTCAATAAGTAAAACAACTCTTTCGTCAGTTTTGACTAGCATAAAAATATCATTCATCTCTTCCTATGACAATGAAAATGTGCTAAAATGCATTTTACTTAATCTCTTAATGATTTCATAGTCCTATAGGACAATGTGCTTAGTGCAGGTACACTTACATGAAAATCACCTCTACGAATGTGGATTGTGGCTGCTCCTATGAGATTGTGGCGAAATCTCTAGAACATATGTTATGCACTAGGCCATCTTAACGCACAAAACCATCATTAACATATGAAATGTTAGGATATAATCTTACCATTATGCCTCTGGTACACATCAAGATTTGTTGGTTCAAAGAAGGAGGCTTCACTGACATTTTTATGTATCAAGTATTATTAGTCTAGGTCTAGTTCATAATTCTAAGGACCACCAGATACAATGGTTATATTCTTGTGGGTAACACAACAAGTTTCTTTGACACATGTGGGGGATTGTTGTAAATATATGAATATATGTGTGGATGTGTCACAGAAGCTAATCCCACATTACTTGGAAATAAGAAAGTATAAGCCTATATATATCACCGTATTAACTTAGGCTTGTAAAGAGGCCAAAAGGAGTGGTGGGCTTGTTTGCACAACAGTGGGTCACTGAAAGAAAACATAGTAGAAATTTGGCAATCCCCTCTATGAGCGATTAAATAGTTGGTACTGGCACATTTTTTTAAAATATTTTGCTCCCCGGAAATATTATTTTTAAATAATAATTTATTTGGACTGATTGAAAATTCTCCATATTTTGGGATTTGAAGTTTGTATGACAAAAGTTGTCAACGGGCTGGCACTTCCCAAAACTTTCTTTCCATTGTCAGTGTACATGTCTTTCTTTCCAATAGTGTCTATTCGGTCTCAAGAAATACATTATCCAGACTGTCTTGTGTCTGTTGGCTCTCCGTGGACTGTGCCTATAAAAGGGCCATAGAAAAAGTGCTTCTAACCAACTTCTAATCTCTCCTCCTTTGCAAAGTATTTTATTGCTGTGATTGCTATTATCTTCTACTAGTTCTATCGCCTTGACTAACTCAAGAGAAGGGTCTATTTAATCTTGGGGAGTACTACTCTCTCTCTATCGATGGTTGCGAAATAACTCTAAAGGATAGTGTTCTCAAGCATGGCTCAGATCATCCGCATCTTCGTTCTTACAAATTGCTCGTGATATACAACAATCTTAAAGAGTTAGTCAACGAGTATGGAGAATGACACTGCTAACAACATTCCACATAATCATGCTACTGTTATTCCCAATTTGACAATGGCATAATTTACAATGCCACTTCTGAGTCCCTTTCCCGACACATCCAAGATTAATGTCTGTAATGGAAATAATTTTATGTGATGGCAGGAATGAGTTTACTATGTTCTCGAGATGCAAAGGGTGGCTATTGCTCTCAATCAATTAGAACCTTCATCAGAGGCTGATCAGGCTACAAAGGATGCTCGGACATTTGCTAATAAGGTTTCCTGACACACCCTCATAAGTACACAGTCTAATATTTAAGATAGGATGTGAATCATGGGCACAACTCTAAGGATTGATATTAAATGCGATGTTACAAGTATTGAAAATAGAGAAAAATGAGAGTGAAACACATCAACCTCCCCTCTTTATACTCTAAATTATAGAGATCTCCACTCAATCTTGAAAACCTACATAGACATTCCTTAAAATTAAAATATATGTTGCATCAATCTCCCTTCTAGTTCTAGTATTTAACTTCCATCCATATAATCATTAGCTGACCGTTAAATCATAGCATTATCCCTCCATTTGTACAAAATGCACCTCATTAATTTGAGTACTAGTTGATAACCCTTTACTTACATATCTTTATCCAAAATTAAGAAATAATTTTAATATATATTATTATTGTTTTGCATTTTAGTTAAATTGATTACCATATTGCAAAGTTAATTAATCTTATAATTAAAAATTATTTTTAAATAAATGTAAATTTTTAATCTCCTTTACTTTTTATAACTTGCTCGTAATCTTTTAAATACATATGTTGGATTAAATATTTTCCAATTATATATATATCAGGGTTTTTTTACAATTAAATTATAAATTTATAAAATAATATAATTTTCATATCCTCATATAAATATATCATAATTCAAAATTTTTAAATATATTTCATTAAACATGCTTATTAAAAAATTAAATTTTTTTTATCAAGATATTAATATTTTCACATAAAGTTACTTAAATTTTTCTTATTTTAGAAAAATATTAAATAGATCATTAATGATAAATTAAAGATTTGGCATAATGTGGGGTAAATTAGTAAACAAGATTATTCTAATACGGTTTTTAATGAAAAAAAAATAACTTTGAGAATCTTTTTAGAATATTCTCTAACGTTATTATTGATTTGGTCTAAAATGTATGTTTTCAAAATATCAATGAGGTCTATGTAATGAAAGAAAAATAGAAGGGTGATTAGAATATTTTACTCAAAAACTAAATATATTTTGATGCATGTATGTGGGAATATTGCGTATTTGTTGTAAATATTCTTTATTCATTAGTAGTTATTAGCTAATAAGTAGTTATTAGCTTTTATTAGTTTTGATCATCATGTCTCCATCTCTTGTACTCCCTCTAGTCCTTATTATAAGGCACCAACAAACAATTCTCACAAATCAATAAAAATAGTTAAAGTCATTAAATTTGTCCTATAATTTAAGTAATTTTCAATATTACCCCTACTAATTACACTAAACTCTAATATCATATTAATTGTTACTCTCTCCCACTACCCTTATTAAATGTGGGCATACATGAAAAAAATATTTAATGCATATTTAATGCTCTTTGGAAACAAGCAAGTACCTTATAAAAAGGATAAAAAAACACTTGTTAGTTTGTGCCTTATAATAAGAACCAAAGGGGGTATATAAATAGGCAACTATATATAAAACATTTGAATATGAGAAAGTACATATTCTTCTCTCAAAATTGTCCACATGGTATCAAAACAACTGTGTGAGAATCTATGTGCGCGTGAGATATTATGAGGGTTAGCTCCTTCCAATGACAATGGAGGGCTTCTGGTTGGACCCTATATTTTTCTATTTATGGGTACTTCATATTTGTACCCAAATTTGTTCAACTTGTGTCCTACCAGAATCAAGTAGTGTCAAATTCCATTGGAAATCATAAAGTAGTTATCATAGTGAAGCTTCTAGTCCATATATCAATGTGTTTTAGCCTCTTAGATCTGGTATGCAATCATATCATTACTTTGTACCAATGGCTCCTTATGAGAAATGCAAATTCTCAATCTAAACTTAAGGTATTCATCAGTTAGTGGGTGCTAGCTTTATTGACTCAAAAAGGAAATTTCCTTCGAACTCTCAAAACATCAAAGAACAAAACACTATGGATTGTTGACTTTAGAGCATTATATTGAATCATATGACAGATTGTCATCAATTGTTTGCTACTTATGTTCCAAATGTGCTAGAAATTTTAAAGTTCAAATTGCGAATGGCTCTCTTGCTTCAATCGCTGGGAAAGGGAATATTCGAATATCTACATATATCACTCTAGAATCGGTCCTTCATGTGCCAAAATTAGAACACATTCTATTATCTATTAGTCAATTGATAAGTAAATCTAATTGTTGTGCTAATTTTCTACCCACTCATTGTATTTTTTAAGACCTATCATCCGAGATGATAATTGGCTGTGCTAAAGAGTATGAGGCTAGGAGCTCTACTTTATTAATGATGCTGAGGTGAACCACCAACATACGGTAAGTGTGTGCACTTCTGTATTGACATCTAAAAATAAAGATATCATGTTAGGGCATAAGAGAATGGGCCATCCTAATTTCCATTATCTATCCCGTATGTTGCCATCTCTTTATCTAAACACTAGCATTGATATGAGATGTGAGGTATGTGAATTAGCCAAACACCATACCTCATCGTACCCTAGAGCTCCATATACACCCTCCAAGCCTTTCGCAACCATCCGTAGTGATTTGTGGGCACCCTCTTCTATTTCAAATCATACTAAAACCAAATGGTTCATTTCCTTCATGGATGATCATACTAACCTTTGTTTGGTTTATCTCTTAAAAGACAAGTTTGAGGCTCCCTCTGTGTTCATGAAATTTTTTCCCATTGATAAGTATATATTTTATAATTAAATAAGTCTATATTTTGATATATATTTGATTAAATTTATTAATATTTTATACTTATTTAATTATCTTTTATATATTTTTCTATCCTTTAATTAATTGTATGATAAACGGATATTTTGATATAAAATCTATTGATATCCTAATTTATTTTGTAGGAGATATTATAAGATTCAAGTGAGGACAAAATATTAATATAATATATCTATATTATATGATAATCGATAAAAAAAGAGATAAATCAAGATATTGTGATAGAGAAGCATGCAAGGAGGCAATATATACATATATAAATATGCTAGGAGTAGCAAGAGAGATGTCTGTTCTATTTTCCTAGTTGGTGAGGGCAAGGCAAGAACTTTAATGGAGGGAGATTAAAGTTTGGAGATGCAGAGACGACAACACAGATGAAAATTTGGCATTGAGCTTTTGTTTCTCCTTTCCTTTCTCTTATTTATTTTGTCTTTTGTTAGCTATTATTTTGGTCATGACAATGTTTCGTTTATATAACTAAACCCTTGGTTTTGGATTATTTAGTTTGATTATGGATTACTGGATGATAATTTTTGTCATTAATTGTTTTAATATTATATTTGTTGATTTAATTGCGTGTTTGATTATCCTAAAATAAGAGACATCTGATTGAGATTTTTTTGGTGTTCTAAAGGAGCCTAGATGCAGGAAACTTAGACAAGACCTTCAATTGAATCGTGTAGGATTAGGTTTTTGGATTTAATTTGCTGGTAGGTTAGACATATACCTACCGGCCCTATATAGTCTCATTAGGCATGTACTCAAATTAATCAAATTAAGTATTAATCGCCTAAGACATTAGGGATTAACATAGTTGGAATTCCTTTTAGTGGATCAAAAGACACTCTTAGGTAAATAAGAGACGTAGACTAGCAAATAAAACTTTAAATACAATTAAGGGGATAAATTAGGCACTAAGAAGTAATCAAAGCTATAATAATCCAAGTCACCGCTAAAGATCTATGTCAGGCAGGTAGGTTGGATCTAATCAAAGCAATTGCTTAGATTATTATAGATTTAGAATTACTCCATGTCTACAAATTTAGTTATGATTTTTCAAAGTTTGGACAGAAAATCTGCCAGAAATCTGAAAATGAAGAGAGATGTAATGGCAAACTTGTAATTTTGCCAAACAAGCATCAAATTAATTATTTTCCAATTAAGTGAAGTTAATTTCAATTAATTAGGGGAAATAAAGGATAAATATATATTTGGAATATTTTGGTCAAATAAATATGAATTTATTGAAAATTTGAGCAAAAGTGCAAATTTGACCAAAATTGTGACTTAAAGTATATACATAACTTGAAAAAGTTTTGAAGCCAATTGAAACAAAAGGGAAGGACCCCTTGGAATCTCCAACATGTAACATGAAGGAGGAATTATTAGTTATGTTAGAACCAGCTGACACCCAAGAGGGGGAGTGAATTGGGTGTAATATATAAGTTAAGAATTTTGAAAAACTTTTCACATCTCAGTGGAAGCAGTAAATAGGAAAATAATGAATCATAAATCAGAGTTAGATATTTAAATGATATATGCGAGAAATATAAGATCTTAGGGAAGAGAAAATGTAAACTGTGATTTGTCCTAGTTTGGCCCAATCCACGATGACCTACGTCCAGTCCCCAGGCTTTTCCTGAGATTTTCAATCCACTATCTTCTTCAAGTTTAACTGGGTATTTGAGAACTACTACAATACCACAAGTTTAGTTGGGCAGTTGTGAAGCCTTCTACAAATCTTTCATGGGGTTACTCCCCCTTACACACTGTAAGATTACAACCTTGATGATGAAAGATTATAATCGATCTTTTCTCTCAGAAGTACATAAGATGAATACTGAAGCACAATACAATCAATTACTCTCTCAAATACACATAATATAGAAAACAGATAAGAACAAAGAGTGTTTAGGTTGAGATGGATAGCTTATGATATGAGCATGTTTGTGTCATTGTGTTCTCATTCATATTACTCTTTATTGAATGTTCCCATATTTATGGATGAGTTGTGATAGCTATTGTAAGCATTTCAACCTATTCGTTAGAGTGGCATAGCTTTATTTGACCATTCTTCGATTTTGAAAAACTAGCCATTGCGGTTGTGAATGCTCCGCTTCTGTAAAGTCAACTCTTATCTCTTTGCATCATCTCTTCATTGTATTCTTGGAGAAATGTATTAAACAATAATACAATAAAGTGTTAGAGTGATTAGACGCAAGAAGATTGAGTTACATAAACATTTCTATGATTTTCGAAAGCTTCAATACATTGTTCTGTTCTCTTGGACAGTATTACTCGAGTGGTCACTCGAGTAAGCTTTGGTCATTACTCGAGTCATCCCTTGAGTAATCACGTTCAAAATCTAGCTAGGACTATATTCTCCTTTGCTTACCTGATTACTCGAGTGATCTCTTGAGTAATCCTTTATTTTCATTTTATGTTACTTGAGTGCTCCCTCAAGTAACGTCACTCATTTCTTGGCCAAGAGCTACTGGATGATTTCTTCTCTGATTACTTGAGTGATCCCTTCGAGTAACCTTATGCAATTTTTGACAGAGAGTTTTCTTGAACAATTTCTCACAGATTACTAGAGTAGTCCTTCGAGTAAAGTTTCAAATAACTTTGCATATTACTCGAGTGATCCCTTCAAGTAATGTTTTCATTTTAACTCTAAACATGGCAAATAATATATCATCGAAAAGCTCTTGTTGTATACATTCCAATGCAACAAGAATAAGCTCCAAACTCTTTGTGTTCAGAAAGTTATGATCCAAAGAGTATCTACTGTTCTTTGACAATCTCTGAAATCATGAGCAGCAACTTCCAGAATACATGGCTCTTAGGATATAACTTCAAATATGCCAAACTGACGCATTAGGAGTCTAGTTTCATATGCCACTAGTTTCATCTCAATCCGATGTATAGTTAAAGAGATATCACCAAAATACCGAACCTTTGTTTTGCCTCGTGAAAAATAGAGTACATCAGAAATGTGAGTACTCGAGGGAGCCCTCGAGTAATCATGGGTCATTACTTGAGTAAGCCCTTGAGTAATCACTTCCAAAATGAGGCAGTGCCATATTACTCGAGTGATTACTCTAGTAATCATCTCTGGAGGTAGCATAACTTTCGTATACGTCATTTTAGCATCATATTGACCCATTCCAACTTCCATATGATCATAGCAACCTCTGGTATCACTTCTAAGAGCTTGAATGTTGATATTCTCATTAGATCTTGCAAGTTCTTCTTTCTTCAATCTCTCTCTTCTTGTTTTTTTCTCTTGATGATCATTCTTCATAGCCCAACTAGATATCTTCTTGAATTGATGATCAATCTTCATAACCCAATTAGATGTCTTCTTGGATATCTTCAATCTTCTTCTTTCTTTGCTTGACTAAAATCATCTTCTTGAATATCTTCCTCTTGATGATATTTCTTCATAACTTAACTAGATATCTTCTTGAATATCTTCACTCTTCTTCTTGCTCTTGCTTGACTAATCTACAAGATATACAACATTAAATATAGTAGTTGGTCAATGTAGAAGATTATGTACTCTTAATGCTTGACATCTATATTTGACATCATCAAAACTAATCATATCTAACATTCTGCCCCCTTTTGATGACGGCAAATTATTTAAGAAAAATATGTATGATTTATAAAAGTAAATTAAAAGCAACATATTTTTTTTCCTTTCACTCCCCTTATTTGACATTAGCAAAAAGTTTGAAGTATAAGGAAGGAATGCTTGTAGAGAAGTAAATATGAAATCAAATGAGAAATGTCATTCTCCCCATTAATCAAAATAAATGCTTCAGGAAAACAAGTTTCTCTCCCCTATTTTGAAAGTAGTTTCATTTATAATTTGATGCAAATGAAAAATGGTTTTCATGAAAATGAATTTGAAACAATTTGGAGAGATTTTCAAGAAAACTTTCATAATCTAGGCAAATTAAAGTCAAATATATAAAAAATATTCTCAAAATATAAAGAGAGGGTTTAGAAATGCTCATGTAGTTTTTGGAAAATGATGAAGCGCTCCATGAAGTCTGTTGCTTTATCCTTTAGCAATGCTGGTTCATGATGATGTGTTCACCATACTTTTATTATCCAACTCTAATATATATTCATGTTATTGCTAGGCTTCTTCAATTGAGTTGAGCTTCTGTTCAGCATGGTTAATGCTCATTTGTATTGTCTTATGTATTTATTGCTTTGAATATTGTAGCTAATATATCTCCCTTGATCGATTGTTAAAGCATATGTCCTCATAGTTGATATATGCTCCTTTTAGTATGTTGAGGAATGATCTAGCATAGAGCAAATTCTCCTGCTATAAGTAAAAACACTCTTGCAAGGAGAATGGTTAGTGCAATCAAATATCAAAAGTTTCCTTTCTATAAAATATATACAAATTAAGATCATGGAAAGAAGAATATAGCAGTAGCTTATCATCAAAAACTAATCAAAAGATGGGGAATGCATATGAGTATGCTAGAATGATTTTCTGCAAATAAAGGAGATGAGCTTTTTAATAAATAAAACACGTATGAATGTGAAGCTCCCCCTTAATAAATTTATGGCTTAAAAGAAAATTGTCATGAGCAATATAATTAATAACTCTCTTGGATTAGTAAAATCATTAGAAATTTTGTAGAGAGAATGACTGTGAAAGTATGAAGATTTAGAGAGAAATTAAGTTTTGAAAATAATGATGCTATTCAGGGTTTTAAGGTAGTAACCCTATATTACTTGAGTCATTACTCAAGTGTTCACTATGAGTGATGCAACTCAGAGAATTTGAATTAAAGAGAATACAATACCTCACTCGAGTCATAGTCCTTTGAAGTCCATTGATGCTTTATTGGCTAGTCACTATTTGTTGATGTGATCAGTATGGAGGGATTCTGAAGCATAATCTTTGTGATCACTTAAGAATACCATTATGAGCTCGGAATGAGGCCTTGATCAAATCACAGAGTGTTCTAATCTTGTCATTCACATAAGTGATGAACTTAACATTGTTTGTGGCAAGCTTTGTGTGATTGTTGAGCTCCTTTCTCAAATAGCCTTGGACAGATGGACCAAAGAATGAAGAACTAGGGGGATCATCTCTAGCAAAGTGTTGTCTCTCATTTATTCTTGAAGTTTCAGCTCTCATCCTCTATGCCTCTTGTGTTAACTTGGAGTGAGATTAATACTTACTTGGGGTAATTGAGAATTACTTGAAGGTCTACTTGAAGTAATTATAGATTACTTGAAGTAATTTCATATTACTTGGAGTAAGTTCTGTATAAGTATATATATACCTCTTTTTCTCTGATAGACATGATCTTTCTAGTATTCCTCTCCCCCTTACATATAATATAGGACATTGTGTGGTAATTCTTCTCGATGAATTAAGTGAAGTTAGTGGCCTTATTCACCATAGTTCTAGTATAGGTCTAGCAGATAATTTAGTGAAGATTGCACATAGAGCTACGATTGTTACTTTAGAATCCTCATAGGCTCACCTCGCTCGATGATTCTGCACATATCAATGTCTTCCTCTGAACATCTCTGTTGGCTTCATATCATAGTGGAAATGTCTAATCACCTTGGAACGATAAGGAGGGTTTTTTTTTCTACAAATTCCAAATCACAACAACTCAATCCATATAAATCATAACTAAAATCATAGTCTCATTACATAAATGAATTCCTAAACCAAAGAAATCATAAATATAATGAGCTATAGATAAAATAAACTCCCCTTTTAAGTATATGTGAGCTCAAGCCATCTCCAATTCATCTCCAAGAGCACAAAATTGCCTAGCTACTCATAAGAATAGCTTCACCAAATAAGTTCAAAATTTCAGACATTGAAGACCACCAACACCCAGCCATTGAGTCACCGATTAAATCACCAATTAATACTAATTCAACTTGACTTGGGGTTGCAATTAAATTCAGAATAGAACAAAGAGCCACTATTGAAATTAAAACCTAAACTATCAGAGGAAAGGAAACCACTGCTGGACGAGTTCAGATCAGGGGAGCTCACAAAAAATGTTAGACTATGAAGGCAAAGTGGTTTAAGATAGAGAGGGAAACCAATGGAATAGGATTGTGGTTCCCGACGATGGCAGTAGTGTGATGGTTGGATGGAATCGATGATGAATAGTAGTGGCCGATAATTGCAGAGCTTTGTCGACTATCATCCGCTCCCAGCCTACCTTCTTTACCTTCTCTCACTTGCAGGAGTCTCCTCCTCTGACTCTCAGCTCTGCTCCCTTCAGCTCTCAACTTCTATGGTCTAGAACGATGCTCGCTGGCGACAAAAAGGATAGTGAAAGGATTTAAGGTCACCGGCGAGATTAGAGCAACGTGGAGGTAATGAGAGAAAGCAAGAGATCGAGGTTTTTAGCTTACAGCTGCTGTGATTTTTGTTCCTCTGTTATTTCTCCAGCCTCCCTCACCTTAGCACTGTTTCGTCCATTTAACCCTTGGTCAAAACGTGTGTTTTGACCAAGGGACGAAAGTGAAAAATCTGAAACCTTTGATTAGGGACTAAGATGTGAATCTTGGAAACTATTTTGGATCTCACTGACATTTTCAATACATTTGGTTCCTTTCTGTAATTTCCTCTGCTTTCTTCCTTCATTAGCTTGTAATTTCCAGAAATCTTGGGTTGTTTTTTGCAGTTCTTTCCAAACTGATCTACAATTAAAATAAACCCAAAATATAATATCTTATATTCCAAAAAGTAATCAATTAAGGTAAATAATAAAATATATGACATTTTTGCCCTTTTTCAACCTTAATTTCATTTAAACACATTTAATCACAATTAACCATAAAAGAGACATTTTAAGCTCAATTATCATGATGAAATCCCCAAATAAAATATGAGTATATATAATAAAATAGGGATTTATCAGTAGGCAACAAAGATCCATATTGACTAGGGTTGTTCTTGGCCTTGAGTTGCTTTGAGATGAATCTCATCTAGGTTAACTTAGGAGATTTTCTTCCTCTTCCTCTTTCTCTGGTTGCACCACTAGCTAGTTACTTGCTAATGATGAGGTGTCACTCGATTGATTACTTGAGTGATACAATAGATTTAGCTTCTGCTCACATTGCAACAATGCCAGTCACGCCTCCTCTATTAGCCAATTATCTTTGTATCCAAAAGTAGAGCATTTTGATCAATTCCTGCAAAAGTATAAGTATATGCTCTTTAGTACACAACTTTCTCTTAGGTCCATACAGTAGTAGACATTATAACTCTTATGCTTTTATACAATTGAATCATATAATATTTGAGCAAAGAGTATAATAATCAACAAAGACCAACATATAATTTTACCCAATTAAATAAATTCAAGCAATTGAATCATAAAGGGTAAGGAACCGAGAATGATGATTTTCAAAGATCAATGACAATTTATAAATACACTTTATAAAAAATATGTCATTGATAAGATTTTCAAGCAATTCAGGATCAAAAGAATAGAGAATCTATCCATGATGACCAACTTTTATGAAAGGATAAATCATGAATGAAATCAAGTTTTCCAAGAATGATAATGAGATATGCAAATTGTTTTAAATCTCAGATGTAGTTTCAAATCATAACAATGCATTATAAAATTGAGATTTTGAATATATGCAAAACTCATTTTTGAAACATGTTTATAATCAATGTTCATGTTGAAAATGGTGGAAATCAACAATTTAAATATACATATACCAGAAATCTTCTCTTTGAGAGAACAACTAAGATAAAATGCTAGCCATTGGAGTTTAACATGTTTGAGAATTTTCCAAAGAACAAAAGTCATATGGAAAATGAATTAGCCAAAAAGGCTTGTGATACGAGTTCAGATGATCAATTAAATAGTGCAAGTATACACTGTCGTAATCGAGTAATATAGAAATAAGTAGAGTATCGTTCCCACGAGGATTGAGCACTAAGTACCAAAATGAGTAATTTTAATTCTATTTAGTCAATCGATTAATTGGTGATTGAAAGTACAAAATAAAAGAAAAAAAATTAAATATGAATGCAGATGATATGAAAGCAAATATGTGAAAAAGCCCTAGGGATTAGATTTCACTTAACAAATTCCGGATTGAATCACTTATCTATTCTAGCCCAATTTATTCCTCATGATTGATAGTCGGGTTTCCCTAATTTAATTACCAGCCTCTTCCAAGGTCAAGCAATTCTATAATCAATTGCTAATCCAATATATTCCTATATGAATTTAAGCAATTAATTATGCATTAAGATTTATGGAACTCAGTAAGACTACACAACTCATATGAATATATTCCTATTTCATATGCAAGTCATGGTTTTAAATATAGGGTCTACACACATGTATCTCCTTCCGGTCTCAACATGCATATTGAAATCATTTAAAAGATGGCCTGTCAATCAAAAGCATTAAGAATAATAATTAAAACTCAATCATAAAGGAGAAATTAAAACTAGATTCATAAGTTAAGATTCAATCCATCATTAGTAAGCTACGTCATCACCCTAGGAAAATGAAAGTTTAGCACATGATAAAATTAAAAACAAAACCAAAATAAATTAGATAAAGCTAGAATGAAAGCCTTAGAAATACTGCATAAACTCGAATATTACAATATCAAACATAAACATACAACCAAAAACTGCATAAAAAATGAAGAAATCTAGTTGTCCATTGAGGAGGTAAAACCTTCCATGTAGGCGGCATGCAATATCTAATACAATCCTAAGCCTTCCAAGATGGAGGCATACAATATCTAATACAATCCTAAGCCTTCCAAGATGGAGGCATACAATACATGAAATTAAATCTAGAAAACAACACAAAGAACTCAGAAATGTCAGAGAAAGATCTTTCCCGGTCAGAGAACGACCTCTCCCAGTCGGAGAAGGAACCTCTGCTTCTCTTCCTCTCCTCTTCCTTGAGCTTGGCCTTGATCTCTATTTATAGGGGAAAAAAACGTGTGCTACAGTACTTTTACTATTCCCCTGGCGGCTGCTACAGTGTTCTGGAAGCTTCAACAGTGTTCCGGCGGCATCTACAGTGTTCTGGAAGTTTCTGCTACAGTACCCTGGCGGCTGCTACAGTTCCAACTGCTACAGTACTTTTTATTTTTTATTTTATTTTTTTGAAAAGTGCTATTTATTCCAAAAACAATATTTATTTATCAATCACACCCAAATTTATTATATTAAATGCAAATATCGTCCATAAAATCATCATATAAGGGAAAATAAACATGCAAATATTTTACTTATCAAATTCCCCCACACTTAACTCTTGGACGTCCTCGGACAAGAAGTAAATAATAAGTGCTTCCAACAAAATCAGAAGTGTCAGTTCATAAGTAAGAACACAATTGAAAAATAAAGATATCATAGTATTAATGAATCAACGAAAATATAAATTGGTAACTTCAATTGAAAATGAATAAACTGAGTTCGTACTTGTAGCTCATTCTCTCAATCTCTCAAGTGTTTAAGGGTAAGTGTTTCGCTCAAATTCAACCGAAAAAATTGCACTACCATAGGCTTGCTAAAAATCTCAATCTGCACTACCTAATTCACATGCATAATTCAAATCAAAAGGACTTATTAAGGGTTGTAATGGGGTTAAGGTAAAGGAATGTAAAGTATGATATGAAAGGCTAAAGAAATAGGGCAATTGAAAAATGGGCTACTTATAAATTTATCTCATCACAACAACCCACAATTCAAACACTTAACATTTTTTTTTCTCTTTTTTTTTCTTATTTTTTTTTCATAATTTTTTTTTTATAATTTTTTTTTCTATTTTTTTTTTGAATTGCAACTATAAAGTTGATGATAGATACACCCCCACACTTTGTCAAAAGCCCATTTCACAAAAATTTCAAATGCTCCACTAATCTTTCGAATAAGGTAAAAGCACTTGATATATCATTAAAGCACATGTTAATGGGTTGAAAACAAAGAAATAGTCAATTAGGCTCAAAGGGGCTTATCAACAGTATAATTGCAAGGTTGGCTATTTGGCTCTGGCTAAAGAAAATGAATGCCTTTATCATTTTTGAATGTGCATGTGAGATGTAATTTCAACCAGATTTAAAGCAAGTTCTAGAATGACAACTTAATAGGTGAATATCACACATAAGAGAAATAATCATTATAGGCTTAGAAGCTCACGGCTAGGAATTTTTAAACTCAGTTCATTCAATCTCAAAATTCATCACCAATTGTAACAATCAGTTGTTCATTCATGCTATAAAATCTCTAAATTCAATTGATCCATACTTAAAACTTATATACTTCTTATGATTATTACAAAGCACTTGAAATTTTTTTTTTGAAAAAGATAAAAAAAAACAAAATCATGCAACTAATAAAATGCAACTAATGAAATGCGTCTCAGGAGTTAAGAATAACTCCTTACTCTGCCATCTTTTTCCACACCCCATGCATCTAATGGTTTTACTAACAAACAAAAGAAAAACAAATTTTTTTTTCCTCCTCCCCCAACCTAAATCAGACATTGTCCCCAATGTCTTCTAGAGCTTAGAAAAGGTGTTTTTTTTAACATAAACACACAATAAAGTAAAACCAAGAGATTAAGGAAAGTTACAACTTAAGAGTGGTATCTGGGTTCTGCTTCTGACTGCTATCTGAAGATGGCCCACCTATTTGCTTGACGAGTAGATCTGGTTTAGGTTCATAGGTTTGCATTTGATCGAGCAGCTGATCAGCAGTTGGTGCAGAAATTATGGAATGGCGAGTCGCTTGGGGTATAAATCCTGTTTCCACAGCATGATCAAGAAAAGACAACAGATTATCATAAAAACCGTTAACATTTAACAATCCTAATGGTTTTTTGTGATAGTTTAGCTTAGCCCAATATGCAACACTAGAAATGCCATCCAATGTCTCCAAACCACCGGGTAGAGCAATAAAAGCTTGAGCATGGTGGAACATTACTCCCATCTGTTCAGGCAAGCTCGAGACCTGTAACTCGTGTCCTAAGGAAAAAGCATGGTCTTGCAACCCCTTCACTCTTACACTTAAACCCTTGCTTCCATTCATGGATGCATAAATGACCATACTTCCCTTTAGGCCCTGGATGCCTCCCCCGTACACAACGTTGATATTTCTGGCAGCTAATGCAACTCCAAGTTCATTTGCTACTGTTATAAACTCTCCTTTCTTGCCCAAATCAGTTTCACCAAAAATGCAAATAGATGTGAATCTACATTTTTGTGAAATAACCTCTTTCTCTTTGTTTCTCTCGGACCATGTACGCTTACAAGAGAAGGTATTCATTTTTACAAATGGAAGTGTGCATATTTACAAATGAAAGAGTTCATATATATAATACTAAAACAGCAACAACAAAATTACACAAATCACACATTTTTCAAAGAAGTTTGAAAAAATTTCCGACACAAATGACTGGTGGGCCACTGCGTGAAGAAATTAAACAAAAAGAGGAAAGAAAGTCAAAAGATACTGTAAAGTAGAAAAAAAAAACTGCCGAAAGGATAAGAAAGATTAGACAAAAGCTACAAAAAAGACAAAACAAATTAAACACACGCGTGATTATGTACAGTAGTTGTGATTTTGGCTCACATCTTCCTCTGGTTTTACGTCCAAAAACTGCTTAAACGCTTTCTATGAATCGAGGATTTTCTTCCCATCCAGTTTTCTTATAAACTGGCAAACAGGGTCTTTTAACGTCAGATTCCCAAGACAATAGCGCTCTTTTTCTCTATTGAATATGTCTGCTAAATCGAGAATAATACGATGAACATCACCACTCAGATGCGTCTCAAGAGTTTGAATGATATCATCCAGTGACTCCTTACTCAGTCCATCCTTTATAAATTTTATTTTATCTTCTCGATTTATAGAAACCATACCTTTACTTCTACAGCGCTGATCACATGTCCACCTTGTACATTTATAGCAGACATTCATTCTCTTAGCTCTTCTCTTTTTGGAGTAAGAACTTCTTCCCATTCCTGGCAAGGGTTTAACAAATGAATTATGAATCTCACCTGCTAAACGTACCTTAGCTTCAATAATCCAACGTATGTCCATAGGAAGGCCCAAACGATTGAATACTTTCATCCTTTCAAGTTGACAGCTATAGATCTTCCTGAGCACATCTTTGGGAAGAGTGGGAAACCTGTTCTTGAGCTTTGCAAGAGATTCTTCCATTGTAACTTAAAATGAAAATGATGAAAACTGAAATCTCAATGCAGTGTAGTGTGTTTCGGTGAGAAGGAAAGAAATGAGATAGTAGGAAAGAAAATTGAGAGAGTGGAAAAGAAAATTGAAAGAGTAGAAGTTTCGGGTTACCTCCCAAATAGCCGCCCTTCTTTAACGTCTTTGGCTAGACAAAAAAAAAAATAAAACAAAAATCTTTTTTCTGTTTTTTCTTTTTTTTATTATTATTTTTTTCTTTTTTTAAAAAAAAAACTATCAAAGTAGAATACATCATCAGGAGCTACCAGAAGTCCTACAAAATCACAACAAAACATCAAACCAAACATTGGGTTGCCTCCCAAGCAGCGCTAACTTTATCGTCTTCAGCCAGACTTCTCAAACACAAACTACTAATCAAAAGTATCAAACACCAGGATCTCCTTGTCTACATTTCTTTTCAAGCAAAAATATTTCAGAATCCAACAATGATCATTCAAAGTAATTAATCGTACTTCTTCAATCATAGACAATTTTAGAGTACAATTATTTACTGAATTCAAATAAAGCACAGCATGCATGTATTTGCAAACAGATTTAGGAATTTCCAAAATTTTAGAGCATCCCATAAAATCCACTTGACTCTCATCAGTAAGAGTCAATACTTCAATAGGAGAGACATGAACAACATCTTTTGGAATATCCACATTAGTTTCAATATTAAAATCACAAAGATTAGGCTCCACAGGCAGAACCTCAATTTGACATCCATTATTCTCTCCAAAAGTAATTTCAAGTTCCTTATCACATGCCACAAGAGGTAAAGTTTCATTCAATTCCACATCCTCAATTTCCTCACAATAATCATCATCAACACAAGGAGTGGGAGTCATGCTCAAAGAATTATCTTGCCTCATATTTTCAAGTGATGCAATAATTTGACTTGCATATATTCCAATATTTTGGACACTTGTCTCAATACTAGTGACAAAATCACCTAATCTTTCTAAATCAGATTTTTCCTTATACTCAAGAGTTTGTTCTTCAATATATGGATAAGAGTAGAAAGGGGGATTAGGAGAATACCTGACATATGGATCCAAAGACTGTTGTTGCTCCAAAATTCCACCAGGATAAAAGGAATGATCAAAACAAGTTTGGTTCATATTGAAGTCATTTCTCCTATAATGACTGGTATTGCTATATGGACAATGCTCATAAGAATGACACTCTCCACAATAAGCACAAGAAAAATAATTATAAGGAGAAGACTTTACAATCCAACCAGCATTTATATTTTCATGTCTCATTCCATTCACATGCATTCCAGAAAAAGAACCAAGATATGACAAGTTATCACCAAATGAATGCTGTGAATAATTCATTTTTTTTGAAGACTAAATTAGTATTAAAATTACTTGGTATTGATATTAATGACTACAATCCCCGGCAACGGCGCCAAAAACTTGATACGAGTTCAGATGATCAATTAAATAGTGCAAGTATACACTGTCGTAATCGATTAATATAGAAATAAGTAGAGTATCGTTCCCACGAGGATTGAGCACTAAGTACCAAAATGAGTAATTTTAATTCTATTTAGTCGATCGATTAATTGGTGATTGAAAGTACAAAATAAAAGAAAAACAATTAAATATGAATGCAGATGATATGAAAGCAAATATGAGAAAAAGCCCTAGGGATTAGATTTCACTTAACAAATTCCGGATTGAATCACTTATCTATTCTAGCCCAATTTATTCCTCATGATTGATAGTCGGGTTTCCCTAATTTAATTACCAGCCTCTTCCAAGGTCAAGCAATTCTATAATCAATTGCTAATCCAATATATTCCTATATGAATTTAAGCAATTAATTATGCATTAAGATTTATGGAACTCAGTAAGACTACACAACTCATATGAATATATTCCTATTTCATATGCAAGTCATGGTTTTAAATATAGGGTCTACACACATGTATCTCCTTCCGGTCTCAACATGCATATTGAAATCATTTAAAAGATGGCCAGTCAATCAAAAGCATTAAGAATAATAATTAAAACTCAATCATAAAGGAGAAATTAAAACTAGATTCAATAAGTTAAGATTCAATCCATCATTAGTAAGCTACGTCATTACCCTAGGAAAATGAAAGTTTAGCACATGATAAAATTAAAAACAAAACCAAAATAAATTAGATAAAGCTAGAATGAAAGCCTTAGAAATACTGCATAAACTCGAATATTACAATATCAAACATAAACATACAACCAAAAACTGCATAAAAAATGAAGAAATCTAGTTGTCCATTGAGGAGGTAAAACCTTCCATGTAGGCGGCATGCAATATCTAATACAATCCTAAGCCTTCCAAGATGGAGGCATACAATATCTAATACAATCCTAAGCCTTCCAAGATGGAGGCATACAATACATGAAATTAAATCTAGAAAACAACACAAAGAACTCAAAAATGTCAGAGAAAGATCTTTCCCGGTCAGAGAACGACCTCTCCCAGTCGGAGAAGGAACCTCTGCTTCTCTTCCTCTCCTCTTCCTTGAGCTTGGCCTTGATCTCTATTTATAGGGGAAAAAAACGTGTGCTACAATACTTTTACTATTCCCCTGGCGGCTGCTACAGTGTTCTGGAAGCTTCAACAGTGTTCCGGCGGCATCTACAGTGTTCTGGAAGTTTCTGCTACAGTACCCCGGCGGCTGCTACAGTTCATGTTGACTGCTACAGTGCCTGTCAACTGCTACAGTACTTTTTATTTTTTATTTTACTTTTTTTGAAAAGTGCTATTTATTCCAAAAACAATATTTATTTATCAATCACACACAAATTTATTATATTAAATGCAAATATCGTCCATAAAATCATCATATAAGGGAAAATAAACATGCAAATATTTTACTTATCAGCTTGGCTTCAAGGATATAGATAAACACAATGACTTTGCTATTGACCATGAGAAAATCTTGACTCTTAGAGGTGTCTTGAATAATAGGAATATTTATCTCAAAGATTTGAATACAATACACTAGTTTCTCAGAGACATATGATATCAATGGTTCATGTATTTGAGCAACAAAATGAGTGTAAATGAATTATGAATAATTAAGTACATACTCATTAGTCATAATGACTAGAGTACTAGAATATTATCCTAGTAAGTTATTCCACTATAATGGTTAATGCATTAAGATTCAATGCACTAATGAACGTTCATAATACTTGGAATAACATGGCCAACCAAGGATTTATGCATTAGGCATAAGGCTTTCACATATTGAATTCTTTTCTAGGAAACACACTTGAAGCTCATATAGATAACTAACTTGTTAGACATAAGGTCTAACTTGTTAGAAAATAATGGTTGAAGAGTTCAAGCAGTAACATGTTTAAAATCAATAAATAATATGTGAATGATAGGAAAAACTCTGGTGGATGGATTTGAAACATTTTTGACTTTCAGTATACATAAGTATTAACTTCCAATTTTGAAACCAATTTAAATGCAAACAAGATATGAATAATTTTCAAATAATGTGTATGCATTTTTATAAACAAGATGAATTGGAATCTAAGTTCATTTTTGAAATGTGCATTTTGAAACTCAAATACATAGAAAGATTATGTGCATTTGGAATCTACGGGTAGTGCCTACGGGTATAATGATATACCCAGTCGAGGACTAAGGTACGAAATGTGTAGGGATTGCAACAATAGTTGGCTCTGAACACATTTCCTACTGAACTAAATTTTGTGTTAATACAATATTGCATTATCTGGTATTTGGCATATTTATTTATTGCATCTTCTATGAATGATTATATGTTACTGCTGGGATTCCTAGGAATCTCACCCCTTTTTATAAACAAAAATGTGCCAGCGAGAACTAGCGGATCCAAGAGCAAGGGTGCAGACGTGGGGAATTGATAGACACGGATCTCGAGGTGAGGATGAGTGGTTATATGTAGTTATATTTGAATATTTTTTTGTAAAGTTGTAAATATTATTGAATTCTACATTGTTGATTTCTGTATGTAAATAAATACTTTTATTAGCATATTTGTACTTTTTCTGTATGCCTATGGGATTAGTCTTTATCACTCTTTGCATATTGAAATGGAAATAGGTGTTTACAAATGTGTCCTGCGTTTAATTGCACGCTACATACTGTGTATGGAATGAATGCTAAATGCTGAATACTATCTGAGATATGTGATGAGAATATAGTGATTTTTTTACATGCTCAATGAGCTTGTAGATGAAAGAGATGTTAGAACCGGCTATCACCCAAGAGGGGGGGTGAATTGGGTGCATAATAAAAACTTAAGAACTTTAGAAATCTTTCCGTATCTTAACGAAAGCGGTAAGTATGAAGGTTTATAAATCAACAGTTAGATTAAATAATATATGCTGGAAATATAAGAGTTTAGGGAAGAGACCATGCAAACTGTGATTTATCCTGGTTCGGTCCAATCTGGATGGCCTACGTCCAGTCCCTAGGCTCCTCCTGAGATTTTCAAATCCATTATCTTCTTGTTAAATCCTGGCATAAGAAAAGCCTTTACAATCCCACAAGTTTAGCCAGGTACTTGTGAAACCTTTTACAAATCTCTCACTGAAAAACTCCCCCTTACGGCAAGTCTTACGAGCAAAGCAATCCCGAAGATCTTCCTCTCTTGCTTACTCATGCAAGTCTTACGAGCACCAACGTTCTCTCATGCTTACACCCCTGTAAGTCTTATGAGCAGCAACGTTCTCTACTGCTTGCACCTTGTAAGTCTTACGAGCAGAATGTCTTACGGCAATTCTCTCTACTGCTTCCCCGTAAGAAAATCAACCCTCTCAAGGTCCCTCTACCTTGAGATCAACTTAGAAATATAGTTGAAGGTGTTTACAGACTCTCTCACAGAGTGGATATAATCTCACTGAAGTACAATACAAATAATCACTCTCTCAATGATAAGTAATACAAAAACTGGAAAACAGAGAGTGTTTGGGTAGAAGCATAGAATTCATGTTATTCGCATGTTGGTGTCGTTGCTCAGTTTTCTCTGTCTTTTTCTCAGTTACCCATCATCGTTGAATGCTCTCTCATTTATAGTTGATGAATATAATGGCCGTTGTGAGCATTCGTTCGTTGGAGTCATTTTGATCGTTGATCACATTTGAAAAATGAGCTACCATGAGCTTTCCGTTGCAAAGCAGAGCGTCTTGTTGAACAGCAAGAAGATTTATTTTGAGATGTACATCACGTTGTGGAGCGTTTTGTGTTTCAGACAATCTATCATGGTGGGTCAGTTACTTGTCGTGGTTGGTAGCTGATGCTCGGTGTGTAATGATGCTGCCCGCTACAGTTGACTCTTTCATTTGAATATGTAATCTCAACGTTAAATTTCTTGTTTCACACTGCAAAATACTTAATCACTAATATGATGAAATATTAGTCATGGGTATGTTGGCTCATTAGTCAAAAGATGAATTTCTGGCTTCTGTGACTCATCACGTTGAAGATATTTGCCATACGTGACCTCCATTCTTGAAGATGCAATCCAAATGTTTAATCTCCTGTTTTACACTTGAAATATATGTTAGTTAATGTTTAGGAACAATAACAAGTGAAAACATAATGATTTAACCACGTTTGGATTGATTGCTGTGAGGCTCTGAACTTCTTCGTTGCTTCTGTCAGAACCTCACTCGAGTGCAATATGGCTTACTCGAGTGCAGTTCATATTTTCACGTTCTGATTTCCTCTCGGGCAAGCACTCGCTGCACTTCACTCGCATCTGCTCGAGTGAATTCTCGAATCACTCGAGCACAACCAGTCATGCTCGAGTGAGTTTCATGCTTTCACGTACAATCTTCTTCTCGGGTTATCACTTCCATGACAAAACTTGCATGTGCTCGAGTGAGAAATCATCCAATGATCGAGCATGGATCCTAGTGCTCGAGTGATGCAATTTTCTTCACGTTTCAGCTGCTTCTGGACATCACTCGCACAACTTTTCCAGGGAGATAGTTTTTACACTCGCGGGTGATGTGGGGCCACTTTAGAAAAAATTTGTTTATTTGATTCAAATGATGTATCATAAGAATTATCTTGCCATATGCATTCCAATGCAACAAGAATCAGCTCCAAACTCCTTGTATTCTGCAAGTTATGATTGAAAGAGTGTATATTTCGCTAGTCTGCACAAGCGTCCACTTCCAGATGGCATAGCTCCTAGAATATATGTTCAAATTAGGCAAATTACCTATCCATGGAAATCTCTTTGAGTCTACTTTCATTTGGCACTTGTCTCGTCTCAATTCGATGTGTAGTTTGTAAGTTACGTGCAAAATACCAAACCTGTGTCGAAAAGTGACGGTGATTTCAGTTTCATTTTCCACGAATCATATCTCCTTCATTTGATCTTCTTTCAATGTGATCCTGGTGCCAATTTTACGTGTTGTGAGTCCTCTTTCATATGCAACCTTTCGGGTCAATCCGACGTGTGGTTTGAGAGATATGATCAAAATACCGGACCTCTGTCAGACTGAACGTAAAACAGAGTAGAACAGAGTATTCACCCCGTGCTCGAGTGTGTTCTTCCTGTGCTCGAGTGAAACACCTCATGCTCGAGCATAACACCCCTAGAAGTGCCAAAACTCATATATAAGTCATCTTAGCTTCGTATTAACCTATTCCAACCTTTATTTGATCATAGAAACCTCCGGTATCATCATAAAAACCTCCAGAATCACTTCTAACAACTTGAATCTTGATCTTCTTGATAGATCTTCCAAGTTCTTCATTCTTCAATATCTTTCTTTTTGATTTTCCTCTTGATAATCATTCTCCATAACCAAAGTAAGCATCTCCTTGATTATCTTCAATTTCTTTCTTCTTCTTCCTCTTGTTCATTTTCATTAATTCAATCTTCTTCATTCTTTGCTTGACTAATCTACAAAATATGTAACATTAAATATAGTAGTTAGTCAAAGAAATACATTATATAAACTTTTTGCTCTTATTATTCCACATCTATATTTGACATCATCAAAACTAATCATATCTAACATTCTCCCCCTTTTTGATGATGACAAATCCTTTAAGAAAAAATATGTCTGAATGAATTGCAACATACATATATAATGCAAAGTGCATGAAGTGCAACATACATATATAATGCAAAGTGCAACGTACATATTTTTCTTATATTTTTCTCCCCCTATTTGACATCAGCAAACAGTTTGAAATATATAAAGAAATAAGGCTTGTGGAGAAGAAAATAGAGTAGAAATGACTTTAATCACAATGAATGAACCAAGGAAACAATTGACTCTCCCCTATATGAAGGAACTGAAAATAGATTTGGAGAGGTTTTCAAGAAAACTTTTGTAATCAAGATAAATGAAATATATAAAATGTATTCTTGAAAAGTAAAGAGAGAAGGTTTAGAAATGCTCATGTAGATTTGGAAATTGATGAAGCGCTCCATGAAGTCCGTTGCTTCTTTGGCAATACTGGTGCATGCTGTTGTGCTTTGTATAACTCTGATGTACACCACACTTCTGTTATGCAACTCAGATATATATTCATGTTGTTGCCAGGATTCTCCAATTGAGTTGAGCTTTTGTTTAGCATGTTCAATGTTCATTTGTATTGACATATGTATTTATTGCTCTGAATGTTACAGCCAATATATTTTCCTTGATTGAGCATTAAAACCATCTTTCCTTAAGTTCAATAGTTTCTTCTTGTAGTGCGTTGAGGAATGCTATTGCACAAAACAAATTCTCCTGTCATAAAATTTAACTCTTTCTTTGCAAAGAGAATTGTTAGTTCAATCAAGTAACAAACTATTCCATTCCAAATGATATATTAAAATTAAGATCATGAAAAGAACAATATAAGAATAACTCATCATCAAAACTAATCAAGACATGGTGAATACAGATGAGTATGTTGAAAGGATTTTCTTTCAATAAAGGAGATGAGCTTTCAATATATAAAACACATGTGAATGTGAAGCTCCCCCTTAATTGATGCATGGTTTTAAAAATTTTAGGAAAATAGTTAATAACTCTCCTGGATTTGAGAAACCATTGGAAACTTTATAGAAAATGCTTTTGAAAGATTTAGAGAGAAATTAAATGGCAATTGCTAATAAGAGGTTTTAAGAGATACAACCCAATATCACCTGAGTGGTTACTTGAGTGATTCTACTAAATCATTACTCGATTGTATACTCAAGTGATACAACTCAAGGATTTTGAATTAAGCAAGAATACAATACCTCACTCGAGTAATATCATAATCACTCGAGTCATAATCCTTTATAGTCCATTGATACATCATGTCCTAGTCAATATTGGATGATGTGACTAGTACTGAGGGATTCTGAAGTGTAGTATTCTGTGAGTACTTTAGGATATCAAGATGAGCTCGGAGTAAGGCTTTATGCGCATATTGGCTTAGTATGTGCCCCTTGCTTAGCAAACATCATTGAGAACTTTTAATTTCATCATAGCACATAACACCCTTATTTTGTCATCCATAATCTCAAATAGAACTTTGAAGTTCTGGTTCACATAGCTGCTTCTTCTTATCATTGACTGATGATCTCAGCAATGTTTGTAGCAAGCTCTGTGTGATTGTTTAAGCTCCTCTCTCAGAAAGCCTTAGACAAATGGACCAAAGCATGAAGAATCATGGAGGCCAACTCTAGCAAATTGTCGTCTCTCATTTATTGGCCTTGTTCACCATAGCTCTAGTGTAGGTATAGCAGATAATTCAGTGAAGATTTAGACATAGAGCTAGGATAGTAGTTAAGAATCCTCATAGGCTCATCAAGATTGATGATTTTGTACATCTCAGCATCTTCCTCTGAACATCTCTGTTGGCTCCATATCATAGTGAAAATGTTTGATCTCCTTGAAACGATAAGGAAGATGGGTAGGCAACAAAGATTCATATTGGATAAACTTTATTCTTGGCTTTGTGCTGTTTGAAATAATCTCCGCTTGGTCTACTAAGAGATCTTCCTTCTCTTTCTCTTTCTCTGATTGTATCACTAGCTAGTTATTTGATAGTGATGAGGTGTCATTTGAGTAATATCACATATTTTCTTCAACTCATCCTGCAACACTATCAATCATGCCTCTTCTGTTAGCCTTTGGTCTTTGTATCCAAAAGTAGAGCATTTTGGTCAACTCCTGCAAACGTATAATGATTTGCTCTTTGGTACCCAACTTCTCTTGGGTCCGTACAATATTAGATATAACAACTCTTATGTTCTTATGCAATTAATCATATGAAATTTGAGCAAAGAGTATCATAAACCAATAAAGACTAAGATATAATTTTATCCAATAGAATCAATTTAAACCATTAGATCATGAAGAGTAATGAATAAATGATATCAATGAATGGTGATTTTTAAAGATCAATGACAATGTGTAATTACGTTTTATATAGAAAATATCTCATTGATATGATTTTTATGCAATCCATGTAAGTTGAATCAAAAAGAGTAGAGAATCTATCCATAATGACCAACTTTTATGAAATGATAAATCATGAATGAAACCAAATTTTCAAGAATGATAATGAGATATGCAAATTGTTTCAAAATCTCAAATGTTCTTTCGAATCATAAATATGCATTATGACATTAAGATTTTGAATACATGAAAACTCATTTATGAAGCTTGTTAAATACCAATGCTTATGCCAAAAACAATGGAAGTCAACAATTGTAACATATATATCAGAAAGCTTCACTAAGGAATTCAACTAATATAACATGTTAATTATAAGAGTTAACATGTTGGAAAATTTTCTCAAGAACAAAAGTCATATGAAGAATGAATTAGCCAAAATGGCTTATCTTGACATATATAAGCATGATGACTTTAGTATTGATCAAGAGATAACCTTGCCTCTTAGAGTTGCGTCTTAAAATGGATAAATATTTAAGGCAACAAGACTTAAAGTGCAAGATTCTAGTTACTCAAAAAATGGATGAAGACAAATGGTAATGCATTTGAGCAACAATATGAGTATAAGAATTTATGGATGATGAAGCACATACTCATTGATCAAAATGACTAGAGTTTTAGAATATCCCGGTAAGTTATTCCACAATAATGGTTAATGCATTAAGATTCAATGCACTAATGAACATTTATAATGCTTGAAATAACATGGCCAACTAATGATTTATGCATTAGGCACAAGGCTTTCACATATAGAATTCTTTTCTAAGGAATACACTTGAAACTCATATAGATAGTTAACTTGTTAGACATAAGATCTAACTTGTTACAAAATAAAAATTGAGGAGTTCAAGTAGTAACAAGTTTAAGATTAAGAAACAAATATGTGAATGATGAGGAAAACTCTAGGGATGGATTTGAAGCATTTCTGACTTTCAGTATACATAAATATTAACTTCCAATTTTGAAACTGATTAAAATATAAATAAAATATGAAAAATTTTCAAATAATGTGTATGCATTTTTTAATAACAAGATGAATTTGGAATCTAAGTTCATTTTTTTTTTAAATATGCATTTTGAAACTCAAATACATAGAAAGATTATGCACAATTTCACTTTCAGTCCATTTAGCAATCTAAAAACAATTTAAAACTCATAAATGATTGATTGCAAATGGTATGCAATAATGAGCAAGTTATTCATTACCCAAATAAATAATTTATATAAGCATAATATCAGGTAAGAATAAAGAAGACAGTACCGTGCTCAAGTAATCTCGTAATTACTTGAGAAATTATCTTTTGGAGTTCATTTGTGCATAATTCCTTGACTTTTACCTTCCAATCTTCCAGTTGGTGTTATCACTTGAACATTCACTCCCAGTTGTCACACAGTGATGATGATCACTTGATTAGTTAATTGAATGACGCTTCACTGTGCATCTTTTCTTCCTTTATTGTTAGCTAGGCACTTGTAGTGTTGCCTCAAGTAATGCCTCCTTTTGTTTATATATTTAAGATGTAGCCTCAAGGTCCAACTTCACCAAGATTTGAGTGAAATCTTATGTAGTCATAGTTTTGAGATGAAGCTCTTCCTTTCTTCTTCCTACAAAACCTTACAGATATTTTTCTTCCTTTGGTATCCAATTTTACTTGGATCCACTCATGGTTACCTTGCACGAATCATAATTCACATGCTCTAAGAATATAATTAATTTGAGACAATTGAGCACAATGAATTAAACATGTCTTTATGCATAAGAGAAATATTTTCTGTTCAAATCATTATACATGCATAAAGAATTAACCTTTTGAGCATTACAATACCTTTATAAATAAGTCTATTAAATGAATTTTTAATAGATACAAAAACATAAATTCAAAAATATTTGCAATGCTCATTCCTAAGGTTCCAAAATATAAAACCTCAACAAATATTACAAACAATAGCATAGGAGGTTTTATCATTGTGTACCTTAGCCTTAGATATTCGGAGGATTGCTTCTGCATACCCACTGCATCTTTCTTTGAAGTTATATTTTTGCATATTTGGCTTTGGGATTATGCAAAGCTTTCTCATGTGATGTAGACTTCGAGAATCTTTTTCTTTATGAATGAGAGATCCTCCTTTTCTTGTTCTTCTCAAAATAGTTGAATGGTACATTGTGGTAGCCCTTCGTTGAGGTAGAACATACTCCTTTTATCCATTGCTTCTTTTTCTGTTTATACTCTGTAACTCCAGCAATGGGTGCCTTGAGAGTTCTCCTTTTTGATATAAATGGTATGAACCTCTTTATTGGCGCATGAGAACCTCTTGTATTCTTCATCTTCTCTTTACCCTTATGTCCATTTCTTTTCGGATCACCTTGCATACATAAAGTACTAGATGGACATTTTGGTACCCACATATACTTGGGTCCTTGATTGTTAGTATTAAACCTTACATGTTTCTTCGGTACCCAAATATACTTATTTCTCACATAGGAATTTCTTCTAATATAGCATGTGTGAGAAATATGACTGGATATACCACAATAATTGCAAATTGTATCAAGATATGGATTATGGGATATCATGCAAGTATTATGTCGATCATGAGAGTAGAAATTCGAATGGATTTTATTTGAACATTCTTTCTTCCCAACAAACTTTCCAGCATATTTGAAAACATTGTTGCTTTTCTCGATAGAATCAACAATTGGTTGAAAAACAATCTTATGTAGATTCTGAAAATTAGTTTTACGAAAATCACAAGAAAAATTGAGACTTTTTACCTTAAGTTCATCTTGAGCTACGGAGAGTGATTTTTCATGTTCGTCCATAATAAACTCTTTTCGGGAATCTTCTTCTTCTTGTCTATCCATGTTAACTGTATGGAAGTGTTCTATGATTTCTTCATCTTCATCATTAACTTCCAATTGTTTATGCATAGCAGATGCGTAAAGTGTATTTTCACACGAACTGTCAACACTTTCAACTTCAACACAATTGTTAGAAGCATACATAGAATCAAAAGTGTCCCAGATATGTTTAGCATTAGAACAAAATCTAATTTTCTCAAAATCATTTTCGGTTCAAGCACTATATAGAATTTTCATTGCTCTAATGTTCAACGAAAACATTTTCTTTTCACTTTCTGTCCAATCCTTTCTGGGTTTGAAATCAAAAGCATTTGTAAAAACATTCCACATATCAAAATCATAAGCTTTAATAAAACTAGTCATTCTAGCTTTCCAAAACCAAAAATCAATATCTTTCAAAAACGGTGGGATTTTATAATAAAAACCTTCTGAAAGTATTAAACACCCAAAATCAGCCATTGTAACTCTTGAGACGGTTAAGTCCTTTAAACAAGAGCCCGGGCTCTGATACCACATGTTAGAACCGGCTATCACCCAAGAGGGGGGTGAATTGGGTGTATAATAAAAACTTAAGAACTTTAGAAATCTTTTCGTATCTTAACGAAAGCGGTAAGTATGAAGGTTTATAAATCAACAGTTAGATTAAATAATATATGCTGGAAATATAAAAGTTTAGGGAAGAGAATATGCAAACTGTGATTTATCCTGGTTCGGTCTAATCTGTGATGGCCTACGTCCAAGAGCAAGGGTGCAGACGTGGGGAATTGATAGACACGGATCTCGAGGTAAGGATGAGTGGTTATATGTAGTTATATTTGAATATTTTTTTGTAAAATTGTAAATATTATTGAATTCTACATTTTTGATTTATGTATGTAAATAAATACTTTTATTAGCATATTTGTACTTTTTCTGTATGCCTATGGGATTAGTCTTTATCACTCTTTGCATATTGAAATGGAAATAGGTGTTTACAAATGTGTCCTTCGTTTAATTGCACGCTACATACTGTGTACGGAATGAATGCTAAATGTTGAATACTATCTGAGATATGTGATGAGAATATAGTGATTTTTTTACATGCTCAATGAGCTTGTAGATGAAGGAGATGTTAGAACCGGCTATCACTCAAGAGGGGGGGTGAATTGGGTGTATAATAAAAACTTAAGAACTTTAGAAATCTTTCCGTATCTTAACGAAAGCGGTAAGTATGAAGGTTTATAAATCAACAGTTAGATTAAATAATATATGCTGGAAATATAAGAGTTTAGGGAAGAGACCATGCAAACTGTGATTTATCCTGGTTCGGTCCAATCTGGATGGCCTACGTCCAGTCCCCAGGCTCCTCCTGAGATTTTCAAATCCACTATCTTCTTGTTTAATCCGGGGATAAGAAAAGCCTTTACAATCCCACAAGTTTAGCCAGGTACTTGTGAAACCTTTTACAAATCTCTCACTGAAAAACTCCCCCTTACGGCAAGTCTTACGAGCAGAGCAATCCTGAAAATCTTCCTCTCTTGCTTACTCATGCAAGTCTTACGAGCACCAACGTTCTCTCATGCTTACACCCCTGTAAGTCTTATGAGCAGCAACGTTCTCTACTGCTTGAACCTTGTAAGTCTTACGAGTAGAATGTCTTACGGCAATTCTCTCTACTGCTTCCCCGTAAGAAAATCAACCCTCTCAAGGTCCCTCTACCTTGAGATCAACTTAGAAATATAGTTGAAGGTGTTTACAGAATCTCTCACAGAGTGGATATAATCTCACTGAAGTACAATACAAATAATCACTCTCTCAATGATAAGTAATACAGAAACTGGAAAACAGAGAGTGTTTGGGTAGAAGCATAGAATTCATGTTATTCGCATGTTGGTGTTGTTGCTCAGTTTTCTCTGTCTTTTTCTCAGTTACCCATCATCGTTAAATGCTCTCTCATTTATAGTTGATGAATACAATGGCCGTTGTGAGCATTCGTTCGTTGGAGTCATTTTGATCGTTGAGCACATTTGAAAAATGAGCTACCATGAGCTTTCGGTTGCAAAGCAGAGCGTCTCGTTGAACACCAAGAAGAATTATTTTGAGCTGTACATCACGTTGTGGAGCATTTTGTGTTTCAGACAATCTCTCATGGTGGGTCAGTTACTTGTCGTGGTTGGTAGCTGATGCTCGGTGTGTAATGATGCCGCCCGCTACAGTTGACTCTTTCATTTGAATATGTAATCTCGACGTTAAATTTCTTGTTTCACACTGCAAAATACTTAATCACTAATATGATGAAATATTAGTCACGGGTATGTTGGCTCATTGGTCAAAAGATGAATTTCTGGCTTCTGTGACTCATCACGTTGAAGATATTTGCCATACGTGACCTCCATTCTTGAAGATGCAATCCAAATGTTTAATCTCCTGTTTTACACTTGAAATATATGTTAGTTAATGTTTAGGAACAATAACAAGTGAAAACATAATGATTTAACCACGTTTGGATTGATTGCTGTGAGGCTCTGAACTTCTTCGTTGCTTCTGTCAGAACCTCACTCGAGTGCAATATGGCTCACTCGAGTGCAGTTCATATTTTCACGTTCTGACTTCCTCTCGGGCAAGCACTCGCTGCACTTCACTCGCATCTGCTCGAGTGAATTCTCGAATCACTCGAGCACAACCAGTCATGCTCGAGTGAGTTTCATGCTTTCACGTACAATCTTCTTCTCGGGTTATCACTTCCATGACAAAACTTGCATGTGCTCGAGTGAGAAATCATCCAATGATCGAGCATGGATCCTAGTGCTCGAGTGATGCAATTTTCTTCACATTTCAGCTGCTTCTGGACATCACTCGCACAACTTTTCCAGGGAGATAGTTTTTACACTCGCGGGTGATGTGGGGCCACTTTAGAAAAAAATTTGTTTATTTGATTCAAATGATGTATCATAAGAATTCTCTTGCCATATGCATTCCAATGCAACAAGAATCAGCTCCAAACTCCTTGTATTCTGCAAGTTATGATTGAAAGAGTGTATATTTCGCTAGTCTGCACAAGCGTCCACTTCTAGAAGGCATAGCTTTCAAATTAGGCAAATTACCTATCCATGGAAAGCTCTTTGAGTCTACTTTCATTTGGCACTTGTCTCGTCTCAATCCGATGTGTAGTTTGTAAGTTACGTGCAACATACCGAACCTGTGTCGAAAAGTGACGGTGATTTCAGTTTCATTTTCCACGAATCATATCTCCTTCATTTGATCTTCTTTCAATGTGATCCTGGTGCCAATTTTACGTGTTGTGAGTCCTCTTTCATATGCCACCTTTCGGGTCAATCCGACGTGTGGTTTGAGAGATATGATCAAAATACCGGACCTCTGTCAGACTGAACGTAAAACAGAGTAGAACAGAGTATTCACCCCGTGCTCGAGTGTGTTCTTCCTGTGCTCGAGTGAAACACCTCATGCTCGAGTATAACACCCCTAGAAGTGCCAAAACTCATATATAAGTCATCTTAGCTTCGTATTAACCTATTCCAACCTTTATTTGATCATAGAAACCTCCGGTATCATCATAAAAACCTCCAGAATCACTTCTAACAACTTGAATCTTGATCTTCTTGATAGATCTTCCAAGTTCTTCATTCTTCAATATCTTTCTTTTTGATTTTCCTCTTGATAATCATTCTCCATAACCAAAGTAAGCATCTCCTTGATTATCTTCAATTTCTTTCTTCTTCTTCCTCTTGTTCATTTTCATTAATTCAATCTTCTTCATTCTTTGCTTGACTAATCTACAAAATATGTAACATTAAATATAGTAGTTAGTCAAAGAAATACATTATATAAACTTTTTGCTCTTATCATTCCACATCTATATTTGACATCATCAAAACTAATCATATCTAACAAGAGACAGCTTGAATGTGATCATTATGTTGAATGGCTTGTGAGCCTACGCATGCAAAAAGGGATAGATTGAGTGATAAGAAATTAATCCCCAAGTTAAAGACGTTCAAATTTTGAGGATGAAATTATACTCAATAAGGGTTTTATAGCCTTTTGAATTACTCCAATTGAGGTTCTACAAATAAAGTTATGATTTTTCAAAGTTTGGGCAGAAAATTTGCCAGAATTACCAATTATTCTGAAAATGGAAAAGAAAATGTTATGGCAACCTTGTAATCATGGGATAAAACACATCAGCTTATTTTTCTTTTCTAATGGACCATATGGCATGAACATGGGCTGGTTAGGTGAAGAGAATTGTTTCAATATCAAATGGGAATTATGACAACAAGTTTGAAAGGGATAAGGTCAAAGTTTAAAGGTGTCAAAAATTCTATTTTGTGACAATATTAATTAAAGGAAAAAGGTGTAGATATTTTCATGAAGCCTTGCTTGATCTTTCTCATTCCCATTTTCACACCCAAAACAAGAAAGAGAGAGAGTGTGTGAGCTTAAAGGTTTTAGAGAGAAGGAAGAGAGGAATAACAAGGTAAGCTTGATTTTTCTTGTCATTTAGCTTCTAGTTTGTGTACTTCCTTCTCTAAGCTACTCTTCTCCATGGATTTATGTGTTTATCAAGCAAAACACTAAGGTTTGAAGAGGAAGAGGGTTCGGCTAGAGAGAGAAAGAAGGAGAAAGCAAAGGTAACTTCAAAACCCTTAAATCTTCTGTATTATTATTGTTGTGGTTGAAGTTGTTGGTGGATTTGCAGTAGTTTGCTTGGATTTTTAGGTTTGGGAAGTGATAACCCTAAGGGGTTATGCTTCCCAACTTTCCTCAAATCTTAGGTGTTAGGTGTTTAAATGGTTAGTCAAGTGATTAGGAGTGAAAAAGGAGTAAGCTTTTGGTGTTAGAAACAAAAAACCAAAATTTTCCCTTTTCATGACCTAAGTTTCGGCCAAGAGAGAAACAGTGGATAGGAGCTTGATTTTTAACAATTTGATGGTTCCATTGTGTTCAGGAGAGAAAATTAGGTGGGGTTTATGTTGAACATTTTTTTTCAGAAAAGCCTTAGAAAGTGAAATGACCAAAATACCCCTAAAACCCTAAATAGGGGTTGCCAAGGGCGAAACTGTCATTTGGCGGTGATTTTACAAAAACTAAGGTCACAAATGGATTTCTTGGGCTAAAATATATCTAAATAGCCCGGGTCAAAATTTTAGGAAAAGTATGGTCGGACTGGGTACAAAGAGGCTGGATCGGGTCCCAAGGGCATTTTGGTAATATTTCAATTTAGACCAATATAACCAACAAAAACACTTTGGAAGTATCTAAAAAAGTACATGAATGGATTTTCACCTAATCCTTGTACATTTGGAATTTTAGGAACGTATTAAGAGCCCGAGCCGTTGGCACGAATTTTGAGGAACGCTTTACAAGTTGAAAAGGGTTTAAGGTGGTAACTCTATCCTTCATACACTATTTGAATGTTTTTATGCTTTGTATATGCCATCTTCTGTAATATGTATGATACACAGTGCCTACAGGTATACTGATGAATAGTGCTTACAGGTATACTAATATGCCCAGTATATGATTGAGGTATGGAATGTGTAGGGGTTGCAAAAATGGTTGACTTTGAACACATTTCCAACTGAATTGAGTTATATGTTAGTGTAATATTGCATTATTTGGTATTCTGCATATATATTTAGTTATCTTATCTTCTATGAATGATTACCTATTACTACTGAGATTCATTTGAATCTCACCCTTTTCAAATAAATAAATATTCCAGAGAAACTAATGGCTCCAAAGGCAAAACAATAAATACAAGCAATTGAAGGGTGCAGATTTCGAGGTCAGAGCTGTTTGGTTATATGTAGTCTATTTTTGAATATTTTGGATAATTTGTATATATTATCAACCCTTATAGGGAAAACTGGTAATGTAATCAAGTACATTGTATTAATTTATTAGTATATTTACGCTATTCATGTGTTGCTCATCGAACTGCGTACAAGCAATATGAAAAATGTGAAAATAAGATAAAGGTGTGACAGCCAACATATTATATAATTCAAGAATTATGATGTGCTATATGTTCTCAAAGAAAATTGATTATGAGAGTATCATTGTTTATGATTTGGATTGGATCTCCAAATTTCTAGCAATAAATCAAACTAAAATATACGGGCACCTTCAAATAGCATGTAAACTTATAAATGCTCAATAATTTTGATAGATGCATCTATAAGATAGTTACATGTGATATTGCTATTGGTTTGCAACCTGGAGTTTGCAGGAATGTTTGAATAACTTATTAAGTTAAGCACAATTTCTAGATTATATGATTCATTCATTGAAGCCTCCATAACATAGCTAGATTAACACTTACAAGAACAAAATTTTTATTTCAATGTTGGCTTGTTTGATCTTACGTATTGCAACACTTATACTAGCCAACCAAATTCTCCCAATAAAATTGGCTTTTGATCAGGAGCTAGGTATATTCCATCTTAAAAAGTTTAAATGTGCTTTCCTATTGATCCACCACAATGCACATAGATGGATTTTCAAAAGGAAATTATGATAAATGTCGGGTAACAACCTCCTTCTTGTTTCTCTCTAAATAAAACAAAAGGATGTTTCTAATGGAAACAAATGGATTTAGGAGACTTGCACTACATGATTGGTCGATTGTCATTTGACATAGTTTTCCTAACATGAGTGGGAAAAATTGAATAGTTGGAAAAGAGAACAAAAGAAATGCATTATTACTATCATGTATAGATCCTCGAATATAGCAATATGAACCGAAAGTTCATTAGGTTTTGCATTCATGAAATATTGCATAAAATCTGCTAGATGCAAATACATAAACCCTAAATGGGAATATTCTAGATAAAAATGCTCTAATAAGCATAAATGAAACTGAGACATGCCCGAAGTATAAGAGAATAATCGGTTTCAAAAGAAAAGATAAAGGAGCAAATAATCAAGATGATCATATTAAGGAGGCATATACTCTAGAAGAGGTCAAGACATAACTAATTGCAAAAACCTCAAAAGAGGTTCTGGTACCTGAAAGTAATAAAGAGATCTCAATGAATTATGTCACAACAAGAAAAATGGAACTGAAGAGATAAAGTTGTCGACAACAGTTTTAGTAACAAATCACGTGATCAAATGAGGATCTTATACTTAAATATTTTGGTAGAAAAAAAAAGGTGATTGACCAACTAAAAAAGGGGTAAACACAATGAAAAATGTTCTTTCAATATGTGAAATTTATGGACCTGCAATCCAAAATATTTGTAATATTAATTTATTTGTGGTATATGAATATTCATGCGAAAATGAATATTTTCACAGGGTCTAATGATGATTATGATGAGGTACAATATTTGGTAATGGGTAAAATAATTGTTGCATATATTATTAGTCTAGCAGTATATGCAAACAAAATAATGTGTCCATTAGATATCATTATACACAGCATATGCATATGGATAGTGAATATTACATGAAAATTCTTGAAAGGATCCAAAATATTGGAAACATGTCTAAGAAAAGTATTCAGTGCATAAAATGTTACATGGATTAAAATAATTTGAGCATATATATATTTGATTGAAAGATATAGTAAAAAATGAATAATTTTACATATCAAGTTATTGGAAACCTTCATGATTTCAAAATCATATATTTTTGCTATGTTGATATTGTTTGAAAAAATTTATTGAATTTAATGGTCTATAAGTATCACATATTTATGAATATTTACATCATGCTAATATTGTAGTTATTATGTTCTTTCTAATAAAATCAAGATGTTGCAGGTACACTATAGATACTATGAAACAAAGATTTAGTGTGATGGTTCTATGAAACTATTCTATAAGTACATTTTGCTCAAAACAAATTGAACATGAAGATAGGAGATATATCATCGTGATTTTGAGGATAATTTTCTTTTATTGTTTCCACAATGCATAGAGGCAAGTAGAGAATATATTGATATTTAACATATCTAGAAGATACGGTAGATATTATGTTTCAGCATATGATTTGATGACAATGCATTACGCATAGTTTAGTTAAAAAGGACATCAATTGGTTGAAAAATCATTCATGACAATTGCAATTGAGAAATTAGTATATTGTCTTGAGATATGACAATTTAATCACAATGAGTGATGTTGCTATCAGGAGGATTAAATATCATGTTGTACTCTTTTACTTAACCAAGGTTTTATCCCACTGGGTTTTCCTAGTAAGCTTTTTAATGAGGCAACTTCAATATGTATTGTGTACTCTTTTTCCTTCACTGGGTTTTTGTCCCATTTGGTTTTTCCTAGTAAGGTTTTAATGAGGACCAATATTTGTTCATGGACATCCAAGGGGGAGTGTTGTAA
Organism: Inga laurina; assembly: GCA_963855925.1. Taxonomy (NCBI): domain Eukaryota; kingdom Viridiplantae; phylum Streptophyta; class Magnoliopsida; order Fabales; family Fabaceae; genus Inga; species Inga laurina. The sequence continues at coordinate 59,034,669 of OY979701.1, forward strand.
ATATTATATGATGTGGATGTCTATAAACTATCCAACACTTAACCTTTCATATGTCCTTCACTCTATAACCTCTTACTCTTAGGATTCCATATGTGTTCAATGCTATAAACCTATAACTTCCCCAATGAATGGTTTGTCGGAGTTTCTTAAGATTAATACCATTATGTTCATCTTTATTTCTTTATAACCATATGTACAGAATTCAATGGTTAAAGGCCTATAAATAGAAGCCATCTTGATAGCAAATTGAAGATTCAACGATGGCACTAAGCAATCAAGCAACTCAATCAAACTAAGCAATGACCCAATGCTAGGCAATGATATGTATGCAAAACAAGAAGAACATATATACAAAAAATCTTTGTGTGAATTTTCTAGAAAATATTTCTATGCAAACAAAAACAAAATGGTAAGAAAATTAAAGTATGCACAAACTAAGACTTAAATGTCTGCATACTCATATTCCTTCTCTACAGATAGATGCTAGGAACGTTTATAGAGCCCCAAGCTTTATCAATATCATCATCAAAACCAACTTTGCCACTCAAAGTCAAGGAGGAAAAGTTTGTATAGATTATGAGAATACATCATAATCTTAGTTAATTATATTCATGAAAAATCTATATAATATTTAGTCTTTGTTAATCATTAGTCTTGATTAACTAAGACTCGTGAACACAAACTAAAACTCTTCCTTCTCATAGAATCATCATTTTCTCTGGTCCAGTTTTGCTTCCTCATATTCCAATCTATATAATGCCTGCTTGTTCTAAAACTCAAAAGAAGGATACTAGACTCAAAAGACTCCTAACATTGGATGACTTCATTAAGGTTTGTGCATTTGAGTATGTGATTCCAGTAATAAAATCTAATACACATATTGAGAGGAAACGAAAACCAGAAACGAAAGAGAGCATAACTAAAGTACTCTTGGATACTAAAAGAAAACCAGAAATCAATGTTATTCTAACAGAAACAAAAATCTTATAAATATTGGAACCAAATAACGTAACAAAGCATCACAAAAGAACTCTTCAAAATGAAAACCAGAACCTAGTGTTTTTCTTATAGAATGAAACAGAAACATGTTATAATTCGAGAAACGAAACAAAACAACATGAGAAGTACTCTTGGAAACAAATACTGTGTGCAATCCTATGTGCAACAAATACTCACCAGTGCCCTATGACCTTGCAATTTGGAGAAAAATCGAGACCCACGACAGAATAGAGAAGACGTACTTCAGATTGAATGAGTTTGTGATAAAGACTCCCACAACAATCTAGAAGCTCTATTTGGAAGTCGCAACACAACAGCGATGAAGGGAAGTTACGAAGTTAGTTGAGCTGGATCGAAATTCATACAGAGAAGTCACAAATTTGAAGTTAATAGAGGGTTTTTATTGAAGGAATTAGGGCGTCAAATGGATTTGAAACCAACTTCATAGAGAAGCCGCGAATTCTTTGCTTTCTTTGAATAAATTAGGGTGTCGGTGGAAACCGACGCCATAGAGAAGCCGTGAATTGTTTTCTGTGAACAAAGTAGGGCATGAATTGCAATTGCTTTATGCGGATGAGAATGAATTGTGTGAAATGCTTTCTCGGCATCAGGGGGAGTAGGACTGATGCTATATATCCCTTTTTTTAAAAAACTTAACATATTTCTGTTTTTTGTTTGGAAATAAATTAACATATTTCTAAGACTTCATTAGAGCCATGTAGGTGATAATTAAGGCCTTGAGTTTTTATAAGACAAAACGCTATAAGTAAGATCCGTAAATAAATTATAAATTATGGGTCAAGTTCCACCCATAAATAATCCATCATTCAATTTTTTTTTTTATAATTAACTAGATTCAGTTCCTAAGCTATAAATGACACACTTCAAAAAATTCATTTATAATATAACTATAATATAATTATATTTTGGGAAAAAATATTTTTAAACATGTATTTATAGTATTAATTACAATTATGACATGTTATATTTCAAATTTATTTATTTCACAATTAAATCCCAAAACTTCATATTAATTATGGGTTCTAGTGCTTACTAAAATGATTCCATAATTATTATTGTTATAGCATCTTAATTATGACATCAGTTGAATATACATTCAATGTCATATTGTACATTACGGTGTCAGTTACACTTAAAATAGAAGCTAAATTTATGTCACATGCATTATCACTTCTGTTCTTCAAGTAACTGATGCCGTATTGTATATTATGGTAATACGGCATCAGTTACACGTAAAACAGAAGCGAAATTACATCACATGAATTATCCCTTCTGTTCTTCAAGTAATTGATGCAAAATCATGTAGTTAAATTAGCTTTTTGCACTAGTGCGTGAACCACATCAAGCTGGGATCAAGAGCATAGAATGCACATGATGGTGCACGCCCCAATTTTTTATTTTATACAAAAAAGATTTAGGGTAGTTAGGTTTTGAAAGCTTGCCAAAATTAAGACATACTTCTAGATTTATAGAATGGTTATAAAGATATTTATATATTGCACACTAACAAGATTTTCACATTGATAGTGAGATTTGAACTCACAACTTTGTGATTTATTAGCCGAATTCTTATAAACTGGATCAATATTTATTGTTTGTCTATCCCAATATTTATGCTATTTGTCAAAGATAGAAGTGTCCCATTTTAGAATCTCTTTTTTTTTTTTCTGTTTGCAAATTACAAAAATTTATTATTGACATATTTTAAATATATTTCTAGAAATATTGATGAATTTTTGCAGGAGTGCACAATCAAAAAATTAAAGTGGCAAAATATCAAAATTTACGCTCACCACATAGAATTTTCACTAAAGTTAGGGCTGCATTGCCTGTCCAAATAGTTAACTTGAATTTTAATGATGCAGTAACAAATTTATTTATTGTCACAGTATGCAGTAACAAATTTATTTATTGTCACAGTATCATGTTACTTATACAATTTTTATGTGTAACAACTAATTAAAAATAACATAAATAATATTAAACTTGGAATTGTGTAATAACATCTCAAGAAAAACTAGGTGAAATGACCGATAAACTCCAAAAGATAAATTTAACAACCAGCAAGGTATGCAAAAAAATCTTTGGTAAAAGATTTGAAACAAATATTAATTTAGACAATTGTAAATAATCTAATATTTGATCTTAGTTCCAAATCAAGAATTTAGAATTTATATCTCAGTGACTCAGTCCCATTTATTTGAATTTAAGATTCCATATTTATAACTGTTTGAACCAATATTTTCAACTAATTTTTTTAGCGAAAAATTTTGAAACCTAACTTATGAGTCTTGGGACCAACTAACCTAAATTTTCTGTTATCTAACATTATATTTATATTTTAAAACAGTGTCATTTCTCCAAAAATTAGACTCTCTCATCTCAAGGGAATAAAGGGTTGGCGCTACTGTGCTAGATTAATTCCATAAATTTTAAATTGATAGGAAATAAACTTAATTTTTTTTTCTTAAATTTTTAAATTTCTGGGACTTAAATAATGGGAAATTAATTATGCCTTTGAGAATACTAATTCTCAGATTATCCATTCTACCCTGGATCTAGAGAACACAGTTATAAGAGTCTGGATATAACAAAAATGAGCATTTTAAAATTTCTGTCGTACATGTTTTAAATCAACAGAATATAAGGAATTTTTTTAATCAAACTCATTTTTTTTGGCATGACAGCTGGCAAATTTAATTTGTTTTAAATAAATTTCATCTCTGATTTTAGTGACAGTAGCTCTCTATATATATGGAACAATGCTATACAACAACCACAATCCGAACGCTTTACATCGATCACCTTATAGTGGCCAATGTATTCTCTTGTTACTAATTTGCTCGTCCTTTTTTTGGTTTGGTATGCTTCAGTTTGTCCCACTTCTAGTGTGCCTTATCAGTATTCGAAGTCGAATCTAGATCTAGACAAGTTCACTTCTGAAAAAGAAGTCTTCCATCGTTTCCAAATGTGGAAGAAGGAGAATCTACGAGAATACCAAATCCTAGAAGAGGAGGCAGCTAGATTTCAGATTTTCAAAAGTAATTTGAATAAATTTTCAGATGAGTTACGAAGAGTTCAGCAAAATCTATTTACATGAGATCGAGAAACCCATAAGGGAAGGTAACTGCAGCAAAATGATTTTGAATGATGCATCCTGTCCAAATGCACCCACTTCTTGGGATTGAACGACCAAAGGATCCGTAACTTATGTGAACGACCAGCGTTGATGTGGTAAGTTTAAATTTCTTGTTTGTTTATTATAATCTATAGCATATAACAAATAAGCATAATATCGAATCAAAATTATTTTAATAGGTTGTTGTTGGGCGTTTGATAAGAGCTAAATATTTCTATATCTTTTGGTGATTAACCTTAGGCTTTTGTGGGATTTGATTAACTAATTTGGACATAATTAGGTATTAATGTGAGATTTGAGTGCAAAGGTAATTTGAGAATTAAACAAACATGACAGTCTAGAGGTCCAGAGGGGGTGATTTCTGAATCATGAGTTGCTAGACTCTTTTGTCCGACGGTGATGATGAAGCTAACCTGAGTTCTTGAGAAACTAGGGGAGTTCTTTGTATCTTAATTTCTTCTTCTACTCTATGTATATGCAGATTATGATTCTAGGTTGCTACAGTTCATGATTTGTGTGTTACGAGTGTAAATGGTCTATTAGAACGTGCAAGTATACATTGTCGTCAACAAGTAGTATGGAAGTGAGTAGAGTATCGTTCCCTCGAGGATTGATTACTAAGTACCAAAATGAGTAATTTTAACTCTATTTATTCGATCGATTAGTTGGTGATTGAGAGTACAAAATAAAAGATAAGTAAATATGAATGCAAATGATATGAAACAACTATTGAGAAAAAGCCATAAGGGTCAGATTTCACTTAACAAATTCCGGATTGAATTACTTATCTATTCTAGCGTAATTTATTCCACATGGTTGATAGTCAAGTTTCTCTAATTCAGTTACTAGCCTCTTCCAAGGTCAAACAATTCTATAATTAATTGCTAATCCAATATATTCCTATATGAATTTAAGCAATTAATTATGCATTAAGATTTATCAAGCTCGGTAAGACTACATAGCTCATATAATTATATTCCTATTTTATATTCAAGTCATGGTTTTATTTATGAGATCTACACACATGCATCTCCTTTCAGTCTCAACATGCATATTGAAATCATTCAAAAGGTGGCCAATCAATCAAAAGCATTAAGAACAATGATTAAAACTCAATTATGAAGGAGAAATTAAAACTATATTTAATAAGTTAAGATTCAATTTATCATTAGTAAGCAACGTCATCAACGTAGGAAAATAGAAATTTAGATCATGATGAAATTAAAAATAAAATTAACATTGCATAAAACTAGAATGAAATTCTCATAAATACTGCATAAAACTTGAATATTAAATTCTTAAACATAAATATACAAACAAAAGATGCATGAAAAAATAGAGAAATCTAACCGTCCATTTAGGAGGTAAAACCTTCCATATAGGCGGCATGCAAAAAGTAATACAATCCTAGGCCTTCCATATAGGAGGCATGCAAGAAGAAATAGAAGAGAGGAGAGCAATGGATATGAATTGGTGTAAGTGAAGAAGAAATGAGAGTAATGGATATGACTTGGTTGTGTGAAATGTGAAGGAGAGGTTGGCTATATATAGGGAAGAATGGAGGAGGGTAGATAAAGTAGTAGGTGAAATGTGGTAGGCAAAATAGTAGATATAATGTGGTAGATGAAGTAGTTGGTAAAAAGGAAGATGAAGTGGTAGATGAAATGTGGTAGATGAAGTAGTAGGTGAAAAGAAAGATGAAGTGGTAGATGAAATGGTTGGTGGAATGGTAAATTATTCCCGCTTTCAACTTACAAGCAAAAGTTGAAACCCTTGGAGATAGAATTAGATTTCGGTCTCAACATCAAAGTCGTAGAGCTCTTTCTTAGCTTTTTATCCATATAAAGAACGTCGCAATCCGCCATCTAGAACTCTAGATATTGCCAAAAAACTAAAAGAGGGTCTAATTTAGTATTTTTCAAGAATTTATATTTTATGCAAAAATCATTATTTATTTTTTAATTACACCCAAATTTATTAACCTGAGCTCAAATATCATCAACAAAATCATCATTTAAGGGAAAATTAATATGTAAATATTTTACTTATCAAATTTCCCCATACTTAGCTCTTTCTTAGCACTTACCTTGTTACTCGGATACGGACTCGAGTAACTGTACTTGTTGAGCTTGACTTACCCGGGTAATGACTTGAAGTTTTTGGTGAAAATATTTCTTCATACTCGGGTACCTACTCGAGGAATCCACTTCAAGTTTCTACTGACTTTAGTGTATTACTCGAGTAAATGTTGCAGTGGTACAAAGTGCCGAGAGCATCATTTTTTTAGAAACAGGGTTACTCGAGGAACTCCTCGAGTATCATGGGGAAAACTTAAAGTCAACTGGAAGTTTTCACAGTGTTACTCGAGTAGTGCCTCGAGTAACATTAGCAGTGGTACAAACTGCCGAGAGGTCCACATTTTCTGAAACACAAGTACTCGAGTAGCTCCTCGAGTATCATTAGGAAAACTTGAAGGCAACTGGAAGTTTTCACGTGGTTACTCGAGTACCTCCTCGAGAAACATTAGCAGGCCGAGAGCAACCTTAAAATTTTTACCTGGTTACTCGAGTAGCGCCTCGAGTAATGGTGACAGGTTACTGGAAGTTTTCCTTGGTTACTTCAAGTTTTGGCTCATTACTCGAGTAGTGCCTCAAGTAATGCTTTAGAAGTTTCACTTCTGATCAAGTTCCTCAGCATTTTCTCTTGGCCAATATTCACTACTTCCATGCTTACCTCAAGTAAAGCTTATTCCTGTCATTACTTAGTTCAAGCTTGATTATTAAATATTTCCTTTTCAAACCATTCTTTTGTTATCATCAAAACATGAGATCTAACATTCTCCCCCTTTTTTATGATGACAAAAACTTGGTGATTTTGAACATGGTTTTTCAAATTGGATTCTTATTAAGGTTGAATATACCTTGCATACATAACAACTTCATTAGTCCAACCATGTATCATAATTCAAAACTTAAATGATATCAAATGAAGTCATAATTTAAACACACTTGCATTAAACTTTAAGAATTTCAAATTACAAGATAAATTCAAGAAAACTAATAACAAAATGCACCCTTGAGCCTATATACAACTAAAAATCCCAAATTAAACTAGGACACTTCCACAAAATCATTCTCAAGCTCTTCTCCCCCTTTTTGGCTTCATCAATCAAGTGGAGGGCTAGGAGGTTTGACCACGGAAATGGGTGTCACTGGAAGAACCGAAGAACCATCTGAGCTCAAAGAGTCAAAAGAGCTAGATGGAACAGGGTCAGGCAGATGAACTGGAGGGACTTGGATGTCATCGCCTGGAGGAGAGGGTTGGAAGACAACCATGGTAGATGTATCTCCTCCTGGAGTGGTATGATTCTCAGGGGTGGTCTCAGCCTTGGGAGTAAGATGTTCAGAGGAGGATGTGGAAGGAGAGATTTCCTCTGTGGGAGCAGGTGATGGAGTTGGTTTAGGAGCAGTTTCTGGTTGAGGTTTGGGAGGTGAATCATCAATGGTGATGTGAGTTGTCTCATGGGTTTCAGGATCATCTACTGTGAATAGAATTTCTTTGCCTTGGGGCTCAAGTGGATCAGAAACCAGAGGGGTAGATGGTTCATCCTCAGGGATAGGAGTGTCAGAAGGAGGGTTTACTGGAGGTGGTGGTGGTGCAGAAGAGGAGGGACCGGCTGAAGGTCCGGGACCCAATGAGTCCAAGCGTGCCAAGATCAGTCTTAATGTCTCTCCCTGGGCACGTTGCTCTGCTAGCAACTCCTCGCGCCTTCTATCCATTCTCTCAACCAATTCTCCCATTTTGGTGTTCATGTGGGTTATGAGTTCTGCATTAGTGTTGGCTATGTCCACATGAAAACCTCTGAGCATATTCTCCATAAAGTGCTAGAGAGTGGCATTGAGGAAGGATGGCGATGATGTGGTAGCAGCTGGAGCCGATGACTGAGTGTCATCCATCCTACTGGTCTCTGCCTCAGTGGCCTTCCGCTTCTTCTTGGACCCAGACTCCAGAGGGCCTTTAAGAGGGATGTCGATGTTCAGTTTCCCAATTTGGTTTCTACCCACTGGAGTCATCCTCTCAATTGGCTCCTTACTATCCAAGTACCATATCTTGTTTTCTTTCAAGATTAATGACACAATCTGTGGATATGGCATTGGTGTAGTAGCTTTCCCATCCACCTTATATCTTTTCATCTCGGAAAAGATATATTCTCCCAAATCCTTCTGTTCCTTCAGAAGCAGTGAAGCAAACCACCTAAAGTCCCTATCAGAGAAGTGGGTATAGTTGTTGGCTTTGTTCACTAGGGACCTAGAGTAGATGTACCATAGGACCCTGTGATGATCACACATATCACTCGGTTTAAAATTGAGGGGGCCAACTAACTCACCGGGCTTAAGGATAGTGAAAATTTGACTTGGCTCAAGCTCAGAATAGATATCATCAGGGGGGTTCTCTATCCCTAGCCATAAATTGATCCTAGAGGGTGAAATTAATATCTTTTGACCTCTCACAGTGGTGGTCATCTCTTCCTCAACTGAGGTTCGGTTAGGCTCATTTATGATCTCTAGGTTACAGTAAAAATGAGTGATTACCTTTGTGCAAAAAGGTAATCTAATGGACAACCAAGGCATAAAAGGATCTAGATAAGGACTAAGATCGTGCTTCACTACCTCTTGAAGTAGCTTGAGATCCACATAGTGTGTCTTGCACACTTTTCTTCTGGAGAATTGAGTTAAGTACTTGGGAGACTCCTCCAGTTTGCCCACATTGAATCCCTTTGGAGGGGTAGTGATTTCTGCTTCTGGAATCTTGGACTTCTTGGAAGATTGACCCTTCTCCATTTGGTCAATGATCCCAGCCATTGCCTTAGCCACATTTTTGTCATACTTTGGCTTTTTGAGTGGCTTAGGAGTAAAGGAGGGTGTAGAGGAATCAGAGTGAGGAGGTGAGGGAGATTTGGCACTCTTCCCTCTTCCGGTTGAGGTACTCTTCTTGGATTGAGCCCTAGTGACAATAGGCTCATTGAATACAATCCCTTTTGCTTTCGGTGGTGATTGAGGTTTAAGAGGGGTTTTGGCTTTTGATCTTGGGATTAACTTTCTTCTCTTTGTTGGAGGAGGAGAAAGGAGATCAGGGTTTTATTGTGAATCAGAGGAATCAGTGAAGTTGAGATTCTTGGTTCTAACCATCTTGAAACACAGAAAATCAAGAATCACAGTAAAACAGGGTAACTGTCGCGAGTTTAGGGCAGAAAGATTTTGAACAAAATAGGAAGTTTTTGGACTTGAAATCAGTTGGGTTTTGACGGAAATGAGGCAAGGAATCGATTGGGAAAAGTTTTTGAAAGGGTGTATAGTGATTTACTCGAGGAGATTTTGTGGAAATGACTGAGTTTGCGCAAGATAAAGACCTAACACCCGACATTACTCGAGGCCGTACTCGAGTAAACTTCATCATTACTCGAGGCCTTCCTCGGGTGTTCATGCAGAAAAATTCTAAAATAATTTATTTAAATTGCGTACCTGGCATGAATAATATTGTAATTATCCATGAATGTTCCCTCGATCATTTATAATCCATTTGGGTCAGATTTGAGTCATTATGCATTACTTTGAGAATCTGAACTCCGACATTACTCGAGGCCTTATTCGAGTACTATTCAAGTTTACTCGAGGCTTGCCTCGGGTAACCAGCTTTTCAACTTCTGACTCTTTATTTCTTTGAAAACTGAACCGTTATATTTGAAAATCAAGTAACTTGATCCGTTACTTCCAGTTTTGGGGGTCATTACTCGAGTACATACTCGAGTAAAGTTCTTTCTTACTTCAAGTTGTTCCTTGGGTAAAGCTTCTCTGTCACACAATACTTCAAGTTGGTACTCCAGTAAAGGTGTCCTCTGATTACCTCTGTTTTTGTTTCTCAAAACAGAGTTTCAACATTCCTGCAAAACAAATTTCTATATACTCCGATGCTTAAGTTAGTAATCATCAAAACTTTAATAAGTGACTTCATCTAATATTATGAGATACTGAAATAACTTACAATTCATTGGGATTTACCATTCCCAATTCTCTTCTAATGTATAGAAATTGATCTTTTGCAAGGGGTTTTGTGAAAATATAGCTAGTTGAAGATGAGTAGGAATGAATATCACTTTCACATCTTTCTTTTGAACATGATCTCTGATGAAGTGATGTCTCACATCGATATGCTTGGTTCTAGAGTGTTGAACTGGATTCTTTGCCAAACTTATCGTACTAGTATTGTCACAATAGATTGGTATTTCTTTGAGATAAATACCGAGATCTTGTAGTTGTTGTTTTAACCATATCACTTGTGCACAACAACTTGAGACTGCAACATATTCGGCTTCCGTTGACGAAAGAGACACTGTATTTTGTTTCTTGCTGAACCACGATACAAGAGATCCGCCAAGAAATTGTCCTTGTCCACTGGTGCTCTTTCTGTCTGTTTTGTATCCTCCATGATCCGAATCTGAATATGCAACAAGATATTCACTTCTTCCTTTGGGATACCACAGACCCAATTCGGGTGTGTCAGCAAGGTATCTAAAGATTCGTTTGACTGTTTCAGCATGTGATTCTTTTGGTGCTGATTGATATCTTGCACATATGCCAACACTAAATTGGATGTCCGGTCTACTTGCCGTGAGGTAGAGTAATGATCCAATCATTCCTCTATACTTTGTTAAGTTGTAGTCTTTCCCTTTGACATCAGCATCAAGCAATGTAGTTGAACTCATAGGCGTGTCTGTGCTATTCGCTTCATCCATTCCATACTTCTTCAATAGCTCTTTTAAATACTTTGTTTGAGATATGAAGATTCCATTCTTTCTTTGTTTGATTTGTAGACCAAGAAAGAAATTCAATTCTCCCATCATTGACATCTCAAATTCTCCCTGCATTATCTCAGAAAATTCCTTACACAGAGATTCATTAGTAGCACCGAAAATAATGTCATCAACATATATTTGAACAATTAAAATATCATTGTGTTTTCGTTTTATAAAGAGTGTTGTATCAACTTTTCCTTGTACAAAACCTTGATCTATGAGAAACTTACTGAGCCTTTCATACCAGGCTCTAGGAGCTTGTTTTAAACCGTATAAAGCCTTTTTGAGTTTAAAAACATGGTCAGGTTTAGTAACATCCTCAAAGCCTGGAGGTTGTTCTACATACACTTCTTCCATGATGTAACCATTTAGAAAAGCACTCTTTACATCCATTTGATAGAGTTTGAATCCTTTGATGCATGCAAAGGCTAGGAGTACACGTATAGCTTCCAATCTAGCCACTGGAGCATACGTTTCCTCATAATCAATCTCTTCTTCCTGATTATAGCCTTTGGCCACCAATCTTGCCTTGTTTCTGACAATAATTGCAGATTCATCAAGTTTGTTCTTGAATACCCATTTAGTACCAATGATCGGATGATCTTTGGGTCGGGGCACCAAATCCCAAACTTGATTTCTCTCAAATTGATTTAGTTCTTCTTGCATTGCTATAACCCAATCATTGTCTGATAGGGCTTCATCAATGTTAGAAGGTTCAATCTCAGAAATGAATGCAGAAAAACTTACTTCATTGAAAATTCTATTTCTAGTTTTGATCCCTTCATTCACATCTCCTATGACTTGATCCAGGGGATGACTTTTATTGTATTTCCAAGCTCTAGGTTGACCTAGGGATTGCTCTTCTTCCTTAGTTTCATCAACCTCTGGAATAAGAGATTTAGAGATAGATTGACCATTTTCTTGATTTAAACCAACTTCCTGTTCTTCATCAATGGTTTTGTCAAAGGATTCAAATTCATCAAATACAATATGAATTGATTCTTCAACAACACATGTTCGTTTATTGAAAACTCTATATGCTTTACTCCGGTTAGAGTATCCTAGGAAAATTCCTTCATCAGTTTTAGAATCAAATTTTCCTAAGTTATCTTTACCATTATTATGAATGAAACACTTACAACCGAAGATGTGTAGATGAGCAATGTTTGGCTTTCTTCCTTTGTACAACTCGTATGGTGTCTTACCAAGTTTTGTTCTGATATAGGCTCTATTTGAAATGTAGCATGCTGTACACATAGCATCAGCCCAAAATACTTGAGACACGTTCTTTTCATTCAACATTGCTCTAGCCATTTCTGTAAGCACTCTATTCTTGCGTTCTACAACTCCATCTTGTTGAGGCGTCCTTAGAGCAGAGAAATTGTGATCAATCCCATTAGTGTCACAATACTCTTCAAATGCTTGATTTTCAAATTCTCCGCCATGGTCGGTCCTAATACCTGCAATGGACATACCTTTCTCATTTTGCACTTTCTTGGCAAAAACAATAAATTCTTCAAAGGTTTTATCTTTTGATGATAGAGAGATAACCCATGTAAATCTAGAGAAATCATCAACAATGACCAATGAATATAAGTTGCCACCAAGACTCTTTACTCTTGCTGGACCAACTAAATCCATATGCAATAGTTGTAGTGGTCTATTTGTTGAAATCTCATTTTTCAATTTAAAAGATGATTTAGTTTGTTTACCCTTTTGACATGCATCACAAATCAAATCATTTTTGAAAGTCACTTTGGGCAATCCAAGAACTAAATCCTTTTTGAGTAGTTTGCTTAATTGATGCATATTAACATGAGCCAATCTCTTATGCCATAACCAACTTTCATCAGTATTACTCAGGAAACAATTTTTAGATTCATTTCTACTAATGTCTAGAGTATAGCAGTTACCTTCCCTTTTTGCTTTGAGCTTAGCCTTGATATTCTTCTTATCAAGTTGTAAGTCATTTTTGTTGATGATTAAACATTCTTCTGAGTCAAATATTACCCAGTTGTTTTTGTCAGCACTTTGACTTACACTCACCAAATTGTGACACAAGCCTTCAACATAATATACATCTTTGACTTGTATTCCTTTATCATTTTTTATTTCACCAATTCCTGCTATTCTTCCGGATTGATTTCCTCCAAATTTTACCTTTCCACCTTCCTTAGGTTGTAATGTGGTAAAACTTTCGAAATCTCCGGTCATATGTCTAGAGCATCCACTATCTATGTACCACTTGCTATTTTTGGATGCTTTGAGACATACCTGCAATCAAATGACTAAGTCTTAGGTACCCACATCTTTTTGGGTCCTTTTGGGTTAGTACAAATAATTTTCTGTATATATGAACCTTTAGGTACCCATTTGTAGGTTCCTATCGTTCCTTTCTTCTTATGAATGCATGAAGAAGTATAATGAACTTTTCTATTACAGTAGTTACAAAATGCAAAAGGATTTGATGTATGTACAGAATGCTGGAAATAATTCAAATATGACTTACCTCCTGCTTTCTTTCTACCTTTCCTTTTATCTGACTTTGGATCATATCCAATTCCAGATCGGTCATTTACAAATCGTTGAGCTTTTAAAATAACATTTAGCATCTCACTACCTTGTGTAAATTTTTCAAGAGTTTTTGTAAGATCAATGTTTTTCTTTTTCAAAGATGAACAATTTTCACAATCCTTTTCTTTAAGTTCAGTTTCAAGAGCTTTGTTTTTCTTTTTGTAAACAATCAATTCTTTAACTACTTTGATGAATTCAGATTGTAAAGCATTATATTCGGAAAGTAATTCATCATAGGTAGGTTCAGAATCATTTACCTCTCTTTCTGTTTCTTCTTGAGCAACGAGACATATGTTAGCTACTTCTTCCTCATCACTTTCTTCGTCAGAAGAACTATCACCCCATATAGCAGATACGAAGGCCTTCTTTTTGTTGAAGAATTTGCCTTTTCTCTTTTCTTTGCTCTTTTGATTCAGTTCTGGACATTCTGATTTGATATGTCCTGGTTTTCCACATTCGTAGCAAATGATATGATCTTTGCTGCTAGTTCCACCTTTTTGAAAGTGTTTGAATCCTTGTCCTTTCTTGTAGAACTTTCTGAATCGTTTTATGATTAGACCCATTTCATCATCGTCAAACTCCTCATCCTCATCTTGATTCTCTTCTTTTGCCTTTAGTGCAAGACCTTTCTTTTTCTTGTCACCAATGTCATCTAATTCTCGTTTGAACTTTAGTTTGCTTTCATATTCAGAAAGACTTCCAAATAGAGAAGCAACTGATCTCATTGATTCTCCTTTTGCTTCTTCTATCGCAGTGACTTTGGCTTCCCATTCTTTAGAAAGAATATTCAAAATCTTTCGTACTTGGGTGTGCTGATCATAGACTTTCCCAAGAGCTGCAAGTTGGTTAACAAGATGAGTATATCTAAGTTCAAATTCAGAAATCGACTCACCTGATTTCATTCGAAGCAAATCGAATTCGGTGACCAAGGTGTTGATTCGATTCTCCTTTATTCCTGAAGTTCCCTCATGAGCTATTTCTAGAGCTTCCCACATTTGCTTTGCTGTTGGGAGTGTGCAAATTCTGAAATGCTCACTTTGACTCAAAGCGCTTTGTAACATCAGAATTGCTTTACTGTTGAGAGTGATAAGTTTCTTGTCATTCTCATCATATTCCACTGGTGTCTTTGGAATTTTCTGAGAATCTACAATCTTTGTAGGTTGGAAGTTTCCACTCTCAATTACATCCCATAGCCCATATTCAGTAGCCATCACGAATACTCTGAACTTGGCTTTCCAGAAGGAGAAATGTTCTCCATTGAAACCAGGGGGTCTAGTGATGGATGCTCCGTCAGGTAGAATTCCTTCACCCATGCTTGCCATTGGATCCTTCTTAGGCTGTTAAACCTTAACAAGAAGACCTACGCTCTGATACCAAATGTTAGAACAAGCGTTTCACCCAATAGGGGGGTGAATTGGGTGATACTAAAATTTCATCGAAAATATAAAACTTTAGCAGAGGAATTAAAACAGAAATGAGTAAGGAGAAATATCACCGAAGTGTACACCAGGAGTTATACTGGTTCGGTCACAACTACTTTGACCTACGTCCAGTCCTCAGATCTTCTCTGAGAGTTTTACTATATCTTCCAAGATTCAGTGGGTTCTTGGCACCTCAGTACAAGCAAGTTCCTATACCTGGACACTCGCTCCCCCTTACAAGTTGTAATTCAATCCCAACTCAAGGTTCCACAACCTTAAGTTACCTCAATAACAAATATTGAGTTTGAATGAAATATCTCTCTTACAGAGTGAATGAGAATCACTAAAGCATAGAAATATAATTTCAACGTGAAAACAGAGCAATAAACTTGATAATACGTTTGTGTGTGTGCTTGTTGTTGTTTCTCTGTTTGGATGTTCTCATATATATAGATATGCTGGTGAAGACCGTTGGAACATTTTCTTTCGTCCGTTGGAGAGTGCGCAGCCACTATTGACTTTTCCAGTATTTGAAAAATATCCGTTGGCGGTGGTTGTCATTTGAACATTTCATTTGACTTCTCTCACTTGATAAGATTACTTCATTGTTTCCCTGTAAATAGACTAAGAATACTAATACCATAAAACATTAATCATATAGGAAACAAATTAATGAACGTTTGAATGATTTCTAAAGTTCTGGGTATGCTTACTCGAGTAGCACCTCGAGTATCCCTTGAAGTTTACTCGAGTACCTACTCGAGTATCATCGAGAAATCTTTGTGAGACTGGAAGTCAATCAATAAATATAAGATTACTCGGGTAGTGCATGGAGTAAACTAAATTTCAAACCTTTGTAAACAGTTATTTACTCGGGTAGCTACTCGAGTAAACCTTTATAAAACCTTTTGGTTACTCGATGGTTTACTCCAGTAATGTTGCAGGATTTAGATGCCGAGAGCACTTACCTTGTTACTCGGATACGGACTCGAGTAACTGTACTTGTTGAGCTTGACTTACCCGGGTAATGACTTGAAGTTTTCAGTGAAAATATTTCTTCATACTCAGGTACCTACTCGAGGAATCCACTTCAAGTTTCTACTGACTTTAGTGTATTACTCGAGTATCTACTCGAGTAAATGTTGCAGTGGTACAAAGTGCCGAGAGCATCATTTTTTTAGAAACAGGGTTACTCGAGGAACTCCTCGAGTATCATGGGGAAAACTTGAAGTCAACTGGAAGTTTTCACAGTGTTACTCGAGTAGTGCCTCGAGTAACATTAGCAGTGGTACAAACTGCCGAGAGGTCCACATTTTCTGAAACACAAGTACTCGAGTAGCTCCTCGAGTATCATTAGGAAAACTTGAAGGCAACTGGAAGTTTTCACGTGGTTACTCGAGTACCTCCTCGAGTAACATTAGCAGGCCGAGAGCAACCTTAAAATTTTTACCTGGTTACTCGAGTAGCGCCTCGAGTAATGGTGGCAGGTTACTGGAAGTTTTCCTTGGTTACTTCAAGTTTTGGCTCATTACTCGAGTAGCGCCTCGAGTAATGCTTTAGAAGTTTCACTTCTGATCAAGTTCCTCAGCATTTTCTCTTGGCCAATATTCACTACTTCCATGCTTACCTCAAGTAAAGCTTATTCCTGTCATTACTTAGTTCAAGCTTGATTATTAAATATTTCCTTTTCAAACCATTCTTTTGTTATCATCAAAACATGAGATCTAACAGGCCCAAACGATTGAATATCATCATCCTTTCAAGTCGATTGCTATAGATCTTCCTGAGCACATCTTTGGGAAAAGTGGGGAACCTGTTCTTAAGCTTTACAAGAGATTCCTCCATGGTAACTTAAAATGAAACTAATGAAAACTAAAATTCTCAACCCAGTGCAGTGTGTTTTAGTGAGTAGGAACGAAAAATGAGAGAGTAGGAAAGAAGTTTGAGAGAGAAGGAAAGAAATAAGTGAGTAGGAAAGAAGTTTTTGGGTTGCCTCTCAAATAGCCACCGTTCTTTAACATCTTTAGCTGGACAAAGACTAAACCAATTTTTTTATATATATAGTTTTTATTTTTTTATTTTAAAAAAAATTACTAGATTGAGGACTTACCTGTTGGTTCCTTAAACGTGATGACAGTTGTCAAAGTGTTGAGATACCATCATTATACTCCTTTAAATGTTCTTGATTATAACCACCAAAGTGGAATACATCATCAGGAGCTACCAAAAGTCCTACAAAATCACAACAAAACGTCCAACCAAATCTTGGGTTGCCTCCCAAGCAGTACTAAATTTATAGTCTTTAGCCAGACTTTCCAAACACAAACTACTAATCAAAAGTATCAAACACCAGGATTACCTTGTCTTCATTGCTTTTCAAGCAACAATGTTTCAGATACAAGAAATGATCATTCAAAGTAATTAATTGTACTTCTTTAATCATAAACAATTTTAGAGTACAATTATTTACTGAATTCAAATAAAGCACAACATGCATGTATTTACAAACAGATTTAGGAGTGTCCAAAATTTTAGAGCATCCCACAAAATCCACTTGACTCTCATCAGTAAGAGTCAACTCTTCAATAGGAGAGACATGAACAACAACTTTTGGAACATCCACATTAACCTCACCATCAAGGTCATAAATATCAGGCTCTATAGTTGGAACATCAATTGGACATCCACTATTCTCTCCAAACACTAGTGCAAAATACTAATTTAACTACATGATTTTACATCAGTTACTTGAAGAACAGAAGTGATAATTCATGTGACATAATTTTGCTTCTATTTTACATGTAACTGACACTATAATGTACAATATGGCATCAATTACTTGAAGAACTGATGTGATAATTCATGTGATATAAGTTCACTTCTGTTTGAAGTATAACTGACGCAATAATATACAATATGGCATATCAGTTGTATATTCAACTGATGCCATAATTAAGATGATATAACAATGATAATTATGGAATCAGTTTAGTAAGCACCAGAAGCCATAATTAATATAAAATTTTGGAATTTAATTTTGAAAAAAATAAATTTGAAATATAACATGTCATAACTGTAATTAAATACTATAAATAAATTTTAAAACATATTTTTTCCCAAAATATAATTATATTAAAATTATATTATAAATGACTTTTTTAAGTTGGTCATTTATAGCTCAGGACCATCTGGTAGAGATTAGTGAATTTCTTTTAACTACTGAACTATACCTAGTTAATTATTAAAAATAAATGGATGATCAATTATTGGGTGGAACTTGACCCATAATTTTATAATTTATTTACAGAGCTTACTTATAGCGTCAGGTCCTATACAAAACCAAGACCTTAATTATAACCCATATGGCTCTAAGACTTAGAAATATATTAACTTTTTTTTTTCTGAAGAAAAGGAAATATTGCATCGGTTCCCACTCCACCCGACGCCCTAATGCCTTCAACAAAAACCTCCACACTCTACTAACTTCATGCCTTCCCTATATGAATTTTGCTCCAGCTCTACTAACTTCACAACTTCCCTTCATCGTTGTTGACATAGCGACATCCAGATAGAGCACTACAAAGAAACACTCAATTTCTGACAGAATTTTCTACAGAATTTTGTTGTGGCAAAAATCCGTCAAAAATCTCATCAAATTTTTTTTGTGGATTTTTTTTTTGTGGGTAATGTCTCAAATTTTGTGGGAAAAAATTTTTCCACGGTGCCACAGGACTTTCTCATGGCAAATTCTATCGCAAAAATTCAAAATTTATAAAATTTTATATTAAAAATAATATTATAAAATTAATTGTTAAATAATTTTAATTAAAAATAAAATATTATTAGCAATGAATATTATATTATAATTTATTAATATTATATTTAAAATTTTGGACTAAAATAATATTTTTAATATTATTATATTATTTATTATTTAATTTTATTTAAAAATAAATTATTAGTTATTAGTATTATATTTATCATTTTATATTAAAAATAATATTTATAATATTAAATTATTTGTTATTAAGAAATTTAAATTAAAAATATATTTATATTTATAAAATTGATTAAAATATAGTTATAAAAATATTTATTAAAGATTTAAAATTTATTGAATTTGAAATTAATTAATCATAAGTATATAAATATTTTTTTAGAATTTTTATTTAATTTATTTTATTTTTAATAATATTATATTTATACATATAATTAATTTTATATTATGGAAATATTATATATATAACATTATGTAATTAAATAACGCAGGTTCATCTTGGCGCAACTAGCAAAGGCTCGAGCGCGAAGGCACCAGGAGCATGAGGTCACGGGTTCAAACAGGAGGGGAGGCATTTTCAAGATTTAAGAGGCGCAGACAGATGGCAGCGCTCAAAGATGACACTTGGTGCACTTCAAGGAGGGACACGTGGTGCACTGCAAGGAGGGTGGACACGTGGTAGTGGTAGGAGGTGACACGTAGCAATGCAAGGAGGAGACACTTGGCGCACTTTGAGGAGGGACACGTGGCAGTGGTAGGAGTTGACACATGGCAGTGTGAGGAGAAAACCGTGGCTGAACCAACAATGAGGTGGCCTCCTATGGACGTGACATGTGGTATTTGAAAATTTTAAAAAAAAATATCATTTGTCACAAATCTATTATGGCGTTGGTTTAGTTACAATGCGATGCTATAATATATTCATTTACGGCATTATATCTTGAGAAACTGACGGCGAAATATATATTTTTCGCTACGGCTAATTCCACTACACCCTAAATGTTGTGGCAAAAATGCAATTTTAACTGATACAAAATTAACATTTTGCACCAGTGAAAAGTGATTTCAAGTTCCTTATTACATTCCACAAAAGCCAAAGTTTCATTCAATTCCACATCCTCAACTTTCTCACAATAATCATCATCAACACAAGAAGTGGTCATCATGCCTAAAGAATTATCTTGCCTCATAGTCCTTATCAAGTGATGAAATAATTTGACTCACATATATTCCAATATTTTTGACATTTGACCCAACTCTAGTGGCAATTTCCTTTTGCTCTCTACTAAATCTCTCTGTTGATTCTGCAAACTCCTCACATATTCTTTCTAAATCAGACTTTTCCTTATACTCAAGACTTTGTTCTTCAATATATGGACATGAGCAAAAAGGAGGATTAGAACAATACCTAACATATGGATCCAAAGATTCTTGTTGCTCCAAAATTCCACTGGGATAAAAGGAAGGATCAAAACAAGTTTGGTTCATATTGAAATTATCTCTCAGATAATGACTAGTATTGCTATATGGGCAAAGCTCATAACAATGACACTCTTCACAATAAGCGCAAGAAAAACAATTATAAGAAGAAGAATTTTCAATCCAACCAGCATTTATATTTTCTTGTCTCATTCCATCCACATGCATTCCAGAAAAAGAACCAAGATATGACAATTTATCACTGATTAAACCAAATGAATGCTATGAATAATCCTTTTGTTTTCTAATTTTTACATGAAGACTAAATTAGTATTAAAATTACTTGGTATTGATATTAATGACTACATTAATCCCCAGCAACGGCGCCAAAAACTTGTTACGAGTGTAAATGGTCTATTAGAACGTGCAAGTGTACACTGTTGTGAACAAGTAATATAGAGGTGAGTAGTATCTTTACCTCGAGGACTCATCACTAAGTACCAAAATGAGTAATTTTAACTATATTTAGTATATCGATTAGTTGGTGATTGAGAGTACGAAATAAAAGATAACTAAATATGAATGCAAATGATATGAAACAACTATTGAGAAAAAGCCCTAAGGGTCAGGTTTCGCTTAAAAAATTTCAGATTGAATCACTTATCTATTCTAGCCCAATTTATTCCACATGATTGATAGTCGAGTTTCTCTAATTTAATTACTAGCCTCTTCCAAGGTCAAGCAATTCTAAAATTAATTGCTAATCCAATATATTCCTTTATGAATTTAAGCAATTAATTATGCATTAAGATTTATGAAACTCAGCAAGACTACACAACTCATATGAATATATTCCTATGTCATTTGCAAGTTATGGTTGTAATTATAGGATCTACACACATGCATCTCCTTCCAATCTCAACATGCATATTGAAATCATTCAAAAGGTGGCCAATCAATTAAAAGCATTAAGAACAATGATTAAAACTCAATCATGAAGGAGAAATTAAAACTATATTTAATAAGTTAAGATTCAATTCGTTATTAGTAAGCTATGTCATCACCGTAGGAAAATAAAAATTTAGATCATGATGAAATTTAAAACAAAATAAAAATAAATTAACATTACATAAAACTAGAATGAAATTCTCATAAATACTGCATAAAACTTGAATATTCAATTCTCAAACATAAATATACAAACAAAAGATGCATGAAAAAATAGAGAAATCTAGCCGTCCATTTAGGAGGTAAAACCTTCCATGTAGGCGGCATGCAAAAAGTAATACAATCCTAGGCCTTCCATATTGGAGGCATGCAAGAAGAAATAGAAGAGAGGAGAGTAATGGGTATGAATTGGTGTAAGTGAAGAAGAGAGGAGAGTAATGGATATGACTTGGTTGTGTGAAATGTGATGGAGAGGGTGGCTATATATAGGGAAGAATGGAGGAGGGTAGATGAAGTAGTAGGTGAAATAGTAGGTAGAATGTGGTAGATGAAGTAGTTGGCGGAAAGGAAGATGAAGTGGTAGATGAAATGGTTAGTGGAATGGTAAATGATTCCTGCTTTCAACTTCCAAGCGAAATTTGAAACCCTTGGAGATAAAATTGGATTTTGGTCTCAACATCAAAGTTGTAGAGCTCTTTCTTAGCTTTGCATGCATATAAATAATATCCCAATCTGACATCTAGAGCACCAGATATTGCTTGAAAACTGAAAGAGGGTCTAATTTAGTATTTTTCATGAATTCTATTTTATGCCAAAATCATTATTTATTTATTAATTACACCCAAATTTATTAAATTGAGCTCAAATATCATCCACAAAATCATCATATAAGAGAAAATTAATATGCAAATATTTTACTTATCATTGTGTATATGGCTGAGGATTTAATCGGTTGATGTAATATGGATGACGATACTTGTGCCAGATTTGTACTCATGGATTGTAATTGGACTATAGCACTCTTTTGTTATTCAATTGCTTTCCTCTATTCTCTTGAAATCAATTGTTTGCTAGGTTTCTAGTAATTAATTGGTGGTAGAGAGGATCTCTTATGAATCTAGCATGCACTAAGTACTTAAGATATTCCTAACTGATAATTGAGTCTAAGTTTAGATATAATTGAGAAGTTAGGAATATTGATTAGTAAGGGTTCTTACTAGTCTTTGTGCTTAGTTAAGAGAAGAACTTAGAATTAAGATTGGACAAGGATGGTTAGTGGACTCACTCACCTAGGACATTCATCTCTTGCATTTACACTCACTCACTTACTTTATACATTGAAAAATTCATAAACAAGTAGCTCTTTAGTTTAATTAGATAGATGAAACTCGCATCCCATACTCTTTGGTTAATTTGTTATTTACACTAGATTACTTAGGAATTATAGATAGGCTCCACGTAGAGATCAACCAAGGTTAGTTGCCCTATAATTCATTTAGCTTAGTTTTATTTGATAGCCCCATGATATGGCACTTCAGCATTCTCTGCCACAAGAGCTATAGAAGGAATAACTCAAATAGACTCACATTGGCTTCCAGATCTTTCTGAACAACAACTCATATTATCCATATACAGCTGATGATAGTGCTTGTAATTCCTCATGGGTTAGTCTATATTTGTGTCAACTAATTGGTTAGTTCAAATATATGTATTTTTTAATTACAACTTTACTCTTCGTGTAGCACCCGGAATTTGGAAAATATGGAGCCACCACCAAAAAAAAAAAAATTTGGAAACCATTTTTTTTTAAAAAAAAAAAAGAAAACTAGATAAAGTTCGGTAGTTGAGTATGCGTGGGGAAGGTGTTAGGCACCCCACAACACCTGTTCATAAGAATAGCTACACTAAGTCAATTATTTAAAAATGAATATGGACTTCAATCTTATTATCATTACCCAAAGAAGAAAAGAAAATAAGAAATAATAAACAGAAAATTGTTTATA
This sequence comes from Inga laurina, assembly GCA_963855925.1. Taxonomy (NCBI): domain Eukaryota; kingdom Viridiplantae; phylum Streptophyta; class Magnoliopsida; order Fabales; family Fabaceae; genus Inga; species Inga laurina. The sequence goes on from OY979701.1 coordinate 59,057,824, forward strand.
TATAAAGTTGAACTTGACATAGGAAGATAACCTAGGGCCTACGTTCGCTTTAGAGAGATCAAAGCTCACGTTGTTCAGGGTAGAAATGCGTGTCACTTTTTTGGTGGTTTTTGAAGAAAAAGTTCCATTAATTTATTTGAGAAATTGATTTTTTTATTTTTTATTATTTTTTATTTTATAAAAACAACTCTTCTATTTTTAATTGAATAAAAGAAAGGTTTTTGGAAGGCTCTTTGACTAAACTTCCCAAGGAGATTCCCATAATCTCACATGAAAGAATAATTTATTTTTACTTGAGGAGGCTTTAAAAACCTCACATGGTAGAAATCCCTTTTAAAATCAATTTCATTTATTTTGATAAAAAGAGAAGCTTTCTTTTTTGTTATTTTCATTTATGAAAATGGGTTACAATCATTTTACTTTTTCCTTGTTATAAAGAAAACTTAGGTTAAAGGTAGAGATGAAAATAACATATAGGCAATACACATCCAAACAATAAAAATAAGTGATGGAAGCAAATCATCACAGGTCAAATCAATGAATGATGTGTACCTTCTTCATGATCCAAGTAACACACAAATATCATTGGGCAAATCCTCACAATATCAACAAGAAGAGAACAACATAAATATTGTTGGGGTGATGGAGTGAAAGAAATAAAAAGAAAGAGGGATGAGTGGTACAATCACATAAAACTAAAAAGATTAAATACTAAAAATGATGAAAAGAAAAAAGAATCGGAGGAAAGATATAAGTAGAAAAAAGGGAAAAGAAAAACTGGATAAAAAATCCCAATTATATTGGATTGCACCCTCTAGCAATTAGTGTTGTAGCTCACAAAGGTGAAAATAATCATAAAAGCATATGGTTTCTTTGGGCATAGAGACAAAAACAATAAAAATAGAAGAGAGAGAAAATGAAGAATAATATGAAAACAAATCAATCCAAATTTCATATTGGATTCACCCTCTAGCCATTGGTGTTGATGCATCACATATGTGACACCAACCATAAAAGCATAGGCCTTGGCGGAGCCCATTGGAGGACTTGCTTTTCTCCCACAAGGTTTGCATAGAACACAACGAATACATGAATGAATCACCTCTCAAAGTTAGGCCCAGGACTTGGAGCTCTTCGAGGGAAGTCAACTCAAATCCTAACTCAGGCGCTCGCATGCCTTGGTATTATTTGTAATAATTCTGAGGATCCAAACTAGTTCACCCTAAAAAAGTGGTTGCTCCAAAACGAAAATGACACTAGCTTACGGGATATTAACAATTACATATTTTCCACATATGCATTATATTTTTACTTCAAGATTGTTTTCGACTCAAAAGTAATAAACCAATAGAACAGTCCACCACATAGGATTTTATTTTTAGTAGATGCGTAGATCACGTTTGTGTGTTTTAACTTTTAAGTTTAATGTCATTTGGGTTTCCTTATAAAAATGTTAATTATTTGTCATAATTTCATGGAGTAGTTTAATAGTAGTAATGATAAGGTTGTTAGTAATTAGGACGTTTTTGTACATTAGCCTTGAGGTCCATAATCAAAAATTAATCAAGGATTGCGTATAGGTAAATTTAGGATCATTCTCTTTTCTAGATGAGTCTTTTATTGAATCGTAAGTAATCCAAATACCATACAAATGCAACGAAACAAAGGGAAAAAAGGATTTTGGTTTTTCAAATTAATAATTAAAAGAATTATGCAATTTAATTAAAAGTGAAATGTTTTTTGTATTTTTATAAAAATGGAATGGATATAAAGAAATGAATGATGGGTGTTCTTGGTAATGAAGAAGTGATAATCCTTGCTCAAAAAGATTATGGGAGTTAAAATTCATTAAGTTTTAAAGAAAAAAAAACAAAGATAACACTTGGGTCCAATATTCCCAATTAATAGTAGCTCCTACGAACATAGCTAATTGCTACCTCTTGAGATATTGTTTAAAACCACTTAATGTGCAATTGAACTTGGAATAATGTAATATGAGTCTTCTTGAAATTGAGTGATAAATAGCCCCTCAAGGGCACAAATCAACTACATTAACTAGACAATAGCATGCTAATTAACATAATCTCATTGCAACCACAAAGAAATTCAAAACACATACAACCTTCACACTACAAAATCCAATCTCAACTACAAATATCAAACCAATCGAGACAATTAACATCAATTTCAGTTCCAGAATCATATGCAATAATTCCTAAAACTAATGGAATGATTGAAAAACTCCCCTTTGGGGTCCAATAAGCTCAAGCAAAAATCATCATCACCAAGAAGCAAAGGAATCAGCCTCTCATTGCCTTAAAATAATCACTCGCCGGAATTTGGAATTAGTCGACGGAAAAGTCAGGAACCCACCGGAAAATTGCTCAACTCTCTGAAAAGTCACAAACATAGTTGGGAGTCATAAAGAACTCACCAACAGTGATTTGGAAGAAGAAAGAGAAAGAGGACGCGGATGATGGTGGTGGTAAGAGAAACCGGCGGTGAAGAAGAAGGTGATAATGGTGGTCCTGTCCTATTCTCCGAGCTCTCTATCTTTCTTCTCAAACTCGATCCAGTCAAGCTTCCTCTGGTGTCTAGAAGCTCCGCGACGTGATAGCTCTAAAACTCGTCCCTCTCTGGTAGTGCTTCACTCTGGATCTTCGACTCTCCTTTCACCAATGTGAAAGGAGGTTGTCGAAATTGGAGGTGTGAGAAAGGAAGGTGAAGTTTTGATAGTGAGAGGAAGAGGAAAAAGGAGGAGCTCGCCGGCAAGGTGAAGGTGGAGAGAAATCAGAGGTCTGACAGTCCGAAGAAGCTCTGTAATGTTCTCGTCTTCTTCACAGTGCTGTGTGTACAATCTCTGGTAGATGGTGGGAGAAAGCCGCCGGCAAGGAAGAGAGTTGAAGGTGGAAGAAGATCCTCCAAGCTTCTGCGGCGCCCACTCTATATCTCCTTTTTCTTTCTTTCTTTTTTCTTTTGCCTCTCCAGTCTGTGATGAAGAAGAAGGCCCTGGTCAAAATAGGTTTTGACTGGGGACCTATCTGAAAATTGGATAAGCTCTAGAGGAGGGATTCAAGTGACAAATTTTGAAATGTTTGTAGGGCAGAACTGGAATTTTCAAAACATTTGGGTCTTTTCTGTATTTTCACCATTCCCTTTTCCCCATTCACTTGTAATTTCCAGGAAACTATGGGCCCTTTTCTGAAATTTTTCCTAGTCCTCAAAATATTAATTCTGACCCTCCAAAATCTCCAATTTTCTTCCAAAACACCTACAATGCAAGATTAAGTACAAGGTAGCATCAAAAATTCAAGAAATCATTTGTATGAATAATTAACAAATTATGACCGTTTTGCTCCTAATTACACTTAATTTAATACAAATGTCCCTAACTAAAATTAGTGCTTAATCATACAATAGTGTCCCAAAAAAATGCATTAAAAATCCCAATTTAATAATGAAAAATATATAAACATATGGTTCAATCAGTTAGTAATTAGTCCCTTCGCCCATATTAAGTCATTATTTAATGGTAGTCAAGCTGAGGGTGTTAATATTCACTGGAGCTAAGGAGACTTGATTAAGCCATTAAATTTGTTTGAAAACGATAAAAATACTTTGATTTGACCCATCTTTAAAATCATGAATTATATTTAAGAAGCAACAGGAGGTGAGATCAATAATATTTTAAAAAAGGGTAGTAATTTTGAGAAAAAAATGTATTTAATTTTTCTCTTGGTAACTTATAATAAGGACCATATATTCCTTATAGAAGGTGCATTATAATAAGGACCTTAGGCAACATATCTTGTTTTGCATTGCTCTCTTTCTTCAAGAACAAGAATGCAGTTGATCGATGTAATCACCTAATCATGAAAATTAATTAGCATTTATTTAGAGCATCTAAATGCTATTAAACAAAAAAGCTGAAGACAACGTGTGATACTCAAACATCTTAGTCCTATCCAGTGGTTTGTTCGCTGGTTTAGGACTTCTAAGTGGACAACAAGATAATGCATGTAGGCAATATGTAATTGATAATAGGGAAAATTTCATTAAAGGGCCACAGGACTAAATTTATTTCAATCAAAGACCAAAACATTTTGAAATTTCGCTACAAAACCAAGGTCCAAAATGAAAATAAGTTTTGCAAGTAAAAAGACAATAGTACCCCTTGCTTTATTTTTTTTTTAAAAAATGATTTGATAGTCACTAGAGCTACAGCGACTAGTCACTGGAAGCCACCAAGCTAGAGCAGCCACAGTTTCCTGTCCATCAATGGTCCAGCCAGAAAATTTTGTTGTTCATAGAAGGATTTTACATAATGAGTTGCAGACTTGTTCATGAAGAGTAGAACACTTGTAAATGCAACTTATTGAATTTGTGTTGTTCATATGTATAATCCACTTATTCATGAAGAGATGGACACTTGCAGATGAGACTTGTTCATGATCTTATATTTTCTTTTTAACCTATTAATTTTTGTTTTGCTACAAAAAAGGCATGTTTTTTGCAAAATGAAATAATAATAATAATAATTAATGAACAATGACAGCCTCGCATGCCAAACTCAATCCATCCGGAAAAGTCATAAGAGAGACTGTGAGATGATTTGCACGCATAAATTGAGGCGTACATGTAAGATATCTGATATCAATTACTAATTTCTTTGAGTCTTCTATTAGTCTAAATTCATGATTGGGAAACTTCTTTATTTTCTTTTCTTGTCAAGGTTATTGCGGGGCTGGCTCAATGAATAATTTGTGAGTGTCTTGATTTTATTGGTTTTGTTTTCTTGAATATTAAAATATTTTTTAGAATAAAATGTATATAAACCTCTTGTAAAATTGAAATATATATTTCAGCAACCTTCCTAATCTATTTGAATTGGTATCTTATTAGTACCTTAGTACTTAGAAACTATCAATCCGCATAAAAACAACACTTAAATTTTTCTAGGGGATTACTTAATTACCTTTCTTCATGTTTTTTCTGCGCAGAAATTAGCCCTAATTTAGCATGAAGATAAGAAGGTGAAGTGTATATAATTTATATATATATATATAGAGAGAGAGAGAGAGAGCACTCATTTTTAATTAAACATGCGTACATATTATTCCATGGCAAACCATTTACCATTCATTTATACTCAACACATACATAGTACAACACATGACTGGTGTATTTCATATAGAAGTAACACCATTTTATCGTACTCAACACACACATAGTAAACACATAATAAGTGTACTTCATATAGAACCACCACCAGTTATTTAATACCCAACACATACTGGTGTTTAAACCCGATAAACGGCATATCGATTGCCATTTACTTTTGTTGGAGGGTGTGCTTCATATAGAAGTTGCAAGTTTCAAATCTGGTATTTCTTTTTTCCCTTTGATTGGGTATGCACCCGAACAATTTATGTTACATACCCCTGGTTTGGAGCCGGTGTTTCTTTTGATGCGGATGTAACCTTTTTCACCCCATCTGGTCCCCCATGAGTTTTTGACAATCCAATAAGCTTGACCTTTCCCCGAACCATACCCTACTATTAATACATCATGATTTGTTTTGCATGAACCAATGCGTGAACAATCATTCCCCTTAAAGATTCCCTATCAAAGTTAAGAAAACAACTGTTAATTACTTTCCAAATGTGTCTGGTTGGATGGTAACTAGAGATGAAGTTGTGAGGTAATGAAAATTAGACTTACACCCTTGTAGGACTTAAATTCCGCGCTCGCATACAGGGAAACACTAACAGGTTGTTTGTAAACAAAACCACGAAGAGAACTCTCAGATATAGGATTGCGAAGCCAATGCTTATAGCTATTGATAGTAGCCACTACTTTTTTCTCCTGCATCAATAAAAAATAAAACGAAGAGTAAAGCCATAATTAAAAAAAAATACATATATTTAAACTAACCAATTAGTAGACACAAATATAGACTAACCTTTTTGTGATCGCAAGCCCTAGTTGAAGCTGTATATGGATAAATTGCTTGTGAGGTAATACCACGATTTTTTATGACATATTTAAATGCGTTGACGTACCACCCTCCTTTGCAGCCTTTGTTACTTTTATCGCAGGATACGAGTTGTTGTTCAGAAAGATCCGGAAGCCGTTTTGTGACTATTTTTGTTATTCCTTCTATGGCTCCAGTGGTAGAGAATGCCCAACAAGCACCTATTAAAATAAATTTGATTTGATATTATGCTTATATGCTGTATGCTATAGGTTATAATAAACTAACAAAAGAAATTTAAACTTACCACATCGACCCTGGTCTTTCACATGGGTTACAGCTCCTTTGGTCCTCCAATCCCAAGAAGGGGGTGGGGCATTTGGATAGGATGCATGGTTCAATATCATTTTGCTGTCGTTACCTTCCATTATAGGATTTTCTATCTCATGCAAATAGATTTCGCTGAACTCTTCATAACTCATATCTGAAAATTGGTTCAAACCTAGACGATAGTCATCGGGTGAGTTTCTTTCTGCATTTTTCTCTCTGACATATTTCAAATTACTTTTGAAAATCTGAAACCTAGCTGCCTCCTCTTCTAGGGTTTGGTATTCTCGTACATTCTCCTTCTTCCACATTTGGAATAGATGGAAGACTTCTTTCTCAGAAGTGTACACGTCTAGATCTAGATTCGAAATGGAATACTCATCAAGCACACTAGACGCGAGACAAATCGAAGCATACCAAACCAAGAAAAGGGGAAGCAATCTAGCAACAAGAGAACTCATTGTGCACTCAAAGGCGATAGATATCAAGCGTTTGGACTGTGGTTGTTGCATAGCATTTTTTCCATATATATAGGGAGAGACAGAACCGCAATCCTTTTATCATAGTTAACATTTTTTAAATCAAATTGAGTTCGTTTACTTGTCATTTGAAAAATGTGATGAAAATAAAAAATCTCACATCCTTATATTGATATATTTAAACTAAAGTTATGCCGGGTGAGAGTCACATCATCAGCTACCAACCCTGTTTCTCTCGCAGTTTAATAAACTAAAAGTATAGAGATCAATGCCTATACTCGAAAAAGAAATTATAAGGACCTAATAAAAAATTTACTAAAATTTAATTTAAAAAGGTTTTTTTTTTTTTTTATAAACTTACATATTAATTTTTTCCTTTAATCTATCCAAGTTCAGGAGAGTCCACCCCTTTATTCCCTTGTATTACCAGGGCTGAGAGAGTCTAATTTTCTCTGATATGATGAGAAGAGAGCCACTGATACAACGGACGTGCGACCACATAATTGCATGTCTGAGAAGGGCAAATTTTGATATTTTACCTATCAATTCTACGATTTTGCACCCTTACGTAAATTTAACAACTTTTCTTATGGGGTGTGAATTAATTTAACTTGCGCAGTTACACTAAGCAGTTTGGAACCCCTCCTCCTCCCTTCACATCCTCTTCCCTCCTCTTCCTTTTATAACCTAATTATCAACATTTGAATGGTTAAGATTTGGTTTTATACAAAATATTACTTTTATTTTCTTTATTTTAGTATTGAATTATTCATATTAAAATTTAGAAAATTGTATTTAGTTAATTATTTTTTTTAATTTAACATTTTAATAATAAGTTTATAAAAGATCAAATTTGAGCCATTCAAATGTTGATCAAATGGTTACATTTAATTTTTTGTATCAAAATTATTATCAAAATGTTAAATTATAAAAATAAAATTTGAAGCTTTCAAATGTTGATCTTACCATTAGAAAAGGAAGAGGAAGAGGATAAAAAGGAAAAAGGAGTGGTTTCTCTCCTGCTAGACCAAGTGATTTTGAACTTCTGCATTTTATCTTTTTGAATTCAAATAAAATGTATCACATTTTTAACAATAAATCCATTAAACCCCATATGCTGGTTCGTTTTGTCCGTTAATTTTTTGCATAATTTAAGTTTTTATTCTTGTTAAAAAAGATAAAAAAATTTTATTTTTTTATATTTTATTGTTGTATTATTATATAGATTTGTATACCTTTTTCTATTAACAAATAATTATCTAAATTTTTTAGGATGATACTCAATTAAATATTTTGAATTTCTAGATTTTAAATACAAGATAATAAAATTTTAAAGAGAAAGTTACCATCTAATGACTAAAAATTATCACCAAAACCTTATGAGTCAAATCTCCAATCATGTCACAACAAACTAAATTTTATATTTAATAGACTGGTCATTATATTTAAGAAAACGAATTAGCTACGTCAATGCTTGTAGCTACTAACTTCTAAGCATTCATAATTAAAAAGAAAAAGGTGGATATATAAATACTATGGAGTGCCTGGATCAACTGGCTTGGGTCATTCCAATTTAACTAATTATTAAGCTTTGGTAGTAATCTGTAAAAATGTAGAGGAACGGCTCCATTTGTTTCTTGGATTACCTTGTTTGATTTCATTAATCTGTCATGTGGAACATGCAAATGGTAGTAATTATTTCATTGATGGATTACTTTGTTCGATTTTATTAATCGGTGCGAGGAACATGCAAATGGTAGTAATTATTTCATCAGATTGATTGCTCAATAACTAACTATCTGTTCAATAATTTATTTAGCTTTGGTAGTAATATGTGAAAATGGATAGGAACGACTTTATTTAATTGATGGATTACTTTGTTTGATTTCATTATTTTTCACAGGGCGTCATCAAATTAATTGCTCAACAACCAACTCTCTGTTCAATAATTTATTTAGCTTTGGTAGTAATCTGTGAAAATGGATAGGAACGGCTTTATTTAATTGATGGATTACTTTGTTTGATTTCATTAATTGGTGAGAAGAACATGATTTCATTATTTTTCACAGGACGTCATCAAATTAATTGCTCAACAACCAACTCTCTGTTCAATAATTTATTTAGCTATGGTAGCAATCTGTAAAAATGGAGAGGAACGGCTTTATTTAATTGATGGATTACTTTGTTTGATTTCATTAATCGGTGCGAGGAACATGCTTTCATATATTTAATTATTTAACGTCATCAAATTGATTAAACTGTATTGAACCTGCTATTTGATGTTTTTATATTCTGAATAAGCCCCGGCATGATTAACGGATTGTTCTAAGGTTCTGAATTGTTAGTTGATTGTAGTCCTTCCTATCAACATTGTGATGAATTCTTGTGAGAGAGAAAATAAGGACTGGTGTGGATTCTAGCACACATTTTGCATATTTTTGTTATGTTTTTAGGATTCAAATCTTTTCACATCTTATCTAATTCTTGTCTGCCACCTGAGCTGACCGTATATGGCCAAAACATCATTCACAACGTATTATGAGTCAGGCTTCTTTTTCCCGCTATAATAAGACACAATGTCTAAAAAGGAAAAACACAAGACAACTCCCAGTGAAGATTTAAGAAATTGGCAAAGCATAAAGGCCTGTTTCATTTCCGTCTTAAAAACAGTTTTTTTTTTTTTTAAAAAAAAAAAAAACATGACTAGGGACAAGAGATGACTCTCTAGGGACTGAGTACTCACATAAACTGTTCCAGTATCACTACCCGTCACTGCTTTTACGTCAACCTAGTTTAATTGATATAATCAACTAAGTGAAACACATCTCCTTGCTTCTTAGTTTTATTTTACATAAGAATGATGTTCCTAGGGGCAAGGCATGTAATTCAAATTGTACTTCTTGTTGCAAGATAAAATTTGAATTTTTTTTTCAGATGAGTCATCAGGCAACTAGAGTTAACATCATATAAGTTGTTTTTTCACAAAACAGAGTTCATATGACATGGTACTCTTGTAGTATGTAAGTATTTCTCCAACTTGGAATAATAAATTGCTGACTGGGCAAGGGAAATTAGTTTTCACCTAACCCTTTATCTCCTTCCTGTCACCATTTTCAGTCAAAAAATTCAAACAAATGGACAAGTAACAGTCAATATGTATTTTTACACATGTTTTAGAAGTTTATAGTTACTTTTGTCTCTCAAAAAGGCATTTGTGTTGGGCACAGAAATCTCATGTGTATTTTTGCTCCTTAACCCTTTAAAAAAATTCAAACAAACGGTCAAGTAATAATCAATGTGTAGTTTGCAACTACTTTGGAAGTTCATAGTTATTTTTGCCCTTAACCCTATATTTTGCAGCTACTTTGGAAGTATTTAGTATTGGACAAATTTTTGGGAAAATCTCATACGTATTATTGCACCTTAACCCTATATTTTGGGTGTCCGGGCAGTGTTAATCTTTTCTATATTTTTCCAATTTCATTGGATGCCCGCAAGCAGGGACTTGTATGCGCTTTCTGCATTCTGATAATGAAAGGGTAGCTGCTTTCTTCTTTATCTCTATATATATACACACGGTCAAACATAGAGATCAAGTGTTTCCCCTCTCTTTAAAAGAAACGCGTCATCCAATTTAGGAGCCACGTTCTTTTTTCTGTCTTATTTGAATCATTATCTTCACTCTTATACTCATATCATCCTCAGAACTCACATATTTAGATGTAATTAATAATTTTTTTAAAAAATTATCCCTAACCAACAAATAAATAAATTTAATATAATTTAAAGTAAATTTTAGAAAATAATAAACATTAATAAAGACTAGTAAAAGTTAAAAAGAACTTTAAATATAAGTTAAATAAAAACAGTTTATTAGGACATGCAAATTGAGTAATTTTATCTAAGTAATAAGAAATAATAATTTGTCATAAAAAATTTAACTGCACCTTTTTCAATTGTCATGCAAGAGATATCTCTTTTTTACTTTATTTATATGAAACATGAATCTCTTACTCTCTCTGACATTCTTGCTTCCGCGCAATGAGTGTAGGCAAATTACAAAAGCAATAATTTGTCATAAAGGGTTAAAGGGCAATTTTGCCATTTATTAAAGTTGGTGGCGGTTTAACCAATTTGACCATTAGGTTCAATTCTTATACTACCTCATATCTTAAATGTAGAATCTAATTTATAGTGCAAGTCCTACATTTAGTATTGGAGGATTATCATTATTATGGAAATTGCAAGCAATCGATGAAAAAAATAATAATATAAAATTATATATCGGATTATAACCTTCTAAATCTTCATTGGTTTAATCGGTGTAATCATAAGAAATAATAATGAAGATAATAAGCAAAAATTGTCATTTTAATTTATTGTTAAAATGCAAGTTTACTATTTTGAAAGAAATGGGCAGTAATTCAAATAACACATTGGTTTGTGTTTTCCAAGTGAACCCTCGTTTTTTTCGAAAATTGCATGTCCGAGAAGGGCAAATTTTGATATTTTACCCATGAATTCTACGATTTTGCACTCTTGCGTAAATTGATCAACTCACTAGTACAGAAAAGGGTTTTTAGACCACAACATTTAGACCGGCTGCATCGGATAAGGTCTAAAAAATATGACCAGTGGCATTTTTGTAATTATGATGAAATATTAAGACCGGTTATTATATAACCGGTCTTAAAAATACTTTTAAGACCGGTTATATAAAAAACCGGTCTTAATAATAATTTTAAGACCGGTTTCAAAACAACCGGTCTTAAAATATATACAATAAAAAAATAAAAATATGTGATATATTTTCTAGACCGGTTTTAAAAATAACTAGTATAGAAAATATTATCTGAATTAAAGACAATCATAAAAATAAAATGTTTATTATTTTTAAGATCGGTTGTAAATAAAAACCGGTCTTAAAAATTCAAAATTTTAGACCTGTTATTAATTAATAACCGGTCTTACAAAGTTTCAATTTTTAAGACCGGTTATGTATTAATAACCGGTCTTAAATATATATTTTAAGACCGGTTTTAAGATAGAACAGGTCTTGAATATAACTTTTAAGACCGGTTGTAATTGAAAACCGGTCTTAAAATTGACCTGGATTTCAAAACCCACCTAAATTTAGCTCTGAAATTTCATTTCAAGAGTCAAGCACATCAGCAAAACCCTTGCGTCTGTTCGCGACAGCTCCTCCTTTCCCCTTCTCTTCTCTGTCCTTAACTTCGCCGCCGTCAACGGAAATTTACTGTTGAATTCATTGTCGGAAGGCTATCATCGTTTGTTCCCTCCGATTGGTTTCGTTCTCAACCTTGTTTTTATTGTCAGGTTTGTGTTTCCATTTCGTTTTTGGGTTTTTCATTGAAATCGTGAGATTACTTATCCTCTATTTTCTTTGTTCGATTCCTGCAGCAAGTGGCCAAGGACTGTTCAAATCCAGAGGAATAAGAGGATCCTCAAGCAAAGGTTTAAGGTATGGTTGTATATTTTGGTGGTTTTCCTCCGATTGGTTTTCAGCCTTAAGGCTAGCTAGCAAGTAGGTGGATATGATGTTGGCTTCTATCATGTTGCTTCTCCAATATGTATTGGAATTTGGAAAATTACACTTGAAAACCCTAGGAAGAAAGATGTCAAAATAGGATCAAATCTGCAAACCCAACTCAGGATTGTGAAATAATATAATCATCACTTTGAAGTTTTTGAGAACTAGCTTGGGATTACATTTCGCAATGAAATCACCTAAATGTCTTAATAAGCTGTTGCCACTCCTATAATTATTATCATCTGGTAAGTTAAAGTTGTTATTTATTACATTTTTGTTATCATCAATAATAAGCAATGTACTAACACTTGTCAATATAAAAGAAGAAGTTTTTGTAAAATTAGTTGCCTTAGTTGTTGTTGTCATTTGATAGGTAAATAAAGTTGTTACTTGTTAAACTATATTGTTATCTTCAATATCAAGCAACGCTCTAACACTTGTCAATGCATAAGGAGAATTTTTTGTGAAATTAGTTTTTTATTACCTTAATTGTTGCCATTTGATAAATTAAAGTCATTACTTATTATAGTTCTATATATATTGAATATAGATGATATTGTTACCATCTGAATAAATCTTTATTACTCATGACCAGATTAATTGCAATTAATCATTCCTCCTTCAACTTGTGCATTGCAATTATTTGTTCATGTTTGCATAACTTGGAAATTGCCTTTGTAGATAGTGCCGTGTTATAACAATAAGAACCGTGTAGCAAAATTTCCTTAAATAGTGTTCTTAAAGTGTTTTTAGACAATGAGTCATCCTAGTGAGGGTACTCCCGATCCAACTAATCCAAATCAAAGTGAGCCTAGCAATGCTCCGAGTCAGGAACACAATGAGCCATGTAACCGGCCTAGATGAAGGGGTAGGAGAGCCACCCGATTGAGAGACATTCCTCTCAATCGGAATACCGGGGGAAAGATTCCGATTGAGTTTGATAGATATTGGAAACCAATCGGGCCTAATGCCCAACGGTATAAGAGTTTTGTCGGCCTCCTAGCACGCAACAAGCCTAGCATCTTGATAAAGCAGTGGAAAAATGTCGATAGAGTGTGAAGCGACATATTTGGGAAACTATCCAGCTCACTTACGACATTCCTGAGAGTGAAGTCTTGTATGACAAGACAATGACGTATTGTGATGAACGCTGGTGGAGGAAGTTTAAGACAAATCTAGCCAACAATTACGTGCATATCGAGGTGGAAGAAGGTCTGCCTCTTCCTAATCCGTGCGAGCAGTATTCTTTTATTGACGAACAGACTTGGCAAGAATTTAGATGGCTTCGGACTACTCTAGAAGCATTGGTGAGTTTTTGACTTATTTTGCAATTGATTTGCTTATGAATTATGAATTGTCTTTATTGATTTACAATGACTTAATTGTGATTTCTTATTCGCAGGAAAAAAGGAAAAAGGCCCAAGAGAGTGGTAGAAAGAATATTGCCCCCATACAATGTCTTGTGGGGGTATGCGAAGGCCGAAAAAGACTTGTTGGCGGCCAAACGGAAGAGATTGGAAGAAGCATCTCAATCCGATCCTTCTGTTCTTCTTTCTCCACTATCTCCGTACGTCGAGAAGAGAAGTGGTTGTTTGCTCACCAAAAGAGGAGCGGGTCTTATACGAGTGAACAATCTCATGTAGTCGGTGAGAAAATTGTAAGTATTGTTGTTAACTTTTTGTTATTAATTATTTAGTAAACAAATTTCATTACTAACATTTGTCATCTGTCTTATAGGAGGAGCTTCAAAAAAAAACAAGCCGAGGGATCGTTTAGGTCGGATGGGAGGAATGACATCCTGACTGTAGCTACAGGAAAACCTGAGCATCCTGGCCATGTCAGGGGATTGGAGGAGGGGTAGGCATAAGGGATTATTTTGGAGCACCCTCATGCCGTTCCTCAAGTGGTATGGTGACTAGGGAGGAGATGGAGTGTATATTGGCAACTGTGAGGGCGGAAGCTAGGGCCGAATCAGAAGCATCATTTGATGCACGATTTGAAGAAAGGTTTAGCAAGATGAAGAAGGAATGGATGATCATGATGAGCACAAGACAAGTAAATACCAGTGCTCCCCAGGCTCATTCCCTAAACCCTAAATAGAGCACTAAAGGGAGTTGCATTGTTCAGTCATCTGAGGGTCCTGGTGGCCAAATTGGTGAGCCTTGTGACTTGTTTATGGAGGATCCTCTGAGACGATTGGTTGCACGGGGGAGCGTACACAACTTGGGATCAACTTTCCACCACCAAGAAATAAAGGATGATCAAGTCAGAGTGGCAGTTGAAGAGGTGATCGTTGCAGATGCACCTCTCCCTATCCCTGTTGATGACTTCAAGGTTGTGGGCGATGTCATCAACTCTTTCATCTTGTGGCCAAAGAACCTTGTTTCTGATCGAGCTGAGGAATCCCCGCCTCCGCCTCCACCTCCACCTCCATGTCCCTCCACTCAAGATATTTCACGGCCTCCATTGAATGTCATGCAGCAAGTGATTCTGATGGCATATGATACATCTTTTAGAACAAGAGATTGGCCTATTGAGTCAGCTGTTGGCAAGTCAGGAGCGCACTGCTATCTTGAGAGGGATGATTTAATGTCCCTGGTAGCTCCTCTACAACAGCTTACGATTTCGATTGTCCAGCTCTTTTTGATGTAAGTATCTTCTCAAATTGGAAGTTAATATTTTACAAATTACGCCATTAAACTTTGATTTAAAGTCCCTGCTTGAATTATTGTAGGTTGATGCATCGTAGGTTGGTTGACTCTGGAAAAACCGATAAATTCATACTCCTATGCCCTCATCAACTCTACAACAAAGGGACCACTTCTTCTATCAGACACACATACTTATCGCACAGGCTTAGTGAAACTGCAATTGAGTGTTTCTTAGCTCCATATTTGCATGGGTAAGACAAATTTATATTTCATACTATACATAATATTTTATATTTGCTTACAAGTTTTCCCTTTTTCAAGTGACCATTGGCAGTTGGCTATTTTGTGCAAGAGGAGTTATTCTGTCATCCTCTTATGCTCCCTCCACCACAGCAAGCCAACTAGTGAATTGAAGAAAAGCTTGAACTCGTAAGTTTTCTTGCATTATTAATTACCTTTCGTGTGCAAAATTTATGGAATTTTTGTAAAATAAGTAACCTTTGTGATTTTGATGATATGGGGCTATGCGGACATTCCAACACACTTGTGGTAGGTCTATGCGTGAGGTAAGAGACCCTACATGGATCTTGCCAAAGGTTAGTTACATATTGGTTTGTTTTAATAAGAATGTATTCAATAATAAGTCATGATTTAATTTTATACTTGTTTTAACGATATCATATTATTTTTCAGACCCGTAGGCAACCACCAGGGTCTAATTTGTGTGGGATGTATATTATGAGGCACATGTATAATATTATTACCCTAGGCATGACAGAACTTACTGAAGAGGTAAATGTATATATATATATCAAAAATTTGGTACTATTATTTTTTTAAGTGAATTTAATGTTTTTCATGGCTTTGGTGTTTTAGATGTTTGAACTTGCTGACCCTTTTCCAGAAGAAGATATTGAGCACATTCGCAAATGTTGTGTTGAATTCATTTATAAACTTTTACAACAGTGAGTTCTTGTAAAACTGAGGAATTGTTTTCTGTATATTGATGAATTGACATGGTGGTTAATTAGGTGCAAATAGTGTTGGTTGCGTGATTTGACATGTTTGTTGGTTTTAAGATGATTTGTGTATATTTTGATGAATTCACTAGCTTGTTGTTTGCATGATATATATGACATGGTTGAATTCATTTATGCCTACTGAACATTGTAAGTGGAACTGGTAAGTAGAAGGATGATGCAAAAGGAAATGGTAAGTGGAAAGTTAAAGCAAAAGGACATTGTAAGTGGAAGCAAACTGAACATCATATGGCACTTAACAAGTATGGCATTGCAGGTAGCAATTCAAGGATGCGTTCTGGTAAAAACCTAATCACACATATTTAAAAAAAACAAAATATAACACTTTTAAGACCGGTTATAAAAATAACCGGTCTTAAAAGTAAGTTTAAGACCGGTTGTTGAAAAGAACCGGTCTTAAAATTAAAATTTTTAAGACCGGTTAGTGTTAAAACCGGTCTTAAAATTACTTTTAAGACTGGTTATTTTTAACAACCGATCTTAAAATTTCTCTAAAACCCCTTCCACCAGAGGTCTTTTAAGACCGGTGCTCATGACAACCGGTCTTAAATCTGTTACTTTTAGACCGGTTATTAATATAACCGGTCTTAAAAGTTAGACTTTTAAGACCGGATTCAAAACCGGTCTTAAAAATGACATACTTTTAAGATCGGCTGTATCAAGACCGGATCAAAAACCGGTCTAAAAAGTCGATTTTAACCTGTCTAAAAACCCTTTTCTGTACTAGTGACTTTTCTTGCGTGGGTGTGATTTCACATTTGACTTTTTCATGAATTATTATCAAAATGTTAAATTATAAAAAGAAAAATAATTAATTAAATTTAAATTGTGAAATTTTGATACGAATAATTTAATGGTACAATAAAGGAAATAAAAAAAATGTGTATAAAACCAAATTTGAATCATTCATATGTTGATCTTACAATTGGAAAAGGACGAGGAGGCACTACTACAAAATAAGGATTTAGTGGCATCCCTCTTATAACACTTCTTTAAAGAAGCGCCATAGATAATTGTTCAACAAAAAAAAACCTCTTTTATTTTTTCAAGTCCGTACGCTATCTTTTTTTTTTTATGTGAGCTTGGCCAGAGCTGGCGTGCCAGTTTAACCGGAGCTTGCCACACCAAGCACTGGCCAAGGCCCATTTGTTTTAATTTTTGTTGTTGTAAGCCTAGACCCTTCTCTTTTTTTTTTAATGGGCTGCGTGGCCTTGGCCGGCGCTTGCCACACCAAGCGCCCGCCAAGGCCCATCGTTTTAATATATATATATTTTAAGGCCAGTCGATATCCTTTTTTTCATGGGGCAACCAGCCTTGGCTTGGCAAGCGCCTGAGCTATTGCGTCGCCTCACCCGATGCTTGCCACATCAAGCGCCGGGCAAGGCCCATTTGTTTCAATTTTTTTTGGTTAAGCCTAGACCTTTTTTTTTATTGGCTGCAGGCCTTGGTCTGTGCTTGCCACACCAAGCACTGGCCAAGGTCCATAGTTTAAATTTTTTTTAGCCCATATGCGAATTTTTTTTAATAGGGCAACTAGCCTTGCTCGGCGGTTACTGGTTGCAAGCCGGTGCTTGGCCCACCTAGCGCCGCCCAAGGTCTAGTAAATAAACCTTAGCCGGCACTTAGTGGGGCAAGCGCGGGCCAAGGCCCTTGCAGACAACATGCCTTCTTTTTTTTATGTGCTTCAGATTGAAAGGCTGCCAAGGTTGCAGCCTTCTCGCATGCGCAAAAGTTGTCTTCTTTATCAATCTATATATTATCTAGGCTAATGAGAGAGCAAGAGATCAGACACCACCCGCATAAAGACTGAGAGTGAAAGTTAAGATTGAGCTTTTATCATCCCCTTCATTCCTTCTTCATATTGTTAGGACATGCAAGCCGAATATTAGCTAAGGGACCCTGTTAATTAAGGTAAGTTTCAACACCTTCTTTCCTTATTATTTATTTATTTTACCAGTATCCTTCTTTAATTTCCTTATTTTATTTATATGGTTTTGGCATTAATTGTTTTATTATCTTTTACTTCCATTTAATTTTCCAATGCTTTAATTTCCCTTAGAATTATTTTAATAGAGGGAATTTAGATTTTTTTTTTAATTTAACTTATCTAATTTTTTTCGTTTAATTACAAGCTAAGAAGTTGGTACATATTTTCACTGTCATAATTCATTTCTTCATCACTTAGCTTTCAAGTGAATAATAGAGACAATAATATATAATGTACTTTGTAGTCTTACTTAATAATAATAATAATGGTAATCACTATTCATTTGTCTTACTTTATATCAATTAAGGTTACACTTGAAGGCTAATAATAATAAGGCATATAAGGTAGATTAAAACAAATATTTCGGATGCAATGACACTTGTACAGCAAGCGCCATATCTCCCTCACCATTTAGTTTATTTATTTATTTATTTTACGTATTGAATGTATGTTACGGTGCTTGGACACCAAGCACCGTAGGTTTTATATACCTTCTATGCCGTTTAAGGTAAAAGTGCCATACAAAGTGTACAAATTTGCTGCTTCCGCCATTATCATCGTCTTTCTATCTTTCTCGCGCGTCCTCCTTCACTCCATTTTTCAGATCTAGTTGGTCCCCACATCATCTTTCTTATGCATCCTCCCGCACTTCTTTTTCCAGATCTAATTGGTACCCACTCTACCTTTCTTTATCCATTGTCCCCACGCCCTCTCCTCTTTGACGACTACTGTTGGAAGCTTCGTTGGTCCCACTTTTTGTTTTTTCTTGTCTCAGTGTGCTCATTTGTTCAAAAAATTTTGGTCACGCACTTCAGTTACAGTACAAAGATTGGTTACCCATATGATTTGCTATGTCTCAGCCTTATACAAGAAGTTTCTCAGCTCCTAAGTTTTCTTTAGGTACGTTTTCTTCGTCTTCTTTTTTTGGTAAAATCTTTCGTGAATATTATATGTGTGCTCATAGTTTGTTTTAGGTATTTATTGGAAGGTTCAGCTGTCTTCCTAAAGCTTGTCTCCCAATTGTTTTTTTCTCTATCTCAGCCTCTTATAGAAGTTTTTGCTAGCTTGTAAGTCTTTAGGTATATATTTTGTACAGAACCTTGAGTCGTACATTTTCATGCACCATTTTAAATTTTGGGAACCTGGAGATTTGTCATCAACTTATAATAGTTGATTGCCAAAGATTTCTTATGTGTCCTGCCAATCATTAAATTAAAGGAGTATTGAACTAGCTAGTGATAACGTTAAATATCATTGAACTATGTAATATTCTTTTGATTATTTTTGTTGTGAGTTTTGAAAACTTAGTATTATACATGCTGCAAGAATTAATTGGTTGATTATTTGTGACTTTAATAGTGTTTAATACTTGAAAAACCTCAAATTTGATGATGTTATGCTGCCGAATTTTTTTTAAAATAAATGGCAGAAGATAAAAGTAATTAGTAACTGTAAGAGGCAAGCAACTAACTACTTTTAAACATATGTTTAAGGGTAAAGATGGATCAAAAATAGATGTCATCTGATCAATACTTAAGGGAATATATAGATGGGGTGAAAGAGTTTATTAGATTTGCAAGTGAGCATACAAATGATCCTAACAAATCTTGTGTCCTTACTTATCTTGTTGTTATGGAAGGTAGAATAGTCCACTTGATTTGCTAGATCATTTAGTGTGTCATGGAATTGATCAATCATATACATAATGGACAAGGCACGATGAGATGGATGATGTACATAGTGATCAGGTGAATACCATGAGTGGTCCTTCGAATGAGTTGATTGAAGCATATGTGATGATGAGGACGATGGTCTTCAAAAAATGTTAAATGTGGTCGAAGGGGTGCGTCATGACTATCCTCAAGAATTTGAGAAGTTGAAAGGTGATGTAGAGAAACCATTATATGCCGGTGTACTAAATACACAAGATTGCTAACAGTGTTGAAATTCTACAACTTTAAAGCGTGATATGGATTGAGTGATTCAGGTTTCAATGCACTGCTTGAACTTGCGCATGATATGCTCCCAAAAGAAAATGTACTTCCTACCAAGACATACGAGGCAAAGAGAATATTTTTCTCTACAACTGGCATGGGTATACATACATGCCCTAATGATTGCATATTATTTTGAAATCAGTATGTAACGTTAGATAAGAGCCCTAAATGCAATGCATCTCGATATGGGAAGAAGAAAGGAAAAAGTCCGTTGAAAGTCATATGGTATTTTCCCATTCGTTCTGAGATTCAAGTGACTGTACAATAATGCAGAGATTTCTAAGCTGTTGATGTGGCATACAGATGAAAGGGTTGAAGACATAAACCTTAGGCACCCTACAGAATCCCCTCAATGGAATAAAGTTAATTATGACCACTCTAACTTTGCGAATGAAGCAAGGAACCTACTCCTTGCACTTTCAACTGATGCAATCAATCCCTACGGGGTTTAGAGTAGTACACACAGTACGTGGCTATTAATATTGATGATTTATAACTTTCCTCCATACTTGATCATAAAACGTAAGTATATGATGCTATCCATGTTAATTTTTGGGCCAAGGTAATCTAGGAATGATATAGATGTACACATGGCTCATTTAGTTGATGACTTTAAGTTGCTTTGGGAGGAAGGCGTCTGTGTGTATAATGCGTACATGGAAGAAAGTTTCACTTTGAAAACCATGTTGTTTGGCATAATAAATGATTTCCTTGCTTATAGTAATTTGTCCGCATATAGTGTCAAAGGATATTGTGTGTGCCCTCTATGCGAAGATGACACTCATTTAGTGCGACTAGATCATTGTAAGAAAAATGCCTACATATGACAAAGAAGATTCTTACCATGAAAACATCATTAGAGGAAGTGGAAAAAGGCATTTAATGTTGAGTCAGAAGAAGGTAGCCCACAGAAGATGTTGATCGGTGCTCAGGTTTTTGAGAAGGTCAAACACTTGGATAACAATTTCAGTAAGCCATTAATAAAACAAATTAAGACAAGCGGCTAGAAGAAGTATATTTTCTTTGAGCTTTCATATTGGAAGTTCTTATATGTGGGACATTTTCTTGATGTGATACGCATAGAAAAAAAAATTTATGTGATAGTCTAATTGGCACGCTGCTTAATATGCAAGGGAAAAGTGAGGACAGTGTGAATGCTAGGTTGGATTTGGTTAACCTGGGAATCAGAGAGAAGTTGGCTTTGGTTGAGCAAGGGCACTGCACTTATCTTCCTCCAACAGCTTACACTCTGTCGTGGAAAGAGAAGTTATTTTGTGAGTTTCTTAAAGGAATCAAAGTTCCAGAGGGATATTCTTCAAATATAAAGAATTTTGTTTCAGTGAAAGTATTGAAGCTGAAGAACTTTAAATCTCATGATTATCATATGCTTATATAGAATTTTGTACCGGTTAGTATACGGTCAATCTTACCTAAAAAAATAAGGAATTCCATATAACTAAACTTTGCTTGTTCTTTAAGTTGATTTGCAGTAAAGTGGTTGATTCAACAAAGTTACAAGATTTGCAAAGGCTGATTGTGGAATGAAAAGGGAAATCCAATCGAACTGAATAAAAAAAATGTCAAACTAAGGAGTAAGGGCATTAGGTCAATTGAATGAAAAGGGAAATCCAGTCGCACTGAATGCTAGCAACTTGATTAATTACATTGGGACGTTAGTTAGAGAAAGAGTCCTAATTACTGTTTTAGATTTGCGCCACATGAAGAAAGATTATGGTGATATGTTGTTTGATTCTGTCAAGGTATATATTATTTACTTTATTATTCTGGTTGTCTTGTATCATGAATTTACAATCTAACAAATTATATGTGGTTTTTCTTCCAATCTTGCTTCATAATTGAAGACAATAAAGGAAATTCGAGCTATGCAAAAGTGGCAAACTTTTGAGAAATTTTTCGCTTCTCTCTTGTCAAATTCTTTTAGCAGGATGACAATGATATTATCATTAATTAACCGTTGGTGATGTACGATGTGACCATAACTCAAGAGTAGTGGGATACGTTTGTGGCCTCACATACTACTCCTACTACTATAGGTTGAAGATATTACTACCCCTATAGGCATCCCTTTTTTAAAAAGGGAGGTTAAAACATAGAGGCAGTGCATTTTTGTAAACAAAGTAGTGAAATCACAACATTAGGCATCCTAAATTTGAATTGGGATGCCTAGAGTAGAGTTTAAATGTCTAAATTTAATTTGGGATGTCTTAAGATTCCTACTGATGCCAAAAACATAGATTAAACAAATTTGACTTACTTTAGGCGTGCCAAATCCTATTTGGGAGGCCTAAAGTATTGACTTTAAGCGTCCCTAATGGTTTTGGGACTCCTAAAGTTGGGTTTAGGTGTCCCAAATGAAGTTTGGGACGCCTAAACCCAACACTTTAGGTGTCCCAAAAACATTTGGGATGCCTAAAGGCATGTCAGAAATTTTGACATACTCATGACTTCTCTTTTCTTTTCTTCATTCCCATGTCAAAAATTTCCATCTTTCTTATCCCCTGTGACTTTCTTCCCTTTTTTCTTCATTCCCTTTTCTTTCATTAATGTGACTTTGTCTTCTCTACACTGTGGGTAAGCTTTTGTCATTATTCTCTTTTCTTCATTACACTTCATCTTCCTGCTCTCTTCCTTTTCTTCATTCTCTTTTCCTCCACCTTCTTCTATTCTCACAACAATTTCTTTGCTCTCACCCTTTGGTGGACACCTCCTCCACCTTCTTTTGCCCCCTCTACCCTTCGGCGTACATGTCCCACCTTCTTCTTTGCTTTCAACCTCCGGTGTACCTCTCCTCTCCACTATGCATATACACCTCCTCCAACTCCTCCAACATCTTCTCCACCTTGGAAGCACATAGACACCATCGACTGTCCTCTCCCCTGCTTTCATCAGGTATATGAAACTTACTAAAAATCTTTTCTTTTTCTCTTAATTGGTGCATAATTTGAGTGTAGAGAATGATAACCTCCCCAGTTGAACATGCTTGACCCAGAACGACATGTATGACTACTTTGGAGTGGGAAGAACTCATGCATATATTTAATGGGCTTCTTGAAGGTTTTGAAAAAGCTTTTAACTTTTTGAACGAGAGTAAAGTAATTTTATCCTTATAGCTAATACCATGTTTTGATGAAAAATAGTGATAGGCTTGTCATCTTAAGTGTGAAACAAGTATAAAATACTAAATAGGCTTTGTGTTTGTTTTTTCCTAGAAGATTGGTTAAAAGCAGTTTTTTGAAAAGTTTATTGGTCAAATTACCTAATGCAACTCATATTCAACCAACACATTTTTTCTTCCACGTATGTTTCTTTTAAATATAACTTAACATGAAGAATTAAGTTAAACTTGCAATGTGATTTTCCCTTTGATTGGTTTTTTTTACCAAAATCATAAACTAGTTGTTATTAGTTATGCAATACTAATAATGTTTTGTTTTATATGTTTGGATCTTGGAAATCAAGGGAAATACATATGTATATTTATTTTGATGTAATGAACAACAATTAAACAGAGTAATTGTTTTGGCTACCTACATGAAGACATTAATTTGATCAGAGGCTTTTTGGCTGGACATCTTCTTCAACATATAAATCAATAAAATTTTTATTTATATTAGTTTGTAGTTGTGTGATGACAAACATTTTGACACTTTCTGGTTGTTGTTATACATACATAATATTAGGTTGTATGAGTTGTTGTTATTGTACATATATATATAGTAAAAAGATTGCAGTGTTTGATGTCCTTACCATTTTGTAAGAGACATTTTGAGGTTTATGAATCCATCTTTGATTCTGTTTCTACAGTTTTAATTTGCTGGGTAATGAAGAATATAAATAATCATTTTAAAAAAAATAAAAGATTTTAACGTCTCAAATGTCGAAAAGGGACATCTAAAGTCCTTCGGTAGAGGATTTTAGATGTCCCAAATTTAATAAAGGGATGTCTAAAGTGAGGACTTTAGACGTCCCTATTAAGAATATGGATGTCTAGACTCCCTATACAATGATTTTAGACATCCCTTTTCTCTATTTTGAACATCTAAAGTCCTTACTTTATACATCCCTTTTTCAAAATTGGGACATCTAAAGTCCCACTTTAGACATCCCTTTTTTTTTGGACGTCTTTTCTAAAATATACTACGCCCCTCACATAGACGTCCCCCTATTCTTGGATGTTAAAAGTGTCAAAATAGAGATATTAAAACCTCTGTTTGTAGTAGTGTCCACAGTTTACGATAATATAATATTAGCCTTTACCGGTACATGAAATGACCGGTCTTGTATGTAGTACTAATTAATATTTATTTATATGAATCATTTGGATTTAAATAGGAAAGAAGTGAGCGAAATCATGAAAACGCATCCAACATGCCATACTGGCACATGAAAGGACAGGTCTCATATGCAACATTGGAGCAACAATTAGTAAGAACTAATCATTATTTTATATGAATATAATATGTATGCCTAACTTTTAACTACAGCTACTTTGATATGCAGCTGCAAGAATCGCATTATGATGATGTCACACATATACCTCAGTATGATTTATGGCTAGCAGGCTGCACGAACAAAAAAGGTGAAATTCCAAGCGAACAAGCCAGACAAGTTGCCAAATATTGTGTAAGTAGTGGATTATACATACAATAAACATTTAGCTTCACTTAAAAGACCATATTTTATAGTAATTAATATTGTTGTAATTCTTGTTGTGATAGCGCTCAACAACGCAGGAGCAACCAGACTTGGTGTATTATCACTAGAGAAAAAATCACTTTTAAGACCGGTTAAAAACAACATTTTAGACCTGTTCTAGATGCGATCTTGATACAGTTGATCTTAAAAGTCTGCTACTTTTTAGAACGGTTAAAGAATTGGTCTTAAAAAAATGTTTTAAGACTGGTTATTGATAAAACAGATCTAAAAATTATTATTTTTAGATCGGTTATCGAAAAAACCAGCCTAAAAAGTTCAACTCCAACTTTTTACACCGGTTCTCAAAAATTAGTGGTCTAAAAAAAGAGACCAGTTTTATAAAAATTAGTCTTAAAGTAATACTTTTAATACTGGTTTTATAAAAAACCAAACTTAAAGTTATACTTTTAAACTAGCTTTGGAAAAAACCAATCTAAAAAGTTTTTTTAAAAAAAAGAATTGCTCCATTTAAAACATTTACCCAGCCAACAAGCCATCCATTTCCCCTATTAAAAAATTTCACTCAGCAAGCAGCCATTTCATCAACACAAATAGAATCACAGACAGAATAAACTCACAATCACAGGCAGAATCATAAAATTATGGCCAAAATTAATTACTTCATTAAGTGTCTTCTCACGCAACCCAAACCAATTGAGATGGAAACAAAGTTCATCATCATTATCAACACTTATTCATTATGGCCAAAATACTTTATACACACTATTCTCAGGCTGATGATCACTAGCTGGCTTTGGAGCATCTACACTAGACACCTCATATGCTTCATTTTCCTGTAACAACATCAAAAGAAAGTAGTTTTAATTTATATATACCAATAACAATAAAAATAATTCAAATATAATTCATGATAATTATTTTAGCTAACTAACCTTTAAAGTAGTTTTATAAAGGGATATGCTCCCATATCCCTTCATAATGATCGTTTCTTGTGTCGTGTTCATTGTCTGCTTCATCTTCTTCGTTCAATTCTGGTAGACCCCTAGAAAAAGAAGGAGTCTCAAGAAGATCATTCATTGAACAATTTTCCTGATTAATGTCAATGACCGTTTTTCCTTGGAGAGCTACAAACCACATTTTATTTGCCTCATCAGTAATATAGAACACTTGTTTCACTCGATATGTCATAATAAAAGGGGTAATGCCCCAAATTTTGATTAAGGGCTAATGATGATTATTGGGAATAATTTGTGAATTAAATATGAGTTATTATGTGTTATGTGGCAATTTTAATTAATATTCCATAATCAGTGAGAAATTGAAACAATGACCATAAGTTAGAGATTAATAGAGAAATTAATTACTAACTAAGAGAGAAATGAGATGTGTAACTAAATGGCTAATGGAGTGGTTAGAATAACTAATTAGTTACTTATTTGATGAGAACCAATAGGATTGAGATATGTGGCAAGCTTATAGAATGAGAGAGTGTTGGAAAGTCAAATGGAATATTTTGATGTTTTCTTCTTCTCCCTCTTTCCCTCATTTTCGCTAAATCGGTATGAGGAGGAGTGTAAGATCATGGTTTAATCTTCTTCCTCACACTCGTCCCACTCATTTTCTATCTCTTGTTCGTCCTCCATTGTTGCGCTAGAGATAGTAAGAAAAGCTTGAGATTAAGGTAAGCAAATGACTCCAAATGCCAAACCTCACTTCATTAATGTTGTTCCTTGGGTTGAGAGCTTCATTTTTATGGTTCTAGTTTCTCCATTGGTGGTGATTTGTAGCATCAAGAAAATATGGTAGTTGGAGAATCAAGAAACCTCTTTGGAAAAGTTGAAGAGGTAAGTGAAACAAACCTTTCTATCTATATTTTGTTCCAAATGATTAAGTTTGGAATTTCTAGAATTTTTGACCTTATTTTCAAAAATTAGGGTTATTGGTAGTTTGGCATGATATGGTTATGGAAAATGGTGTTTTGGTATGTGTTTGAATAGATAGAATTGGTTTGAGGTTGAAATGTTAAGTTTGGTGATTTTTGGATTTTGATATGGTTATGGAAAATGGTGTTTTGGTATGTGTTTGAATAGATAGAATTGGTTTGAGGTTGAAATGTTAAGTTTGGTGATTTTTGGATTTTGGTGTTAGAAGTTGTCTAAAACCAAAGCATGGTAATGGAATATGAATTTGGTAGTTTTGAGGGTTCCATTGGATTCCTGGTGCAATTTTATGTGGGAGTAGCTTTAGTGTGGTATTTGGGATCATTGGGAAGTTCTATCATCTTTGCTGTGATATGGGTTATGATAAGCATCACTCAAGTGAGGATGGGTCTCACTCGAGTGCGGTAGTTCATTTCTCTTTACGCTTTTTTGTATTTCTGTTGCACTTCTATGTGAAAGGCAAAAGTGTTGCCTCACTTACGAGTGTTGGGGGTTCTCACTCGAATGAGCCTCCTCTCACTCGAGTGCAGGTGTATCTGACACAAAGAACTCGCTGCTCGGGTTACCACTCGCAGCTAATTTCTCAAAAGTGTGTCTTGGCACTCGCGGGTGTCAAGCCATCACTCGAATGCTAGGGCTCATGCTCGAGTGATATTCCCTCCTAAAAGTTTCTTGTGCTCTCAGGTAACCACTTCCTGAACCTCACTTTGGGGAACTCGAGTGATTTGTGTTATGCTCGAGTGGAGCAAGCATATCCGGTTTCTGTCATTCCTTTCTGTTCTTGGGTGAGCACTTTCTGCACCTTACTTCCTATAACTTGAGTGGGCATTTGGCCATCATTTGAGTGTTGTTTTCAGGACTCGAGTACAATTCTATCATCACTCGAGTGAGGCCTTCTTTACTTGAGTGAAACAATGAAAATTTTGTTCTTGTACTTCCAAAAGGGGATCTTTGGGATAGTTTTACCAACCCTTTACGGCTCTTGTTGGAGGCATTTGTAGCTTCCTAAAAGACATTAATGATAACCAATCTAAGTGATATAAAGTCATTTAAGCATTGGAATAGAATATGACACTTCGTCCCTAATTGTGAATTATAGGATTCGATATTTTCCCTATTCAGGAGAGACTAGTGCCAGAGTATGCACGGAAGGACAAAGGTAGTGACGTTTCTATCATGTTGTGTATAATGCTTGGTATGCATGACTTATCATTGGTTTGTTGTGAAAATCTTTGGCATGAGGCCATTGTAAACATGTGTATATGTTATCGGCCATAGGGCATTACAGCGTGAGCAATCGTATATGTTGTGGGTATCTGATTATGTGCATTTGTGCCTTGTAAACCCTTTAGTGATAAATAGAACCCGATTGTGTTTGGAAATTTTATTATACTCTAATATTTATTAATGAAATCATACTATACAGGCCATTTATATATTGAAATGTGAATATGAGACCATTGTTAAACAAGTTTTAGAAAGGTTTTTGTAAACCCTGGTTTGGGAAGTTTAATTTTAATAAGTCTCAAATCATCTACGGTCTCTAATTTCACATTGTCATGTATTTATGAACTAAATCTCGGCCTTGATGATAAAGGGGATTACAAAAGGTTCATCTCCAAAACTTATACTAATCAAGTCAACCAATGTAAATCCCAACTGATCAATCATCACACCATTGTTGACAGCAACCCACTTGTATTTGAAAATGGGAAATTTAATTTTAACATAATCAACCACCCAAATCTCTTCTCCATAATAAGGTATTGCTGTCAATCTAGGGTTCTTATCTAGATTCAGCCACTAACATAACCCCACTGTTCTGGACGGTGCTCCTATCATCAAGGGACTTCATGTAAAACATATAACCATTGATCCCATATGAAGTACAAGTTATGACATCAACTTTAGGACCACGGGCTAACCATTTAATTGTATCAGAAACACATTCTTCCCCATCAACCTTTTGTTTGAACCAATGTGCAAAAGTTTTGTTATGCTCCCTAATTAACCTTTGTTCGGTCATTCAACTATTTTCTTTCCGGACAATTTCTTTATGAGCATTAATGTAATCTTGAACTTCATCAACATTATTCAAGATATACAAGTGGACTTGTTGCAATTCATCAGAATCAACACTCTTTACTGTAGTCCCATATCTACCCCTTTCTTCATCATGACGTTAAGGAAGCCCAATATGTCTTACGTTTGACAGGTAATCTTGACAAAACTCCATGGCCTCTTCAGAAACATATTTATGAACAATAGATGCTTCAGGCCTATTTGCATTCTTCACATACCCTTTTAGGATTTTCATAATTCTTTCAATTGGGTACATCTGCTATAATAGATAAGGCCACACAACTTTATCTCCCTCTCTAGATGAATAATTAGATGTACCATAATGTCAAAAAAAGAAGGAAGAAAAAGCTTCTCAAGCTGGCACAAGATCAAATATCCTTCATTTTCCAGTTCATCCAATCTTTCTGTCTCAATTACTTTACTACAAATAGCATTGAAGAAGAAATAAAGTCTAGTTAAAATATGTTTAAGATCATATTCGTCAATGCCTTTAATAGCTACTGGGAGTAGTTGTGGTATTAAGACATGACAATCATAAAACTTTAGCCCTACTAACTTCAAGTATTTCATCAACACAAGCTTCCTAAAATTTGAAGAATATCCTGAAGGAACTTTGATGCCATGTCAACACTCATAGAAGCTTCTTTTCTCATCCTTAGACAAAGTATAAGCAGCTGGACGACAAAAAGTTCTGTTACTATATGCCTTTGGATGCAAGTCTTCACGTATCCCCATTTCTTACAAATCTAATCTTGCCTTAACGCCATCCTTAAAACTACCTTGTATGTTAAGCAGTGTCCCAACAATACTATCACATATATTTTTATCCACATGTATGAAATCAATACAGTGTCTCACATCAAGATTGAGCCAATATGGAAGATTGAAGAAAACAAAGATCTTTTTCCATTTATTTTCTTCATTACTATTCTTTGTAGTTTTACCAAAGATAACATTCATATTTTTCACCTTTTCATAAACTTGTTCCCCAGTCAATGCCTTCGAAGCATCTTCAAACTCTTGTCCACCAAAAAAAGCTTTCTTTAATCAACGATATAGGTAGCCTCCTCTAAGAAATCTCCTATGGTCAAGATAAACTGTCTTTCTTCCATGTTGAAGTCGATGGTAGTATGTTTCTTCTTCACAAATCGGACATGCTTTATGGCCTTTAACACTATATCCTGATAAGCTTCCATATGCAAGGAAGTCATTTATAGTACAAAAGATCATGGCCGCATTTTAAAAACCTCCTTCTTGTTTGCGTAAAAAACATCAACACCTTCATCCCACAACTCTTTCAAGTCTTCGATCAAGGGTTATAGGTAAACATCTATGTCATTTTCGAGTTGTTTTGGTCCCGAAATCAACATATACAACATGATGTACTTTCATTTCATGCATAACAGAAGAGATAAGTTATAAAATTCCAACAGAACAGGCCATGAACTATGTATACTATTCAAGCTACCAAAACGATTCATGCCATCCGTGCTAATCCCAAGCCTAAGGTTTCGAGGCTCTTCACCGAAGGCAGGAAATAATTGATCGAATTTCTTCTATTGAGAAGAATCAGCCAGATGTTGAAGCTTTCTATCGAATATCCTCTCATCCATATGCTATCTCAAATTTCTTGCATAGTTTTCAGTAGCAAACAAGCACTTGAACCTTGGTATGATTGGAAGATACCACAATACTTTTGCAAGGGCGCTATTTGATTTGTTCCTCGAGGTTTCATATATCAGACACTGTTGTTCCTCTTCATGCTCTTTTCTATGCAATATACAATTATTAGGGCATGCATAGATCTTTTTATACTTCATCCCTTGTAGACACAGTATTTTCTCAGCATCATAATTTCGAGAAGGCAACACATTATCATCTAGAAGCATGTCCTTAAAAGCCTCAAGCGTTTCTGAAAAACTCTTGTCGCTTCATCCATGCCGTACTTTTAAGCTTACCAATTTCAATACTGCTTTCAACAATTAGTATTGGTCTTTTTTACACCCTGGGTATAACGGCGTCTCAGTATCACTACACATATTACCATATGTATTTGATTGCTTAAAAGCTTATTCTCCTACATCACGAATAATATCCTCTATCCAATCATCCGTATAAGTGTCATTATCATCAAAGGTCACTCCCCCTGTTGAGATGAACTTGACATTTTTTATTCTTTACCATGCCATACCCATACTATATAACTCTTACAAAATCCTTCACAAATTAAATGTGTATATATATCTGCAGCACTTAGTCGCTTCTCATTCAAACATACTAAATAAGGGCAATAAAACTTCCCACCACCATCATCGACATTTCTTCAAGCAAAGTCTAAAAAACCCCTCACCCCATTATCATATTCAACACTCGTTCGTTTAGTATTTATCCAACTATGATCAATATATATCTCAACACTTGTAGCACCCTATATCCAACAATAAAAGGATAGACAAAAAAATAACAACCATAGAGTTTTAGATATTTCACTGAATTTTAACATACACCATTTGAAACTAGTATTGTTTCAACAAACCAATAACACTAACAATCAAAAAATCACACTAAATTAAAACATAACTTAGAATGATATTACTCTAAGCAAATATCACAAGTCAAAGCATCTTATTTACTTTTGGTCCAAAATAAGAAAAACGTATATGTAGTAATAATAAAGTCATCACACAATTTTCTCTTTCACCTTAATTACTTTTTTCTGCAATTATTTTGTGTCTAACTATATTATAAGAGTTAATATTATTGAGAATAAGCAAATACAAGCTGAAAGTTAAGGGCTTTAATTAATAGAACACTAATCCGATTGAAGACCAAGGAGTGAGCTTTTACCCAAAGTCACGATGGCGTCAACTAAGGTCAAAATAAAGTCCTGAAATTCTTGGCACTGACAAAGGGAAGTCACGGCAGAGGAGAATGGTCACTATAGAGACTAAAGGTGGCAGCGGAGGAGAGTGATGATGACCAAAGAACAGCAACGATAGCGGTAATGATGGAGAAGAGTTGAACAAATGAGGAACGGGGTATAATGGACGAGTTCAGAACAAGTAGGGATAAAGCTTATAGAGAAATGGCAAAAAGAGGTAATAGGGTTCATAGAGCGCAGGATCTGGGCGCAGGAGTAAAAATATGGGCGAAAAAGTTCACCTTTTCGATCGGTTTTTAACAAAATTCGGTCTTAAAAGGCTGAAAAAAAATATTTTTTTAAATTTTTAACATTTAAGACCGGTTTTTATTAAAACCGGTCTTAAATATTTCACATTTAAGATTGGCTTTAATAAAAATCAGTCTTAAATGTGTCACATTTTTAACTTTTAATTTATTTTGTTATTTTTAGATCGGTTTTATTTATAACCGGTCTAAATAATTTTTTTAAGATCGGTTTTTGGGAGAACAGGTCTTAGAAGTTCTATATAGTTACAAAATTGCCACTGGTCAAATTTTTTAAACCTTATCCGCCATAACCGGCTTAAATGCGGTGGTCTAAAAAGGGAATTTTGTACTATTGTATGTTGGTCGCGACGATTTGCTCAACAGAGTACTTGGATCTCCTGAGTATGATGGTCGTTTTTGGGATATTGGTTTTGCAGTAACCCAAACACAGTACTACGGACTCAAAAAGTGAGCCATAAAAATTGACTTATTACAGCTACAGGAGCAAATTTCTAACTTCAAGCATCACTTAGACTAGAGGATTAGTGGCTACGAGCACAAGTAGAGCAATTCACAGATCATATGCGTTTTATGCAAGAGCAAAATGCGTTACTGAAGGCGCAAATTGAATCCTTACTATAGTCTAGGCCAACATGAGTCTAGTGTGTGGCAGCATGAGTGTGAGGGATAGTTGGCCCTCCGTGCCTAAAGCCCCTATTTCTATGTGATTAAACCATATTTTTATATGAATTTTTCAGGATTAATTTGGGATTTTAATGTATTTCCTGGAACATTATTGCATTATTAAGCATTAATTTTGGTTAGGGATAATTGTTTTGAATTAATGGTAATTAGGGGTAAAATGGTAACAATTTATTAATTATTTTTATACAATTGTCCATTGAAATTTTGAAGCTACTTTGTGCTTAATTTTGCATTGTAGGTATTAAAGAAGGAAATTAAGGATTTTTGGAGGTTCACATTAATTATATTGTGGGTGATTTGGGCTAGAAAATGAGAAAATAAGGAAAACCCAATTTTGAGAGGGAAGAAGGGCTTATATCAGTTTTTGAATGGGCTGACGTTTTTGGGCTTAGGTTTAAAACGAAAAAAACAAAATAAAAAAGAAAAGAAAAGAAACAGATCCGAAAATGGAGTGTAAGGCCCAGCTGAAGAATGTGATTTGGATTTGGGCCAAAGCTGAGAGCTGAGATCAGGCTGCTGGACATGCTTCAGACATGGGGAGGACCCAATTTGGAAAAAAAAAAAACGCAGACCCGACTAAAACACACAGACACGAGCTGAGAGTTGGGATATAGGAGAACAGTGCCGCACGAAAAAGAAGGATCGCAGATCATCATAGCAGAACCAGAGAACCAGCGCCGAAGACCATCATTCTCTTCCTTTCTTCCTTGTCGCCGGCGGCATTCTTCACCCTCACTGCCATCGCCGCCGGCGACCAGAGAGACAGACCCGAGAGGCTGAACAGCATCGCAGATCACGCATCATCATCATCGCAGAGCTTCATCATCGGACATCATCTCATCATCTGCATATCTCTAAACCTCACCGGCGACCTTCATTCCCTTTTCTCCATTATTTCCGTCGCCGGTGAGGTCAGTTTCAGAGAACCAGAAGATACAGCAGCGTCGGTGTCCTGGGAGCTGAGGAGAGAGCTGAGAGGAGAGCATCGCAGAGGCCGATTTTGAGCTTGGGATCCTTCCCTCTTCCTTTCATCGACCACCATCATTAACCACCGGAGGAGAGGCTGAGTTTCAGAGATGAAGTTGCAGAGATAGCTCCAAGGAGACCGCCGTCTCTCTGTTCCTCTCCTTCCACCGGAATTCACCACCACCGATCATCATTCTTCTTCGGTTGCCAACAGTATAATCACCACCATCACTCTCAGCTTCCCTCTAAAGCTTATTTCCAGATTCCAGCAGGTGCATGAATTTTCCGGTGAGATAATTCCAGATTCCGGCCAGCTCATGAATTTTCCGGCAAGCACTTAGATTACAAGCTGAAATTATTTTGAAGCTATGAGTTGCTGATTTTACAGTTTCTTGGTGGTGAAGACAAGTGCTTGAGCTCAATGAACTACATAGGGGAGTTTTTTTTTTCTATCAATCCACTAGCCTAGAATTATATATTTAATTGTCTAGTTTTAGGAATTATTATGTATGATTCTGGAACTGAAATTGATATTAATCATTTCTGTTGGTTTGATATTTGTGATTGGATTTGATTTTTGTGGCTTGTTAAATTTATATATATATATATATATATATATTTCCTTATTGATTCAATGAAATTGTGCTTTCTACGTGTTATTGTTAGATTGTATAATTAAATTGGATCAATTGAGTGTCGTGTTATCGCATTCATGTTAAGAGGAAACAAGTCATAATTATCTATTTTAATTGCACTCTAAGTGGTTCATAATAGTGCCTTAAGAGATAATTACTAGCTGCGTTCGTAGGAGTAATTATTAATTAAGAACACTAGACCCGAGTGATCGTTTGGGGTTTTGTTTTTAAGACTTAAAGAGAATTAATTCTCATAATCTTTTTGAGCAAGGATTGTCATTTTTTTAATTACCAAGAGCATTCTTCATTCACATTTTCCACTTCATACCATTTCATTCACTCATTCTCCATTTTTCTAAAAAAAACCAAAAATATTATATTAGCTTTTAATTAACAATTGCATTTTCTTTTAATTATTAATTTCAAAAATCCAAAAATCATTTTCCCCTTGTTTTAATTGCATTTGCATGATAATTAGTTTACTTAGGTAGCTCAATAAAGGCTCCTCAAGTGAGACGACCCGAGTGTTGCATTGTACTGCAATTCTTGAATTAAAAATATTTTGCATTTGACCCCAAGGCATAAAGACACGGTCAAATCACTATGGTAATTTATTTCTTCTCTACTTCACTTTTTGGTATGTTATACATTAATGTACCTTAATATATTTAACTCTATTTTTTATAAGGGCGAATTGGACTGTAAGTTATACGTCGATGATTGTTTCAAGCACATGATTACTGTCAGCATGGCTTACAATACCAAAAGAGATATCTTGCATAATTCACCATTGCCGTCGAACACACTCAGAGTTAAGATTGATGTATGAACAATTGATAATGCCCCTTTACCAACCCCTTCTTTGGATGAAGCAACAATGGTGAAATATATCATTGGTGGTTATGTTGCTTGGCCAATAAGTCTGATTGAGCCAAATGAAAAGGTAGTTAGTTTACAATTCTTTTTGCTTTTTCTATACACTTCTATCTAAAACCACATTATTTAATTTCATTATATCTTTAGGTTGTTGCTCGTGCTAAAGTAAAACGAATTGAAGGGCGTGGGAAGAGCACAAAGTGGTAATCAACCAAACAAAAGTCCCAGCCCTCAACCAGTAACCGACGCAGCATATAGATGCCCTCATATCGCCAACAATTGGCATCAATGGTACCATCTTTGATCAGCCGAGGAGGTTAGTCAATATGTTTTGATATCGACATCTATCATGCAATTATAGATGATCATGTCAACGATCGTGTGCTAAACGATGTAGCTTGTAGTAACGACCATCAACATATGGATTTGGTACTTTATCATCATCGTCAATCACTGTTATTATTGTTATTCATCATTAATTTTTTTAGGTTTTAATGACATTGTTTATTTTCTATAAAGGCACTTGTACCATGATCTGTTACTGCACAAGAAAAGGGTGCATAGATTCATATTTGTCATCCCACACCTCCTTTGCCAGCATAGATTAGATGTGGAAACACTATCTAATGATGTTAGAGACATCTTCAAGCGACGAGCAACCCCTAATATGCTTTTTATCATGCCATACAATGCAGGGTAAGTTATTTGCGACAGTATTTAAATGTATGTTTTATTTATTCTTCCACTTTTACTATAACATGATTGTCAAAGTAAAATCTTTAAAATATTTTAGGGGACATTGAATTTTGATTGTTGTCCATCCAGCGTCACCTGGAGTCCCTGGGATTTACTATTTGCATCATATAAAGACCGGTTATCCAAACAACCGAAGTGATTTGAAGATTATAATCAATAAGCAAGTGCATGGGTGTATGTGTAAGTATTTGTCATTATTGAATTACAAAAATTAATCAGTCACTATTTGTTTTGTCAGTGCATTGACCGCTTACCGAAGCAACGTTGGATTATCCTATTCTACACTCAAAGACCCAGCTAGTAGCTATCCCAGGAGGAAGATTGTGGTACTTATATATATGAATTCAATTAATTCAATTTTTTTATTCAAAAATGTTTCTTCAAATGTTTACTTAATTATTTCATTGTATTGTCAGTGCTCATTCCAAACAAACAACAATGATTGTGGTTATTATATTATGAAGTTTATGAAAGATGTAGTTACTCATGATAACATTTCTATTCCTACACAAGTAAGTTCTTTTTACTTGCAGTTACTATGTTTTAAATTTATTTGACAAGTGTCTAAGTTAATTAATTTTTAGTTATTTTAATTTTTTTTGTGCATGCTTTTTATGTAGTATTACGAAAATCAATGTTGTGACCAATTGACTGAGCAACAAATAAGTGAATCATTCAAGAATGGTGTGAATATATGGTCAAGGAATTAGCTTAATATTTAGGTACATACGTTGGTTGTTTCTTGCATATGCATCTTGGTTGTATATGAATTAGTTGTACATTAAAATTATTTCTTGCCTACATTCTACGTACATAGGTACTTACAATTAGTTGTCCTTATTTGTTATGTTGTAATCAAATCACATTAGTACTGGTTTTATGAATTAATTATTTTGATTCGAGTTATTATTTTATTCTGATTTGGTGTGATTCTGGCTTGGGTTTTTGCTGCTTTGGATTTGTAAAATGTAAATTGTTGTGGATTGAATGTGAGTTGAATGCATATTAAAAAAAATGTACTTCGAATGGAGCTTCTCCAATGGCCCTTCCCTTGGGAAGCGCCATTGGAGGTATATTCACTACAAAAAAACTGACTTTCAGCGGCGACTTTAAAAGTTGCGGCTGAAAGTGCCATTTTTAGCGGCGACATTCTCAAAGTGGAACTTTTAGCGGCCACTATCAAAAGTCGCCGCTGAAACTCACACTTTCAGCGGTGACAATTAAGTTGCTGCTGAAAGTTCTATTTTTAGCAGCGACATTTGAAAGTGGCACTTTCAGCGGCGACCATCAAAAGTCGCTGCTGAAAGTCAATTTCAGTTTTTTTCAATTAAATTTTTTAAAAAATAATATTTATAAAATTAAAATATTATTTATTAAATAATTCTATTTAACCTTAATTATTAAAATTATATTATTATTTAGTAATATTATATTTAATATTTTCTAATAAAATAATATTTATGATATTATTATTATATTAGTTATTATTTTATTTTATTTAAAAATAATATATATGTTATTAATATTATATTTATAATTTTATATTAAATTATTATTTATTAACTAATTTTATTTAAAAAAATTGTTTAATTTAAATATATAAATATTTTTTCATTTTTATTAAATTTTTCATTATTTTTAATAATATTATATTTAATTAATAATTAATTATATGTATATAATTAAGTAATTGTATGTATGTATGTTTATATATATGATAATATTATATATATCATAATATGTAATTATATGACATAGGTTTATTTCGGCGCAACTAGTAAAGACTCGAGCGTGAAGGTGTCCGCTCCTTGAGGTCACTGTGTAACCCCCTGCCCTAATTACCGTAATTATTATTCGATAATGCATAATAAAAAGGGATTTGAGACCCCCGGATAGTTCAAAAAGTATTAAATTACCTACCAAGCAGTAGGACTTTACAAAATTTTCAAAACTTCTTTCCCATCCGGGACTCGTTTTCAATTACCGAATATAATCACCTGTGCAGTTAATTTACATTCACATATATCAGAGTTCGTAATTTAAACCCCGGCAACCCCCGGGTTCATCTATATATATATAGAGTTTCAAATTCCACGTAGGGGATTACAAACCAAAATATCCACACTATTTAC
Source organism: Inga laurina (assembly GCA_963855925.1). Classification (NCBI taxonomy): domain Eukaryota; kingdom Viridiplantae; phylum Streptophyta; class Magnoliopsida; order Fabales; family Fabaceae; genus Inga; species Inga laurina. The sequence goes on from OY979701.1 coordinate 59,095,767, forward strand.
ATCTCAAGATGTAATACAATAATCCCTATCCAAAATGATTAACCAACAAAAGCCATCCTAATGTCCCTAGGAAGCTCTAACCGCTCCGGGTCACACGCTTCTCCTTAGAGCCAGTCGCCCTGTCTGAAAGGTTAGTTCAAAGGAAAGAATGAGATTCAAAAGAATCCCAATAGTAACTAAACATTTATACCACACATAAGCACATAACATGTAAGCAAATCATCATGCAGCAGCAGCACATATCACACTCCACCCTCATCCCCTTTCTCCGCCGGGAAGGCCCACAGCCCTCACCCGAACCGTTGTTAGCTACTCAGGGACTATTGGCGTGGCAGTGTATACATATAGCCTTATAGCCCATACAGCTATCCGGCTCTCACAAATGGCCCGTCGGCCTCACATATAGCCTTTCGGCTCACATATCACATATATCACACTTCATCCTCATCCCCTTTCTCCGCCGGGGAGGCACACTGCCTAAACCCGAACCGTTGTTAGCTACTCAGGGACTATTGGAATGACAGTGCTAACACAAATTCACAAAGGTCGCAGCATACAAATCCATTTCCAATCGACGATAAAACACACATGCAATGCATCATATTTGGTACAAAAGAAAAGTCACTACCTGATCCCTTCCTGATGTCTCTGGGCACAGCAGGCTCACGAGGATAGCAGATGTCAAATCCTATAATCAAATAGGGACATTTGGTTAATTTCCTTTTCCAAGTTCTTAATTCAATAACATTCTAAGTTGGTATTCATTTGGACTCTTTAGATGGCCATTAAATGCCTAAACATATGCCTAAAGGGTTGGGTTAACTATCCCCAAAGATCCCCCTTTAGAAAGCTAACAACTGATTTTTGGTCTCATCACTCGAGCACAGAAGGCCGTGCTCGAGCATGACTCCCGCTCTCACTCGAGCACACATGCGAGTGACCTCCAGCGAGTGCTTGCCCGAGAGCAACTCCCGCGACAAACCTACACTCTCACTCGAGCACAAGAGGCTGTGCTCGAGCAGAAACCTCGCCAGCACCCGAGCACCATGGAAGTGAGGCTTACGAGTGACGACCCGAGAGCATCTCTCTACTTCTTCCTCTCCCTTCTCTCGAGCACAAACACCTGTGCTCGAGCACTGCTCCCCAGTGCTCGCGAGCACAAGGAAGTGCGGTCCCGCGAGTGTCCACCAGAGAGCAACTCCACTCCCAGGCACCAGATTCACTCGAGCACAACTCCAGTGCTCGAGTGATCTCCCCATACTTGCTCCCAAGACTCGCGAGTGCCAGCGCACTCTTGGCAACCACCCACGAGTGATCACCCGAGACGCTCACCCCCAGTGATTTCAGGCACCCTCACTCGAGCACAACATGCTCACTCGCGAGCACATTCATCCTGTGCTCGAGTGAGTTCTTCCCTCACTCGAGAAATCACATCAGATACCCAAAACGCAGCAACTGAGTTGATTTACCAGAATTCACCAAATGAATTCCAATGGTCCTATAACTCACACCATTACTCATTCTCATCCAAAACTTCACCATAAACCCATTGGCAACCACAAACAACCCAAATTTCCACTCAACAACACATTCTCGCTCTAAATCATCAAATCACTCAAAACCACAACTTAACACATTTCCCTCATTCAACTCCCATCAAATTCTGATCACTCCCATAAGTCAAAAATGACCAAATGAACAGTGACCCATTACCCAATGCCTACTCTTCCATTAACATCATATTTAGGTCAAATTTCCAGAATTTACATTAGTTATGCAAGCACCTTGACACATATATCAAAATGCATTACAAACCTACCTCTTACACTTGCTGAATTCAGAACTTGGATTCCTCAACTTTCGAATTTTCTCAAATTGTCATACACCACCAATCCCAAGTCTGAAATCATGGAAATATAGCTCTTGACCATATGAACAACATTAATGAAAGCAAAGTGAGCATTTAGAGTCAAATACTCACCTATAATTCAAGCCCTTAGTTTCTCTTTCTTGCTTACACCGCCGGAAATGGAAGAAAGGGAGAGAGAATAGTGATGATCACTTCTCTTGGTCCAATACACACACATAGCCGACTTTGAGAGTGGGAGGGAAGAGAAAATGGTTTGACTTTTGGACTTCAATCCCATGGCTCTCCTCTTGCCACTTGGCAAAATCTCATTCTTCCTCTTATGAGTTTATATAAACTCATTCACACTAGATTCCACCCCTTGATCTTCCAATCTCTACCATTGATCTTGATTACCAAGGGGTTTTCTCATCAATAACTAACCAGACGGTTGGTAAATTTACCGTTTTACCCCTGTTTAGCACAATACTTATTAAATCATGAATAATGATCTTATTATCACATTACACAACATATACTTCAAATATGATTAATTAACATTAATTACATCATTTTAAGTCATAATTCCTTGATTAAAATCCAGGATGTTACAATTCTCCCCCCGACAATTTAATTTCGTCCTCGAAATTGTTACACTACTTGAGCCATAAACGCCGGATATCTTCTTCGCATATCTTCCTCCGCTTCCCAAGTTGCTTCCCTCGAAGTCATTCCCTTCCAGATCACTTTCACATATGGAATGCTCCTGTGTCTGAGCCGTCGCTCCTCTCGATCAATAACTTGCTCTGGCTCCACTGCATATGTGAAATTGTCTTGAAGCTCGACATCTTCATACTCAATGATATGAGATGGATCCGGTTGGTACTTTTTCAATTGAGAAACGTGGAATACATCATGAAGTCTGCTCAAGCTCGGAGGTAGAGCTACTCGGTAAGCAACAGGCCCAATCCTCTCAAGGATTTCAAAAGGACCTATGTATCTTGGGCTTAACTTCTTTCTCTTGGTCGCTCGCCCAACGCCTGTGACAGGAGATACTCTCAGAAAAATGTGATCTCCAACCTCAAATTCTAGAGGTCGTCTTCTCTTGTCAGCGTAGCTTTTCTGTCGACTCTGCGCTGCAAGTAACCTCTTACGAATAATCTGAATCTGTACTGAGGTTTGATCAACCAAATCTGGTCCATATAGCTTCCTCTCGGATAGCTCGTTCCAGCACAATGGTGATTGACACCGTCTCCCATACAACGCTTCATACGGAGCCATCTGAATGCTTGCATGATAGCTATTATTGTAGGCGAATTCTGCAAGTAGAAGAAAGCGATCCCAACTTCCTTTAAAGTCGAGAACACAGGCTCGCAACATATCTTCCAGTGTTTGGATTGTTCTCTCTGACTGTCCATCCGTCTGTGGATGATAAGCCGTACTGAACCTCAATTGAGTTCCCAAGGCTTCATGCAACGCTTTCCAGAATCTTGAAGTAAATCGAGGATCTCGATCAGAAATGATATTCTTCGGTGTACCATGGAGCTTCACAATCTCACGAATGTAAATCTCTGCTAGTTTATCAGGAGAATAACCAGCATTGATCGGTATGAAGTGGGCTGACTTCGTTAGTCGATCCACAATAACCCAGATCGCATCATAGTTTCTGATCTTGGGCAAGCCCACAACCAAATCCATGGTCACACTTTCCCATTTCCACTCCGGAATCTCTGGGCTCTGAAGTAATCCAGGTGGTCTCTGGTGCTCAATCTTCACTTTCTGACAAGTGAGGCATCTCGCCACATACTTTGTCACATCACTCTTCAAACCCGGCCACCAATATACCGATTTCAGGTTATGGTACATCTTGGTCATACCAGGATGAAGGGTGTATCGGCTCTTATGCGCCTCATCCAGAATCTTCTGGCTCAACTCCGCCTTAAGTGGAACACAGACTCTTTTCTGATAGCGTACTAATCCACGAGGCGATAGGTCATAACCTGGGACTTCTCCCCGTTCAATTCGAGTTAGATTGCGCTGTATCCAGTCATCTTGCCCCTGAGCTTCTTTAATCTCAGTTCTTAGATCATTTTCCTCTTGGGAAACAGTGTAGTTGGTACAGATGATCTGGTTTGTCGAATTCAAATCACGAAAATCTTCAATTAATTTCTTCTCTCGTATCATCATAGCTGCAACGAGCACGGTCTTTCGACTAAGAGCATCAGCGACTACATTGGCTTTACCTGGATGATATTTGATTTCCAGGTTGTAGTCCTTAAGTAATTCCATCCAGCGACGCTGTCTCATGTTCAGTTCTTTTTGATCATACAAGTATTTAAGGCTCTTGTGGTCGCAGTACAGTTCCACAGTCACACCATACAGGTAATGACGCCAAATCTTCAAAGCAAACACAATGGCCGCAAGCTCCAGATCATGAGTGGGATAGTTCAATTCATGAGGCCTGAGCTGTCGAGAGGCGTAGGCCACCACACGTCCCTGCTGCATAAGGACACACCCTAATCCCTGCCCACTGGCATCAGAGTACACAACATATGTCATACTGGGATCGGGCAAAATCAACACTGGTGCCGTAGTCAATCTCTCCTTCAGCTCCATAAAACATTTTTCACATTTCTCATCCCACACAAACGGCTGATCCTTTCTCGTGAGCCTGGTCATTGGTAACGCAATACGGGAGAAATTCTGGATGAATCTCCGGTAGTACCCGGCAAGACCCAGAAAACTGCGTACCTCTGCCACAGATTCTGGCCTCTTCCAGTCCAGTACTGCTTCCACTTTATTGGGATCCACAGAGACCCCTTCTTGCGAGATAACATGGCCGAGGAATCTCACCTCCGATAGCCAAAACTCGCACTTACTCAATTTGGCGTATAATTGCTTCTCACGCAAAATATTCAACACCACTCTCAGATGATGCTCATGCTCCTCCATACTCTTGGAATATATTAGAATGTCATCGATAAACACAACAACAAACTGATCCAGATACTGTCGAAAGATACGGTTCATGTAGTCCATGAAAACCGCAGGTGCATTGGTTAGCCCAAATGGCATCACCAGAAACTCATAATGACCATACCGGGTCCTGAAAGCAGTTTTTGGAACATCTTCTGCTTTCACTCGCAGCTGATGATACCCTGACCTTAGATCAATCTTTGAGAATACGCAAGATCCAGATAACTGATCTAAAAGGTCGTCAATTCGAGGAAGTGGATACTTATTCTTGATAGTAACCTTGTTCAGCTCTCTGTAGTCGATACATAAACGAAGACTCCCATCTTTCTTCTTTACAAACAACACTGGGGCTCCCCAAGGCGACACACTGGGTCTGATGAACCCTTTCTCAAGCAAATCTTCTATTTGTTTCTTTAACTCCGCCATCTCATTTGGGGCCATACGATATGGGGCCTTTGAAATAGAACCAGCTCCAGGTGTAATGTCAATTGGGAATTGAACTTCCCTCTCAGGAGGCAATCCGCTAAGGTCATCCGGAAACACCTCAGGGAATTCATTTACCACGGGTATATTACTCAAGGTTTCACCAGTTTCCCCCTGAACGGAGAAGAATACCATATACCCCTGGCAACCCTTCTCAATATACTTCTCAGCTTTAGCCGTAGAAAGGAAATTCATACTCGCATTCACAACCTCAGCCCTCTGAGAAACAGGATATACTATCCTCTTGTTCCCACAATCAAGTAACACGTTGTTTGCCGTTAACCAATCAAAACCCAAGATGATTTCCAATTGGTAAAGCGGTAGACAAATCAGGTCTATAACAGACTGGTGCCCTTCCACAGTTATAACACAATTTAGACAAACTTCTGTGGTCAAGGCCTTAACACCCATCGGAGTTGACACTACCAAATCGAATGGTAACTTATGCACATGCATACCCAGGCGTTTCACACAATCATACGCAATGAAGGAATGACTGGCACCCAAGTCGAACAATGCTTGTAATAGATAGCCGTTTAGAGAGATTTTACGTTGTATCAACTCAGGAGATCTACGGGCCTCCTCGTGGGTCATTGCAAACACTCGACCCTGTGTCTTCGGCCTCTGTTCGGCTCTCGGTTGTTGACAATCCTTAGCAAGATGTCCTGACCGCTTGCAGTTGAAACAAACCATCTCTCCCTGACAGTTTTTTCCATAATGTGATTTGTTGCAACGGCGACATTTCTCCTCAGTCACAAATCTCTGAGACTCGCGACCCTTAGGCTGATAGGGCTTTTTGTCACCACTCCTGTATGAAGACGAGCCCTGGCCTTTCCGCTTCTGAGCGGCATTACCCTTACTGGGTTCACTGCGGTGGCTAGTAACTCCTGCAGGATACAACTCTCTCAAGTTATTCTCCGTAATCCTGTACTGTTCAACCGCCTTGTTGAACTTAGTGAATTGATGTGTAGCCAGGCGCTTCCTCAACTTCCGCCTCAGACCGCGAATAAGCATATCAGAACTCCATTCTTCATCATCCTTAAACCGGAGATAGGAGGAGTATCGAGCCAACCGAACAAAACGGGACAAATAATCATCAAAGCTCTCTGTGTCCCCTTGCCTGATATTAAGGAATTCTGTTTCCTTCTCCAGCCGCACTGATTTGGGAAAGTACTTCTCGTTGAACTCTTGTTGGAACAGCTCCCAAGTCAATGGCGTCTTATTACTCTTCAATGTTGAGGCGATATTCCGCCACCAACGATCCGCATCACCCTCTAGTTTGTAGACTGTCAACCGTGGCTTTACATCGTCTGGACAACAAAGTACTTCAAATATTTTCTCCAGCCGGTACAACCAGTCTTCAGCCGCTTGTGGGTCAAACCTTCCTCTGAATGCCGGAGGCAGATGCTTACAGAATCTGGTGACCCAATACTGCAAATCTCTTTCCTCTCCGAGTGGCATTCCATGTGACTCTCGATTCAGAGCAACATGGGGTGGGGACTCCTGAGGTCGTGTTGACCCCTCATCAGTATCTTCAGGTCGGGTCTCCTCTTGAGTTTCTTCCGTAGTAGACTGAGCCGGAACTTCCCTATTCTTTGCCCTCTCAGCTCTGAGCTCTTCTCTTAGCTCAGTTATCATATCCCGCTGATCCTTGATTAGACCCATTAGCTCATGCATTGGATCTGGTGGATTTTCATTGTCAACCTCCACCACCGGGTCCGCACGCGGAATTTTGGGGCGTCCTCTAGTCTTCTTCATTCTACAAATAGCTTACCCCATTAATTCAACAAAAATGATATGCACCTATAGTCACAAGCTTATAAATATCCACATCAATAAAACATATATGTGCATACACCACAATCATTCACAGATACTCTTATATCCCTAAAACCAACTAAGGAATCTATCCTAGCAACTTCTACCCTTGCCAGGAACTACAGCTCTGATACCAAATGTAACCCCCTGCCCTAATTACCGTAATTATTATTCGATAATGCATAATAAAAAGGGATTTGAGACCCCCGGATAGTTCAAAAAGTATTAAATTACCTACCAAGCAGTAGGACTTTACAAAATTTTCAAAACTTCTTTCCCATCCGGGACTCGTTTTCAATTACCGAATATAATCACCTGTGCAGTTAATTTACATTCACATATATCAGAGTTCGTAATTTACACCCCGGCAACCCCCGGGTTCATCTATATATATATAGAGTTTCAAATTCCACGTAGGGGATTACAAACCAAAATATCCACACTATTTACATCTCAAGATGTAATACAATAATCCCTATCCAAAATGATTAACCAACAAAAGCCATCCTAATGTCCCTAGGAAGCTCTAACCGCTCCGGGTCTCACGCTTCTCCTTAGAGCCAGTCGCCCTGTCTGAAAGGTTAGTTCAAAGGAAAGAATGAGATTCAAAAGAATCCCAGTAGTAACTAAACATTTATACCACACATAAGCACATAACATGTAAGCAAATCATCATGCAGCAGCAGCACATATCACACTCCACCCTCATCCCCTTTCTCCGCCGGGAAGGCCCACAGCCCTCACCCGAACCGTTGTAAGCTACTCAGGGACTATTGGCGTGGCAGTGTATACATATAGCCTTATAGCCCATACAGCTATCCGGCTCTCACAAATGGCCCGTCGGCCTCACATATAGCCTTTCGGCTCACATATCACATATATCACACTTCATCCTCATCCCCTTTCTCCGCCGGGGAGGCACACTGCCTAAACCCGAACCGTTGTTAGCTACTCAGGGACTATTGGAATGACAGTGCTAACACAAATTCACAAAGGTCGTAGCATACAAATCCATTTCCAATCGACGATAAAACACACATGCAATGCATCATATTTGGTACAAAAGAAAAGTCACTACCTGATCCCTTCCTGATGTCTCTGGGCACAGCAGGCTCACGAATATTGCAGATGTCAAATCCTATAATCAAATAGGGACATTTGGTTAATTTCCTTTTTCAAGTTCTTAATTCAATAACATTCTAAGTTGGTATTCATTTGGACTCTTTAGATGGCCATTAAATGCCTAAACATATGCCTAAAGGGTTGGGTTAACTATCCCCAAAGATCCCCCTTTAGAAAGCTAACCACTGATTTTTGGAGGTTCACATTAATTATATTGTGGGTGATTTGGGCTAGAAAATGAGAAAATAAGGAAAACCCAATTTTGAGAGGGAAGAAGGGCTTATATCAGTTTTTGAATGGGCTGACGTTTTTGGGCTTAGGTTTAAAACGAAAAAAACAAAATAAAAAAGAAAAGAAAAGAAACAGATCCGAAAATGGAGTGTAAGGCCCAGCTGAAGAATGTGATTTGGATTTGGGCCAAAGCTGAGAGCTGAGATCAGGCTGCTGGACATGCTTCAGACATGGGGAGGACCCAATTTGGAAAAAAAAAAAACGCAGACCCGACTAAAACACACAGACACGAGCTGAGAGTTGGGATATAGGAGAACAGTGCCGCACGAAAAAGAAGGATCGCAGATCATCATAGCAGAACCAGAGAACCAGCGCCGAAGACCATCATTCTCTTCCTTTCTTCCTTGTCGCCGGCGGCATTCTTCACCCTCACTGCCATCGCCGCCGGCGACCAGAGAGACAGACCCGAGAGGCTGAACAGCATCGCAGATCACGCATCATCATCATCGCAGAGCTTCATCATCGGACATCATCTCATCATCTGCATATCTCTAAACCTCACCGGCGACCTTCATTCCCTTTTCTCCATTATTTCCGTCGCCGGTGAGGTCAGTTTCAGAGAACCAGAAGATACAGCAGCGTCGGTGTCCTGGGAGCTGAGGAGAGAGCTGAGAGGAGAGCATCGCAGAGGCCGATTTTGAGCTTGGGATCCTTCCCTCTTCCTTTCATCGACCACCATCATTAACCACCGGAGGAGAGGCTGAGTTTCAGAGATGAAGTTGCAGAGATAGCTCCAAGGAGACCGCCGTCTCTCTGTTCCTCTCCTTCCACCGGAATTCACCACCACCGATCATCATTCTTCTTCGGTTGCCAACAGTATAATCACCACCATCACTCTCAGCTTCCCTCTAAAGCTTATTTCCAGATTCCAGCAGGTGCATGAATTTTCCGGTGAGATAATTCCAGATTCCGGCCAGCTCATGAATTTTCCGGCGAGCACTTAGATTACAAGCTGAAATTATTTTGAAGCTATGAGTTGCTGATTTTACAGTTTCTTGGTGGTGAAGACAAGTGCTTGAGCTCAATGAACTACATAGGGGAGTTTTTTTTTTCTATCAATCCACTAGCCTAGAATTATATATTTAATTGTCTAGTTTTAGGAATTATTATGTATGATTCTGGAACTGAAATTGATATTAATCATTTCTGTTGGTTTGATATTTGTGATTGGATTTGATTTTTGTGGCTTGTTAAATTTATATATATATATATATATATATATATATATATATATATATATATATATATATATATATATATATATATATATATTTTCCTTATTGATTCAATGAAATTGTGCTTTCTACGTGTTATTGTTAGATTGTATAATTAAATTGGATCAATTGAGTGTCGTGTTATCGCATTCATGTTAAGAGGAAACAAGTCATAATTATCTATTTTAATTGCACTCTAAGTGGTTCATAATAGTGCCTTAAGAGATAATTACTAGCTGCGTTCGTAGGAGTAATTATTAATTAAGAACACTAGACCCGAGTGATCGTTTGGGGTTTTGTTTTTAAGACTTAAAGAGAATTAATTCCCATAATCTTTTTGAGCAAGGATTGTCATTTTTTTAATTACCAAGAGCATTCTTCATTCACATTTTCCACTTCATACCATTTCATTCACTCATTCTCCATTTTTCTAAAAAAAACCAAAAATATTATATTAGCTTTTAATTAACAATTGCATTTTCTTTTAATTATTAATTTCAAAAATCCAAAAATCATTTTTCCCTTGTTTTAATTGCATTTGCATGATAATTAGTTTACTTAGGTAGCTCAATAAAGGCTCCTCAAGTGAGACGACCCGAGTGTTGCATTGTACTGCAATTCTTGAATTAAAAATATTTTGCATTTGACCCCAAGGCATAAAGACACGGTCAAATCACTATGGTAATTTATTTCTTCTCTACTTCACTTTTTGGTATGTTATACATTAATGTACCTTAATATATTTAACTCTATTTTTTATAAGGGCGAATTGGACTGTAAGTTATACGTCGATGATTGTTTCAAGCACATGATTACTGTCAGCATGGCTTACAATACCAAAAGAGATATCTTGCATAATTCACCATTGCCGTCGAACACACTCAGAGTTAAGATTGATGTATGAACAATTGATAATGCCCCTTTACCAACCCCTTCTTTGGATGAAGCAACAATGGTGAAATATATCATTGGTGGTTATGTTGCTTGGCCAATAGGTCTGATTGAGCCAAATGAAAAGGTAGTTAGTTTACAATTCTTTTTGCTTTTTCTATACACTTCTATCTAAAACCACATTATTTAATTTCATTATATCTTTAGGTTGTTGCTCGTGCTAAAGTAAAACGAATTGAAGGGCGTGGGAAGAGCACAAAGTGGTAATCAACCAAACAAAAGTCCCAGCCCTCAACCAGTAACCGACGCAGCATATAGATGCCCTCATATCGCCAACAATTGGCATCAATGGTACCATCTTTGATCAGCCGAGGAGGTTAGTCAATATGTTTTGATATCGACATCTATCATGCAATTATAGATGATCATGTCAACGATCGTGTGCTAAACGATGTAGCTTGTAGTAACGACCATCAACATATGGATTTGGTACTTTATCATCATCGTCAATCACTGTTATTATTGTTATTCATCATTAATTTTTTTAGGTTTTAATGACATTGTTTATTTTCTATAAAGGCACTTGTACCATGATCTGTTACTGCACAAGAAAAGGGTGCATAGATTCATATTTGTCATCCCACACCTCCTTTGCCAGCATAGATTAGATGTGGAAACACTATCTAATGATGTTAGAGACATCTTCAAGCGACGAGCAACCCCTAATATGCTTTTTATCATGCCATACAATGCAGGGTAAGTTATTTGCGACAGTATTTAAATGTATGTTTTATTTATTCTTCCACTTTTACTATAACATGATTGTCAAAGTAAAATCTTTAAAATATTTTAGGGGACATTGAATTTTGATTGTTGTCCATCCAGCGTCACCTGGAGTCCCTGGGATTTACTATTTGCATCATATAAAGACCGGTTATCCAAACAACCGAAGTGATTTGAAGATTATAATCAATAAGCAAGTGCATGGGTGTATGTGTAAGTATTTGTCATTATTGAATTACAAAAATTAATCAGTCACTATTTGTTTTGTCAGTGCATTGACCGCTTACCGAAGCAACGTTGGATTATCCTATTCTACACTCAAAGACCCAGCTAGTAGCTATCCCAGGAGGAAGATTGTGGTACTTATATATATGAATTCAATTAATTCAATTTTTTTATTCAAAAATGTTTCTTCAAATGTTTACTTAATTATTTCATTGTATTGTCAGTGCTCATTCCAAACAAACAACAATGATTGTGGTTATTATATTATGAAGTTTATGAAAGATGTAGTTACTCATGATAACATTTCTATTCCTACACAAGTAAGTTCTTTTTACTTGCAGTTACTATGTTTTAAATTTATTTGACAAGTGTCTAAGTTAATTAATTTTTAGTTATTTTAATTTTTTTTGTGCATGCTTTTTATGTAGTATTACGAAAATCAATGTTGTGACCAATTGACTGAGCAACAAATAAGTGAATCATTCAAGAATGGTGTGAATATATGGTCAAGGAATTAGCTTAATATTTAGGTACATACGTTGGTTGTTTCTTGCATATGCATCTTGGTTGTATATGAATTAGTTGTACATTAAAATTATTTCTTGCCTACATTCTACGTACATAGGTACTTACAATTAGTTGTCCTTATTTGTTATGTTGTAATCAAATCACATTAGTACTGGTTTTATGAATTAATTATTTTGATTCGAGTTATTATTTTATTCTGATTTGGTGTGATTCTGGCTTGGGTTTTTGCTGCTTTGGATTTGTAAAATGTAAATTGTTGTGGATTGAATGTGAGTTGAATGCATATTAAAAAAAATGTACTTCGAATGGAGCTTCTCCAATGGCCCTTCCCTTGGGAAGCGCCATTGGAGGTATATTCACTACAAAAAAACTGACTTTCAGCGGCGACTTTAAAAGTTGCGGCTGAAAGTGCCATTTTTAGCGGCGACATTCTCAAAGTGGAACTTTTAGCGGCCACTATCAAAAGTCGCCGCTGAAACTCACACTTTCAGCGGTGACAATTAAGTTGCTGCTGAAAGTTCTATTTTTAGCAGCGACATTTGAAAGTGGCACTTTCAGCGGCGACCATCAAAAGTCGCTGCTGAAAGTCAATTTCAGTTTTTTTCAATTAAATTTTTTAAAAAATAATATTTATAAAATTAAAATATTATTTATTAAATAATTCTATTTAACCTTAATTATTAAAATTATATTATTATTTAGTAATATTATATTTAATATTTTCTAATAAAATAATATTTATGATATTATTATTATATTAGTTATTATTTTATTTTATTTAAAAATAATATATATGTTATTAATATTATATTTATAATTTTATATTAAATTATTATTTATTAACTAATTTTATTTAAAAAAATTGTTTAATTTAAATATATAAATATTTTTTCATTTTTATTAAATTTTTCATTATTTTTAATAATATTATATTTAATTAATAATTAATTATATGTATATAATTAAGTAATTGTATGTATGTATGTTTATATATATGATAATATTATATATATCATAATATGTAATTATATGACATAGGTTTATTTCGGCGCAACTAGTAAAGACTCGAGCGTGAAGGTGTCCGCTCCTTGAGGTCACTGTGTAACCCCCTGCCCTAATTACCGTAATTATTATTCGATAATGCATAATAAAAAGGGATTTGAGACCCCCGGATAGTTCAAAAAGTATTAAATTACCTACCAAGCAGTAGGACTTTACAAAATTTTCAAAACTTCTTTCCCATCCGGGACTCGTTTTCAATTACCGAATATAATCACCTGTGCAGTTAATTTACATTCACATATATCAGAGTTCGTAATTTAAACCCCGGCAACCCCCGGGTTCATCTATATATATATAGAGTTTCAAATTCCACGTAGGGGATTACAAACCAAAATATCCACACTATTTACATCTCAAGATGTAATACAATAATCCCTATCCAAAATGATTAACCAACAAAAGCCATCCTAATGTCCCTAGGAAGCTCTAACCGCTCCGGGTCACACGCTTCTCCTTAGAGCCAGTCGCCCTGTCTGAAAGGTTAGTTCAAAGGAAAGAATGAGATTCAAAAGAATCCCAATAGTAACTAAACATTTATACCACACATAAGCACATAACATGTAAGCAAATCATCATGCAGCAGCAGCACATATCACACTCCACCCTCATCCCCTTTCTCCGCCGGGAAGGCCCACAGCCCTCACCCGAACCGTTGTTAGCTACTCAGGGACTATTGGCGTGGCAGTGTATACATATAGCCTTATAGCCCATACAGCTATCCGGCTCTCACAAATGGCCCGTCGGCCTCACATATAGCCTTTCGGCTCACATATCACATATATCACACTTCATCCTCATCCCCTTTCTCCGCCGGGGAGGCACACTGCCTAAACCCGAACCGTTGTTAGCTACTCAGGGACTATTGGAATGACAGTGCTAACACAAATTCACAAAGGTCGCAGCATACAAATCCATTTCCAATCGACGATAAAACACACATGCAATGCATCATATTTGGTACAAAAGAAAAGTCACTACCTGATCCCTTCCTGATGTCTCTGGGCACAGCAGGCTCACGAGGATAGCAGATGTCAAATCCTATAATCAAATAGGGACATTTGGTTAATTTCCTTTTCCAAGTTCTTAATTCAATAACATTCTAAGTTGGTATTCATTTGGACTCTTTAGATGGCCATTAAATGCCTAAACATATGCCTAAAGGGTTGGGTTAACTATCCCCAAAGATCCCCCTTTAGAAAGCTAACAACTGATTTTTGGTCTCATCACTCGAGCACAGAAGGCCGTGCTCGAGCATGACTCCCGCTCTCACTCGAGCACACATGCGAGTGACCTCCAGCGAGTGCTTGCCCGAGAGCAACTCCCGCGACAAACCTACACTCTCACTCGAGCACAAGAGGCTGTGCTCGAGCAGAAACCTCGCCAGCACCCGAGCACCATGGAAGTGAGGCTTACGAGTGACGACCCGAGAGCATCTCTCTACTTCTTCCTCTCCCTTCTCTCGAGCACAAACACCTGTGCTCGAGCACTGCTCCCCAGTGCTCGCGAGCACAAGGAAGTGCGGTCCCGCGAGTGTCCACCAGAGAGCAACTCCACTCCCAGGCACCAGATTCACTCGAGCACAACTCCAGTGCTCGAGTGATCTCCCCATACTTGCTCCCAAGACTCGCGAGTGCCAGCGCACTCTTGGCAACCACCCACGAGTGATCACCCGAGACGCTCACCCCCAGTGATTTCAGGCACCCTCACTCGAGCACAACATGCTCACTCGCGAGCACATTCATCCTGTGCTCGAGTGAGTTCTTCCCTCACTCGAGAAATCACATCAGATACCCAAAACGCAGCAACTGAGTTGATTTACCAGAATTCACCAAATGAATTCCAATGGTCCTATAACTCACACCATTACTCATTCTCATCCAAAACTTCACCATAAACCCATTGGCAACCACAAACAACCCAAATTTCCACTCAACAACACATTCTCGCTCTAAATCATCAAATCACTCAAAACCACAACTTAACACATTTCCCTCATTCAACTCCCATCAAATTCTGATCACTCCCATAAGTCAAAAATGACCAAATGAACAGTGACCCATTACCCAATGCCTACTCTTCCATTAACATCATATTTAGGTCAAATTTCCAGAATTTACATTAGTTATGCAAGCACCTTGACACATATATCAAAATGCATTACAAACCTACCTCTTACACTTGCTGAATTCAGAACTTGGATTCCTCAACTTTCGAATTTTCTCAAATTGTCATACACCACCAATCCCAAGTCTGAAATCATGGAAATATAGCTCTTGACCATATGAACAACATTAATGAAAGCAAAGTGAGCATTTAGAGTCAAATACTCACCTATAATTCAAGCCCTTAGTTTCTCTTTCTTGCTTACACCGCCGGAAATGGAAGAAAGGGAGAGAGAATAGTGATGATCACTTCTCTTGGTCCAATACACACACATAGCCGACTTTGAGAGTGGGAGGGAAGAGAAAATGGTTTGACTTTTGGACTTCAATCCCATGGCTCTCCTCTTGCCACTTGGCAAAATCTCATTCTTCCTCTTATGAGTTTATATAAACTCATTCACACTAGATTCCACCCCTTGATCTTCCAATCTCTACCATTGATCTTGATTACCAAGGGGTTTTCTCATCAATAACTAACCAGACGGTTGGTAAATTTACCGTTTTACCCCTGTTTAGCACAATACTTATTAAATCATGAATAATGATCTTATTATCACATTACACAACATATACTTCAAATATGATTAATTAACATTAATTACATCATTTTAAGTCATAATTCCTTGATTAAAATCCAGGATGTTACAATTCTCCCCCCGACAATTTAATTTCGTCCTCGAAATTGTTACACTACTTGAGCCATAAACGCCGGATATCTTCTTCGCATATCTTCCTCCGCTTCCCAAGTTGCTTCCCTCGAAGTCATTCCCTTCCAGATCACTTTCACATATGGAATGCTCCTGTGTCTGAGCCGTCGCTCCTCTCGATCAATAACTTGCTCTGGCTCCACTGCATATGTGAAATTGTCTTGAAGCTCGACATCTTCATACTCAATGATATGAGATGGATCCGGTTGGTACTTTTTCAATTGAGAAACGTGGAATACATCATGAAGTCTGCTCAAGCTCGGAGGTAGAGCTACTCGGTAAGCAACAGGCCCAATCCTCTCAAGGATTTCAAAAGGACCTATGTATCTTGGGCTTAACTTCTTTCTCTTGGTCGCTCGCCCAACGCCTGTGACAGGAGATACTCTCAGAAAAATGTGATCTCCAACCTCAAATTCTAGAGGTCGTCTTCTCTTGTCAGCGTAGCTTTTCTGTCGACTCTGCGCTGCAAGTAACCTCTTACGAATAATCTGAATCTGTACTGAGGTTTGATCAACCAAATCTGGTCCATATAGCTTCCTCTCGGATAGCTCGTTCCAGCACAATGGTGATTGACACCGTCTCCCATACAACGCTTCATACGGAGCCATCTGAATGCTTGCATGATAGCTATTATTGTAGGCGAATTCTGCAAGTAGAAGAAAGCGATCCCAACTTCCTTTAAAGTCGAGAACACAGGCTCGCAACATATCTTCCAGTGTTTGGATTGTTCTCTCTGACTGTCCATCCGTCTGTGGATGATAAGCCGTACTGAACCTCAATTGAGTTCCCAAGGCTTCATGCAACGCTTTCCAGAATCTTGAAGTAAATCGAGGATCTCGATCAGAAATGATATTCTTCGGTGTACCATGGAGCTTCACAATCTCACGAATGTAAATCTCTGCTAGTTTATCAGGAGAATAACCAGCATTGATCGGTATGAAGTGGGCTGACTTCGTTAGTCGATCCACAATAACCCAGATCGCATCATAGTTTCTGATCTTGGGCAAGCCCACAACCAAATCCATGGTCACACTTTCCCATTTCCACTCCGGAATCTCTGGGCTCTGAAGTAATCCAGGTGGTCTCTGGTGCTCAATCTTCACTTTCTGACAAGTGAGGCATCTCGCCACATACTTTGTCACATCACTCTTCAAACCCGGCCACCAATATACCGATTTCAGGTTATGGTACATCTTGGTCATACCAGGATGAAGGGTGTATCGGCTCTTATGCGCCTCATCCAGAATCTTCTGGCTCAACTCCGCCTTAAGTGGAACACAGACTCTTTTCTGATAGCGTACTAATCCACGAGGCGATAGGTCATAACCTGGGACTTCTCCCCGTTCAATTCGAGTTAGATTGCGCTGTATCCAGTCATCTTGCCCCTGAGCTTCTTTAATCTCAGTTCTTAGATCATTTTCCTCTTGGGAAACAGTGTAGTTGGTACAGATGATCTGGTTTGTCAAATTCAAATCACGAAAATCTTCAATTAATTTCTTCTCTCGTATCATCATAGCTGCAACGAGCACGGTCTTTCGACTAAGAGCATCAGCGACTACATTGGCTTTACCTGGATGATATTTGATTTCCAGGTTGTAGTCCTTAAGTAATTCCATCCAGCGACGCTGTCTCATGTTCAGTTCTTTTTGATCATACAAGTATTTAAGGCTCTTGTGGTCGCAGTACAGTTCCACAGTCACACCATACAGGTAATGACGCCAAATCTTCAAAGCAAACACAATGGCCGCAAGCTCCAGATCATGAGTGGGATAGTTCAATTCATGAGGCCTGAGCTGTCGAGAGGCGTAGGCCACCACACGTCCCTGCTGCATAAGGACACACCCTAATCCCTGCCCACTGGCATCAGAGTACACAACATATGTCATACTGGGATCGGGCAAAATCAACACTGGTGCCGTAGTCAATCTCTCCTTCAGCTCCATAAAACATTTTTCACATTTCTCATCCCACACAAACGGCTGATCCTTTCTCGTGAGCCTGGTCATTGGTAACGCAATACGGGAGAAATTCTGGATGAATCTCCGGTAGTACCCGGCAAGACCCAGAAAACTGCGTACCTCTGCCACAGATTCTGGCCTCTTCCAGTCCAGTACTGCTTCCACTTTATTGGGATCCACAGAGACCCCTTCTTGCGAGATAACATGGCCGAGGAATCTCACCTCCGATAGCCAAAACTCGCACTTACTCAATTTGGCGTATAATTGCTTCTCACGCAAAATATTCAACACCACTCTCAGATGATGCTCATGCTCCTCCATACTCTTGGAATATATTAGAATGTCATCGATAAACACAACAACAAACTGATCCAGATACTGTCGAAAGATACGGTTCATGTAGTCCATGAAAACCGCAGGTGCATTGGTTAGCCCAAATGGCATCACCAGAAACTCATAATGACCATACCGGGTCCTGAAAGCAGTTTTTGGAACATCTTCTGCTTTCACTCGCAGCTGATGATACCCTGACCTTAGATCAATCTTTGAGAATACGCAAGATCCAGATAACTGATCTAAAAGGTCGTCAATTCGAGGAAGTGGATACTTATTCTTGATAGTAACCTTGTTCAGCTCTCTGTAGTCGATACATAAACGAAGACTCCCATCTTTCTTCTTTACAAACAACACTGGGGCTCCCCAAGGCGACACACTGGGTCTGATGAACCCTTTCTCAAGCAAATCTTCTATTTGTTTCTTTAACTCCGCCATCTCATTTGGGGCCATACGATATGGGGCCTTTGAAATAGAACCAGCTCCAGGTGTAATGTCAATTGGGAATTGAACTTCCCTCTCAGGAGGCAATCCGCTAAGGTCATCCGGAAACACCTCAGGGAATTCATTTACCACGGGTATATTACTCAAGGTTTCACCAGTTTCCCCCTGAACGGAGAAGAATACCATATACCCCTGGCAACCCTTCTCAATATACTTCTCAGCTTTAGCCGTAGAAAGGAAATTCATACTCGCATTCACAACCTCAGCCCTCTGAGAAACAGGATATACTATCCTCTTGTTCCCACAATCAAGTAACACGTTGTTTGCCGTTAACCAATCAAAACCCAAGATGATTTCCAATTGGTAAAGCGGTAGACAAATCAGGTCTATAACAGACTGGTGCCCTTCCACAGTTATAACACAATTTAGACAAACTTCTGTGGTCAAGGCCTTAACACCCATCGGAGTTGACACTACCAAATCGAATGGTAACTTATGCACATGCATACCCAGGCGTTTCACACAATCATACGCAATGAAGGAATGACTGGCACCCAAGTCGAACAATGCTTGTAATAGATAGCCGTTTAGAGAGATTTTACGTTGTATCAACTCAGGAGATCTACGGGCCTCCTCGTGGGTCATTGCAAACACTCGACCCTGTGTCTTCGGCCTCTGTTCGGCTCTCGGTTGTTGACAATCCTTAGCAAGATGTCCTGACCGCTTGCAGTTGAAACAAACCATCTCTCCCTGACAGTTTTTTCCATAATGTGATTTGTTGCAACGGCGACATTTCTCCTCAGTCACAAATCTCTGAGACTCGCGACCCTTAGGCTGATAGGGCTTTTTGTCACCACTCCTGTATGAAGACGAGCCCTGGCCTTTCCGCTTCTGAGCGGCATTACCCTTACTGGGTTCACTGCGGTGGCTAGTAACTCCTGCAGGATACAACTCTCTCAAGTTATTCTCCGTAATCCTGTACTGTTCAACCGCCTTGTTGAACTTAGTGAATTGATGTGTAGCCAGGCGCTTCCTCAACTTCCGCCTCAGACCGCGAATAAGCATATCAGAACTCCATTCTTCATCATCCTTAAACCGGAGATAGGAGGAGTATCGAGCCAACCGAACAAAACGGGACAAATAATCATCAAAGCTCTCTGTGTCCCCTTGCCTGATATTAAGGAATTCTGTTTCCTTCTCCAGCCGCACTGATTTGGGAAAGTACTTCTCGTTGAACTCTTGTTGGAACAGCTCCCAAGTCAATGGCGTCTTATTACTCTTCAATGTTGAGGCGATATTCCGCCACCAACGATCCGCATCACCCTCTAGTTTGTAGACTGTCAACCGTGGCTTTACATCGTCTGGACAACAAAGTACTTCAAATATTTTCTCCAGCCGGTACAACCAGTCTTCAGCCGCTTGTGGGTCAAACCTTCCTCTGAATGCCGGAGGCAGATGCTTACAGAATCTGGTGACCCAATACTGCAAATCTCTTTCCTCTCCGAGTGGCATTCCATGTGACTCTCGATTCAGAGCAACATGGGGTGGGGACTCCTGAGGTCGTGTTGACCCCTCATCAGTATCTTCAGGTCGGGTCTCCTCTTGAGTTTCTTCCGTAGTAGACTGAGCCGGAACTTCCCTATTCTTTGCCCTCTCAGCTCTGAGCTCTTCTCTTAGCTCAGTTATCATATCCCGCTGATCCTTGATTAGACCCATTAGCTCATGCATTGGATCTGGTGGATTTTCATTGTCAACCTCCACCACCGGGTCCGCACGCGGAATTTTGGGGCGTCCTCTAGTCTTCTTCATTCTACAAATAGCTTACCCCATTAATTCAACAAAAATGATATGCACCTATAGTCACAAGCTTATAAATATCCACATCAATAAAACATATATGTGCATACACCACAATCATTCACAGATACTCTTATATCCCTAAAACCAACTAAGGAATCTATCCTAGCAACTTCTACCCTTGCCAGGAACTACAGCTCTGATACCAAATGTAACCCCCTGCCCTAATTACCGTAATTATTATTCGATAATGCATAATAAAAAGGGATTTGAGACCCCTGGATAGTTCAAAAAGTATTAAATTACCTACCAAGCAGTAGGACTTTACAAAATTTTCAAAACTTCTTTCCCATCCGGGACTCGTTTTCAATTACCGAATATAATCACCTGTGCAGTTAATTTACATTCACATATATCAGAGTTCGTAATTTACACCCCGGCAACCCCCGGGTTCATCTATATATATATAGAGTTTCAAATTCCACGTAGGGGATTACAAACCAAAATATCCACACTATTTACATCTCAAGATGTAATACAATAATCCCTATCCAAAATGATTAACCAACAAAAGCCATCCTAATGTCCCTAGGAAGCTCTAACCGCTCCGGGTCTCACGCTTCTCCTTAGAGCCAGTCGCCCTGTCTGAAAGGTTAGTTCAAAGGAAAGAATGAGATTCAAAAGAATCCCAGTAGTAACTAAACATTTATACCACACATAAGCACATAACATGTAAGCAAATCATCATGCAGCAGCAGCACATATCACACTCCACCCTCATCCCCTTTCTCCGCCGGGAAGGCCCACAGCCCTCACCCGAACCGTTGTAAGCTACTCAGGGACTATTGGCGTGGCAGTGTATACATATAGCCTTATAGCCCATACAGCTATCCGGCTCTCACAAATGGCCCGTCGGCCTCACATATAGCCTTTCGGCTCACATATCACATATATCACACTTCATCCTCATCCCCTTTCTCCGCCGGGGAGGCACACTGCCTAAACCCGAACCGTTGTTAGCTACTCAGGGACTATTGGAATGACAGTGCTAACACAAATTCACAAAGGTCGTAGCATACAAATCCATTTCCAATCGACGATAAAACACACATGCAATGCATCATATTTGGTACAAAAGAAAAGTCACTACCTGATCCCTTCCTGATGTCTCTGGGCACAGCAGGCTCACGAATATTGCAGATGTCAAATCCTATAATCAAATAGGGACATTTGGTTAATTTCCTTTTTCAAGTTCTTAATTCAATAACATTCTAAGTTGGTATTCATTTGGACTCTTTAGATGGCCATTAAATGCCTAAACATATGCCTAAAGGGTTGGGTTAACTATCCCCAAAGATCCCCCTTTAGAAAGCTAACCACTGATTTTTGGAGGTTCACATTAATTATATTGTGGGTGATTTGGGCTAGAAAATGAGAAAATAAGGAAAACCCAATTTTGAGAGGGAAGAAGGGCTTATATCAGTTTTTGAATGGGCTGACGTTTTTGGGCTTAGGTTTAAAACGAAAAAAACAAAATAAAAAAGAAAAGAAAAGAAACAGATCCGAAAATGGAGTGTAAGGCCCAGCTGAAGAATGTGATTTGGATTTGGGCCAAAGCTGAGAGCTGAGATCAGGCTGCTGGACATGCTTCAGACATGGGGAGGACCCAATTTGGAAAAAAAAAAAACGCAGACCCGACTAAAACACACAGACACGAGCTGAGAGTTGGGATATAGGAGAACAGTGCCGCACGAAAAAGAAGGATCGCAGATCATCATAGCAGAACCAGAGAACCAGCGCCGAAGACCATCATTCTCTTCCTTTCTTCCTTGTCGCCGGCGGCATTCTTCACCCTCACTGCCATCGCCGCCGGCGACCAGAGAGACAGACCCGAGAGGCTGAACAGCATCGCAGATCACGCATCATCATCATCGCAGAGCTTCATCATCGGACATCATCTCATCATCTGCATATCTCTAAACCTCACCGGCGACCTTCATTCCCTTTTCTCCATTATTTCCGTCGCCGGTGAGGTCAGTTTCAGAGAACCAGAAGATACAGCAGCGTCGGTGTCCTGGGAGCTGAGGAGAGAGCTGAGAGGAGAGCATCGCAGAGGCCGATTTTGAGCTTGGGATCCTTCCCTCTTCCTTTCATCGACCACCATCATTAACCACCGGAGGAGAGGCTGAGTTTCAGAGATGAAGTTGCAGAGATAGCTCCAAGGAGACCGCCGTCTCTCTGTTCCTCTCCTTCCACCGGAATTCACCACCACCGATCATCATTCTTCTTCGGTTGCCAACAGTATAATCACCACCATCACTCTCAGCTTCCCTCTAAAGCTTATTTCCAGATTCCAGCAGGTGCATGAATTTTCCGGTGAGATAATTCCAGATTCCGGCCAGCTCATGAATTTTCCGGCAAGCACTTAGATTACAAGCTGAAATTATTTTGAAGCTATGAGTTGCTGATTTTACAGTTTCTTGGTGGTGAAGACAAGTGCTTGAGCTCAATGAACTACATAGGGGAGTTTTTTTTTTCTATCAATCCACTAGCCTAGAATTATATATTTAATTGTCTAGTTTTAGGAATTATTATGTATGATTCTGGAACTGAAATTGATATTAATCATTTCTGTTGGTTTGATATTTGTGATTGGATTTGATTTTTGTGGCTTGTTAAATTTATATATATATATATATATATATATATATATATATATATATATTTCCTTATTGATTCAATGAAATTGTGCTTTCTACGTGTTATTGTTAGATTGTATAATTAAATTGGATCAATTGAGTGTCGTGTTATCGCATTCATGTTAAGAGGAAACAAGTCATAATTATCTATTTTAATTGCACTCTAAGTGGTTCATAATAGTGCCTTAAGAGATAATTACTAGCTGCGTTCGTAGGAGTAATTATTAATTAAGAACACTAGACCCGAGTGATCGTTTGGGGTTTTGTTTTTAAGACTTAAAGAGAATTAATTCCCATAATCTTTTTGAGCAAGGATTGTCATTTTTTTAATTACCAAGAGCATTCTTCATTCACATTTTCCACTTCATACCATTTCATTCACTCATTCTCCATTTTTCTAAAAAAAACCAAAAATATTATATTAGCTTTTAATTAACAATTGCATTTTCTTTTAATTATTAATTTCAAAAATCCAAAAATCATTTTTCCCTTGTTTTAATTGCATTTGCATGATAATTAGTTTACTTAGGTAGCTCAATAAAGGCTCCTCAAGTGAGACGACCCGAGTGTTGCATTGTACTGCAATTCTTGAATTAAAAATATTTTGCATTTGACCCCAAGGCATAAAGACACGGTCAAATCACTATGGTAATTTATTTCTTCTCTACTTCACTTTTTGGTATGTTATACATTAATGTACCTTAATATATTTAACTCTATTTTTTATAAGGGCGAATTGGACTGTAAGTTATACGTCGATGATTGTTTCAAGCACATGATTACTGTCAGCATGGCTTACAATACCAAAAGAGATATCTTGCATAATTCACCATTGCCGTCGAACACACTCAGAGTTAAGATTGATGTATGAACAATTGATAATGCCCCTTTACCAACCCCTTCTTTGGATGAAGCAACAATGGTGAAATATATCATTGGTGGTTATGTTGCTTGGCCAATAGGTCTGATTGAGCCAAATGAAAAGGTAGTTAGTTTACAATTCTTTTTGCTTTTTCTATACACTTCTATCTAAAACCACATTATTTAATTTCATTATATCTTTAGGTTGTTGCTCGTGCTAAAGTAAAACGAATTGAAGGGCGTGGGAAGAGCACAAAGTGGTAATCAACCAAACAAAAGTCCCAGCCCTCAACCAGTAACCGACGCAGCATATAGATGCCCTCATATCGCCAACAATTGGCATCAATAGTACCATCTTTGATCAGCCGAGGAGGTTAGTCAATATGTTTTGATATCGACATCTATCATGCAATTATAGATGATCATGTCAACGATCGTGTGCTAAACGATGTAGCTTGTAGTAACGACCATCAACATATGGATTTGGTACTTTATCATCATCGTCAATCACTGTTATTATTGTTATTCATCATTAATTTTTTTAGGTTTTAATGACATTGTTTATTTTCTATAAAGGCACTTGTACCATGATCTGTTACTGCACAAGAAAAGGGTGCATAGATTCATATTTGTCATCCCACACCTCCTTTGCCAGCATAGATTAGATGTGGAAACACTATCTAATGATGTTAGAGACATCTTCAAGCGACGAACAACCCCTAATATGCTTTTTATCATGCCATACAATGCAGGGTAAGTTATTTGCGACAGTATTTAAATGTATGTTTTATTTATTCTTCCACTTTTACTATAACATGATTGTCAAAGTAAAATCTTTAAAATATTTTAGGGGACATTGAATTTTGATTGTTGTCCATCCAGCGTCACCTGGAGTCCCTGGGATTTACTATTTGCATCATATAAAGACCGGTTATCCAAACAACCGAAGTGATTTGAAGATTATAATCAATAAGCAAGTGCATGGGTGTATGTGTAAGTATTTGTCATTATTGAATTACAAAAATTAATCAGTCACTATTTGTTTTGTCAGTGCATTGACCGCTTACCGAAGCAACGTTGGATTATCCTATTCTACACTCAAAGACCCAGCTAGTAGCTATCCCAGGAGGAAGATTGTGGTACTTATATATATGAATTCAATTAATTCAATTTTTTTATTCAAAAATGTTTCTTCAAATGTTTACTTAATTATTTCATTGTATTGTCAGTGCTCATTCCAAACAAACAACAATGATTGTGGTTATTATATTATGAAGTTTATGAAAGATGTAGTTACTCATGATAACATTTCTATTCCTACACAAGTAAGTTCTTTTTACTTGCAGTTACTATGTTTTAAATTTATTTGACAAGTGTCTAAGTTAATTAATTTTTAGTTATTTTAATTTTTTTTGTGCATGCTTTTTATGTAGTATTACGAAAATCAATGTTGTGACCAATTGACTGAGCAACAAATAAGTGAATCATTCAAGAATGGTGTGAATATATGGTCAAGGAATTAGCTTAATATTTAGGTACATACGTTGGTTGTTTCTTGCATATGCATCTTGGTTGTATATGAATTAGTTGTACATTAAAATTATTTCTTGCCTACATTCTACGTACATAGGTACTTACAATTAGTTGTCCTTATTTGTTATGTTGTAATCAAATCACATTAGTACTGGTTTTATGAATTAATTATTTTGATTCGAGTTATTATTTTATTCTGATTTGGTGTGATTCTGGCTTGGGTTTTTGCTGCTTTGGATTTGTAAAATGTAAATTGTTGTGGATTGAATGTGAGTTGAATGCATATTAAAAAAAATGTACTTCGAATGGAGCTTCTCCAATGGCCCTTCCCTTGGGAAGCGCCATTGGAGGTATATTCACTACAAAAAAACTGACTTTCAGCGGCGACTTTAAAAGTTGCGGCTGAAAGTGCCATTTTTAGCGGCGACATTCTCAAAGTGGAACTTTTAGCGGCCACTATCAAAAGTCGCCGCTGAAACTCACACTTTCAGCGGTGACAATTAAGTTGCTGCTGAAAGTTCTATTTTTAGCAGCGACATTTGAAAGTGGCACTTTCAGCGGCGACCATCAAAAGTCGCTGCTGAAAGTCAATTTCAGTTTTTTTCAATTAAATTTTTTAAAAAATAATATTTATAAAATTAAAATATTATTTATTAAATAATTCTATTTAACCTTAATTATTAAAATTATATTATTATTTAGTAATATTATATTTAATATTTTCTAATAAAATAATATTTATGATATTATTATTATATTAGTTATTATTTTATTTTATTTAAAAATAATATATATGTTATTAATATTATATTTATAATTTTATATTAAATTATTATTTATTAACTAATTTTATTTAAAAAAATTGTTTAATTTAAATATATAAATATTTTTTCATTTTTATTAAATTTTTCATTATTTTTAATAATATTATATTTAATTAATAATTAATTATATGTATATAATTAAGTAATTGTATGTATGTATGTTTATATATATGATAATATTATATATATCATAATATGTAATTATATGACATAGGTTTATTTCGGCGCAACTAGTAAAGACTCGAGCGTGAAGGTGTCCGCTCCTTGAGGTCACTGTGTAACCCCCTGCCCTAATTACCGTAATTATTATTCGATAATGCATAATAAAAAGGGATTTGAGACCCCCGGATAGTTCAAAAAGTATTAAATTACCTACCAAGCAGTAGGACTTTACAAAATTTTCAAAACTTCTTTCCCATCCGGGACTCGTTTTCAATTACCGAATATAATCACCTGTGCAGTTAATTTACATTCACATATATCAGAGTTCGTAATTTAAACCCCGGCAACCCCCGGGTTCATCTATATATATATAGAGTTTCAAATTCCACGTAGGGGATTACAAACCAAAATATCCACACTATTTACATCTCAAGATGTAATACAATAATCCCTATCCAAAATGATTAACCAACAAAAGCCATCCTAATGTCCCTAGGAAGCTCTAACCGCTCCGGGTCACACGCTTCTCCTTAGAGCCAGTCGCCCTGTCTGAAAGGTTAGTTCAAAGGAAAGAATGAGATTCAAAAGAATCCCAATAGTAACTAAACATTTATACCACACATAAGCACATAACATGTAAGCAAATCATCATGCAGCAGCAGCACATATCACACTCCACCCTCATCCCCTTTCTCCGCCGGGAAGGCCCACAGCCCTCACCCGAACCGTTGTTAGCTACTCAGGGACTATTGGCGTGGCAGTGTATACATATAGCCTTATAGCCCATACAGCTATCCGGCTCTCACAAATGGCCCGTCGGCCTCACATATAGCCTTTCGGCTCACATATCACATATATCACACTTCATCCTCATCCCCTTTCTCCGCCGGGGAGGCACACTGCCTAAACCCGAACCGTTGTTAGCTACTCAGGGACTATTGGAATGACAGTGCTAACACAAATTCACAAAGGTCGCAGCATACAAATCCATTTCCAATCGACGATAAAACACACATGCAATGCATCATATTTGGTACAAAAGAAAAGTCACTACCTGATCCCTTCCTGATGTCTCTGGGCACAGCAGGCTCACGAGGATAGCAGATGTCAAATCCTATAATCAAATAGGGACATTTGGTTAATTTCCTTTTCCAAGTTCTTAATTCAATAACATTCTAAGTTGGTATTCATTTGGACTCTTTAGATGGCCATTAAATGCCTAAACATATGCCTAAAGGGTTGGGTTAACTATCCCCAAAGATCCCCCTTTAGAAAGCTAACCACTGATTTTTGGTCTCATCACTCGAGCACAGAAGGCCGTGCTCGAGCATGACTCCCGCTCTCACTCGAGCACACATGCGAGTGACCTCCAGCGAGTGCTTGCCCGAGAGCAACTCCCGCGACAAACCTACACTCTCACTCGAGCACAAGAGGCTGTGCTCGAGCAGAAACCTCGCCAGCACCCGAGCACCATGGAAGTGAGGCTTACGAGTGACGACCCGAGAGCATCTCTCTACTTCTTCCTCTCCCTTCTCTCGAGCACAAACACCTGTGCTCGAGCACTGCTCCCCAGTGCTCGCGAGCACAAGGAAGTGCGGTCCCGCGAGTGTCCACCCGAGAGCAACTCCACTCCCAGGCACCAGATTCACTCGAGCACAACTCCAGTGCTCGAGTGATCTCCCCATACTTGCTCCCAAGACTCGCGAGTGCCAGCGCACTCTTGGCAACCACCCACGAGTGATCACCCGAGACGCTCACCCCTAGTGATTTCAGGCACCCTCACTCGAGCACAACATGCTCACTCGCGAGCACATTCATCCTGTGCTCGAGTGAGTTCTTCCCTCACTCGAGAAATCACATCAGATACCCAAAACGCAGCAACTGAGTTGATTTACCAGAATTCACCAAATGAATTCCAATGGTCCTATAACTCACACCATTACTCATTCTCATCCAAAACTTCACCATAAACCCATTGGCAACCACAAACAACCCAAATTTCCACTCAACAACACATTCTCGCTCTAAATCATCAAATCACTCAAAACCACAACTTAACACATTTCCCTCATTCAACTCCCATCAAATTCTGATCACTCCCATAAGTCAAAAATGACCAAATGAACAGTGACCCATTACCCAATGCCTACTCTTCCATTAACATCATATTTAGGTCAAATTTCCAGAATTTACATTAGTTATGCAAGCACCTTGACACATATATCAAAATGCATTACAAACCTACCTCTTACACTTGCTGAATTCAGAACTTGGATTCCTCAACTTTCGAATTTTCTCAAATTGTCATACACCACCAATCCCAAGTCTGAAATCATGGAAATATAGCTCTTGACCATATGAACAACATTAATGAAAGCAAAGTGAGCATTTAGAGTCAAATACTCACCTATAATTCAAGCCCTTAGTTTCTCTTTCTTGCTTACACCGCCGGAAATGGAAGAAAGGGAGAGAGAATAGTGATGATCACTTCTCTTGGTCCAATACACACACATAGCCGACTTTGAGAGTGGGAGGGAAGAGAAAATGGTTTGACTTTTGGACTTCAATCCCATGGCTCTCCTCTTGCCACTTGGCAAAATCTCATTCTTCCTCTTATGAGTTTATATAAACTCATTCACACTAGATTCCACCCCTTGATCTTCCAATCTCTACCATTGATCTTGATTACCAAGGGGTTTTCTCATCAATAACTAACCAGACGGTTGGTAAATTTACCGTTTTACCCCTGTTTAGCACAATACTTATTAAATCATGAATAATGATCTTATTATCACATTACACAACATATACTTCAAATATGATTAATTAACATTAATTACATCATTTTAAGTCATAATTCCTTGATTAAAATCCAGGATGTTACACACTGGTTCGAACGGGAGGAGAATCACTTGGAGAAATTAGGAGGTCCTGACACGTGGCAGCACGAGGAGGTGACACGTGGCACTCTAAGGAGCAAACACATGGCATTTGTAAATTAATTTTTTTAAAAAATTCAATTTTTTTTTGAAAAAATATTTTTTGATTTTTTTTTTAAAAATTGACACTTTTGTCGCCGCTGAAAGTATTAAGTCGCCACTAAAAGTCACATTCAACAGCAACAAAAAGTTGCCACTGAAAGTCACCTTTAGCGGTGATACAAAAGTTACCACTGAAAGTCACCTTGTCGCAGCTGAAACTATACTTTCAGCGGCGACAAAAATTGTCGCTGCTAAAACTTTCAGTGATGGTTGCAATAGCAGTGATGTTTTCAGCGGCGACTTTTAGACTTATGTCGCCGCTGAAATTCATTTTTTTTGTAGTGATTACCTCCAATGCCGCTTGCCCTGGGAAGCGCCGTTGAAGTAGTATACTTCCTCCGGCACTTTTCTAAATAAGCACCATAGCTTTTTATTAAAAAAAAAAAGAAATACTCAACCTGTGGCGCTTCTGTATATACAATAAGCACCATAGCTTTTTTTAATGGTGCTGGAAGCTACGGCGCTTCCTAAGTGCCACAATGTTCTATAAATTTAGCGTCACAGCTCGTATTTTTTGTAGTAGTGAGGGAATATGATGAGAAGGGAAAAAGGAGAGGTCCTCTCCTGGAGACCAACTAATCTTGAACTTCTGCATTTCATCTATTTGAATTCAAAGAAAATCTATTTATATGTTTAACAATAAACCCATTAAAGCCCATATGCTTGTTTGTTGCGTCTGTTAATTTGTTCGTAATTTATGTTTTTATTATTCTTAAGAAAGATTAAAAATAATATTTTTATACTTTATTGTTGTATTATACAAATTTATATACCTTTTTCTATTAACAAATAATTACCTAAATTTTTTTTTGGGTGATGGTCAATTAAATATTTTGAATTTTCTAGATTTTAAACACTAGATAATAATATTTTTGAAGAGAAAATTTTGATCATCTAATGAATAACAATTATCATCAAAACCATGAGTGAAACCTCTAATCATAACAAACTCAATTTTATGTAATAGATTCGTCATTGAAATTAAGGAAAAGGAATAAGCTACCTTAATGTGTATAGCTACTAACCACTTAGCATGCATGATTAAAAAAAGGTTTATAAATACCATCGAGCCCTTATATTAACTAGCTGTGAATAATTCCAACTTAACTAATGGTCTTGTATTTGAGGCATGGGTATACATCTGTACCTGTGGTAAGAAAATGGAAAATATGTTTAGTCATAAGTAAATGACCAATATGTTTAATAGGAAGGTGTATCTACTATGACATGATGCTTGAATTGTGCTGACAGCAAAAGAAAATAATATGTTATAGCCTACCAGAATTAGAATACATTATCCTTCCTAATTCCGTATAGGATAGGTTGATAGGCACAATATTGACTAGGGAAGAAATATCATACTTCGATGTAGATGTTGAGGCCATATAATATTAATAGGTCGATAGGTTCCGATAGCCATGAATCTAGATTATTTGGGTATTTCAAACTGATCTGAATGTGATTTCCCCTTAAATTATATACATACATAGGTATAGGAGGTACTATATAGCTCCACTATTAGATTAATATTGGACAATAAAGATTTAATATCCTATAAAAAATATAAAATATGAAATTTCAATATATAATAAATGTCTCTTCTGTTTTGTATAGATGAAAAAGTACTATTCCTAAGCCATGCAGCCAATGAATATTTGTGGCTAGACATTGGGCTTGGTGTGGACTTGCGTTTTATGATATGTTTTTTCCATTCTCAGCTTTCCTCAGTGAGTTTTCTAATCCTTGCTGTCACCAGATGTTGCACACCAGCCTTTTTTTGTTTCCACTTTCTACCCAATCAGCCATGTTTTCCTTCCCTGAGGCACGTGTCTCCTCTAACGTCTCATCATCTTTCCCCTTCTCATTTCAATTTCACAGATAACCGCCTCATTGTGCTCCTCCAGTTCAACTTTCTATGCCTTCCTCTCCCATTATTGAATAGCATGCTCCTATTTCCAACACATTATAGCGTTCTGTGATGTTGTCGTAAATCTAGAACCTAGGGTTTTGAGATATTTTTCCACATAAGATGTCTTCTGCTCCGTTGATGCTATAGTTAAGAAGAGGTACATGTGTGGTTTCACCAAAAGTTGAACACGCTATCTTCTCATCTTGAACATGCTAAAAAGGGGTTTGCAGTGTTCATTTGATTTTGCCATTTATGGCTGTTCCATCCCCTTGTGACATTACCTTATGCTTACTTCCATTCATGCAGATGACTATTATAGGTATTGCTCAGAAGGATGGAAGAGATTTTAAAATTCCTCGACCGAAGAAGGTTCCTCTCCTAAATGTCTAACTAAATGCTACATTTATCTTTACACTGAATGCATACAATGCCTAGATCAGTGTCTTTAGTTTTACCTGCAGTTTTATAATGTTGAATATTGAAGTACTTTTGTGCAGGCTTCAATAGGTGACCTCTCAGTAGTTTATGTGCTTGCGCCCACAATCTCTTGCCAATAGTGAGTGGCAAGAGTGTTAATCCATAGTCCAGGGATTTGGTTTTGCACCTACTAGAGAAGGGGAGCGATTAATTTTTCCTTTTGCTTTTGAAATATTTATGGGGGTCACATTCCCCACATGTTCAGCTAGAGTAAAGGTGGATTTTAAACTAGTTGCATTTTTGCTGTTTAGTTATTGTGGCCCTTATTGCGCTTTCAAGACTCAAGTCATGTGCTCTTTCTGTATAGGCTACCGAAAGGTTTGAGGCAATATATCCCACTCTAAAAGAAGTAGCTCTCACTCGTTCACTTGGAAGTAAAGCAATGAAGCAAAATTCATAGCAAATATTCAGTTTTGCGATCATGGTAGCAGGAGAAGGTATGTAAACTGTATTTTGTAGCTTTATTTGTAGTTTCCTTTTTTTTTCTTGCCTCAAATATTATAGAAGTTAATACTGTATTGTAAGTTATATGTAATGTAGTTGTGTTTTCCAGGCAATACTGAGCTGTCGAAAGAAGCAGCTTGTGTGTTCATTTGGTGCTTAAGCCAAAGTTCAGAATGTTACAATCAATGGGTGAGCCATTCTGTCTATACGCATGCCATTTTGATTTTTGGGTTCATATAAAATTCTTGCATGTTTTATGATTTTAAGGGCAATTTGATTTTCTTTAGTCTCATTCTTTCTTGGTTATAGACAGGAAAAAATTTATCCGGACAACCTAGAAGTAAGTGCTTTCACTATTAAACAACTTTCTAAAGATTGGACTGAACACGCACAGAAATTATCGCCTTTCAAGCCCTTGAGGGAAGTTCTAAGAAATTTTAAACAAAAGGTAGTTTCCATTCATTTATCTCCATGATGTTATCAATTTAGAACATCTAAAGTGGCTTGCCGATACCCCTGACCTGGACTGATGGGGCTGCTCTGACTTCAGAGGATTTAATTTATCTATGACTACTACAAAATATATGATTTTCCCCCCTTAAAGAATGATTGAATACTTTTTGGCAACAAAATGATAAAGCATTGGCTATTGGGACAGAGGCTTATCAGCAAGCTCTCCTTAAGGATGCTGACAAGTATATCAAAATAATCTTAGGAAGAGTATCACGAGGTCATGGGCGTATGACATGTTTGACCTTTACAGCCGTTGCTTTAGCTTTGGCCGCCGTTGCATTCTCCCTGAATGTGGCGTCATGGGATTTGAGGAAACTCTCTGTAGCCTTGAGCTCGCAGCACACCTTCTGAAAGATGAGAATTATTCAGCAGCACGGGCAGCAATGGCTCTTTTCAGCACACCACGAATGCAATGAGTAAAATTGTGAATTTATCTCATTATATAATGTGGAGGTTTTATATTTAAGTCCTGGTCGGAGGACAGAGTAGTTTAGGCAATACTGCTTTAAGAATGTTTACTTCGAGAATATTTAAGTCCTCCCAATTTGCTACTCTATTCTGAATCATATTTAATTGATCGATGTTGCTTCTGGAAATCAATATTTTACTTTTGGTACTTATGGATTCTAACTCCAGATTTTAGTACCTATTTTGGCTGGATTATGTCTGCACATGGTAATCATGGTTAGAAATTGTGTTCTCTATGTGCCAAAAAAATGGTGTTACATTGTTCCATACTTTTACAATGTTCCAATTATACTTCCCCCTATCACTTTATCTTCCTGTTTTTTTCCCCAATAGCCAGTACTGTCTTCTATTTTGTGATAGCACTTTATCTAAGTACAACATTATGCATTAATGTGCGTTGCAATTGATATTATAGTTTGATAGTATAGGCCACCTAACATGTTTGTTTTTGACAAACAAACCCAAACAAACCATTAGTTGGAAAATATAGCAATATATCTTTTCTAATCAACCATTTTTTTTTTGATAGCTGCCTTTGGTTTTTTTTATATAACTTCTTCGTATTTCCCATTACAGCAGTAAACCAACTCCAGTATATTATGTATAGTACCATTCTCACAATTAAATTTATATATTTTTAAGGGTTCCGAAATACCAAATATTCATTATGTATTGCCAATCAAGACCTGCCTTCCACCATTTGTTGATAACTATTTTGTAACAATGGTCCATGACATTGATGGCAGTACTTCTCCCCCAATTTGTCCATGTGTGGCCAATAAAGCAATTTGACTTTGAGGTCAGTAAAGTGCAGAAAGCAAAATGAAGTAATACAGTAAACTACTATCATCAATTAATACCATCACATCATAATTGCTATGACTTGAAGTTAATTTCACATGATAGTGAACTTTACTTCTTGTGATAGTGAATTGATTACTATGGGAAGCATGGTGTGGGGTTATTGAGACAAAAAAGTTAGATAGGTCTCTTTCCTTTTCGATAACATCGCTATTCATTCTTTTTTTCTAGTGGCATATTATGAAGGAATTTTTTTGTTGCATTACATTTCTTTATTGCGAAAAATTATGGTTTGTTTGGGTTATCGTGCTAGCCTCCTATTATTGTCCTACATGTCTAATTTCTTGAAACCAACTGCTTGGAAGTATTGACTAATAAATTTTTCCTTCCAACTTATCATTTTAGATCGAGATGCAAGTCAATCAAATGAAAACAATTTTGGGTGTTACAACCTTTTCTATTATTAGCAACCCCACATTTTTACCAAGTTCTCGTGTTGCCTTTAACATTATCATGGAGATAAGTTAATTGCATGCAACAATGTCAAGTCAGGCAGCCAACTAATATCATAACATCAGTTCGGTGCCAATATGACTTGGAGTGGATTTCACATGCCAATAAACTATTCTTCTTGAGCCAACCATAGTTACATTAGGTTACCAACCACAAGTTCTTTATTAGAAAAGGTACATTATATTCTGTGTCTTTATATTGTCATTTTAATGATCAAGTAAGCCAAGTCCTTTTGTTCCCCCTGCATATCTCATTGTCATTTGAGGAATACAAGTTTTGATTTATCAAAAGTGATTTGATGAAACATTCGAATCTATCCTTGAATCAGCCCATGAAAAGGACATTATATATATGCTGTAACTTTTTTGTTGAATATGTATGCTGTACTATGACAAGTAATTAAACTGAAATAAATAAAATTAACCCAACTTCTATAACATTCATACAACAAGACGCAAGGTTGCTATAAAAGTGCAGACTTAGACAAACTCGGACAAGATAAAAAAGTCAAGACTTAGACACAAACTTACATATGGCAAATAAAAAAAACAAGACACAAACTTACAAGAACTTGGGTCTCCACAATTTTACTTTAACTCTAATTTCCCATATTCCTAAGTTGGTCAAAACAAATCCACTGTTAAGCTCCTCACCTTCCCAAATACCAACAGCTAATGAAGTCTTCCATTTTCCTACAATTTGGAGATGTCGACCGAAACTAAAATTGAGGACCCACTCCATTACACTTGCTGGATTAATTTTTCAGTCCACCATAAATACTAAATCCTCCCCCACTTCTGATGCCATTGGTAGGTGTGGTTTATGTGAGACTTCATCATTTGCCTCTGTGCTTGGCTCCACATTCTTTTCAGTCGTCTGTGCTGTCATCTCTATCATTGCTTCTGGTTTGAGTTGATTAATTGAGTCCTCCGTAGTAATGTGGCAATGACGCCAAGTTGGTTAGCATTATGTGTTGTTGTTGTTATCGCTAATGCCCTTGAACGGTAAACCCTCAAATTAACTGGCCTGATATTCATGTATGCACGTCTCCTGAAGTCATGGATAATGATGGGCTCAAGAATTTCGTCAGGGCAGAAAACTCCTATGTTAGACTGTGATGCCTGAATCATAGAATGGAAGTGTTCGCCATAGGACAAATCTGCATGATGTGCCACAAGTTGTTGGAGAATCCTTCTTGATTTAGTATAGAATAGAAGTACCTGAATAAGTAGTATCGGCTCTCACTCCATCTTGGTGAACCCATTCTTATTAGTCTGCCTTCATATACTTCTATCGACGGCAACATCCTGTACGTCCTCATTGGAACTACTTTAATCACATTATCTTCGGTGTATAGACCAATGTGCTCAACTGCAACTTCTAAACTGATGACATATTGGTAGTACAGGAGGCCACACTTGATACTTACAATATGGAAGCCCAATTCTCTCCATTGCTGGCTTATCTCTTAAAAATCCCTGTCTAAATAAGAGTTCACCACAGCCATAAGGGAGAAGGAATGTAAATTGTTCTCATGCCATTATAGAGGAGTCCATCTTCAAGTTTTTTTCCCCTAACCTCACCTTTGATATTTATGAAAATGGATATGTCATTTGAAAGTGGAAAAATCACAAGAACTTCATTAAATTGCTACACAGACACATGCTTCAATTTTAATTCCATTTCGTGCGTTATCTCAGTAAACTTTATATTTATTGAAGTATAAGATGATGCAATGTTGTGTCACATCTGAAGGATTCATGAAGTTCCTTCCTGATTACACACCACACATATTTAATTGCTACACAGACCCTATGTCCATACCTGTTACATATGTGACAAATTAGACATAAGAAAAAACTTTTATGTACTCTTACAAGCTGCAATTGCGACTGTGGTCTTATAAGAAAGCATTCATGACTACACACTACATTTTCTCCTAATGACTGCCTTCCCTACACTTTCTACCAACTCTCCCAAATGGACAGCTTCTTTTGGTATAGTAGTCCTATTCTTTTATTTGCAACTTACTGTCACATGTCACTCATATAATGTCAATACTTATCATGAAGCATTGTGTATTTACTATGGTTACTCTTAACATACTTATCTTCACGAAGGGTATCATGCGCAACTTAATATTCCTAACAACTTCATACATTTTCCAACTCATCCCAATTCAGACAATTATTGTGAAGACTTCCTCAGTTGTCTGTTCTTTCTTCCAAACACACAAGGTTGTTCACATTGAACCTACTGGACTCAATTTGTTCTAAGCTATTTCATTCACTCAATTTCTACTACTTTAATCCTTCTAAGCATTTTTTTGAGTTGTCACAATGGCTAGAAAAAAAAATCATAATGTCATTTGTCAGACTTTTGTATCTTGGGCTTACTAAATGCTTACTTTATTGCCTTCTTTATAAGTTCTATATCCTTACTTCGTTGACTATTTAGACATGAGACACAACTGATGGAAAATCTTACAAGTTGCAATTTCCATCATTTGCTTATAGTCAATCATACATGAATATACACACTTTCCTGCTATGTTATTGCATTCAGTCAAAGTCAACATATACATCTTCTTCTCTTACATTAGTTATGTGTTTTTCCTTGCCCCACACTATCAAATCCTACTCATACATTGTGAAAAAAAAACAACGGGTTGCATTTGTCCATATATGTTTACATAATATGTTGTTTAGGGCATTCCTAATACGGACCCACAAGCATAACTGCTCTCTGTACGTATCGGTTGAATTGTGTGCTTTCAACCTTTTTGTTAATTGTGCATTTTTTCACTTAATCCAGAAGTCCCTTTAGTTTTTTACTTAGTCTAAAAGTTCGCACCTATCTATTAATATAGCACTGAAAAAATTCTCCACCGTTTGGTTACCTCTCTATTAATATACGACTGAAAAAATTGTAGGTTCGCAACTTTCTGCTCCGGTTAATATGTTAAAGTGGTATACTTTATTTCAATGCCAAACTCAAACGGTCTACAACCCTCCTCCTCATAAGAGCAGTTTCTATTTTATCATCAAGTCCAATGTGAGTGGCCAAACCTACAATCTCATTATTTAACATGGTTGGAAATTCTGGTTGCCATGCCACACATTAGTATTCAGCATGCTTCTCATCCAAGTTTTACCTTAGATTCTGTAATAAAATGTTAACTTGCACTACCTTTGATAATGCTGCTATTTTTGTGCTTTTTAAACTGCACCACCTGATTTAGATGCTTACATGTAAGTTGCTCCTTTCCTTTGATTTTACATGAGATAAGCTTCCGTAGATGTAGAACCTTGCAACAACTTTTGAAATTACACTTGTACAAGCTTGCGTTCATGTAAGTCATCTTTCAAAATTTAATACCAGTTCATTAGCACTACATACCTTCATTATAGCCAATCTTAAATAATGAGTAATAAGCAATATAAATAATTTTAGACACTGTAAAACAAAGTTGCCCTTTCACAGTTACACAACCTTCAGCTGCTATTCTTAGCTCAACTGCAGTGATAGACCATACATCCTATCTTTTCTCTATGCAGTTAACAGTATAGCAACATTTGAAATACTTATCACCCACTCTGATCACTCTTTGGAATTTGTTATCTGAGGTCTGTAGCTTTGTGCCCCACTTGCATTTCACATTATGGTAGTAATGAATAATCTCTGGTATGGTGCTGTATTAAGTTATAACATGTTATACATGTCATTATTTCACTTATTTTCCCATAATCTTAACCTTTACAAATACTTCTTTTATTTCCTTACTATGCCATTATGAACTACATATATGCTTTGAAGGTCATGGAAAAAATTGAAATCTTTTTCTTCTTCCTGCAACTGCAATAGAGCTATAATAACATATAGGTTGTGAAACATCTACTTACGTTTATATGCCTCTATTTACTCTCTATAAGTGGTACGCCTATATAGCAAACCCCAACATCAAGCTTGCCCTTATTCCACCTACTTTTAAATGCTATCTTGACCACTCTTTCTACTGTCATGCCATAACTTTCTCCAGTACAGAGGTGCTTCCGCATATGAGAATGAGGTAAGATACATAACTGACACTTCAGGATCATATAGATCATGTCAGGGCAAGTGTTGATAAGTAAATCATATCAAACTTTCCAAAAAATAGGCCTTCATTACACACCATGCTGCATCTGCCCATGCTCTCCTTACTGTAACACATATTACTTATCTATATCAATTAAATATATTATCCCTATTATCCTTGAAGTGTCAATTCTTAATTTATTTATTTATTACTTCCTGTGGCAATAAATGCATGCCTTCCCTTCTTCCTAAACACATATCATTGACTTTTTTCCTTCCACTGCAAACTACATGCACCGTATGCCTACTAGGATCACTTTATATTGTCTACTCTAAAAGATCTGCAGTGACCAACAAAAAAGTTTGAACCAATTTGGTACTTCAAACACTTTCACATCCCTATTAACAGCCACTTGGATTAAGGTCTGCGACTCTTTTCACAATTTGTCCCAGATTGTACTGGCCTATATGGGGAACATCAACGTTATACTAATTTTTTACTTCTCAGTTTTACTTTCTTATTTAAAGTTTAAATATGATTGTTGTTCCTCATTTGAAATAATTTTTGACTATCTTTTTGTTGTTTCCTTGGGGTATATAAGTGCAAGAAGTGCACCTTTGGATAAGTTTGTTTTTCCAAAAGATTTTTGTATTCAAGAATAGTTCTATTGGTCTAAGGTACAAAACCTGTTATTTAAGAGGGGTTAAACACTCTAATATATGTATGCTTTTCCTTTGTCAGTTTTTAATTTTTTTATATATTATATAATTTCTTCTCATTTTCGGGTTACCAACTTAAACGGAATTCCTAATATATTATAACATTCTGGCCTTTTATTTGTCCAAATCTACTTTCTGCATAATGTGCTATTTGATGCTAGATTGCTGTATGTGATGTTTCTGCTTTCAGATTATTTTCCTTAGGATATGCCTGTAAAGCATGATTGCCTGTCTCGAAGCTCATGAATGAAATACCAGTTCTGTCCTATGCATTTGACTGGCCACACTGTGGCATGAAAAAAACTGCCAGTGCCCCTGTTGCACATCTAATGGATGGGTCAAATTTATTTTCCCATTATATTTACATTTTTTCTTAGTTATGAATTTTGAAAATGGCTAAACATAATCGCCACTACATTTCCCATTACCTCCAACTTCACCTCTATCCAACCACTCCAATCTAGCCTTACACAACCTTTCCGTTGGCCTCCCTTCTATTTAGTTGTTGTTTCTCACCAATTCTTCCTACCATGTGTCCTTAAATCTATGACGCTTTCATCTCCCTTTCAATATCTCCTTCTTCAGTTCCTACTATAACTTTCTTATAAGGTTTTACATTCGTTTCTCCTGCCTCTCAACATACCACACCATGTCTGACCATATGTTACTATCTCAGATCTATGATGCATCTGACCTGTGGATAATTATTGTAAGGGTCTTAAGGAAATGGAATGTGTACCAAAAGTCAGCACCAACTGATCTATTTTGCGTGTCTCTTTTATTATGTGATGTTGAGGTATGGCACAAACGCTTATTACAACAGCCTTTGTTCCTGTTAAAACATGTTCAGACCTATTCATTACATAAATTGCATACTAACTACATCGCATCATTTTGCAGGGAACAACAATTCAAGCAAGTGTGATTATCAAGTCTCTCCATACCACCTTCTGCGGCTCTATACAAGAAGGGAAAACTTATGAATTCTCTAACTTCCTTGTGTCACCAAATCGCTTCAGATTTCGACCAACTACTTATCAATTCAAGCTTACTTTTACTACTCATACATCTTTCTCACCTCTAGAAGCTGATATCCCACTTTGTTCTTATTCATTCAAATCGATATCCCATTTACTCTCACTTCCTCATGAAGAGGATATTGATTACCTCTTTGGTAATTCTGGAAACTTTATACATCCTTCACATACCATGAAAATTAACCTTTGTATTGACCCATAATTTAAACTTTGTGTCAGAAACATTTTTTTTTCACTCATTCTAACTGTAAGCACAAATGGCTTCATGCATATATGGTTGGATTTCTAAAGTCCATTGGCTCTCTTGAGGAAGAACGTAAGGATGATGTAACCAAATACTATCTAAGGATGATAATATCTGACATTGAGTAATATTTATCTTTGTGTTGGTTAAGTTCATGCTGTTTTCATAGTATTTCTTTATCTTCTTTTACTCATAATATTTCTGATTCTTTACAGAGAGAACGAGATTAAATGTGTTCTATTTGA
Organism: Inga laurina; assembly: GCA_963855925.1. NCBI lineage: Eukaryota > Viridiplantae > Streptophyta > Magnoliopsida > Fabales > Fabaceae > Inga > Inga laurina. The sequence continues at coordinate 59,136,975 of OY979701.1, forward strand.
CCAATGTACTACCAATGCATATATGGATCAGCTGGATAACTCTCAAATACCAGTTGTGGTCCTCTTAAATCTGGCTAAGCTCAGTTGGACTCAAGATAGTAAAACCCTTACTCATATAATAATGCAATCATGTGAAACTATTTTTTTTATTTCCCCCTTATTTGTTTCGCAACTATAAGTCCTATCTAAAGTAAAACCACGTTTACACATATAAGATATTCATCAATTGTCAAGCTCAGTCAATGCCACCAGACTTTACTTCAATCTAAAGGTCAAGGAGGTTGGGGATCTAATTCAAAGGTTGACACTAAACACACTCCTTATGCCGCCTTCCTTCATGCGATGGTTTATTGTACACAAATATTCATTTCTATCTATGCTAAACATGTTTTTTTGCCATTTATTCAAATTGTATTGCAATTCTACACCTCTCGTATGTATAAAATGAAAAATGTCACGTATGCTCTATCACTATTATAGTAGATTCTTTTTAATTAATAAGCAAACTTTATTAACAACTGGTCAATTGACTGGTCCTTCATAAATCCATATCAAGACACTTTTTTCTGTCCTATTCCATTTCTTAGCTTTTCATTTCCTATTCCCATATCAATTTAGACCTTTTGTAAACTTTTTCGTTCCTCTTTCTTGATAGTGCTAAAGATCAAGGCTCCCTATTACTCGAAGCTTTGACTCAATCTATGCCTACTTAACTTACTCGTCCTTTTTGTGGAACAACACTTATTAATCAAACCAGGATAAAGATAGCAAACATTCCAAAGCTTGCAGCAGTACATGTTACTTTCAAAGAGAAATCTTTAAATTGTTATCATGATTTATTTACTCCATTTATTGTCCAAAACGGGGAACTGCCTTTGTGGAACTGCCTTTGTTATAGCCTGTGAGATAGTGAAGTTTGAATCCAAACATGGGTGGACCAACCAAGCATGCTCTAAATGTTCTTGGAAGGCAAAGCTGAAGGATAAAAATGATCCAAATAGTGATTTAGTCTGCCATAACTACAAAGGCCCATATCAAACAAACGTACAGCAACATCGGTTTGAGTCAAAGTAATGTTGCTTAATTACTATATTGTCTAATTGTTTTATGGCTTCATTTGTAACAGTCTACTTCTATTGCTTAACCTATATGCCTTCGCATAGAATGAAACTTCACTATATTGTGAAAGATGACATTGCTTCTACTTCTATTATCTTCTGGGATAAGCTTGCCATACAGCTACTGGATAAGACAGAAACACAGTTGAAGATGCAAGTATATAAGGCACAACTGAACTTGGGTATTTGTTTCTCCCATTATATTACTCTGTAGTGTACCACAATTGCAGCTAATAACATTGAACTATTTTGAGTACAGGATAAAAGAAAGGATGGTTTCCCCAAGGGCTTTGAAGATCCTGTAGGAAAGAATATATTATGTACGCTTAAGGTCAATGAATATAATAAAAAGTTTCTATCTTCCAGTATAAGTGCCATAGAATTTACAATATGTGAAGACTTACTCAACCAATTTGATGCTGCATATGCTGAGGTTAGCATTATAGTATGTTTTACTATTTGTTACATTTCAACCATGTCTTTGCTTGTAGCAATCTGTACTGTACACCTCTTTCAGACCACTGAATTCGCTTATATGAGGATCACGTTCAGCAGGTCATATCTTTACATTGCATCACCTAACTATATGTAACCAAAATATGTATGTTTGTGATTTTATAGCAAGTTATTACATAACTTGCTCACATAACGTGCAACAGGAAAATAACCCTACAAATGAGACAGCTCCAGAACATCATGTTGTCTGCACCGATCTGCAACAGCATCCTTCTATTCCAAATGTAGAAGATGCAATCAATATTGAAGATGACACTCTAGCAACAATGTCATAGTAGGTCTCATAGGGAACAGGTAAAGGGAAACGCAAAAACTACATCAAGAGGAATACTAATGTTTCTTAACCTTCTAAGGATACCCAGGCATCACCCAGTGCAAATATCGATGGTAGACTGATTAAAAACATCAAGCAAGAAAAGTAATGCTCTATTTGTCGTATAAGGCATTACTTATGTTTATGTCATATCCCTGCCTATGTTTTAGCTGTGTAATTTAGGTTTCAAAGTATTGCATTTCCTTTCCAATCATGTAATTTAGTTTCTTATGCTCTTTGTTGTATTATTGCATTTCCCTTCCAAGCATGTAATTTAGCTTCCAAAGTGTACTCCCTGTTCGTTTTAACTTTATATTGTAGCGTTTAACATAGTTAAAGTGTTTCATTCTATGTAATTCAGTTTCCAGTTTTTTGATCAACTCTGGTTGTACTCACTCCCATTTACTCCATGTTCTGTTAACCTGTGTTCCCAGTCTCCTATTTCACTTCATTCATGCTCACTGCAAACTAGTCAAATTACCACCTATTGCCTATTTAAAAAAGCAATCTTCCGTATACAATACTTGGTTCACAGAGTGAAAACAAATGGGAAAAATACCAATTACTATATGTAAGGGTTCACCTCCATTTAGTACTCATTAAGGAAAACCATCATATACAACCAATGTACAATAAGATAAACAGAAGGTTACATTAGTATAAGTGGTCTTCAAATTTAAGAGGTTTCAGAGTCGCAAAAAAGCAAAATATAAAAAGAAAACATCCCATTGGCCAAAAAATTAAAAAAAAGAAAAAAAGAAAATAATCTGGTCGAATCAATTTCATGAAATCTCTACTCCTATTCAGGTTAGGACTCACTCTACGGCGGAAAATGATTACTACCTAATCTTGGAATTTAAGAGGTTGCATAGTGGCAAAAAAAGTTAAATTTGAACAGAAAACATCCCATTGGAAAAAGATAAAGGAAAAAGAAAATATCTGGGTCATATCAACTTCATGAAAGCTCTACTCCTATTCAGGTTAGGACTCACTCTACGGCGGATAATGATTACTACCTAATCGTAGGACTCATCCTCAAAAATAACATCTCTCACTTTCACCATTGTTTTCTCAATCTTGGATGGTTGTTACCCCAAGAAAATCATTAAATATTTTTAAATTCCATATTTAAATTTGTTGAGGATAAAAAATTCCATATTGACATATGATTGATTTTTAGTTTTATTCATATTCAATAAATACATGCATTTTTTTCTTCATCATACCTATTTTTACCACTTATACCTTTAGTTGAAGTGGTCTTGAAATTCATTCTTATGAACCAACCATACTTATGTAATCACCATCCACTTAGAGACACACATATACATGTTGCACATCTGTACACACAGCCCTTCACGTGCATTTACAAATTAATATGATAGCCGTTGAGTAAAGTAATTTAGGCCTTATGTGGGGAGGATATTAATGGATATTATAAACCCCATGTGGTGGCTAGTGTGGTCCTTGTCAAGGCAAGCGCCACAATTGGCTGAAAGTGGATAAAGAATCCACTTCCCCCAATCAGATTTCATTCCCTCTATCTAACTTTACTAATATCATCATCATCCTTTCAATTTCCCTCCCTCCTTACGTTATCTTACGAGCGTTGACGGTTCCCCCTCCTTTACCTTTTTTGCACAATAAACACACATATACACACGCACGTCTTCTTCATCTAATTCTCTTGGTCCCCTTTTCCCTTTTTGTTCCCTGTCGTCCGTCCCCACTCCTGTCCCCAACTGTTTCCTTTTCTTCCTACTCTCTGTCTCTCTTCCTCTTTTTGAACCCTACTCTAGTTGTCCCCACTCCACTCTACAGCTCACATTTCCTCATCCTCCTAACTCAAGCTAGCGTCATCAACGTGGTCCCCCACTCCCTGTGCTGGTCAATTACTCAATTTGTAAGTGTCTATAGATATCCTGTAAATATTCATCTGTTTCATAGAAAATGAGTGAAGCATTAATCAGTAATATTGATATTGTCACATTGTTATAGGATGAGCATGATATTTAAAATGACTTTTTTTTTTTTGAAAATGAGTTCTCTATTTTCCTATCTTGTAGATGGTTCAAGCAATAAGGGGTGATTTTTGGTGTAATTGTTGGAGGGGTGGCTTTTCTTTTGATCCTCCTTACTCTACTGGCTTATATCAGATGACCAAAAAGCTAGGCTTGAGAGAGTTGCTACAAGCAAACCAAATTAAAAAGTCTTCAACTACATTATGTATCAGTTTGTAAATAAATAATGGGATGCTTTAACTTTCTCTCATTTCACCCATAATATAAATGATTAGATATGTTCCATTTTAATTTTTATTTTTTTCAAGCTCTTTTATTTGATATATAGCATGTATGCTTTGTTTTATTTTTTTGGAAACTAGCATTTTTTATTAATCCTTTAATTTACTCAGTTGCTGATGTATTGCATTTGTTCACATATCAATTAAATTCTTGTACTATGATATAGCTTGCATTTTTTTAAGCTTTTGGGTTTTTTGGACTCCATAATTTGTTGTTACACGTTACTATTATGAATTGGCATTATGTGCTGGAGAATATAATGTACTCTATGATATATACATGTTGATAAGGTATAGTGGTATAATTATAAGTTTACAAAGATTGATTGTTGAATTTTAAAAGTTTTATCATGATTTGTTATTCTTAAAAATGAAAATAAATTATTAAATGTTTATCAGCATAATTTATAGTAAAATAATAAAAATTAATATAATTTGATATACTTTAAAAAAGTACTATTAAAATTGAAATTTAAATGTGAAAAAAATAAATGTTATATATATATGTAATACAGTTTAGACGGAAATGACACAAGTGAAAGGAAAATTATTTTAAACAAGTTTTAGCTTTTCAATAACAATGATTTTAATTGTAAATCCTCTAATTCTATTTTAAATAAATTTTATTATTGTTAGATATCTTAAATGAATGTGTATTTGAAGTTTAATTTTTTTGGTGAAATTATATAAAACCCTTGAACTTTGGATCAGTTCTAAATAACCCCTGACTTTGTACTAAATTTAGAAAAATTAAAGTAGCTTCTACTTGAAATGAATTAACACATGGAAAATACAAAATACAAGTAATTTTCTTAATAAAATATAATTCTAACATACTAATATAAGGATATAAAAATTATATCGTTTTATAATTTAATTGGAAAAGAAATATATGTGAATATGTGATATTTCAAAACATATATATTCTTGCTTGTTGGTACAAATAAAAAACAGAACATATTAAAATATTTAGTTTGCTTTGCTATGATTCATAGTATCATGAAACAACACAATCAATAAATTAATTTTTGTGTTCCATATTACCAACACTTGCTTTCCTAAGTGTTAGGAAATATGATTTCTTTCCTTATGAGCTATATTGTTTGTCAATTAAAACATAGGGTTTAATTTAAGATTTAGAAAGCTTCAATTTTATTTTAAAACTAGTAAGAAAATATAAAAGTAATTAGTAAAATAGTCATACAACTAACCACATACTTTTTTAAAAATAGATTGAAGATATAGATGGATCGTAAATGGATGTCATATGATCGGTGTTTAAGGGAATACATAGATGGCATGAAAGAGTTTATTACATTTGCAATCGAGCACACAAAAGATCCTGATAAAATATTGTGTCGTTGCTTATCTTGCTATTTTGGAAAGTAGATTAGTCCACTTGATTTGCTAGATCATTTAGTGTGTTACGGTATTGATCAAACATATATATGATGGACAAGGCATAGTGAGATGAACGATGCATGTAGTGATTGGGAGAACACCACGAGTGATGCTTAGAATGAATTTGATGGAGATGATGGTCTTGAAGAAATGCTAAATATGGTTGAAGGGCTGCTTCATAACTGCCCTAACGAATTTGAGAAGTTGAAGGTGATGCAGAGAAACCATTATATGTTGGTAGTACTAAATATAAATACACAAGATTGCTAGCAGTGTTGAAGTTGTACAACTTTAAAGCTCACTACAGATTGAGTGATTCGTGTTTCACCGCACTGCTTGAACTGTTGCAAGATATGCTTCTAGAAGAAAATGTACTTCCTACCAAGACATACGAGGAAAAATGAATTCTTTACTCTACAAACGGTATGGGACTTGAGAAGATACATGCATGTCCTAATGATTGTGTATTATTTCAAAATCAGTATGTAACGTTAGAGAACTACCCTAAGTGCAACGCATCTCGATATAGGAAGAAGAAAGGAAAAAGTCCTTTGAAGGTCCTATGGTATATTCCCATTATTCCAAGATTCAAGTGACTGTACAGTAATGCAGAAATTGCTAGACTGTTGACATGGCATGCAGATGAAAGGATTAAAGATACGAAGCTTAGGCACCCTGCAGATGCTTCTCAATGGAAAAAAATTGATCATGAGTACCCTAACTTTGTGGATGAAGTATAGAACCTTCGCCTTGTACTGTTAATTGATGTAATTAATCTGCACAGTGTTCAGAGTAGTACACATATCACGTGGTCGGTGATATTAATGATTTATGACCTTTTTCTATACTTGATCATGAAACGTAAGTTTATTATGTTGTCCAAGTTAATTTCAGGGCTAAGGAAACCTGGGAATGAAATAGATGTATACTTGGCTCCTTTAATTGATGACTTAAAGCTGCTTTGGGAGGAAGGCATCAGTGTGTATGACAGGTACATAGAAGAAATTTTCACTTTGAAAGTCATGTTGTTTAGCATAATTAATGATTTCCCTACTTATGGTGATTTGTCGAGATATAGTGTCAAAGGATATGGCGCATGCCCTGTATGTGAAGATGACACTTATTTAGTGTGACTTCATCATTGTAAGAAAAATGTTTACATGGGGCATCAAAGATTCTTACAATCACAACATCATTGGAGGAAGTAGAAATAGCCTTTTAATGGTGACTTAGAAGAAGGTAGCCCACCAAAGATGTTAACTAGTGCCCAGGTGTATTCAAAGGTAAAAGACATGGATAACAATTTTGGCAAGCCTTTTGCAAACCAAATCGAGACAAGTGGTTAGAAGAAAACGTCTATTTTCTTTAAACTTCCATATTTGAAGTCTTTATATGTGAGACATTTTCTTGATGTGATGCTTATAGAAAAAAATATTTATGATAGTCTAATTGGCACATTGCTCAATATCCAAGGAAAAAGCAAGGATCGTGTCAATTCATTTGTTGGATTTGGTGAACTTGGGAATTAGCGATGTGAAAGTTTTGTATTTTGGTATGGTTAGCGATTGTGCTCGTTGTTTGGTGTTTCTATTGATTGCTGGTTCATCTCTTGAACATGTTTGCTGTCTTTTTTTATTCTAATTCTTTGGTTACTCTTCCATGGCAAATTCTAAGAACTCATATATGTTGTCTATATCTGCTAAGATTACTGCTTCATAGTTGAATTGGACAAATTATAATGATTGGAATAAAACTATTCGAGTTTATATTCTGGGTATTGAGAAGGAAACCCATTTAACTGAGGATCCTCCTTCTAGTAATGAAACAAAAATTTTGGCTTGGACGAGAGCGCATGCTCAAATTTTGTTTTAAATCTAAAACTCTATTGAACGACAGATTCTATCTTTTGTTGGTCATTGCATCACAGTCAAAGAAATTATGACTTATCTTGAATTTATGTTTCCGGGAAAAGGGAATATTACCTAGGTTCATGAAGTATGTAAAGGCTTTTATCGCTCCCAGCAGCAGGGGCATCCATTGAAAAACTTCTTCTTGGACTTCAAAAGGATGTATGAGGAGATGAAAGTACTTATATCTCCTCAAGTAGATTTTGCAACTCGTATCAAAAATCTGGAATTTCAGACTATCATAAGTTTACTTGAAGCTCTTAACCCATATAATCAACTAAGTGAAACACATCTCCCTGCTTCTTAGTTTTATTTTACATAAGAATGATGTTCCTAGGGGCACGACATGTAATTCAAATTGTACTCCTTGTTGCAAGATAAAATCTGAATTTTTTTTCAGATGAGTCATCAGGCAACTAGAGTTAACATCATATAAGTTGTTTTTTCACTAAACAGAGTTCATATGACATGGTACTCTTGTAGTACGTAAGTATTTCTCCAACTTGGAATAATAAATTGCTGACTGGGCAAGGGAAATTAGTTTTCACCTAACCCTTTATCTCATTCCTGTCACCATTTTCAATCAAAAAATTCAAACAAATGGACAAGTAACAGTCAATATGTATTTTTACACATGTTTTAGAAGTTTATAGTTACTTTTGTCTCTCAAAAAGGCATTTGTGTTGGGCACAGAAATCTCATGTGTATTTTTGCTCCTTAACCCTTTAAAAAAATTCAAACAAACGGTCAAGTAATAATCAATGTGTAGTTTGCAACTACTTTGGAAGTTCATAGTTATTTTTGCCCTTAACCCTATATTTTGCAGCTACTTTGGAAGTATTTAGTATTGGACAAATTTTTGGGAAAATCTCATACGTATTATTGCACCTTAACCCTATATTTTGGGTGTCCGGGCAGTGTTAATCTTTTCTATATTTTTCCAATTTCATTTGATGCCCGCAAGCAGGGACTTGTATGCGCTTTCTGCATTCTGATAATGAAAGGGTAGCTGCTTTCTTCTTTATCTCTATATATATATACACAAGGTCAAACATAGAGATCAAGTGTTGCCCCTCTCTTTAAAAGAAACGTGTCATCCAATTTAGGAGCCACGTTCTTTTTGCTGTCTTATTTGAATCATTATCTTCACTCTTATACTCATATCATCCTCAGAACTCACATATTTAGATGTAATTAATAATTTTTTAAAAAAATTATCCCTAACCAACAAATAAATAAATTTAATATAATTTAAAGTAAATTTTAGAAAATAATGAACATTAATAAAGACTAGTAAAAGTTAAAAAGAACTTTAAATATAAGTTAAATAAAAATAGTTTATTAGGACATGCAAATTGAGTAATTTTATCTAAGTAATAAGAAATAATAATTTGTCATAAAAAATTTAACTGCACCTTTTTCAATTGTCATGCAAGAGATATCTCTTTTTTACTTTATTTATATGAAACATGAATCTCTTACTCTCTCTGACATTCTTGCTTCCGCGCAATAAGTGTAGGCAAATTACAAAAGCAATAATTTGTCATAAAGGGTTAAAGGGCAATTTTGCCATTTATTAAAGTTGGTGGCGGTTTAACCAATTTGACCATTAGGTTCAATTCTTATACTACCTCATATCTTAAATGTAGAATCTAATTTATAGTGCAATTCCTACATTTAGTATTGGAGGATTATCATTATTATGGAAATTGCAAGCAATCGATGAAAAAAATAATAATATAAAATTATATATCGGATTATAACCTTCTAAATCTTCATTGGTTTAATCAATGTAATCATAAGAAATAATAATGAAGATAATAAGCAAAAATTGTCATTTTAATTTATTGTTAAAATGCAAGTTTACTATTTTGAAAGAAATGGGTAGTAATTCAAATAACACATTGGTTTGTGTTTTCCAAGTGAACCCTCATTTTTTTCGAAAATTGCATGTCCGAGAAGGGCAAATTTTGATATTTTACCCATGAATTCTACGATTTTGCACTCTTACGTAAATTGATCAACTCACTAGTACAGAAAAGGGTTTTTAGACCGCAACATTTAGACCGGCTGCATCAGATAAGGTCTAAAAAATATGACCAGTGGCATTTTTATAATTATGATGAAATATTAAGACCGGTTATTATATAACCGGTCTTAAAAATACTTTTAAGACTGGTTATATAAAAAATCGGTCTTAATAATAATTTTAAGACCGGTTTCAAAACAACCGGTCTTAAAATATATACAATAAAAAAATAAAAATATGTGATATATTTTCTAGACCGGTTTTAAAAATAACCGGTATAGAAAATATTATCTGAATTAAAGACAATCATAAAAATAAAATGTTTATTATTTTTAAGACCGGTTGTAAATAAAAACCGGTCTTAAAAATTCAAAATTTTAGACCTGTTATTAATTAATAACCGGTCTTACAAAGTTTCAATTTTTAAGACCGGTTATGTATTAATAACCGGTCTTAAATATATATTTTAAGACCGGTTTTAAGATAGAACAGGTCTTGAATATAACTTTTAAGACTGGTTGTAATTGAAAACCGGTCTTAAAACTGACCTGGATTTCAAAACCCGCCTAAATTTAGCTCTGAAATTTCATTTCAAGAGTCAAGCACATCAGCAAAACCCTTGCGTCAGTTCGCGACAACTCCTCCTTTCCCCTTCTCTTCTCTGTCCTTAACTTCGCCGCCGTCAACGGAGATTTACTGTTGAATTCATTGTCGGAAGGCTATCGTCATTTGTTCCCTCCGATTGGTTTCGTTCTCAACCTTGTTTTTATTGCAGGTTTGTGTTTCCATTTCGTTTTTGGGTTTTTCATTGAAATCGTGAGATTACTTATCCTCTATTTTCTTTGTTCGATTCCTGCAGCAAGTGGCCAAGGACTATTCAAATCCAGAGGAATAAGAGGATCCTCAAGCAAAGGTTTAAGGTATGGTTGTATATTTTGGTGGTTTTCCTCCTATTGGTTTTCAGCCTTAAGGCTAGCTAGCAAGTAGGTGGATATGATGTTGGCTTCTATCATGTTGCTTCTCCAATATGTATTGGAATTTGGAAAATTACACTTGAAAACCCTAGGAAGAAAGATGTCAAAATAGGATCAAATCTGCAAACCAACTCAGGATTGTGAAATAATATAATCATCACTTTGAAGTTTCTGAGAACTAGCTTGGGATTACATTTCGCAATGAAATCACCTAAATGTCTTAATAAGCTGTTGCCACTCCTATAATTATTATCATCTAGTAAGTTAAAGTTGTTATTTATTACATTTTTGTTATCATCAATAATAAGCAATGTACTAACACTTGTCAATATAAAAGAAGAAGTTTTTGTAAAATTAGTTGCCTTAGTTGTTGTTGTCATTTGATAGGTAAATAAAGTTGTTACTTGTTAAACTATATTGTTATCTTCAATATCAAGCAACGCTCTAACACTTGTCAATGCATAAGGAGAATTTTTTGTGAAATTAGTTTTTTATTACCTTAATTGTTGCCATTTGATAAATTAAAGTCATTACTTATTATAGTTCTATATATATTGAATATAGATGATATTGTTACCATCTGAATAAATCTTTATTACTCATGACCAGATTAATTGCAATTAATCATTCCTCCTTCAACTTGTGCATTGCAATTATTTGTTCATGTTTGCATAACTTGGAAATTGCCTTTCTAGATAGTGCCGTGTTATAACAATAAGCACCGTGTAGCAAAATTTCCTTAAATAGTGTTCTTAAAGTGTTTTTAGACAATGAGTCATCCTAGTGAGGGTACTCCTGATCCAACTAATCCAAATCAAAGTGAGCCTAGCAATGCTCCGAGTCAGGAACACAATGAGCCACGTAACCGGCCTAGATGAAGGGGTAGGAGAGCCACCTGATTGAGAGACATTCCTCTCAATCGGAATACCGGGGGAAAGATTCTGATTGAGTTTGATAGATATTGTAAACCAATCGGGCCTAATGCCCAACGGTATAGGAGTTTTGTCGGCCTCCTAGCACGCAACAAGCCTAGCATCTTGATAAAGTAGTGGAAAAATGTCGATAGAGTGTGAAGCGACATATTTGGGAAACTATCCAGCTCACTTACGACATTCCTGAGAGTGAAGTCTTGTATGACAAGACAATGACGTATTGTGATGAACGCTGGAGGAAGTTTAAGACAAATCTAGCCAACAATTACGTGCATATCGAGGTGGAAGAAGGTCAGCCTCTTCCTAATCCGTGCGAGCAGTATTCTTTTATTGACGAACAGACTTGGCAAGAATTTAGACGGCTTCGGACTACTCTAGAAGCATTGGTGAGTTGTTGACTTATTTTGCAATTGATTTGCTTATGAATTATGAATTGTCTTTATTGATTTACAATGACTTAATTTTGATTTCTTATTCACAGGAAAAAAGGAAAAAGGCCCAAGAGAGTGGTAGAAAGAATGATTGCCCCCATACAATGTCTTGTGGGGGTATGCGAAGGCCGAAAAAGACTTGTTGGCAGCCAAACGGAAGAGATTGGAAGAAGCATCTCAATCTGATCCTTCTGTTCTTCTTTCTCCACTATCTCCGTACGTCGAGAAGAGAAGTGGTTGTTTGCTCACCAAAAGAGGAGCGGGTCTTATACGAGTGAACAATCTCATGTAGTCGATGAGAAAATTGTAAGTATTGTTGTTAACTTTTTGTTATTAATTATTTAGTAAACAAATTTCATTACTAACATTTGTCATCTGTCTTATAGGAGGAGCTTCAAAAAAAAAACAAGCCGAGGGATCGTTTAGGTCGGATGGGAGGAATGACATCCTGACTGTAGCTACAGGAAAACATGAGCATCCTGGCCATCTTAGGGGATTGGAGGAGGGGTAGGCATAAGGGATTATTTTGGAGCACCCTCACGCCGTTCCTCAAGTGGTATGGTGACTAGGGAGGAGATGGAGTGTATATTGGCAACTGTGAGGGCGGAAGCTAGGGCCGAATCAGAAGCATCATTTGATACACGATTTGAAGAAAGGTTTAGCAAGATGAAGGAGGAATGGATGATCATGATGAGCACAAGACAAGTAAATACCAGTGCTCCCCAGGCTCATTCCCTAAACCCTAAACAGAGCACTAAAGGGAGTTGCATTGTTCAGTCATCTGAGGGTCCTGGTGGCCAAATTGGTGAGCCTTGTGACTTGTTTATGGAGGATCCTCTGAGATGATTGGTTGCACGGGGGAGCGTACACAACTTGGGATCAACTGTCCACCACCAAGAAATAAAGGATGATCAAGTCAGAGTGGCAGTTGAAGAGGTGATCGTTGCAGATGCACCTCTCCCTATCCCTGTTGATGACTTCAAGGTTGTGGGCGATGTCATCAACTCTTTCATCTTGTGGCCAAAGAACTTTGTTTCTGATCGAGCTGAGGAATCCCCGCCTCCGCCTCCACCTCCACCTCCACCTCCCTCCACTCAAGATGTTTCACGGCCTCCATTGAATGTCATGTAGCAAGTGATTCTGATGGCATATGATACATCTTTTAGAACAAGAGATTGGCCTATTGAGTCAGCTGTTGGCAAGTCAGGAGCGCACTGCTATCTTGAGAGGGATGATTTAATGTCCATGGTAGCTCCTCTACAACAGCTTACGATTTCGATTGTCCAGCTCTTTTTGATGTAAGTATCTTCTCAAATTGGAAGTTAATATTTTACAAATTACGCCGTTAAACTTTGATTTAATGTCCTTGCTTGAATTATTGTAGGTTGATGCATCGTAGGTTGGTTGACTCTGGAAAAACCGATAAATTCGGACTCCTATGCCCTCATCAACTCTACGACAAAGGGACCACTTCTTCTATCAGACACACATACTTATCGCACAGGCTTAGTGAAACTGCAATTGAGTGTTTCTTAGCTGCATATTTGCATGGGTAAGACAAATTTATATTTCATAATATACATAATATTTTATATTTGCTTACAAGATTTCCCTTTTTTCAGTGATCATTGGTAGTTGGCTATTTTGTGCAAGAGGAGTTATTCTGTCATCCTCTTATGCTCCCTCCACCACATCAAGCCAACTAGTGAATTCAAGAAAAGCTTGAACTCGTAAGTTTTCTTGCATTATTAATTACCTTTCGTGTGCAAAATTTATGGAATTTGTGTAAAATAAGTAACCTTTGTGATTTTGATGATATAGGGCTATGCGGACATTCCAACACACTTGTGGTAGGTCTATGCGTGAGGTAAGAGACCCTACATGGATCTTGCCAAAGGTTAGTTACATATTGGTTTGTTTTAATAAAAATGTATTCAATAATAAGTCATGATTTAATTTTATACTTGTTTTAACGATATCATATTATTTTTCAGACCCGTAGGCAACCATCGGGGTCTAATTTGTGTGGGATGTATATTATGAGGCACATGTATAATATTATTACCCTAGGCATGACAGAAATTACTGAAGAGGTAAATGTATATATATATTTCAAAAATTTGGTACTATTATTTTTTTTAAGAGAATTTAATGTTTTTCCTGGCTTTGGTGTTTCAGATGTTTGAACTTGCTGACCCTTTTCCAGAAGAAGATATTGAGCACATTTGCAAATGTTGTGTTGAATTCATTTATAAACTTTTACAACAGTGAGTTCTTGTAAAACTGAGGAATTGTTTTCTGTATATTGATGAATTGACATGGTGGTTAATTAGGTGCAAATATTGTTGGTTGCGTGATTTGACATGTTTGTTGGTTTTAAGATGATTTGTGTATATTTTGATGAATTCACTAGCTTGTTGGTTGCATGATATATATGACATGGTTGAATTCATTTATGCCTACTGAACATTGTAAGTGGAACTGGTAAGTAGAAGGATGATGCAAAAGGAAATGGTAAGTGGAAAGTTAAAGCAAAAGGACATTGTAAGTGGAAGCAAACTGAACATCATATGGCACTTAACAAGTATGGCATTGCAGGTAGCAAGTCAAGGATGCATTCTGGTAAAAACCTAATTACACATATTTAAAAAAAACAAAATATAACACTTTTAAGACCGGTTATAAAAATAACCGGTCTTAAAAGTAAGTTTAAGACCGGTTGTTGAAAAGAACCGGTCTTAAAATTAAAATTTTTAAGACCGGTTAGTGTTAAAACCGGTCTTAAAATTACTTTTAAGACCGGTTATGTTTAACAACCGGTCTTAAAATTTCTCTAAAACCTCTTCCACCAGAGGTCTTTTAAGACCGGTGCTCATGACAACCGGTCTTAAATCTGTTACTTTTAGACCGGTTATTAATATAACCGGTCTTAAAAGTTAGACTTTTAAGACCGGATTGAAAACCGGTCTTAAAAATGACATACTTTCAAGATCGGCTGTATCAAGACCGGATCAAAAATCGGTCTAAAAAGTCGATTTTAACCGGTCTAAAAACCCTTTTCTGTACTAGTGACTTTTCTTGCGTGGGTGTGATTTCACATTTGACTTTTTCATGAATTATTATCAAAATGTTAAATTATAAAAAGAAAAATAATTAATTAAATTTAAATTGTGAAATTTTGATACGAATAATTTAATGGTACAATAAAGGAAATAAAAAAAATGTGTATAAAACCAAATTTGAATCATTCATATGTTGATCTTACAGTTGGAAAAGGAGGAGGAGGCACTACTACAAAATAAGGATTTAGAGGCATCCCTCTTATAACACTTCTTTAAAGAAGCGCCATAGATAATTGTTCAACAAAAAAAAACCTCTTTTATTTTTTCAAGTCCGTACGCTATCTTTTTTTTTATGGGAGCTTGGCTAGAGCTAGCGCACCAGTTTAACCGGCGCTTGCCACACCAAGCACTGGCCAAGGCCTATTTGTTTTAATTTTTGTTGTTGTAAGCCTAGACCCTTCTCTTTTTTTTTTAATGGGCTGCGCGGCCTTGGCCGGCGCTTGCCACACAAGCGCCAGCCAAGGCCCATCGTTTTAATATATATATATATATATATATATATTTTAAGGCCAGTCGCTATCCTTTTTTTTATGGGGCAACCAGCCTTGGCTTGGCAAGCGTCAGAGCTATTGCGTCGCCTCGCCCGATGCTTGCCACACCAAGCGCCGGGCAAGGCCCATTTGTTTCAATTTTTTT
This sequence comes from Inga laurina, assembly GCA_963855925.1. Taxonomy (NCBI): domain Eukaryota; kingdom Viridiplantae; phylum Streptophyta; class Magnoliopsida; order Fabales; family Fabaceae; genus Inga; species Inga laurina. The sequence goes on from OY979701.1 coordinate 59,152,656, forward strand.
TTGGTTAAGCCCAGACCCTTTTTTTTATTGGCTGCAGGCCTTGGTCTGTGCTTGCCACACCAAGCACTGGCCAAGGTCCATAGTTTAAATTTTTTTTAGCCCATATGCGAATTTTTTTTAATAGGGCAACTAGCCTTGCTTGGCGGTTACTGGTTGCAAGCCGGTGCTTGGCCCACCAAGCGCCGGCCAAGGTCTAGTAAATAAACCTTAGCCGGCACTTAGTGGGGCAAGCGCGGGCCAAGGCCCTTGCAGACAACATGCCATCTTTTTTTTATGTGCTTCAGATTGAAAGGCTACCAAGGTTGCAGCCTTCTCGCATACGCAAAAGTTGTCTTCTTTATCAATCTATATATTATCTAGGCTAATGAGAGAGCAAGAGATCAGACACCACCCGCATAAAGACTGAGAGTGAAAGTTAAGATTGAGCTTTTATCATCCCCTTCATTCCTTCTTCATATTGTAAGGACATACAAGCCGAATATTAGCTAAGGGACCCTGTTAATTAAGGTAAGTTTCAACACCTTCTTTCCTTATTATTTATTTATTTATTTATTTTACCAGTATCCTTCTTTAATTTCCTTATTTTATTTATATGGTTTTGGCATTAATTGTTTTATTATCTTTTACTTCCATTTAATTTTCCAATGCTTTAATTTCCCTTAGAATTATTTCAATAGAGGGAATTTAGATTTTTTTTAATTTAACTTATCTAATATTTTTCGTTTAATTACAAGCTAAGAAGTTGGTACATATTTTCACTGTCATAATTCATTTCTTCATCACTTAGCTTTCAAGTGAATAATAGAGACAATAATATATAATGTACTTTGTAGTCTGTCTTAATAATAATAATAATAATGGTAATCACTATTCATTTGTCTTACTTTATATCAATTAAGGTTACACTTGAAGGCTAATAATAATAAGGCATATAAGGTAGATTAAAACAAATATTTCGGATGCAATGACACTTGTACAGCAAGCGCCATATCTCCCTCACCATTTAGTTTATTTATTTATTTATTTTACGTATTGAATGTATGTTACGGTGCTTGGACACTAAGCGCCGTAGGTTTTATATACCTTCTATGCCGTTTAAGGTAAAAGTGCCATACAAAGTGTACAAATTTACTGCTTCCGCCATTATCAGTGTCTTTCTATCTTTCTCGCGCGTCCTCCTTCACTCCATTTTTCAGATCTAGTTGGTCCCCACATCATCTTTCTTATGCGTCCTCCCACACTTCTTTTTCCAGATCTAATTGGTCCCCACTCTACCTTTCTTTATCCATTGTTCCCACACCCTCTCCTCTTTGACGACTACTGTTGGAAGCTTCGTTGGTCCCACTTTTTGTTTTTTCTTGTCTCAGTGTGCTCATTTGTTCAAAAATTTTTGGTCACGCACTTCAGTTACAGTACAAAGATTGGTTACCCACATGATTTGCTTTGTCTCAGCCTTATACAAGAAGTTTCTCAGCTCCTAAGTTTTCTTTAGGTACGTTTTCTTCGTCTTCTTTTTTTGGTAAAATCTTTCGTGAATATTATATGTGTGCTCATAGTTTTTTTTAGGCATTTATTGGAAGGTTCAGCTATCTTCCTAAAGCTTGTCTCCCAATTGTTTTTTTCTCTATCTCAGCCTCTTATAGAAGTTTTTGCTAGCTTGTAAGTCTTTAGGTATATATTTTGTACAGAACCTTGAGTTGTACATTTTCATACACCATTTTAAATTTTGGGAACCTAGAGATTTGTCATCAACTTATAATAGTTGATTGCCAAAGATTTCTTATTTGTCCTGCCAATCATTAAATTAAAGGAGTATTGAACTAGCTAGTGATAACGTTAAATATCATTGAACTATGTAATATTCTTTTGATTATTTTTGTTGTGAGCTTTGAAAAATTAGTATTATACATGCTGCGAGAATTAATTGGTTGATTATTTGTGACTTTAATAGTGTTTAATACTTGAAAAACTTCAAATTTGATGATGTTATGCTGCCGAATTTTTTTTAAAATAAATGGCAGAAGATAAAGGTAATTAGTAACTGTAAGAGGCAAGCAACTAACTACTTTTAAATATATGTTTAAGGGTAAAGATGGATCAAAAATAGATGTCATCTGATCAATACTTAAGGGAATATATAGATGGGGTGAAAGAGTTTATTAGATTTGTATGTGAGCATACAAATGATCCTAACAAATATTGTGTCCTTACTTATCTTGTTGTTATGGAAGGTGGAATAGTCTACTTGATTTGCTAGATCATTTAGTGTGTCATGGAATTGATCAATCATATACACAATGGACAAGGCACGATGAGATGGATGATGTACATAGTGATCGGGTGAATACCATGAGTGGTCCTTCGAATGAGTTTGATCGAAGCATATGTGATGATGAGGACGATGGTCTTCAAAAAATGTTAAATGTGGTCGAAGGGGTGCTTCATGACTATCCTCAAGAATTTGAGAAGTTGAAAGGTGATGTAGAGAAACCATTATATGCCGGTGTTCTCACTCGAATGAGCGTCCTCTCACTCGAGTGCAGGTGTATCTGACACAAAGAACTCGCTGCTCGGGTTACCACTCGCAGCTAATTTCTCAAAAGTGTGTCTTGGCACTCACGGGTGTCAAGCCATCACTCGAATGCTAGGGCTCATGCTCGAGTGATATTCCCTCCTAAAAGTTTCTTGTGCTCTCAGGTAACCACTTCCTGAACCTCACTTTGGGGAACTCGAGTGATTTGTGTTATGCTCGAGTGGAGCAAGCATATCCGGTTTCTATCATTCCTTTCTGTTCTTAGGTGAGCACTTTCTGCACCTTACTTCCTATAACTTGAGTGGGCATTTGGCCATCATTCGAGTGTTGTTTTCAGGACTCGAGTACAAGTCTATCATCACTCGAGTGAGGCCTTCTTTACTTGAGTGAAACAATGAAAATTTTGTTCTTGTACTTCCAAAAGGGGATCTTTGGGATAGTTTTACCAACCCTTTATGGCTCTTGTTGGAGGCATTTGTAGCTTCCTAAAAGACATTAATGATAACTAATCTAAGTGATATGAAGTCATTTAAGCATTGGAATAGAATATGACACTTCGTCCCTAATTGTGAATTATAGGATTCGATATTTTCCCTATTCAGGAGAGACTAGTGCCAGAGTATGCACAGAAGGACAAAGGTAGTGACGTTTCTATCATGTTGTGTATAATGCTTGGTATGCATGACTTATCATTGGTTTGTTGTGAAAATCTTTGGCATGAGGCCATTGTAAACATGTGTATATGTTATTGGCCATAGGGCATTACAGCGTGAGCAATCGTATATGTTGTAGGTATCTGATTATGTGCATTTGTGCCTTGTAAACCCTTTAGTGATAAATAGAACCCGATTGTGTTTGGAAATTTTATTATACTCTGATATTTATTAATGAAATCATACTATACAGGCCATTTATATATTGAAATGTGAATATGAGACCATTGTTAAACAAGTTTTAGAAAGGTTTTTGTAAACCCTGGTTTGGGAAGTTTAATTTTAATAAGTCTCAAATCATCTACGGTCTCTAATTTCACATTGTCATGTATTTATTAACTAAATCTCGGCCTTGATGATAAAGGGGATTACAAAAGGTTCATCTCCAAAACTTATACTAATCAAGTCAACCAATGTAAATCCCAACTGATCAATCATCACACCATTGTTGACAGCAACCCACTTGTATTTGAAAATAGGAAATTTAATTTTAACATAATCAACCACCCAAATCTCTTCTCCATAATAAGGTATTACTGTCAATCTAGGGTTCTTATCTAGATTCAGCCACTAACATAACCCCACTGTTCTGGACGGTGCTCCTATCATCAAGGGACTTCATGTAAAACATATAACCATTGATCCCATATGAAGTACAAGTTATGACATCAACTTTAGGACCACGGGCTAACCAATTAATTGTATCAGAAACACATTCTTCCCCATCAACCTTTTGTTTGAACCAATGTGCAAAAGTTTTGTTATGCTCCCTAATTAACCTTTGTTCGGTCATTCGACTATTTTCTTTCCAGTCAATTTCTTTATGAGCATTAATGTAATCTTGAACTTCATCAACATTATTCAAGATATACAAGTGGACTTGTTGCAATTCATCAGAATCAACACTCTTTACTATAGTCCCGTATCTACCCCTTTCTTCATCATGACGTTAAGGAAGCCCAATATGTCTTACGTTTGACAGGTAATCTTGACAAAACTGCATGGCCTCTTCAGAAACATATTTATGAACAATAGATGCTTCAGGCCGATTTGCATTCTTCACATACCCTTTTAGGATTTTCATAATTCTTTCAATTGGGTACATCTGCTATAATAGATAAGGCCACACAACTTTATCTCCCTCTCTAGATGAACAATTAGATGTACCATAATGTCAAAAAAAGAAGGAAGAAAAAGCTTCTCAAGCTGGCACAAGATCAAATATCCTTCATTTTCCAGTTCATCCAATCTTTTTGTCTCAATTACTTTACTACAAATAGCATTGAAGAAGAAATTAAGTCTAGTCAAAATATGTTTAAGATCATATTTGTCAATGCCTTTAATAGATACTGGGAGTAGTTGTGGTATTAAGACATGACAATCATAAAACTTTAGCCCTACTAACTTCAAGTATTTCATCAACACAAGCTTCCTAAAATTTGAAGAATATCCTGAAGGAACTTTGATGCCATGTCAACACTCATAGAAGCTTCTTTTCTCATCCTTAGACAAAGTATAAGCAGCTGGACGAAAAAAAGTTCTGTTACTATATGCCTTTGGATGCAAGTCTTGACGTATCCCCATTTCTTACAAATCTAATCTTGCCTTAATGCCATCCTTAAAACTACCTTGTATGTTAAGCAGTGTTCCAACAATACTATCACATATATTTTTCTCCACATGTATGAAATCAATACAATGTCTCACATCAAGATTGAGCCAATATGGAAGATTGAAGAAAACATACCTCTTTTTCCATTTATTTTCTTCATTACTATTCTTTGTAGTTTTACCAAAGATAACATTCATATTTTTCACCTTTACATAAACTTGTTCCCCAGTCAATGCCTTCGAAGCATCTTCAAACTCTTGTCCACCAAAAAAAGCTTTCTTTAATCAACGATATAGGTGGCCTCCTCTAAGAAATCTCCTATGGTCAAGATAAACTGTCTTTCTTCCATGTTGAAGTTGATGGTAGTATGTTTCTTCTTCACAAATCGGACATGCTTTATGGCCTTTAACACTATATCCTGATAAGCTTCCATATGCAAGGAAGTCATTTATAGTACAAAAGATCATGGCCGCATTTTAAAAACCTCCTTCTTGTTTGCGTAAAAAACATCAACACCTTCATCCCACAACTCTTTCAAGTCTTCGATCAAGGGTTATAGGTAAACATCTATGTCATTTTCAAGTTGTTTTGGTCCCGAAATCAACATATACAACATGATGTACTTTCATTTCATGCATAACAGAGGAGATAAGTTATAAATTTCCAACAGAACAGGCCATGAACTATGTATACTATTCAGGCTACCAAAACGATTCATGCCATCCGTGCTAATCCCAAGCCTAAGATTTCGAGGCTCTTCACCGAAGGCAGGAAATAATTGATCGAATTTCTTCTATTGAGAAGAATCAGCCAGATGTTGAAGCTTTCTATCGAATATCCTCTCATCCATATGCTATCTCAAATTTCTTGCATAGTTTTCAGTAGCAAACAAGCACTTGAACCTTGGTATGATTGGAAGATACCACAATACTTTTGCAAGGGCGCTATTTGATTTGTTCCTCAAGGTTTCATATATCAGACACTGTTGTTCCTCTTCATGCTCTTTTCTATGCAATATACAATTATTAGGGCATGCATAGATCTTTTTATACTTCATCCCTAGTGAACACAGTATTTTCTCAGCATCATAATTTCGAGAAGGCAACACATTATCATCTGGAAGCATGTCCAATTTCAATACTGCTTTCAACAATTGGTATTGGTATTTTTTACACCCTGGGTATAACGGCGTCTCAGTATCACTGCACATATTACCATATGCATTTGATTGCTTAAAAACCTATTCTCCTACATCACGAATAATATCCTCTATGCAATCATCCGTATAAGTGTCATTATCATCAAAGGTCACTCCCCCTGTTGAGATGAACTTGACATTTTTTATTCTTTACCATGTCATACCCATACTATATAACTCTTACAAAATCCTTCACAAATTAAATGTGTATATATATATCTGCAGCACTTAGTCGCTTCTCATTCAAACATACTAAATAAGGGCAATAAAACTTCCCACCACCACCATCGACATTTCTTCAAGCAAAGTCTAAAAAACCCCTCACCCCATTATCATATTCAACACTCGTTCGTTTAGTATTTATCCAACTATGATCAATATATATCTCAACACTTGTAGCACCCTATATCCAACAATAAAAGGATAGACAAAAAAATAACAACCATAGAGTTTTAGATATTTCACTGAATTTTAACATACACCATTTGAAACTAGTATTGTTTCAACAAACCAATAACACTAACAATCAAAAAATCACACTAAATTAAAACATAACTTAGAATGATATTACTCTAAGCAAATATCACAAGTCAAAGCATCTTATTTACTTTTGGTCCAAAATAAGAAAAACGTATATGTAGTAATAATAAAGTCATCACACAATTTTCCCTTTCACCTTAATTACTTTTTTCTGCAATTATTTTGTGTCTAACTATATTATAAGAGTTAATATTATTGAGAATAAGCAAATACAAGCTGAAAGTTAAGGGCTTTAATTAATAGAACACTAACCCGATTGAAGACCAAGGAGTGAGCTTTTACCCAAAGTCACGATGGCGTCAACTAAGGTTAAAATGAAGTCCTGAAATTCTTGGCACTGACAAAGGGAAGTCACGGCAGAGGAGAATGGTCACTATGGAGACTAAAGGTGGCAGCAGAGGAGAGTGATGATGACCAAAGAACAGCAACGACGAACACAGCAACGATAGCGGTAATGATGGAGAAGAGTTGAACAAATGAGGAACGGGGTATAATGGACGAGTTCAGAACAAGTAGGGACAGAGCTTATAGAGAAATGGCGAAAAGAGGTAATAGGGTTCACAGAGCGCAGGATCTGGGTGCAGGAGTAAAAATATGGGCGCAAAAGCTCACATTTTCGATCGGTTTTTAACAAAATTCGGTCTTAAAAGGTTGAAAAAAAATATTTTTTTAAATTTTTAACATTTAAGACCGGTTTTTATTAAAACCGGTCTTAAAAAAACCGGTCTTAAATATTTCACATTTAAGATTGGCTTTAATAAAAATCAGTCTTAAATGTGTCACATTTTTAACTTTTAATTTATTTTGTTATTTTTAGATCGGTTTTATTTATAACCGGTCTAAATAATTTTTTTAAGATCGGTTTTGGGAGAATAGGTCTTAGAAGTTCTATATAATTACAAAACTGCCATTGGTCAAATTTTTTAAACCTTATCCGCCATAACCGGCTTAAATGCGCTGGTCTAAAAAGGGAATTTTGTACTATTGTATGTTGGTCGCGACGATTTGCTCAACAGAGTGCTTGGATCTCCTGAGTATGATGGTCGTTTTTGGGATATTGGTTTTGCAGTAACCCAAACACAGTACTACGGACTCAAAAAGTGAGCCATAAAAATTGACTTATTACAGCTACAGGAGCAAATTTCTAACTTCAAGCATCACTTAGACTAGAGGATTAATGGCTACGAGCACAAGTAGAGCAATTCACAGATCATATGCATTTTATGCAAGAGCAAAATGCGTTACTGAAGGCGCAAATTGAATCCTTACTATAGTCTAGGCCAACATGAGTCTAGTGTGTGGCAGCATGAGTGTGAGGGATAGTTGGCCCTCCGTGCCTAAAGCCCCTATTTCTATGTGATTAAACCATATTTTTATATGAATTTTTCAAGATTAATTTGGGATTTTAATGTATTTCCTGGAACATTATTGCATTATTAAGCATTAATTTTGGTTAGGGATAATTGTTTTGAATTAATGGTAATTAGGGGTAAAATGGTAACAATTTATTAATTATTTTTATACAATTTTCCATTGAAATTTTGAAGCTACTTTGTGCTTAATTTTGCATTGTAGGTATTAAAGAAGGAAATTAAGGATTTTTGGAGGTTCACATTAATTATATTGTGGGTGGTTTGGGCTAGAAAATGAGAAAATAAGGAAGACCCAATTTTGAGAGGAAAGAAGGGCTTATATCAGTTTTTGAATGGGCTGACGTTTTTGGGCTTAGGTTTAAAACGAAAAAAACAAAATAAAAAAAAAAGAAAAGAAACAGATCCGTAAATGGAGTGTAAGGCCCAGCTGAAGAATGTGATTTGGATTTGGGCCAAAGCTGAGAGCTGAGATCAGGCTGCTGGACATGCTTCAGACATGGGGAGGACCCAATTTAGAAAAAAAAAAAAAACGCAGACCCGACTAAAACACACAGACACGAGCTGAGAGTTGGGATATAGGAGAACAGTGCCGCACGAAAAAGAAGGATCGCAGATCATCATAGCAGAACCAGAGAACCAGCGCCGAAGACCATCATTCTCTTCCTTTCTTCCTTGTCGCCGGCGGCATTCTTCACCCTCACTGCCATCTCCGCCGGCGATCAGAGAGACAGAACCGAGAGGCTGAACAGCATCGCAGATCACGCATCATCATCATCGCAGAGCTTCATCATCGGACATCATCTCATCATCTCATCATCTGCATATCTCTAAACCTCACCGGCGACCTTCATTCCCTTTTCTCCATTATTTCCGTCGCCGGTGAGGTCAGTTTCAGAGAACCAGAAGATACAGCAGCGTCGGTGTCCTGGGAGCTGAGGAGAGAGCTGAGAGGAGAGCACCGCAGAGGCCGATTTTGAGCTTGGGATCCTTCCCTCTTCCTTTCATCGACCACCATCATTAACCACCGGAGGAGAGGCTGAGTTTCAGAGATGAAGTTGCAGAGATAGCTCCAAGGAGACCGCCGTCTCTCTGTTCTTCTCCTTCCACCGGAATTCACCACCACCGATCATCATTCTTCTTCGGTTGCCAACAGTATAATCACCACCATCACTTTCAGCTTCCCTCTAAAGCTTATTTCCAGATTCCAGCAGGTGCATGAATTTTCCGGTGAGATAATTCCAGATTCCGGCGAGCTCATGAATTTTCCGGCGAGCACTCAGATTACAAGCTGAAATTATTTTGAAGCTATGAGTGGCTGATTTTACAGTTTCTTGGTGGTGAAGACAAGTGCTTGAGCTCAATGAACTACATAGGGGAGTTTTTTTTCTATCAATCCATTAGCCTAGAATTATATATTTAATTGTCTAGTTTTAGGAATTATTATGTAGGATTCTGGAACTGAAATTGATATTAATCATTTCTGTTGGTTTGATATTTGTGATTGGATTTGATTTTTGTGGCTTGTTAAATTTATATATATATATATATATATATATATATATATATATATATATATATATATATATATATATATATATATATATATATATATATATATATATATATATATATATATTTCCTTATTGATTCAATGAAATTGTGCTTTCTACGTATTATTGTTAGATTGTATAATTAAATTGGATCAATTGAGTGTCGTGTTATCGCATTCACATTAAGAGGAAACAAGTCATAATTATCTATTTTAATTGCACTCTAAGTGGTTCATAATAGTGCCTTAAGATATAATTACTAGCTGCGTTCGTAAGAGTAATTATTAATTAAGAACACTAGACCCGAGTGATCGTTTGGGGTTTTGTTTTTAAGACTTAAAGAGAATTAATTCCCATAATCTTTTTGAGCAAGGATTGTCATTTTTTTAATTACCAAGAGCATTCTTCATTCACATTTTCCACTTCATACCATTTCATTCACTCATTCTCCATTTTTCTAAAAAAAAACCAAAAATATTATATTAGCTTTTAATTAACAATTGCATTTTCTTTTAATTATTAATTTCAAAAATCCAAAAATCATTTTCCCCTTGTTTTAATTGCATTTGCATGATAATTAGTTTACTTAGGTAGCTCAATAAAGGCTCTTCAAGTAAGATGACCCGAGTGTTGCATTGTACTGCAATTCTTGGATTAAAAATATTTTGCATTTGACCCCAAGCCGTAAAGACACGGTCAAATCACTATGGTAATTTATTTCTTCTCTACTTCACTTTGTGGTATGTTATACATTAGTGTACCTTAATATATTTAACTCTATTTTTTATAAGGGCGAATTGGACTGTAAGTTATACGTCGATGATTGTTTCAAGCACATGATTACTGTCGGCATGGCTTACAATACCAAAAGAGATATCTTGCATAATTCACCATTGCCGTCGAACACACTCAGAGTTAAGATTGATGTATGAACAATTGATAATTCCCCTTTACCAACCCCTTCTTTAGATGAAGCAACAATGGTGAAATATATCATTGGTGGTTATGTTGCATGGCCAATAGGTCTGATTGAGCCAAATGAAAAGGTAGTTAGTTTACAATTCTTTTTGCTTTTTCTATACACTTCTATCTAAAACCACATTATTTAATTTCATTATATCTTTAGGTTGTTGCTCGTGCTAAAGTAAAACGAATTGAAGGGCGTGGGAAGAGCACAAAGTGGTAATCAACCAAACAAAAGTCTCAGCCCTCAACCAGTAACCGACGCAGCATATAGATGCCCTCATATCGCCAACAATTGGCATCAATGGTACCATCTTTGATCAGCCGAGGAGGTTAGTCAATATGTTTTGATATCGACATCTATAATGCAATTATAGATGATCATGTCAATGATCATGTGCTAAACGATGTACTTGCTCGTCATTAGCTTGTAGTAACGACCATCAACATATGGATTTGGTACTTTATCATCATCGTCAATCACTGTTATTATTGTTATTCATCATTAATTTTTTTTAGGTTTTAATGCCATTGTTTATTTTCTATAAAGGCACTTGTACCATGATCTGTTACTGCACAAGAAAAGGGTGCATAGATTCATATTTGTCATCCCACACCTCCTTTGCCAGCATAGATTAGATGTGGAAACACTATCTAATGATGTTAGAGACATCTTCAAGCGACGAGCAACCCCTAATATGCTTTTTATCATGCCATACAATGCCGGGTAAGTTATTTGCGACAGTATTTAAATGTATGTTTTATTTATTCTTCCACTTTTACTATAACATGATTGTCAAAGTAAAATCTTTAAAATATTTTAGGGGACATTGGATTTTGATTGTTGTCCATCCACCGTCACCTGGAGTCCCTGGGATTTACTATTTGCATCATATAAAGACCGGTTATCCAAACAACCGAAGTGATTTAAAGATTATAATCAATAAGCAAGTGCATGGGTGTATGTGTAAGTATTTGTCATTATTGAATTACAAAAATTAATCAGTCACTATTTGTTTTGTCAGTGCATTGACCGCTTACCGAAGCAACGTTGGATTATCCTATTCTACACTCAAAGACCCAGCTAGTAGCTATCCCAGGAGGAAGATTGTGGTACTTATATATATGAATTCAATTAATTCAATTTTTTTATTCAAAAATGTTTCTTCAAATGTTTACTTAATTATTTCATTGTATTGTCAGTGCCCATTCCAAACAAACAACAATGATTGTGGTTATTATATTATGAAGTTTATGAAAGATGTAGTTACTCATGATAACATTTCTATTCCTACACAAGTTCTTTTTACTTGCAGTTACTGTGTTTAAATTTATTTGACAAGTGTCTAAGTTAATTAATTTTTAGTTATTTTAATTTTTTTTGTGCATGCTTTTTATGTAGTATTACGAAAATCAATGTTGTGACCAATTGACTGAGCAACAAATAAGTGAATCATTCAAGAATGGTGTGAATATATGGTCAAGGAATTAGCTTAATATTTAGGTACATACGTTGGTTGTTTCTTGCATATGCATCTTGGTTGTATATGAATTAGTTGTACATTAAAATTATTTCTTGCCTACATTCTACGTACATAGGTACTTACAATTAGTTGTCCTTATTTGTTATGTTGTAATCAAATCACATTAGTACTGGTTTTATGAATTAATTATTTTGATTCGAGTTATTATTTTATTCTGATTTGGTGTGATTCTGGCTTGGGTTTTTGCTACTTTGGATTTGTAAAATGTAAATTGCTGTGGATTGAATGCGAGTTGAATGCATATTAAAAAAAATGTACTTCGAATGGAGCTTCTCCAATGGCCCTTCCCCTGGGAAGCGCCATTGGAGGTATATTCACTACAAAAAAACTGACTTTCAGCGGCGACTTTAAAAGTTGCGGCTGAAAGTGCCATTTTTAGCGGCGACATTCTCAAAGTGGAACTTTCAGCGGCCACTATCAAAAGTCGCCGCTGAAACTCACACTCTCAGCGGTGACAATTAAGTTGCTGCTGAAAGTTCTATTTTTAGCAGCGACATTTGAAAGTGGCACTTTCAGCGGCGACCATCAAAAGTCGCCGCTGAAAGTCAATTTCAGTTTTTTTCAATTAAATTTTTTTAAAAAATAATATTTATAAAATTAAAATATTATTTATTAAATAATTCTATTTAACCTTAATTATTAAAATTATATTATTATTTAGTAATATTATATTTAATATTTTCTAATAAAATAATATTTATGATATTATTATTATATTAGTTATTATTTTATTTTATTTAAAAATAATATATATGTTATTAATATTATATTTATAATTTTATATTAAATTATTATTTATTAACTAATTTTATTTAAAAAAATTGTTTAATTTAAATATATAAATATTTTTTCATTTTTATTAAATTTTTCATTATTTTTAATAATATTATATTTAATTAATAATTAATTATATGTAGATAATTAAGTAATTGTATGTATGTATGTTTATATATATGATAATATTATATATATCATAATATGTAATAATATGACATAGGTTTATTTCGGCGCAACTAGTAAAGACTCGCGCATGAAGGTGTCCGCTCCTTGAGGTCACTGGTTCGAACGGGAGGAGAATCACTTGGAGAAATTAGGAGGTGCTGACACGTGGCAACACGAGGAGGTGACACGTGGCACTCTGAGGAGCAAACACATGGCATTTGTAAATTAATTTTTTTAAAAAATTCAATTTTTTTTGAAAAAATATTTTTTGAATTTTTTTTAAGAAATTGACACTTTTGTCGCTGCTGAAAGTATTGAGTCGCCACTAAAAGTCACATTCAACGGCAACAAAAAGTTGCCACTGAAAGTCACCTTTAGCGGTGACACAAAAGTTACCACTGAAAGTCACCTTGTTGCAGCTGAAACTATACTTTCAGCGGCGACAAAAATTGTCGCTGCTAAAACTTTCAGTGATGGTTGCAATAGCAGTGATGTTTTCAGCGGCAACTTTTAGACTTATGTCGCCGCTGAAATTCATTTTTTTTGTAGTGATTACCTCTAATGCCGCTTGCCCTGGGAAGCGCCGTTGCAGTAGTATACTTCCTCCGGCGCTTTTCTAAATAAGCACCATAGCTTTTTATTAAAAAAAAAAAAGAAATACTCAACCTGTGGCGCTTCCGTATATTCAATAAGCACCATAGCTTTTTTTAATGGTGCTGGAAGCTACGGCGTTTCCTAAGTGCCACAATGTTCTATAAATTTAGCGTCACAGCTCGTATTTTTTGTAGTAGTGAGGGAATATGATGAGAAGGGAAAAAGGAGAGGTCCTCTCCTGGAGACCAACTAATCTTGAACTTCTGCATTTCATCTATTTGAATTCAAAGAAAATCTATTTATATGTTTAACAATGAACCCATTAAAGCCCATATGCTTGTTTGTTTCGTCTGTTAATTTGTTCGTAATTTATGTTTTTATTATTCTTAAGAAAGATTAAAAATAATATTTTTATACTTTATTGTTGTATTATACAAATTTATATACCTTTTTCTATTAACAAATAATTACCTAAATTTTTTTTGGGTGATGGTCAATTAAATATTTTGAATTTTCTAGATTTTAAACACTAGATAATAATATTTTTGAAGAGAAAATTTCTATCATCTAATGAATAACAATTATCATCAAAATCATGAGTGAAACCTCTAATCATAACAAACTCAATTTTATGTAATAGATTCGTCATTGAAATTAAGGAAAAGGAATAAGCTACCTTAATGTGTATAACTACTAACCACTTAGCATGCATGATTAAAAAAAGGTTTATAAATACCATCGAGCCCTTATATTAACTAGCTGTGAATAATTCCAACTTAACTAATGGTCTTGTATTTGAGGCATGGGTATACATCTGTACCTGTGGTAAGAAAACGGAAAATATGTTTAGTCATAAGAAAATGACCAATATGTTTAATAGGAAGGTGTATCTACTATGACACGATGCTTGAATTGTGCTGACAGCAAAAGAAAATAATATGTTATAGCCTACCAGAATTAGAATACATTATCCTTCCTAATTCCGTATAGGATAGGTTGATAGGCACAATATTGACTAGGGAAGAAATATCATACTTCGATGTAGATGTTGAGGCCATATAATATTAATAGGTCGATAGGTTCCGATAGCCGTGAATCTAGATTATTTGGGTATTTCAAACTGATCTGAATGTGATTTCCCCTTAAATTATATACATACATAGGTATAGGAGGTACTATATAGCTCCACTATTAGATTAATTTTGGACAATAAAGATTTAATATCCTATAAAAAAATATAAAATATGAAATTTCAATATATAATAAATGTCTCTTCTGTTTTGTATAGATGAAAAAGTACTATTCCTAAGCCATGCAGTCAATGAATAGTTGTGGCTAGACATTGGGCTTGGTGTGGACTTGCGTTTTATGATATGTTTTTTCCATTCTCAGCTTTCCTCAGTGAGTTTTCTAATCCTTGCTGTCACCAGATGTTGCACACCAGCCTTTTTTTGTTTCCACTTTCTACCCAATCGGCCATGTTTTCCTTCCCTGAGGCACGTGTCTCCTCTAACGTCTCATCATCTTTCCCCTTCTCATTTCAATTTCACAGATAACCACCTCATTGTGCTCCTCCAGTTGAACTTTCTATGCCTTCCTCTCCCATTATTGAATAGCATGCTCCTATTTCCAACACATTCTAGCGTTCTGTGATGTTGTCGTAAATCTAGAACCTAGGGTTTTGAGATATTTTTCCACATAAGATGTCTTCTGCTCTGTTGATGCTATAGTTAGGAAGAGGTACATGTGTGGTTTCACCAAAAGTTGAACACGCTATCTTCTCATCTTGAACACGCTAAAAAGGGGTTTGCAGTGTTCATTTGATTTTGCCATTTATGGCTGTTCCATCCCCTTGTAACATTACCTTATGCTTACTTCCATTCATGCAGATGACTATTATAGGTATTGCTCAGAAGGATGGAAGAGATTTTAAAATTCCTCGACCGAAGAAGGTTCCTCTCCTAAATGTCTAACTAAATGCTACATTTATCTTTACACTGAATGCATACAATGCCTAGATCAGTGTCTTTAGTTTTACCTGCAGTTTTATAATGTTGAATATTGAAGTACTTTTGTGCAGGCTTCAATAGGTGACCTCTCAGTAGTTTATATGCTTGCGCCGCAATCTCTTGTCAATAGTGAGTGGCAAGAGTGTTAATCCATAGTCCAGGGATTTGGTTTTGCACCTACTAGAGAAGGGGAGCGATTAATTTTGCCTTTTGCTTTTGAAATATTTATGGGGGTCACATTCCCCACATGTTCAGCTAGAGTAAAGGTGGATTTTAAACTAGTTGCATTTTTGCAGTTTAGTTATTGTGGCCCTTATTGCGCTTTCAAGACTCAAGTCATGTGCTCTTTCTGTATAGGCTACCGAAAGGTTTGAGGCAATATATCCCACTCTAAAAGAAGCAGCTCTCACTCGTTCACTTGGAAGTAAAGCAATGAAGCAAAATTCATAGCAAATATTCAGTTTTGCGATCATTGTAGCAGGAGAAGGTATGTAAACTGTATTTTGTAGCTTTATTTGTAGTTTCCTTTTTTTTCTTGCCTCGAATATTATAGAAGTTAATACTGTATTGTAAGTTATATGTAATGTAGTTGTGTTTTCCAGGCAATACTGAGCTGTCGAAAGAAGCAGCTTGTGTGTTCATTTGGTGCTTAAGCCAAAGTTCAGAATGTTACAATCAATGGGTGAGCCATTCTGTCTATACGCATGCCATTTTGATTTTTGGGTTCATACAAAATTCTTGCATGTTTTATGATTTTAAGGGCAATTTGATTTTCTTTAGTCTCATTCTTTCTTGGTTATAGACAGGAAAAAATTTATCCGGACAACCTAGAAGTAAGTGCTTTCACTATTAAACAACTTTCTGAAGATTGGACTAAACACGCACAGAAATTATCGCCTTTCAAGCCCTTGAGGGAAGTTCTAAGAAATTTTAAACAAAAGGTAGTTTCCATTCATTTATCTCCATGATGTTATCAATTTAGAACATCTAGAGTGGCTTGCCGATACCCCTGACCTGGACTGATTGGGCTGCTTTGACTTCAGAGGATTTAATTTATCTATGACTACTGGAAAATATATGATTTTCCCCCCTTAAAGAATGATTGAATACTTTTTGGCAACAAAATGATAAAGCATTGGCTATTGGGACAGAGGCTTATCAGCAAGCTCTCCTTAAGGATGCTGACAAGTATATCAAAATAATCTTAGGAAGAGTATCACGAGGTCATGGGCGTATGACATGTTTGACCTTTACAGCCTTTGCTTTAGCTTTGGCCGCCGTTGCATTCTCCCCGAATGTGGCGTCATGGGATTTGAGGAAACTCTCTGTAGCCTTGAGCTCACATCACACCTTCTGAAAGATGAGAATTATTCAGCAGCATGGGCAGCAATGGCTCTTTTCAGCACACCACGAATGCAATGAGTAAAATTGTGAATTTACCTCATTACATAATGTGGAGGTTTTATATTTAAGTCCTGGTCAGAGGACAGAGTAGTTTAGGCAATACTGCTTTAAGAATGTTTACTTCGAGAATATTTAAGTCCTCCCAATTTGCTACTCTATTCTGAATCATATTTAATTGATCGATGTTGCTTTTGGAAATCAATATTTTACTTTTGGTACTTATGGATTCTAACTCCAGATTTTAGTACCTATTTTGGCTGGATTATGTCTGCACATGGTAATCATGGTTAGGAATTGTGTTCTCTATGTGCCAACAAAATGGTGTTACATTGTTTCATACTTTTACAGTGTTCCAATTATACTTCCCCCTATCACTTTATCTTCCTGTTTTTTTCCCCAATAGCCAGTACTGTCTTCTATTTTGTGATAGCACTTTATCTAAGTACAACATTATGCATTAATGTGCGTTGCAATTGATATTATAGTTTGATAGTATAGGCCACCTAACATGTTTGTTTTTGACAAACAAACCCAAACAAACCATTAGTTGGAAAATATAGCAATATATCTTTTCTAATCAACCATTTTTTTTTGTTTTTTGATAGCTGCCTTTGGTTTTTTTTATATAACTTCTTCGTATTTCCCATTACAGCAGTAAACCAACTCCAGTATATTATGTATAGTACCATTCTCACAATTAAATTTATATATTTTTAAGGGTTCCGAAATACCAAATATTCATTATGTATTGCCAATCAAGACCTGCCTTCCACCATTTGTTGATAACTATTTTGTAACAATGGTCCATGACATTGATGGCAGTACTTCTCCCCCAATTTGTCCATGTGTGGCCAATAAAGCAATTTGACTTTGAGGTCAGTAAAGTGCAGAAAGCAAAATGAAGTAATACAGTAAACTACTATCATCAATTAATACCATCACATCATAATTGCTATGACTTGAAGTTAATTTCACATGATAGTGAACTTTACTTCTTGTGATAGTGTATTGATTACTATGGGAAGCATGGTGTGGGGTTATTGAGACAAAAAAGTTAGATAGGTCTCTTTCCTTTTTGATAACATCGCTATTCATTCTTTTTTTTCTAGTGGCATATTATGAAGGAATTTTTTTGTTGCATTACATTTCTTTATTGCGAAAAATTATGGTTTGTTTGGGTTATCGTGCTAGCCTCCTATTATTGTCCTACATGTCTAATTTCTTGAAACCAACAGCTTGGAAGTATTGACTAATAAATTTTTCCTTCCAACTTATCATTTTAGATCGAGATGCAAGTCAATCAAATGAAAACAATTTTGGGTGTTACAACCTTTTCTATTATTAGCAACCCCACATTTTTACCAAGTTCTCGTGTTGCCTTTAACATTATCATGGAGATAAGTTAATTGCAGGCAACAATGTCAAGTCAGGCAGCCAACTAATATCATAACATCAGTTCGGTGCCAATATGACTTGGAGTGGATAACAATTTTGGCAAGCCTTTTGCAAAACAAATCGAGACAAGTGGTTAGAAGAAAACGTCTATTTTCTTTAAACTTCCATATTTGAAGTCTTTATATGTGAGACATTTTCTTGATGTGATGCTTATAGAAAAAAATATTTATGATAGTCTAATTGGCACGTTGCTCAATATCCAAGGAAAAAGCAAGGATCATGTCAATTCATTTGTTGGATTTAGTGAACTTGGGAATTAGCGATGTGAAAGTTTTGTATTTTGGTATGGTTAGCGATTGTGCTCATTGTTTGGTGTTTCTATTGATTGCTGGTTCATCTCTTAAACATGTTTGCTGTCTTTTTTTATTCTAATTCTTTGGTTACTCTTCCATGGCAAATTCTAAGAGCTCATATATGTTGTCTATATCTGCTAAGATTACTGCTTCATAGTTGAATTGGACAAATTATAATGATTGGAATAAAACTATTCAAGTTTATATTCTGGGTATTGAGAAGGAAACCCATTTAATTGAGGATCCTCCTTCTAGTAATGAAACAAAAATTTTGGCTTGGACGAGAGCGCATGCTCAAATTTTGTTTTAAATCTAAAACTCTATTGAACGACAGATTCTATCTTTTGTTGGTCATTGCATCACAGTCAAAGAAATTATGACTTATCTTGAATTTATGTTTCTGGGAAAAGGGAATATTACCTAGGTTCATGAAGTATGTAAAGGCTTTTATCGTTCCCAGCAGCAGGGGCATCCATTGAAAGACTTCTTCTTGGACTTCAAAAGGATGTATGAGGAGATGAAAGTACTTATATCTCCTCAAGTAGATTTTGCAACTCATGTCAAAAATCTGGAATTTCAGACTATCATAAGTTTACTTGAAGCTCTTAACCCATCTTACGAGGCTATTCATTCACAAATTCTATTAAGTCAGGAGCTTCCCTCTCTTGAAGATGTTTTCTCATGGGTTCTCTATGATCGTAGATTGATTCATTCTTCTGTTGACCTAAATACAAGTGCTCTAGCTAGACGTGGCCCATTTGAACATAGGAATTATGGGTACAAACAAAGCACTAGTTCTCCACCAATGTATTCTAGCAGTATTATCTACATTTATTGTAAGGAATCTGGTCACATTAAGAAAAATTGTCATAAATTGTAGAATAAATAGCAGTATGATTAGCAGTGTGGTTTTACTCATATTACCCAGACACTTGATCTGCTTGATTCTGGTCTGTCATTTGCAAGGGTCCTATCTATAGGTACTATGCCATCTGGTCTTGTTACTACTTCCACAAAGTGGGTCATTAATCTTGGCACCACCAACCACATGACAGGTAACCTTCATTTATTTTCATCATATGCTCCCTATACTACGTCACCAATGGTTCCCCGGTCCATGTACTTGGATTAGGCACTGTTAAACCAACTACATTCATTTTGCTATCTTTTGTTCTTAATGTTCTCTATCTCACATTTAATCTTTTGTCTCCAAGTAAAGTGACTTGTTATTTGAATTATTTTATCTCATTATTCCCTAACCATTGTTTAATTCAGGATCTTTCAATGAAGCAAATTATTGGTAGAGGCTATGAATCTAGTAGGCATTACATCTTTGATGATCATTGTAACGTTCTATTGCTTGTTTTGGTGGGTTGTCTCTCTTTAAAGTCCATTGTTGTCTCAGTCATTTGTCCCTTTTATGCCTTAAAATGTTGTATCCTCTGTTTTCATCTGTATTTACTTTAAATTGTGAATGATATCAGTTTGCCAAACACCGTTATATTCATTTGGCACCTCGAGTCAATAAATAGGTTGCATCTTCCTTTGAGTTAGTTCATTCTAATATTTGGGGTCCTTCTTCAGTTTTGTCTCAAACTGGTTATCGATATTTTGTCACCTTTGTTGATGACTTTTCTTAAACCACTTGGCTTGACTTAATGAAATAGCATTCTTAATTGTTTACTCATTTTCATAATTTCAGTGCTGAAATTCAAAACAAGTTTAATACTACTATGAAAATCCTTCGAAGTGATAATGCAAAAGAATATTTTTCTGCCCCAATCACTGATTATATGTATAGTCATGGCATTCTTCACCAATCCTTCTGTGTTGATACACCTGTTTAAAATAGTGTTGCTGAAAGGAAGAACCGCTATCTCTTAGAAACTGGCCGAGTCTCATGTTTCACTCTTATATCCCTAAATCCTTTTGGGCTGATGCCGTATCTACTGCCTATTTCCTCATCAATCTCATGCCTCAGCTATCCTTAGTAGTGATGTTCCATATTCTATTTTATTTCCCACTACTAAGTTGTTTCCTGTTTATCCAAAAAATTTTGGCAGTGTCAGCTTTGTTTGGGATGTCTGTCCAAGTGTCAGTAAACTTGATCCCAAGTCCTTGAGGTGTGTCTTTCTTGGTTATTCTCTAATTCAAAAAGGTTATCGGTTTCTCCTTATCTTCATCATTATCTTGTGTCCACTTATGTGACTTTCATGAGTCTTCTCCTTTCTTTACATCTTTGTTATTATCTGAGTCTTCCTCTATCATTGATGAGCCTGATGATGTGCTGGTTTATCGTGTCCATATCTCACCAGTACAAGCTGCTCTTCCAGAACCTGATATCATCAATGATGTTGATGTTGCCAATATTCTGGCTTCACCAGTGACTGCTTCACCGATGGATTTAGTTCATGACTCTCATGTTCCTGATCCTGATTCCCCAGATCCTACCATTCCTATCCTTGACTCAATTGCACCTGATTCTACTATTGATTCATCTGAGGAACTGCCTATTGCCCTCCCTAAAGGTTCCCGTTCTATTGTCCTCCCAAAAGATATGTTGATTGTACCTATCCTATCTCTTCCTTTGTATCCTACCAGTGTTTATCCCCTGTTACCTCTTTCCTTATGGCTACCCTTGATTCCATCTCTACCCCTATCACCCTTCACCAAGCCTTGACTTACCCTGGTTAGTGTGCAGAGATGGAAGAAGAACTAATGGCCCTTAAAAAGGCTGGTACATAGACTCTTATTGATTTACCTTATGGGAAGAAGGTTATTAGATGTAAAAGGGTGCTTGCTGTAAAGAGTAAGGCTGATGATTCCTTGGAACGGTTGAAAGCTCATCTTGTTGCCAAAGGGTATGCTCAAACTTATGGAATTGATTATTCTGAGACTTTCTCCCTTGTGGCTAAGCTCATTTCAGTTCATCTTTTTATCTCTTTCGCTGCCACCTATCATTGGGATTTGCATCAGTTGGATATCAAGAATGTTTTTTTGAATAGTGACCTCATTGAGGAAGTTTATATGGAGCAACCATCTGGGTTTAAGTGCAGAAGTAGAATATAGAACAAAGTCACAATCAATACAAGAAATTGTGTGGGTATATCAACTCATAAAGGAAATTGGCAATCGCACGACACTACCTATAAAGCTATGTTGTGACAATACAGCAACACTTCATATAGCATCGAACTCTATGTTCCATGAGCGTACAAAACATATTGAAATCGACTATCATTTTATTTGTGATAAAATCAAAGAGAATGTTCTATCTACAGGGCACATGCGATTGAACAACCAACTTGCAGATCTTCTAACGAAAACCTTAAATGGGATATGGGTTGAGTATCTTTGTAACAAGTTAGGCATGATTAATATATATGCTCCAACTTGAAGGGAAGTGTTAGTGTTAAATGATGTAATTAATAAGCAGTAATCATGTAATAAATAAGTAGTTAGTAGTAGATAATAGTTGGTAGATAGTAGGTGGTAGTAGATAGATAGTTAGTGGATAGTAGGTGGTGGCAAATAGTAAGCTCCCTCTATAAATATTCAAGTAAGTTTTGTAAATGAAATCAATTTGAAACATTTCTCTTCAAATACTATGTCATGGTATCAGAGCCTAAGGCTCTCTAAAATTGTTCAGTCTATTCATCATTTGTTCATCCGGCTCTGCTCATATTTGCTCTATCTATTTTACCTTGCCTACTTCTAGGGGTTATCATGCTCTAATTTCATGCTTCTAGGTGTGGGTTTCCTGTTCTCCTTACTTTGAAACTAGTATTGGCCTTTGACTTGTGAATGTTTAGTATTTTGGTGTGGTTAATGATTATGCTAACTGTTTGGTGTTTCTATTGATTGCTGGTTCATCTCTTGAACATGCTTGCTATCTTGTTTTATTGTAATTCTTTGGTTACTCTTCTACGGGTGATTCTAAAAACTCAGATATGTTGTCTATGTCTGCCAAGATTACTGCTTCACAGTTGAATTGGAAAAATTATAGTAATTGAAATAAAACTATTCTAGTTTATATTCTGGGCATTAAGAAGGAAACCCATTTAACTAAGGATCCTCCTTCTAGTGATGAAACAAAAATATTTGCTTGGACAAGCGAGGATGCTCGAATTTTGTTTCAAATCCTAAACTCTATTAAACCGCAGATTCTATCTTCTATTAGTCATTGCAATACAGTTAAAGAAATTATGACTTATCACTACTACAAATAGATGATTGAATGACACCAATTCATGACCCTTTTGAAAAGATAGTAGTAGAAAATAATGCGGTGGCAAGGTTGTAAATATAGCAGGATGATTCAATGACTAGTTTTCAAAACAAGTCGTTGTAATAATGATTTAATGATAGGTTTAAAAAACAGTTGTTGAATCGTTTATATTCAACAACTGTTTTTTTAAAATAGTCATTGAATCTATTATGTTCAACAATTGGCTTTAAAACCTAGTCATGGTTAATTTTCAATGACTCTTTCTAAGGAAACAATCATTGAAACTCTACCATAAAACCCCATTCCCGTGCCTTTGTTCTGCTCACATTGTGTCATGTCGTGTTGTGAAGAGCTTACATTGTGTTACACCTCCCTGTCTGACCCAAACTTCCCCTCTACCTCTTGCTTGCACATTGCTCTCCAACTACTTCTCTGGCCATCATCCTTGCTCTTTGCTCTTCACCGTCCTCTATCGGTGTGGGTTATGTAGCTACCTTGTTTTCCCTTTTTGGTTCAGGTATGCTATCACCTCTACTCAATCCTCCATTCATCTTGGTTCTACAGCTCCCCTCTCTTACCTCTTCGATTCAGGTTAGCCATACTTTATTTATTTTACTTTCCTTTGATTTCTACTGTATACAACGTGCATTTGTGGTTAGGCTAATTGCTTTGTTTGTCAAATTACTTGCATTCTTTGGTTCAGGTGTGTTATACTCTTATCAATCCTCCATTCATCTTGGTTCTGCAGCTCCCCTCTCTTACCTCTTCGGTTCAGGTTAGCCATACTACATTAATTTTAATTGCCTTTTCTTTCTGCTGCACACAATGTGCATTTGTGGTTAGGTTAATTGCTTGGTTTGTCAAACTGCTTGCATTCTTCAGTAGGTGGTGGTTTGGACATGTTCAACGAAGGCCGTTGAATGCACCGGTGAGGAGGGTGGATCAAGCCGTATAGAGTCCTGTAAAACGAGGTCACGGAAGGCTGAAGTGTACGCTTAATGAATTCATAGAGAGAGACCTTTTGATTAATAATATACCAAAAAATTTGGTTTTTGACAGAGCATATTGGCGTCGTGCGATCCATGTAGCCGACCCCACCTAGTGGGATAAAGGCTTTGTTGTTGTTGTTGTATATTAAAAGGATTTGAATAATACTCAAATTCATAAAAAAAAAGGATTTGAACACTTAAATGGTGTTCAAAACCTTCCACATATTTGTCAACTAGCCACTAAAAGGGCGTAACATACTAAAATCAAAATGCATATAAGATTCTTGCGAAAGTTTTTTTTTCATTGCATTTTCTAAGTAATCCTTTTTCTTGTGACTATAGTGTTCATACCTTGTCAAGGGTGACAATTCAGCCCCTACATGGAATTTCAAGGCATATACCTCAGCACCTATACTTGTTTATGGTATTTTATACTACATGTAGTTGCAAAACTAGTAATAATAGCCTAGATTGTTGAATTGAAGTTTTTTTATCTTCCTTAAATATTCCCAAACTGAGTTCTGTGGTTGCTGTAGAGTCTTTTACAATTATATATCCTGGGTAGACTTGATGGTTATGAACATGCTCTCATGTATGCTAGACCTTTATTTTATTCCTCTACAGTTTTATATTCACACTTTATGGTTTTCTTATCTTCTTGTTTTTTATTATAGTTGATAGTTATTCATTATAGCTAAAACCTTAGGTAGAGTTTATTCTAAGACACTTAAATTGTATAGTAGTTTATAAGAGGCAAAATATATACAACTTCTTATAGCTGCAACCTTGGTTTTCTTATCTTCTTGTTTTTGGGTTCCATGATTTGTATATAGTTTTTAGCTTCTTTGTTTAAATTTTCCAATGCATATAACTTTTTAAGTAGCATAGTGGTAAATTTGAGTAGCATTGCAACTTGTGGGTGGACTGATAGTAGTTTCACTTTGTTACTTGAATTGTTGTATGATATGTTTCCAAAGGATAATGTACTTCCAAATCGTATGTATAAGGCAAAGAAAATAATGTCTATAATGGGTATGGAGTATAAAAAGATACATGCATGCCCTAATAACTGTGTATTGTACAGAAAGGTGTATGAAAGACTAAGTGAGTGTCCGAAATGTTAAACTTTCAGATACAAAGTGAAGAAAGGTGATGGTTATGGTGAAAAGACAAGCAAAAGGGAACCTTTAAAGGTTTTGTGGTATCTTCCAATCATACCACAGTTTAGACTAATGTTTGCTAATGTGAAAGAAGCAAAGAAATTGAGATGGCATTATGAGGAGAGGATATGTGATGGAAAATACCTTCGACAACTAGCTGACTCTCCATAACGGAAGAAACTAGATGAAATATTTCCGGGATTTGGCAATGAGCCAAGAAACCATCGGCTTAGGCTTTGCATCGAAAAAATAAATCCTTATGGCACTCTTAGTAGTACACATAGTGCATGGCCAGTTTTGCTAGTGATTTACAACTTACCTCCCTTGTTGTGTATGAAACGCAGGTATATGATGCTTTCTATGATGATTTTGAGACCAAAACAGCTAGGGAACAATATCGATGTCTACTTGGCACCTTTGATAGATGACTTAAAGATATTGTGGGAGGATGGTGTAGATGTGTTTGATGAATAGAGTTGTTTAAACTATGTGCAATGATTTTCACCATGATTAACAACTTCCACAATCTAATTGATTGATTTATGTTAACATAATCTCCATTGTTGAAAATGCCATATGCAACTTCCCCAATCTAACCAATGATTTCCTATTAGTAATATTTGTTGTTGTAATTGAATTGCTAGTTATTTCATTCAATTGATTGATTTATGTTAACATAATATCCATTTAGTTCACAGATTTTTGGTAATCAAGACCCCTATATAATCGACGACATTAATTTGATTCAAGACCTTTTGTCAGGACATCTTCTACAACAAATAGAGGCTAATGATGTGTAGAGGTTTTATTAAATAATATAGTGGTTTTTTATAATGCTATATAATGTTTGAATATTCGATTACTTTTCCTCATGTTAATATTAACAATATCATATTTATATTAAACTGCATATAGCCAATATTAATGATTTCTTAATGATTATTTTCATGAGCTTGATAGGAGAAAGCTTTGGTTATAATTCTAATATTGAGGCTGGATTTCTTGAGCTCAAGAATGTTGCAGTTTAATGTTTTGGTGCTATGTTTGGGTTGGAAAACTCTTTGGTAATTATACGCTCTATGGTATTCCATATCTTTTAGTATGTTACTTATTCTGCTTCTCTGAATTGCATTTGTTTTGGTGTGTTTCCCAATACATATTTATATTTGAATGATTTTAAGTTCTTTTCTCGATATGTCATGATTTAACTTTGAAGATTCAAAATATAATTGTCTGGATTGTTAGTTTTCAATGGCTGTGGGGAGAAGAAATAATGAGTAAAGTTTAAAAAAAAATTTACAACAATTGTTTTAAATAAATATTCGTTGTTTTGAAGATACAACTACTGTTTTTAAACGGTCGTCTCTTCTTGAACTTTCAATGACACTCACATATACGTCCCCGTGAAAATAGTCATCTAAAGGGCATAAAAAAGGTCGCTAAAAGTGCCTTCTGTAGTAGTGTATCTTGAATTTATGTTTTCTGAAAAAGGGAATATTACTTGGGTTTATGAAGTATGTAAAGGATTTTATCACTCCCAGTAGCAGGGGCATCCATTAAAATACTTCTTCTTGGACTTCAAAAGAATGTAGATGAGATGAAAGTACTTATGTCTCCATAAGTAGATCTTGCAACTCGTGTCAAAAATCTAGAACTTCAAGCTATCATAAATTTCCTTGAAGCTCTTGACCCATCTTATGAGACTATTCATTCACAAATTCTATCAAGTTAGGAGCTTCCATCTCTTGAAGATGTTTTCTCATGGGTTCTACATGCTCATAGTTTGATTCATTCTTCTGTTTACCCAAATATGAGTGCTCTAGCTAAACATAGCCCATTTGAACATAGGAATTATAGGTACAAACAAAGCACTAGTTCTCCTCTAATGAATTCTGGAAGTACTATCTACAATTATTGCAAGGAACCTGGTCACATTAAGAAAAATTATCATAAATTATAGATTAAATAGTAGCATAATTAGCAGCATGGATTTTTTCATATTACCCAAACCCCTGATCTGTTTGATTCTGGTCTGTCATCTGCAGGGGTCCTAACTACAGGAACTGTGCCCTTTGGTCTTGTTACTACTTCCATAAAATAGGTCATTGATTCTGGTCACACCGACCACATGAAAAAACTGATAGCCCTTGAAAGGGTTGGTACCTGGACTTTTGTTGATTTACCTATGGGAAGAAGGCTGTCGGATATAAATGGGTGTTTGTTGTTAAGACTAAGATTGATGGTTCCTTGTAATAGTTGAAAGCTCGACTTATTGCTAAAGGGTATGCTCAAACTTATGGAATTAATTATTCTGAGACTTTCTCCCGTATGTCTAAGCTCACTTCAGTTTATCTTCTTTTCTCTATGGCTACCACCTATCATAGGGATTTACATCAGTTTGGTGTTAAGAATTCATTTTTGAATGATGACCTCCTCGAGGAAGTTTATATGGAGCAACCATATAGGTTTGTTGCTCAGAGGGAGAATGTGAAGTGTGCTACCTCTAAAAGTCATTGTATGGTTTGAAGCAAAGTCCCCATGCCTTGTTCGATAGATTTTATGGTGTGGTCAAGAAGTTTGGGTTAACTTAAAGCAAGTGTGATTACTTTGTATTCTACCAGCAGTCCGATGCAGGCATGATTCTTCTAGTAGTATATGTTGATGATATTGTGATTAGTAGGAGTAACTTATCCGGAATCTCAAAAATTAAAGTCTTCATTAACTCTTACTTCCAGACAGAAGACTTCGGACTCTTAAAGTACTTCCTTGGTATTGAGGTTTTGAGAACCAAGAAGGGCATCCTTTTGACTAAGAGGAAGTATGTTCTTGATCTCTTAAAGGAGGCTAGAAAGCTTGATGCTGCACTAAGTAGTATTCCCATGATAACGAATATGTTATTGGATCTTAATGATACCATGTTTGATGAGATTCCTGATGATTTGAAGAAGATTGATCTAGAGAAACTGAAGCTGTTTGTATATACTGAGAGATATATATGCCTTCTTGGGAAGTTGAATTATCTGACAGTAACTCATCCTGATATAACCTTCTCAGTCAGTGTACTCAGCCAATTCATGGCATTTCCAACAGTGGCACAATGGGAAGCCTTAAAGCATATCCTGTATTATTTGAAAGGTTCTCCAAGTAGTGGCATTTTCTATACAGATTATGGGTAGACTAAAGCCGAGTTCTTCTGTGATGTGGATCATGCAAGATCTAAGGCCACAAGATGGTCTACTACGAGTTACTATGTGTTTGTTGGCAGAAACTTGATATGTTAGAGAAGTAAGAAGCAAAGTATTATGTCGAAATCAAGTGCAAAAGCAGAATACAGAGCCACATCACAATCAATACAAGAAATTGTGTAGGTATTTCCACTCATAAAAGATTTGGCAACCGCAAGACATTGTCTGCAAAACTATGGTTTGACAATAAAACAGCACCTCATATAGCATCAAACTCTGTGTTCTATGAGCGTACAAAACATATTGAAATTGATTGTCATTTTATTTGTGATAAAATCAAAGAGAATGTTGTATCTATAAGGCACTTGCGATTCAACGACCAACTTGTAGATCTTCTAATGAAAGCCTTAAATGGGACACGGGTTGAGTATCCTTGTAATAAGTTAGGCATGATTAATATATATGCTCCAACTTGAGGGGGAGTATTAGTATTAAATGATGTAATTAATAAGTGTAATGATGTAATTAATAAGTAGTTGGTGGATAATAGGTGGTGGTAGATAGTAGTTGGTGGATAATAGGTGGTGGTAGATAGATAGTTGGTGGATAGTAGGTGGTGGTAGATAGTAGTTGATGGATAGTAGGTAGTGGTAGATAGTAAGCTCCCTCAATAAATAATTTAGTAAGTTTTGTAAATAAAATCAATTAGAAACATTTCTCATCAAATACTTTGTCAAGGATATATGATGCACATGAAAAAAAGGTTTCAGGCTATTGGACACATGTTAACTTTGTTTTTGGCTTATTAATTGTATTTCATTAATTACACGCATGGCATTGGATTTGGTTGTCAAGTTTTTATGGCTAATCATTTTGATGCATTATTATTGTTGCTTTGTTATGACCCTTTGACACTTCTCTTTCAATATCGGTATTCTGGCTGTGTTTGGTCACTTAGATAGCAATTATAAAGATAAACTCTGAGAACTATATCATTATAGACAAAGGTTACAACTCTTTCCCAACTAGCACTCTTGGAACTACTTACTCCAAGGCTCTTCAGGTAATAAGAAAAAGGTCCCAAAATAAGTGAACATCTTGTTCTGGCACAAAAAATGACAATAGGTTCATACTGCTCACTGGTTGTGGAACTGTTTAGTGATTGCATTCCTTCATTGGAATTTCATAGTAATTTTTCCACATAATAATCATATTTATTTTAATTAGTATTTATCTAAATGTATAATTCTTGTCTATTTTAATATAAAAAAATTAATTTAAAGTTTAATTTCTTGAGGTTAATTTAATGCTTCCTCCAATCCTAAACAAAAGACCTAGTTGACTTTTTTGGAAAGATTAAAAAAGCTAAATAAGTTACTTTTATATGATATGTTGTATATTGTTATATTTTATATCATTTTATACGTCAAGTAAATTAGCTTGATGAAAAATGAAAAATATAAATACTTTAAAGTAGTTTATTTAGCTTCCTTAATCTCTTCAAAAAATCAAATGGGTCTTATGTTTACGACTAGAGTAGTATAAATTTTTTAAATGGGCACAATCAATCTAAATAACTTGTCACATCATCATCTTTATACTCATAACCTCTCTTTGTATCTCTTTAAATATATATATATATATATATATATATCATATTGTACATTTGTCAATATTTAACAATGTTCAGTGATTCAACCAAAGAACTGATATATGAGTAACTAATAATTTGTTTTTAGGGATATTGATGAAACGACCTGTATGTGAAGCCAAGGAAGAGAATAAATGAGATAATTAGCGATTTAATTAGGAAGTGAAAAGAGGAAAAGCTAATAGAGAATGGTCTTTTGGGGCACATGTTGAATTACAAGGACGAAAAGGGCCAAGCTCTAAGTGATGATCAAATTGCTGATTACATAATTGGAGTAATATTTGCAGCTCATGGCATAACAGCCAGTGTCCTCACATGGCTCCTCAGATATCTTCACGATGACAAGAAGCCTCTTGAAGCCGTTAAGGTAATAATATATAAAGAGATTTGTCAAATCCAAGTAGGCCAAATTATGTTTGAATATGCTCGCTCTGTCCCTAAATATAATATCCTAATCCACTTTGTCTCCTAAATTTATAATTTTTCACCAAAGTATACTACTAAACACAGCAAATTAGCATGAAATTTAGTGATAGAATTTTCATCGCTGATCAGTTTTGCAATAGATTAGCAAACGAATTAGATTAGCAATGGAGTGTTTTCACTAAATTTTGTGACTAATTTCTTGTTCTTTTTTATTGGTACCCTTATTGATTGTACATATTAAGGAGATTCCCATGAAAAGGTAGTTTTAATGCACATGATTAAAGAGGATAGTTTAGGGAAAAGATCACACATTTGTTATAAATAGCTAACTTAACTAATTTTCTTGATATTCCCAACTTTGAATTTGAGGGGTTTTCACCTCTTGTTAGTGTATCTCTTCTTCTTGCTCTGACCAGCCAACAGTATCTGCTTGATCAGCTTTATCTGCTCCATGGTTTGATCGACTATATCCGGCCCATACATTTGTCTCTCAAATAGCTTTGTCTAGCATAAGGGTGACATGACATTTCCTTCCATATAATGCTTCATAGGGAGCCATTTGAATACTCAAATGGTAACTATTGTTGTATGCGAATTCCGCCAAGGGAAGAAATTGATCCCAATTGCCTTTGAAATCTATTACGCATGCCCTGAGCATATCCTCTAGTATCTGGATTGTTCTATTAGTTTGCCCATCTGTATGAGGATGATAAGCCATACTGAATCGGATGATAAACATTACATAAAACTTGAATATTAAATTCTAAAACATAAATATACAACCAAAAGATGCATGAAAATGAAGAAAATCTAGCCATTCCTTTAGGAGGTAAAACCTTCCATGTAGGTGGCAACCTATACCATCCATAAAGGAGGACTACTAAAGGCTTCCATGTAGGAGGCATACAGGAATTAAATACAATTCATAAAATTAACTCAGGATGGTGTATGTGGACAAGAGAGTAAAGTAATGGATATGAAAATGGTGTGTGTTAAATGTTAGGGAGAGGATGGCTATATATAGGGAACAATGGAGTATGATAGATGAAGTGGTAGGTAAAAAGGAAGATGAGGTGATAGATAAAGTAGTAGGTTAAAAAGGAAGATGGAATGGTAGATGATTTCCGCTCTCAAATTCCCAGCAAAATCAGAAATCATTGAAGATAGAACTGGGTTTTGGTCTCAACATAAAATTTGTAGATCTCTTAGCTTTTTATCCATATATAGAACATCCTAATCCGACATCTAAAGCTCCAGATATTGCCTGAAAATTTAAAAAGGATCGGATTTAGTATTTTTTCAAGATATTATATTTTATGCCCAAATCATTAGTTATTTATTAATTACACCAAAATTTATTAAATTTGGCTCAAATATCATCCACAAAATCATCATATAAGGGAAAATAAATATGAAAATATTTTACTTATCATGCTATTTTTGAGAATCAATCCACTCTTACCCAGATTGCATCATGATTTCAAACCTTAGGTAATTTTGTCAAGAAATCTATGGTGGAGCTCTCCCATTTCCACTCAGGAATTGCAGGATTTTGCAGAAGTCTTGATGGTTATTGATGCTCAGTTTTCACTTTCTGGCAACGACCAATGAACCTTGTCGCATCTCTCTTTATGCCTGGCCACCAATATGTGGACTTCAGATTGTGGTACACCTTGGTTGCTCCTGGGTGTAAAGTATATTTACTATTATGCACCTCTTCTAGGATTTGCTTCTTCCACTCCATTTGCGGTGGAACGTATATTCACTTCTTGTATCTGACTAGCCCACTCACTGACAAGTCATGTTATAGAGTCTCTCCCTTTGCTATCATATCTCTAATAGACTAGACACGTCTATCCTTCATCCGAGCTTCTTATATATCTGCTTTTAGGTTATTCTCTGCTTGACTGATATGGCTACTATTGATCATAATTTGATTCTACAAGTTGAGATCTCTAAAGTTCTCAATTAGCCTTTGCTCATAAATCATAAGGACTGCTACCTGCACTACTTTGTGACTCAATGCATCTGCTACTACATTAGCTTGCCTAGATGATACCTCATATAATATCCCAAAATTTAATAAAAGGCCTATATATTTTTCAGGAAAAAAAATTCAGGAACAATAATTAAATAATAAGTCAAATTATAGACACTGAAATTTAAGGAATCTTAAATTAGATAAAAGGAAAAATTAGTGCCTAGTGTATGTAGTTAATAGGATAAAATTATACCTAATATATATATATATATATATATATATTAAAACACACCAACACACATACACATCCTACATCTTCACTTTTATTTTGGAGCACCAAAAGTTAACACATCCACTCCTCTCTCATTATTAGCTAGACACATGTAATACACACATACTTACACCTACATCTTCATGATTCACGTAGAAGCACTCATCTCACTTTCTTTAAGCATATAACCCTACACTTCATGCACTCCCTCACTCTCCATCGCTTCAAATCAGTAAAGAAGAGAGAGCTTTAGAAAGAAAGAAAACAAAGTTAAGAAAGGGAGAGAGACGTGAGTGAAGGAGGTGAACAGAGGAAAAAATGATCAAAGAAGAGGAAGAAGGAAGTGTTAAACCTTACATGCAACACCATAAACATGTATAGGTGAGTCTCCTACACATTTATCTTCATTATTGGAGTTGAGAAACGTCACCGAAAAATTCTGTCAACCAAAAAATGTAAAACCAGTGATTGTGTGACAATTTTGGAGTAAATTTTGGGGTTCTTTTTTTTTTTCTGAAATTTGATCATTAATCTCAGAACATATGTGTAGGAGAGTATAGAGTTGAAATTCATGAGGTTTAGAGCATAAATTCATGGATCATGTTAGCTTTCTTTACCCTATTTTGCTGTCCAAAAAATAGAGTAGTTACCTGAAACTTCAGAAGCTTAAACAGCAGTTATAGATGGATTTTTTGACTGGGTCTTTTTGTATAGATAGTTTAGGATGTGTAGTTGATTATAGAATCAAGAAAGGTACAATTTTAAGTGAAAATGAATGAGATCTTGATTTTTGAAATCTAACTGTCAAAACTGATATTTGTGGGAGTCAATAAGCTTCATGTTGATTTTTGACCATCCAAATCTTATCTAAAACTTATGAAATCTTACGTGAATATATTAGACATTCATAGATTTAAAATGAATCCCAGAATGTATCATTTGAGTACCTATAGAGAGAGTTATGATTTTTAAAAATTTAAGTCTGAAACAATCGAAATTTTGGAACATTTTCTGGACCAGTTATGATTTTCAATAATTCTGGAGAAATTTAGCTTGTAATTTGAAGTAAATAATAATTTTAGCTTCAATTATACTTAATTAGAGTCACATAGGACTTGGAATCACCACATTTATATTTTTGTAGAATTATTTATGATTTTTTGAAGTTAAGCTCTATTTCTGGAATGCAATCTGGAACAGTAGTAGTTGGCCAAATTTCTGGGTAAAATGTGTAATTAGTAATTATCTTTGGATATTTTTCCATGAAATTAAATTTACAGATCTTCATTTAGGCTTTGGAATCGGTCAATTTGGAATTTTCTAGAATTAGTTATGAATTTTCAAATTAGAATGAAAATTTGTCAGTTTCTAGAAAATTGTGAAACTGTTGTTTGGCAGTGATTTTTCAAAAACCAAATTCAAAAATGGATTCCTTGGGCGAAAATATGTTAGAATAGCCAAAGTCAAAATTTCTGGGAAAGTATAATCGGGCCGAGTACGGTGAGGCCAGGACCGGGTCCTAGGGGCATTTTGATAATTTTTCAATATAAACTAATATAACCACCAAAAATACTATAGAAGTATCTAAAGTGGTACATGAATGGGTTTTAACCTAATTCTTATACATTTAGAATTTTATGACCTAATTGGTAGTCCGAGCCATTACACATAGTTCGAGGAATTATTATCGAGTAACAAAAGGACAAAAGGTAGTAACTTTTCTTACATGTACCATGTGATTATTATTTGTTTTAGTATGCCATTCTTTGTAACATGAGCATAGGGTCTTGGACACACATATTAGCCTAGTTATGGTCAGGGACCCAACGGAGGCGCAAAGTTCAGCCAGGGTTGCAAACAGTCGTTTAGCCTTGGATAGTGTGCACACAACACGAGTTAGTATTTTTACACGATATGGTGTATTGCATATTTATTTTCACATTTTATATGTCAGAAAAGCGTGTTACTACTAAGATTCGCTCAAATATTACTCTTTTACTATACTTGAAAACATTCCAGTAGAAGCTAGTGGCTCGAAGGGAAAGATAGGGGCTACCGGTGTATAAAGTTTCAGTGAATACCAGAACTATTGTGGTTATTTGTATTTATACTTTTGATTTATTTTGAACACTCTGTACATTTGTATATATTTTTCAAACCCTATGGGGATTCTCCTGTATTATAAATAAATACGTAATGTCAGTATGTTTCCGCTATTTTTATATGCCTTATAGAACTATGTGCTTAATACTCTATGAATATCAAAATGTTAAGGGGTTTGACATTTTTAGTATAAGAGCATGTGGTTCTGGCAATATCAGAATAGTATATTGATATATGGCTATGTGAAATTTTATAGTGAAACATAAAGATGGCGAGACTAAGAGATGGACCAAGAGGTA
This sequence comes from Inga laurina, assembly GCA_963855925.1. Lineage (NCBI taxonomy): Eukaryota > Viridiplantae > Streptophyta > Magnoliopsida > Fabales > Fabaceae > Inga > Inga laurina. Next base: position 59,187,672 of record OY979701.1, read on the forward strand.
GAGGCCGAAGTGGAGGTAGAACTAGGGGTCAACATGGAAACAATAATGAAGAACTAGGCGCTAGACCTAACCCGATGCAGCAACTATTGGGTATGATGATGACGCAACATAATATGTTGAATTAATTATGAAATGAGCTAAGGGAGGTGTAATAAAAACAAAATGCAGCTGTGGAACCATAAAATAACACTGGTAGACAAGGCAGTGGTCTTGTGCAACATCCAGAATCTAATCTAGAAGTTCCTGTAGGCCTTGTTTGTTGAAGTTAAAAGCATGCAAACCTAGGTAACTAAATTTAACAAATACCAGCCAACTATTTTTTGAGGGAAGATCGATTCCCAAGCTGTTAAAGATTGGTTGTCCTATCTTGAAAAGATTTTTGAAATACTGAAGTGCCTAAATGATATAAAGGCATAATTGGCAATCTATAAACTGGAAGGAGATGCTGACAAATGGTGGGCAAGCACCAAGTTAATTCTATAGGCTCAAAATATTCCTGTGACATGGGAAGTGTTTCAAGAAAAGTTTAATAAGATGTATTTCTCTTAGTCAGTGAGATTGGCCAAAGAGACAGAATTTCTGATGATACATCAGGGTGAAATGGAGAGTTTTGACAAATACTTGGCTCGATATATTCGACTTTGTTGATACTCCTCATATTTGAAATATCATGATGATGAAGAGTGGAGTTCTAGTATGATGATACAAGGTTTAAAGCTAGAGCTGAAGGAGAAACTCGTCTCTAGATATTTCAAGGGATTCAATAAGATAGTTGAACAGTGCCGGATTATAAAGTACAATTTGTTGGAGCTGCACACCCATAAAAATGTTAGTAATAAGAACACATCTAGCGATAGCAACTTTTAACAGAAGCATAGATATCAGGGTGGTTCTTTTAGTGGGAGCAGTACAAAGCCAAACCAGTTTGATAGCCAAGGTAACTAAAGACCCTCTGGAAACAGAATATGCAAATACTGTGGCAGGCCTTACCTTCCTAGTCAGACATGTAGTTAAGCAAAATAGGTGCCAGTGCCAGTAGGGCAGATTATTTGTTATAATTGCCATAAACCAGGACATTTTCGCTTAGGATTGTCAATAGCGGCAAGAGCCCAGAGAGCCTAGACAACAAGCGTAAGGCAAAGTGTTTGCTTTAATGAAGGAAGAAGCCCATAAATCACTTGAGCTGATTCGAGGTACGATTTCTCTTAATGGTAATTTGGTATTGGTACAAGCATTGTTTGATTCAGGAGCAGTCATTCATTCATTGCATACGATTGTGTCAGACGGCTAGGCCTGAGTACGTATCGGTTATCATATGATCTGACGACCTTTACGCCTACGGGTAATGGGTTCATTACAACTGAGGTTTGCTTAAATTGCATCATAAATGTAGAGGGACACAAGTGTATAATATATATGATTTGCTCACCATTGAGAAGGCTAGAAGTAATTCTTAGGATTGATTGGCTGATCGTAAACAATGTTTTGCTAGATTGTTTAAATAGAAGAGTCATTTATCCGAATCTATTATCAAAGGCTAAAGCAGAAATCAACCTAAACTTTCTCTCCACAGCTGAGGTCGAGAGATGCTTACATAAAGGTTGTCAGGGATACAACATGTTTTTCTCTATGCAATCAGAGTCTAGAACAACATTAGAAAGTATCCCTATAGTAAACGAATTTTCTGACGTGTTTCTAGAGGATATCTGTGGATTATCCCTAGATAAGGAAGTAGAGTTTACAATTGAGACCAGGCCTGGAGCAGAATCGATATCTAAAGCCTCATATAGAATGCTGCCAAGCGAGATGGTAGAGTTAAAGAAGCAGATTAAGGAGTTGCTAGAGAAAGGGTTTATCAGACCCAGTGTTTTATCATGGGGAGCCCCAATACTCTTTGTTAAGAAGAAAGACAGAAGCCTACAACTCTGTGTTGATTACAGGAACTTAAACAAGGTGACTATTAAAAACAAGTATTCACTTCCTAGAATCGATGATTTGCTATAGCAACTATTGGGTGCCTGTGTCTTCTTAAAGATTGATATGAGATCTGGGATACGCAGTCAATATGCTAACAAACAAATAGAAACTGATTACTATTGGTTATTCAATCACATGCAAATATTTACACATACGCATGTACACTTACCTATTGAACATTCACAACATTTCAGGCTGGTTTTCTGGAAGACCTCCAATTAGAGGATCTACATAGTAAATACAAGTACCTTAAGGTTCCGCTAGATTGATAACTATCAATATCCAGTGTAACCTAAAATATTTTAAAAACTATGTTTCAACAATCATGTCATAATAAAAGTTAAACAATAAAAAAATTGCACCACTAATAACCTACCCCGCATTGTATGGCACTAGAAATAGCATAGCTAGTGTCGTTTTCTTTCTAGAGTAATCTTTCAGATCATTAGATTGTGCATATATATCTACTTTGCCCCAGAGTTGGTCAATGAGATTAGGGTTGACAAATACGAATTGGACCTTGTATGTATCCATTAAGAAGTCATGGTACAAATACCTAGTATAGAACAAACAGTGTCATGTAAAAAAAAATGCAACAAGAAATAATAATAACAGTGATAAACAATTATGGTAAAGTACCTGATCCAGATGTTGATAGCCGAAGCACTAACCCATCCACAATTACATGTTAGATCCCAAGTTTTGATGATAACAAAAAGACAATTGTATGCAAATCATGTTTTTATAAGATTAAGAAAAGATTACAAAGTTACCAAATGCATATAGGAATGTTTTCTGGTATCTGCTGTCAAATTGAACTGGAGTGCTCGAGCATGAGCTTTGCACTCGAGCATAGATTCCTTCTGTGCTCGAGCAGGTGCGAGTGAAAGCCAGAAAGTGTTCACCCGAGAGGCATGCCACAGTTATGTTCACTGATTCACTCGAGCACATACGAGTAAAGGTCCGCGAGTGCTTGGCTGAGAGCAAGTATTATCAATTCTTCCTTGATGCACTCGAGCAGGAACATCGATGCTCGAGCATGAACATTCAGTACTCGAGCAAGAGACTACGAGTGTTTGGCCGAGAGTCAAGAAGTTCATAAGAGAGCAAGTGTGCTCGAGCACAACCTCATTTGCTCGAGTGACACATCAGCACTTGCGAGTGAAAATTCTATCCCTCTCTAAATCTGATGCGAGTGCTTGTTTAAAAGGTATATTACTTGATAATATTCTTCTCACTCGAGCAGGAGTCTGTGTGCTCGAGTGAGGGCCCACATCACCTGCGAGTGATAAATTTATCTCTCTCAAATCCTGATGCGAGTGTTGGTATTGAGAGCATATTCCTTCAGAATATGCGTCTCACTCGAGTAGGAGTATGTGTGCTCGAGTGAGGGACCACATCACCCGCGAGTACAAAATCTCACTCTTGCTAATTTGATATGCGAGTGATGACCCGAGAAGACACTTCCAGTGGAAAATGCAAGATCACTCGAGCAGGAGGAGTTGTGCTCGAGTGAGACCCCACATCACTCGCGAGTGAGAATTCTGTCTCTCTGAAATCCTTTACAAGCACAACCCGATAACTGAAGCACAAAGAGGAAAATAGGAAGATCACTCGAGTGAGCCTTTCATGCTCGAGTGTTGCTCTGCCAGATCACCAAAAATGTCAAGTCTAATAACGTTCAATCCAAATATGGTTTATTGTTATTTATTCATATCATCATTACTTATTATCATTGCTTAACATCATTTTGAATGTATTATAAGTGTGATGCAGGAAGATGAACGTTTGAAATTTATTGTTACGGAGAAAGTCAAATAACGGCAGACATAATCATTACAAGCTCACACGTACCTACCGCATTCAGATTATTCAAACTTGCGCTTGTCTTTCAATAGTTACAAAAGTCCCGCTCCTCAAACGATGATTTCCCAAACGGGCAAAAACTAAAGCAACTATATATACAGAGATTCAGAGATAGTCAACAACAACAACAAAGCACAAGAATTTACAAGCTTATACATGAGTCTCTGCTATTCATCATTTTCTCTGTATACACATTGATCTTCAGTGTTTATTCATTTGCTCTATAAGAGAGTCCTCATATAATTCAAATTCTATATTTATTTGATCTCAAGGTATTGGGACCTTGAGAGGGTAGATTTCCTTACGAGAGAAGCAGTTGAGAGAATTCCTTGTTGTACCTTCCACTCATAAGCCTTATAAGATACAAGCAGAAGAGAACGTTGCTGCTCGTAAGACTTACAGTGGTGTAAGCAGGAGAGAACGTTGCTGCTTATAAGTCTTGTATACATAAGCAAGTGAGAAGGGTCATAGGTTGTTCAAGGACGATTGTTGTTTTGTGGCGTTCTGAGAGCCCATTGAATCTTGGAGATATAGTGAAAATCTCAGTAGGTCTTGATCTCTGAGGACTGGACATAGGCCTGGTTGTTAGGCCAAACCAGTATAACTCTTTGTGTTCAAATCTTCTCAACTCTACTCTATCTACTATATTTTTTATATCACCACATCAAGCAAAAAATTTATAACATCACCCAATTCACCCCCCTCTTGGGTGAAGCTTGCCTCTTACATTACATATGTCGTGCAAGACATCACCATTAACATGATCAACTAGTCCGCTAACACTGTAGATATGTCTATCAAAATGTATTTCCAGTCCTCCTTCACATATCAATTTTGGTGTAATCGATACTAATTGATCATGATATGAGGTCAGTCTTCTTTTGCTTTGGTGGCTAGCCGATGCTTTCGACTTGGGTTGTGTTGTCGAACACTTTGAAATCTTACTATAAAGTTGGATTTGTTTTTCTCTAGATTGTCCATCCTATAAAAATCAGAAAATTAAATCATCGTTTTAGATGGAAATACAAAGGAAAGTGCAAGGAATTGTAAATGAATAACCTTTTCATATGGCTCGATAAGACCTATTAGCCAAGCAACATAGCCACCTACAACATCTTTCACCATTATTTGCTCATCCTGAGACAGGATCATTTGTGCAGACGCCAACCCTTACTCGGATTGTGTTGTCGGGCAATGATGAATTGTACAACGTGTCCTGATTAGTATTGTAGGTAGTAATCACTACAACCGCGTGCTTGGAAGCTTGATCGACATATAACTTGCATTGAAATTCACCTTATAGAAAATAGAGCTAATATATTAAAGTTCACTAAATTATAATGTAACATAAAGTTAAGTAGAGAAGAAATTAATTACCAAAGGAAAAGGGATTTTAGGCATGGAAGTGCAACTATCTCTAACTCTTGGGATCTCACAAAGAGGAATATTTTTTGTTGGCCTATTTTGCACCAATTGTTCTATTTGCATTCTTAATAGCACATTTTGTTCTTGCATCAAATGCATTTGTTCTAAGAATTGTTCTTACCATTGTTCCTTGTAGCGCATTTGTTCGTAAAGTTCTTGCATTTGATGCTTGAAACTAGTCATCTCCTTCCGCAGTTAGGAAACGTCACTTTTATTGGGGCACTTCTAATGTTCAAAGTATGTTGATTGCATGGCTACAAAACCAATACCCGGTATATGACCATCATACTTAGGTATACCTAGTGCTCTGCTCAACAAATCATCTCGACCAATATAGTAGCTAATATAGGATCCTCCTGTGTCATTAGTCGCTATCACAAAAAGAATGACAACAATAGTAATTATTATAAATCAAATTCATTTAAGTAAAAATAATTATTTATTGTACACATAATCCAATACTTACACGATATTCGGCTACTCTTCTTGCTTCTTTACTATGACTTCACCTTTCTTATTTGTGCAACCGACTACCTACAGATCATGTTGTGGCACCTGTGTAATATATGAACTTGATTCTTCTATCTGCACATCAAAGTTAGTTAAAGCAAGTTAAATGATATTCATCTAATTTATCTATATATGAAATAATCATTATTTCTTACCATTTTTTTTCTGACTATGCATATGAAACAGGTCCTTGTGTGTACCAGTAGGGCATGTTGGTCGCGTTAGCATGATTTTTCTTGCTCAAGTCCTGTTTAGATCAAAATGATTCATATCAATATATAAATGTTAATTACAAGTAATAGGGAAAGTCAAACATATTATATTACCAGGAATTCCTGAGTTTTATGTGTTATGATAAACTCATCCCACATTTCTTGAGTGATGATTCCTTTGTACAATGTTGGCGTGTAGTAATGATAATCTCATTATCATCCCTGAAGAAGAATTTCACAAGATCAGAGCAAAACTTTCTCATACATTTACCGGCTTTTCATAGGACAAAGTTCTTCTGTTGATCATCAACAATAAAAATGGTCTGTAACAATAAAAAAATAATTTGTTACATTGAAATTAAGTGACACAAAACAAACTGAACAATAAACTAAGTAATGTGTTACCTGTTCTACTCCATCCCAGATTTCATCCTCATAACGCTGCTTCACCCATCTCCAGTCTTGAATTGTAATAGGGACTTTGTCTCGAACTGTAGTCCCAATCAAGTTATTTAATGAGGTACTATTCTCGCTGATTGGGTTTCCCTTTTCATTCCACTTTAGTTGTAACTTGATTCCCTTACTTCTCAATTTGATCAACCTCGCCATAATGGTCATGCCAGGGGTTATCCTTAAGAAACACATGATTCCCAACTTCAAATTCTAGAGGTCTTCTTCTTCTATTAGCATAGCCTTTCTACCTACTCTGCACTGTTATAAGCCTCTTTTGATAATCTTAATCTGCTCTATAGTTTAATCTACTAGATCTGGCCTATATAACTTTCTCTCCATCAATTCCGTCTAGTAGAGAGGTGATTGGCACTTCCTTCTATACAGTGCTTGAAAGGAAGCCATTTGGATACTCGCATAATAGCTATTGTTGTAGGCGAACTCAGTTAGTGGAAGGAAATGATCCCCACTTCCCTTGAAGTCTATTATACATGCTTACCGCATATGTTCTAGCGTCTGTATGGTTCTTTCTATTTGTCCATCCATTTAAGGATGATAAGGCATATTGAATTTCAATTTTGTACCTAGAGCTTTATGTAGAGCTTTCCAAAATCTTGATGTAAAATAGGGATCTCGATTTGAAATAATGCTCTTTGATGTGCCATAGAGTCTGATCATCTCCCTTATGTATATCTCTGCTAGTTTCTCAAGAGAACTACTTGTATTAATGAGGATGAAGTGTGTCGACTTTGAGAATTGATCGACAATTACCCAAATTGCATTATGATTTCTGATTCTTGTTAACCCCACACCAGATCCATGGTGACATTTCCCACTTTTACTCAGGAATTTTTTGTAGTTATAAAAGTCCTGGTGGCCATTGATGTTCAATCTTCACTTTCTGACAAGTAAGACATCGGGCTACATATTTGGTCATGTCACTTTTTAATCCTAGCCTACAATATACAAACTTCAAGTTGTGGTACATCTTATCACTCCTGGATGGGGAGTATACTTGCTCTTATGCACCTCATGCAGGATTTTCCACCTTAGATCAGCCTTTGGTGGAAATATATGCGCTTCTTGTATTTGACAAATCTACTTGGCGAAAGATCATGTTCCTAAGTTTCCTTTTTACTAAATCATTTCTTGGATAGACTTTGTTCACCCATACTGCATCTTAGCTTCTTCAATTTTTGCTCTCAGATCACTTTCCTTGTGGCTAACACTATAACTAGCAAGGAGTACTTTATTCAGTATATTCATATTCTGGAATACTTGGTTGGACAAGTTCAAATCTTTGAATTCTTCCAACAACTTCTGTTCTTATACCATCATGACTGCCACTTCCACCGCCTTTCTACTAGAGTATTAGCAACAACATTTGCTTTCCTTGGATGATATTTGATCTCCAAGTTGTAATATTTTAGTAACTCCATCCATCTTTGTTGTCTCATATTCAGTTCTTTTTTATCATGTAAGTACTTGAGGCTCTCTTGGTCATAAAACAACTCTACAGTAGTACCATAGAGGTAGTGTCGCTATATTTTCAGCATAAACATGACTGCCGCAAGCTCTAAATCATGAGTGCACTACTACAGAATATAGATTCTACTACCCTCAAGGACATCCGTTTTTAAAAAAGGGAAGTAAAAAAGTAAGGCGGTAGCATTTTTGTAATTATGGGTGAGAACTCAATAGCTTTAGGCATCCCCAATTCAAATAAGGACGTCTAAAGTGTGACTTTAGAGACTTTAGACATCCCTAATTAAATTGCGAACGTCTAAAGTAAAAAATGGTATCAGAGCAAAAAGGGGAAGTGGAAATGTATTAGATACTTTGAAGTTCTGGAAAATGTATAAAGCTAGTATAAATATTACTGGAAAAGTATGCTCTGTGGTCATAACCTTGCTTGATCTTCTACATCAGAAACATGTTAACATAAAGCTAAGTATTTGCTTAATATTATTATTATCTTATAGCACATAAGTTAGTTGTTCTTATAATAGCATATAAACTTTGTCCGTCTTTTCTAGGGCTATGGCAGTAAGTCCCGATGGATATGGTGGGTAAGTCCAGACACCTATTGTTTGAAGATTAATATGATATTAGAGTTCAATGTTTAAGACGTTGGCTAAGTGATAATAATATTTGCAGATTTTTATCTTGATGAGAACATACAAGGTAATATTTATAATAGCTCTATAAATAACCCAAAAACATCATCTTATCTAGCACAATTCTATGAAACCTGACGGTAATAATATCAGTGTAAGGGAATAAATTTTTTAATCATTTTCAGATCTTTCTCTTTTCGCTCCAACTCCTCTCATTCTTCTTATACTCCTTGTTCATCTTCTAATTCTAGTGTTTTACTAAACAAAATTCAAGGGAAATCTTCCTTACAAAATAATATTTTCAACAATGAAATTCATTTTGAAGATATTGACCAAAATTTTAGTGATTGGACTATTCCAGTCATTAACCAAAATGATTTATACAAACCTGAGGATTACATAATTAGAACAGTTGAAGGAACTATTCCTCTAAAATCAGGGCCAACTAACATGTGTCTATTATCAGAAAAATCAATTTTAAAACACCAAAAGAAATACAAATTTATACACATTGGATGTGTCGAGATTGCAATTAAACCCTTAGTCAAAGTAGGTTTAGATGTCTCCACTTTGGTCTGCGTTTGAGATGGAAGACATGAAATCTTCTTTGAATCAATCTACAGAATGGTTGGAGCAACTCTTCATGATGGACCAATCTACTTCAATTATTTCCCAAATATTACGGCTTCTCTTCATGATGATCCTATCATCGACGTTTTGAAACTAAGCCTCAAATTACATAGGTTTAATATGAAACCTGGAGTTTCACCAAATGCTTTAATTTGTAGGATTCAATATAAAGTCATGAATTCTTCTACGTCGAATGTTAAAATGTTTAACCAAGGTAAAGAAACATGTTTGTTCCTAACAGATGCTACTGAGCAAATGTTACAGTTTCAAAAACAATAAAATGGGAAGAAGTTACTCTTCCCGATGATTGGGATTTAGTTAAAATTGCCCTAGTCATCCCAAAACCTGCACCTGATTCTTACAGAATTAGGAAAAATTAAAATGGAGATGTTAGAATCACTTTTGATTGAAGAAGATCATTTAGTGTTTCTAGAACACCTTCTATTCAGGAAAGCTATAAGATTGCTCTAGAACAACATTGTAGCCATTCTTCTAGTTCTTCTGTCAAAGAACCAGTAATTTCACCATCTGTTATGCAAGGTCTAAATAAGTCGGCCAGTGTCATAAGACCTGTCTACCAAAATCCTGAAGATGAACAACTCAAACTTGCCAATCTCCAACATATTCCGATATGAATTTCATAGAGAAACAATTTGAATTAGACAAGAAACTTTTACAAAAAGATTTATATTCTAATGAAAATACTAAAAGACAATAATGGTTTTTCACAAAATATAAGACCAAAGAATTGCGAAATCCAATTCAAGAAAGGGTTTATAAAATGCTTAGAAAGTATAAACTCTATATCCTGTTCTTTTTATGGTTTGATGCCTATGTAGAAGAACAAGGTATAAAGGATTATCCTTTCAAGCCATTCGAAGGGGTTAACACCTCTTGGATTTTAAAAAATGAAGACACAGGTGAATATGATCTTTCACAAAAACAATCTTACCAAATTCTTAGAATTAAAATTGGTGAAGCCACAGTTATAGCTTTTCCTTTCAAAAATAAGGATCCTAAAACAGAAACAAATTTAAAAGATATTCAACAAATCATTGAACAAAATAATTATACAAATTCTTATCTTCAAACTTTAGGAGAACATATCCTAAAAAAGAAAATAATTGTTGCTAAAACTAATGAAATCCATTCCTCTAGTTCCATTAGCAAACAACCAATTTTCAAACCATATACTATCCCTACAAATATTGCAAGTAGTATTAAAAATGAAAGTTTTCAACAACAATTGAAGAAGAATTAAAAAAGATAATAATTCCTGAAACTCCTCAGGCCAAAACTGCTTCTTCAAACTCAAAATTAACAATAAATGTTTTAAAAGACAACCAAACTAGTTCTAGTGAAGATTGACTTAGAAAACAAAAAACTGAGAAAATTGAAAACATAAATTGGAGAAATCCAAAAAATTATATTATCCTAGAGCTACTCCTTTGGATATAGGTCTAGAAGATAAAGATATTGTTATAAAACAATTCAATGCAAATAACATCTATGTTTGGAACATAGATGGACAAACTGAAACAAATATTTTGGAAATCTGCCAACAAATGACAATGGTCAGTAACGCCTATGCTATATATAACAATTGCCAAGAGGAGGAAGTTGTTCATATATTGATCTCTGGCTTTACTGGGCAACTCAGAGGTTGGTGGGATTACCATCTCACTCAAAATAAAAAAGCCAATCTCATAGCATTACTACAAAAAAGCAAAGCTGTGACGCTTATAATTGTATTAGTTGTGGCGCTAGATAAGTGCCACATATCTAGATCCACTAAAAGAAGTTGTGGCCTTGGAAGCGCCACAATATTTTAATTTTTTTTAAAAAAAATACCCTTCTGTGGAGCTTGTTTGAGGAAGGGTCACAAGAGGGGGGTCCCCTGTTGCTCTTGTGTCAGCAAGTGCCATAGGAGACCAGAGACGCAAGGGCCACAGGAGACCCACCTCCTGTGGTACTTCCTCCAACAAGCTCCATAGGAGGGTATTTTTTTAAAAAACATTAAAATATTATATATAGATTTATATAACATTTATTTTTTTCACATTTAAAATTCAAGTTCCCCAACAATAATGTTCTTACACAATAATATATTTATTGTCATTTCCCCAATTAGAAGTGTTATCCTTAGCAAAGGTATGATAAAGCCCCACTAACAAATATTTTTTCGGAAAATGTATTGTTCATGACCAAGCAATTAGAAAATAGATTATATCAAGCTTTTGGAAAAGTCATTTTTCTTTAAATTAAAATCACATTTGTTTTAGGAAAACTAATATTATGATCTGGCTGATATTAATAAAAGTCTCGTATCTGAAGGGACGAAGCATAAATAAAGATATACCTGCATATTTTTTCTTTTTTCTTTTTACCTTCCATATATCAATTTCTCTTTTCTTAAATTGTTTGTATGGTTTTTCTATGTTTGTCTGTTTGTTCCTATCACTAAAAAAAGATTTGCTTGTTAAAATTTATTTCAATATTTCTTTTCCAGTAGTAGTTTCTATAATAGATTTGCTTGTCTGTGTATTCCTATCACTAAAAATAGATCAACAATAATGTTCTTACATTAATACTCTCTAAAGCAAACATAAAAAATAAAAAGAACGAAACAATTTTCTTCTTGACATCATAACCAACCAGAAAATTCGACTGAGCAATGTTATTTCATATAAAAGAACCTGGAAAAAATAAAAATGAAAAAAGCATAGACACTTACAAATCTATTAATTGACCAACGCAAGGAGTGGGGGACCACGTTGGTGACGCTAGCTTGAGTGACGAGGATGAGCAAACGTGAGATGTGGAGTGGAGTGGGGTTCAAAAGAGGAAGAGAGACATAGAGTATGAAGAAAAGGGAACAACTAGGGACTAGAGTGGGGATGGATAGAACAAAAATAGAAAAAGGGATAAGAGAATTTTAACGAAGAAGACGTATGTGTTTGTGTTTGTTGTGCAAGAGAGAAAGTGACTTTTATAGGGGAAGAGAGGGATGTCGGCGAGCTGAGGAAAAGAGGGAGTAAAAGAGATAAAAGGGAGGGAAAGAATAAAAGTAAAGTAAAGGTGGAAAATTTGATTGGCAGGAAGTGATTTGAAAATTCACTTCTAGCTAGTAAAAAAAAATTCTTTTTTGTAATATTTAACTAGCTGTGGGGCCTGGTTTCCCAGGCGCCACAGCTAGTGGTAAATTTTTTTTATATTCAACCAGTTGGTCACATGGTGGCCAGCTAGTAAATTTTTTTTTATTATAAGGGCCACTTGTGGCCCCTCATTAAACCAGGCACCACAGTTGGTCAGGTGCTCCCAAGTATGGCGCCTTCCTTGGCAAGTGCAACACTTGAGCCAACCAACTGTCGCACCTGGTCCACCAGGCGCCACAAATGGTAGTCAAAATTTAAAAAATAAAATAAAATAGAAAAGGAAAAAAAAGGTAGCTATGGCACTTGTTTAAAGAAGGGCCATAAAATGTGCACCACCTTTCGACCTTTTTGTAATAGTGTAGTTAACATAATCGAACACTTCATTGGGGATCCTTCCCTCTAGAAAGATAAATCGGCAGATCTTCTGTCCAATTTAAGGTGTAAGACCTTGTCAAATTTTAGATGGTATAGGGATAATTTCCTTATGAGAGTTTGTACTAGAGAAGATAGAAATCATCCAATTTGGAAAGAAAATTCTTAGCTGGCCTTCCTAGTTCATTAGGAGAAATGGTCAGGGAAAGAATTAGAAATCAATCTGGTGATGGTCAAATCCATTACAAAAATTTAACATATGGACAGCTCATTGCAATTGTCCATAAAACTCTTTTAAAACTTTGTCAAGAAGATAGGATTAAACATCAAGTTACCAAAGAAAAGGCTTCAAATCGGGAAGATTTGGGATCTTTCTGTGAAACATTTGGTTTTCCTGCCTGTAAAAAGTCTAAAAAACTTAAACACAGACATGAAGATAAAGATTACAAGATTAAAAAATATTATAAAAAATATCATAAGAAACCTTGGAAAAAACCTAGGACTAATCAACCTAGAAAATTAAAAAAATGAATTCAAATCTAGAACTCCTATGGATCTCTCCAAAGGAAAAATTGTTTGTTTTCAATGTGGTAAAGAAGGTCACATGGAAAAATATTGTAGGCTTAACAAAAGAATTAATGCCTTACAACTTGAAGAATCAACTCTTCAACAATTAAACAATCTTTTGATTGAAGAAACCTCTGTTAGAACTGGCTATCACCCAAGAGGGGGGTGAATTGGGTGTATAATAAAAACTTAAGAACTTTAGAAATCTTTTCGTATCTTAACGAAAGCGGTAAGAATGAAGGTTTATAAATCAATAGTTAGATTAAATAATATATGCTGGAAATATAAGAGCTCAGGGAAGAGAATATGCAAACTGTGATTTATCCTGGTTCGGTCTAATCTGTGATGGCCTACGTCCAGTCCCCAGGCTCCTCCTGAGATTTTCAAATCCACTATCTTCTTGTTTAATCCGGGCACAAGAAAAGCCTTTACAATTCCACAAGTTTAGCTGGGTACTTGTGAAACCTTTTACAAATCTCTCACTGAAATACTCCCCCTTACGGCAAGTCTTACGAGCAGAGCAATCCCGAAAATCTTCCTCTCCTGCTTACTCATGCAAGTCTTACGAGCAGCAACGTTCTCTTCTGCTTACACCCCTGTAAGTCTTATGAGCAGCAACGTTCTCTACTACTTGCACCTTGTAAGTCTTACGAGCAGAATGTCTTACTAGCAATTCTCTCTACAGCTTCTCCCTTAAGGAAATCAACCCTCTCAAGGTCCCTCTACCTTGAGATCAACTCAGAAATACAGATGAAAGTGTTTACAGACTCTCTCAAGGAGTGGGTATAATACTCACTGAAGTACAATACAACTAATCACTCTCTCAATAATAAGTAATACAGAAACTGGAAAATAGAGAGTGTTTGGGTAGAAGTAGAGGATTCATGTTTTTCGCATGTTGGTGTCGTTGCTCTGTTTTTCTTTGTCTCCCATCGATGTTGAATGCTCTCTCATTTGTAGTTGATGAAGATGATGACCGTTGTGAGCATTCGTCCGTTGGAGTCATTTTGTCCGTTGAGCATATTTGAAAAATGAGCTACTGTCCGTTGCAGAGCAGAGCATCCCGTTGAAGAGTGGGATGTTTCATTGTGAGCTGTAGTGCGATGTTTCATTGTGAGTTGTACATCAAGTTGTGGAGCGGTATGAAGATGTTTGAATATTCGACAGTCTTTCGTGGTGTGTCAGTTGCTTGTCGTGGTAGGTAGCTGCCATTCGGTGTGTAATGATGAAGTTCACCGTAATTGACTTTTATTTGAATCTGTAATCTGAACGTTTAATATCCTATTTCTCACTTGAAATATATGTTAGCTATCATTTAGAAACAATAACAAGTGAGAACACAATGATTCAATAACATGTAACCATATTCGGATTGTTCGTTGAGTAATGATATTTCCGTACGTGACCTCCGTTCTTGAAGATGCAATCCAAATATTTAATCTCCTGTTTTACACTTGAAATATATGTTAGATAATGTTTAGAAACAATAACAAGTGAAAACATAATGATTGTATAACGTTTAACCATGTTTGGATTGATGGTTGTGAGGCTCTGTTTTGTTTGTGCATTCTACCACGTTCTGTCAGGACCTCACTTCGAGTGCAATATGGCTCACTCGAATGCAGTTCATATTTTCATGTTCTGACTTCCTCTCGGGCAAGCACTCGCTGCACTTTACTCACATTGCTCAAGTGAATTCTCGAATCACTCGAGCACAACCAGTCATGCTCGAATGCGTTCCATGCTTTCACATACAAGCTTCTTCTCGGGTTATCACTTCCATGACAAAACTTGCATGTGCTCGAGTGAGAAATCATCCAATGCTCGAGCATGGATCCTAATGCTCGAGTGATGCAATTTTCTTCACGTTTCAGCTACTTCTGGACATCACTCGAACAATATTTTCAGAGAGAGGGTTTTTGCACTTGCGGGTGATGTGGGGCCACTTTAGAAAAATTTTGTCCATTTGATTCAAATGATGTATCATAAGAAAGCTCTTGCCATATGCATTCCAATGCAAAAAGAATCAGCTCAAAACTCCTTGTATTCTGCAAGTTATGATCAAAAGAGTGTATATTTCGCTATACTGCACAAGCGTCAACTTCCAGAAGGCATAGCTCCTAGAATATACGTTCAAATTAGGCAAATTACCTATCCATGGAAATCTCTTTGAGTCTACTTTCATTTGGCACTGGTCTCGTCTCAATCCGATGTGTAGTTTGTGAGTTATACTCAAAATACCGAACCTGTGTCAAAAAGTGACGGTGATTTCAGTTTCATTTTCCACGATTCATAACTCCTTCATTTGATCTTCTTTCAATGTGATTCTGGTGCCCATTGTACGTGTTGGCAGTCTTCTTTCATATTCCACCGGTTTCGGGTCTATCCGATGTGTGGTTTGAGAGATATGACCAAAATACCAGACCTCACTCAGGCTGAACGTAAAACAGAGTAGAACAGATTTTTCACCCCGTGCTCGAGTGAATTCATCCGTGCTCGAGTGAGTTCTTCCTGTGCTCGAGTGAAACACCTCATGCTCAAGCATAACACCCCTGGAAGTGTCAAAACTCATATACAAGTCATCTTAGCTTCGTATTAACCTATTCCAACCATTATTTGATCATAGAAACCTCCGGTATCATCATAGAAACCTCCAGTATCACTTCTAACAACTTGAATCTTGATATTCTTGTAAGATCTAACAAGTTCTTCATTCTTCAATATCTTTCTTCTTGATTTTCCTCTTGATAATAATTCTTCATAACCCAAGTAAGCATCTCCTTGACTATTTTCAATTTCTTCCTTCTTCTTCCTCTTGTTCATTTTCATTAATTCAATCTTCTTCATTCTTTGCTTGACTAATCTACAAAATATGTAACATTAAATATAGTAGTTAGTCAAAGAAATACATTATATAAACTTTTTGCTCTTATCACTTCATATCTATATTTGACATCATTAAAACTAATCATATCTAACATTCTCCCCCTTTTTGATGATGACAAATCCTTGAAGAAAAATATGTCTGAATAAAGTGCAACATACATATATAATATAAAGTGCAACATACATATTATATATAATGCCATACATATATAATGTAAAGTGCAACATACATATTATATAATGCAACATACATATTTTTCTTACATTTTTCTCCCCCTATTTGACATCAGCAAAAAGTTTGAAATATATAAAGAAGTAAGGCTTGTGAAGAAGTAAATAGAGTAGAAATTACTTTAATCAAAATGAATGTACCAAGAAAACAATTTACACTCCCCCTATGTGAAAGTACTTTCATTTTTAATGAGAGGGAACTAAAAAAAAATTGGAGAGGTTTTCAAGAAAACTTCTATAATCAAGATAAATGAAATATGTGAAATGTATTCTTGAAATGTAAAGAGTGAAGGTTTAGAAATGCTCATGTAGATTTGGAAAAATGATGAAGTGCTCCATGAAGTCTGTTGCTTTATCCTTTGGCAATGCTAGTTCATGATGATGTACACCACACTTCTGTTATGCAACTCAATATATATTCATGTTGTTGCAAGGATTCTCCAATTGAGTTGAGCTTCTGTTTAGCATGTTCAATGCTTAGTTATATTGCTTTGAATGTTGTAGCCAATATATATTCCTTGACTGAGCGTTAAAAACATCCTCAAGGTTGATAGAGTCTTCTTGTAGTATGTTGAGGAATGCTATTGCACAAAACAAATTCTCCTGTCATAAATTTAAATCTTTCTTTGTAAAGAGAATTGTTAGTTCAATCAAGTAACAAACTATTCCTTTTCATATGATATATTAAAATTATGATTGTGAAAAGAACAGTATAAGAATAACTCATCAACAAAACTAATCAAGACATGGTGAATATAGATGAGTATATTAAAGGATTTTCTTTCCAATAGGAGATAAGCTTTCAAGATATAAAACACATATGAATGTGAAGCTCCCCCTTAATTGAAGCATGGTTTTAAAAATTTTAGGAAAATAGTTAATAACTCTCCTAGATTTGATAAACCATTGGAAACTTTATAGAGAAAATGATTTTGAAAGTATGAATATTTAGAGAGAAATTAAATTTGAAATATGATAATGCTATTTAGAGGTTTTAAGAGATATAATCCAATATCACCTGAGTAGTCACTTGAGTGATTCTATTTGACCATTGCTTGATTGTTTACTCAAGTGGTGCAACTCAAAGATTTTGAATTAAACAAGAATACAATACCTCACTCGAGTAATATCGTAATCACTCGAGTCATAATCCTCTGTAGTCTATTGATACATCGTTGGCTAGTTACTGTCTGAATATATGATCTAACGATGTAATCTCTGTTGCTACTAGAAGATACCAAATTGAGCTTGGAGTAAGGCTTTATGTACATATTGGATTAGTATGTGACCCTTGCTTAGCAAACATCATTGAGAACCTTTAATTTCACCATAGCACATAACACCCTTATTTTGTCATTCATCATCTCAAATAGAACTTTGAAGTTCTGGTTCACATAGCTGCTTCATCTTATCATTGACTGATGATCTCAGCATTGTTTGTAGCAAGCTCGGTGTGATTGTTGAAGCTCCTCTCTCAGAAAGCCTTGGACAAATGGACCAAAGCATGAAGAATCATGGAGGCCAACTCTAGCAAATTGTCGTCTCTCATTTATTGGCCTTGTTCACCATAGCTCCAGTGTAGGTATAGCAGATAATCCAGTGAAGATTAGACATAGAGCTAGGATAGTAGTTAAGAATCCTCATAGGCTCATCAAGCTTGATGATTCTGTGCATCTCAGTATCTTCCTCTGAACATCTCTGTTGGCTCCATATCATAGTGAAAATGTCTGATCACCTTGAAATGATAAGGAAGGTGGGTAGGCAACAAAGATTCATATTTGATAAACTTATTCTTGGCTCTGTGCTGCTTTGAAATAATCTCCGCTGGGTCTACTAAGAGATCTTCCTTCTCTTTCTCTTTCTCTGATTGTATCACTAGCTAGTTATTTGCTAGTGGTGGGATGTCATTTGAGTAATGTCACATATTCTGCTTCGACTCACGTTGCAACACTGTCAGTCATGCCTTGTCTATTAGCCTCTAATCTTTGTATGTGAAAGCAAAGCATTTTGGTCAATTCCTGCAAAAGTATAAACATATGCTCTCTGGTACCCAACTTCTCTTGGGTCTTTACCATATTAGACATAGCAACTCTTATGCTCGTATATAATTAAATCACATGATATTTAAGCATAGAGTATCATAGACCAACAAAGATCAAAATATAATTCTTTACCCAATTAAATCAAGTCATTATAAATCATAGCGGACAAGTGATACCACGAATGATGATGATCAATGACAATTTGTAAATACACTTTAAAAGATATGTCATTGATAAGATTTTCGTGCAATCCATGTAAGTTGGATCAAAGAGAGTAGAGAATCTGTCCATAATGACCAACTTTTATGAAATGATAAATCATGAATGAAACCAAATTTTCAAGAATGATAATGAGATATGCAAATTGTTTCAAAATCTCAAATGTTCTTTCGAATCATAAATATGCATATGACATTAAGATTTTGAATGCATGAAAACTCATTTATGAAGCTTGTTAAATACCAATGCTTATGCCAAAAACAATGGAAGTCAATAGTTATAAAATATATATAAAAAAGCTTCACTAAGGAATTCAACTAAGATAACATGTTAATTATAAGAGTTAACATGTTGGAGAATTTTCTCAAGAACAAAAGTCATATGAAGAATGAATTAGCCAAAATGGCTTATCTTGACATATATAAGCATGATGACTTTAGTATTGATCAAGAGATAACCTTGCCTCTTAGAGTTGTGTCTTAAAATGGATAAATATTCAAGGCAGCAAGACTTAAAGTGCAAGATTCTAGTTACTCAAAAAAAAAATGGATGAAGACAAATGGTAATGCATTTGAGCAACAATATGAGTATAAGAATTTATGGATGATGAAGCACATACTCATTGATCAAAATGACTAGAGTTTTAGAATATCCCGATAAGTTATTCCACAATAATGGTTAATGCATTAAGATTCAATGCAATAATGAACATTTATAATGCTTGGAATCACATGGCTGACTAATGATTTATGCATTAGGCACAATGCTTTCACATATAGAATTCTTTTCTACGGAATACACTTGAAACTCATATAGATAGTTAACTTGTTAGACATAAGATCTAACTTGTTACAAAATACAAATTGAGGAGTTCAAGTAGTAACAGGTTTAAGATTAAGAAACAAATATGTGAATGATGAGGAAAACTCTAGGGATGGATTTGAAGCAATTCTGATTTTCAGTATACATAAATATTAACTTCCAATTTTGAAACCGATTTAAATAAAATATGAAAAATTTTCAAATAATGTATATGAATTTTTTATAAACAAGAAGAATTTGGAATCTAGGTACATTTTTTAAATATGCATTTCAAAACTCAAATACATGCACAATTTCATTTTCAGTCCATTTAGCATTCTAAAAATAATTTAAAACCATAAATGATTGATTGCTAATGGTATGCAATAATGAGCAAGTTATTCATTACCCAAATAAATAATTTATATAATATCAGGTAAGAATAAAGAAGACAGTATCGTGCTCAATTAATCTTGTAATTACTTGAGAAATTATCCTTTGGAGTTCATTTGTGCATAATTCCTTGACTTTTACCTTCCAATCTTCCAGTTGGTGTTATCACTTGAACATTCACTTCCAGTTGTCACGCAGTAGTGATGATGATCACTTGCTTCACTGTGCAACTTTTCTTCCTAGGCACTTGCAGTGTTGCCTCAAGTAATGCCTCCTTTTGTTTACATATTTAAGATGTAGCCTCAAGGTCCAACTTCACCATGATTTGAGTGAAATCTTATGTAGTCATAATCTTGAGATGAAGCTCTTCCTTTCTACAAAACCTTATAGATATTTTTCTTCCTTTGGTATCCAATTTTACTTGGATCCACTCATGGTTAGCTTAAAAGAATCATAATTCACATGTTCTAAGAATATAATCACTTCAAAGAAATTGAACATAATGAATTAAGTATGACTTTATGCATAAACATTGTTTTCTCATGAAGTATGTATATGCATAACAAGTTAGACTAACAAATATTGCAACTCTTTATGTATGATTTTTCTAAAGATTGTGAAAATTTATGTGCAATGCTTATATCTAAGGTAACAAGTAACCATGTATAAACCTCAATAAATATTAAAAACAACAGTATAGGAGGTTTTATCATTGTGTACCTTTGCTTTAGATATTTGGAGGATTGCTTTTGCTTACCCATTGCATCTTTCTATGATGTTGATACTTTGAATATCTTGCTTTGGGTGCTGGCAACCTTCTCTCAAAATATATAGACTCCAGGAGTCTTTTATTTGATGCTTGAGAGATCCTCCTTTTCTTGTTCTCCTCAAGATAGTTGAATGGTATTCTATGGTAGTTCATTCTTGAGGTGGAACGTACTCCTTTTCTCCATTGCTTCTTTCTCTGTTTATACTCTGTAACTCCAGCAACGGGTGCCTTGAGAGTTCTCCTTTTTGATATAAATGGTATGAACCTCTTTATTGACGCATGAGAAACCCTTGGCTTCTTCTTTATCTTCTCCATACCCTTATGTCCATTCTTCTTATAATCAGTCTGCACACATAAAGTACTAGATGGACATTTTGGTACCCACATATACTTGGGTCCTTGATTGTTAGTATTAACCCTTATATGTTTCTTCGGTACCCAAATATACTTATTTCTCACATGGGAATTTCTTCTAATATAGCATGTATGAGAAATATGACCAGATTTACCACAATAATTGCAAATTGTATCAAGATATGCATTATGGGATATCATGCAACTATTATGTCGATCATGAGAGTAGAAATTCGAATAGATTTGATTTGAATATTCTTTCTTCCCAACAAACTTTCGAGCATATTTGAAAACATTTTTGCTTTTCTCAATAGAATCAACAATTGGTTGAAAAACAAACTTTTGTAGACTCTGAAAATCAGTTTTATGAAAATCACACAAAGAATTGGAACTTTTTACCTTAAGTTCACCTTGAGCTCCGGAGAGTGATTTTTTGTAATATCCTGGATTGTAACCAAGGGAATAATAACTTCAAATGATGTAATTAATGTTAATTAAGAATATTTGAAGTATATGTTGTGCAATGTGAAATGAAGGCAATTATTCATGATTTAATAAGTAATGAACTAATCAGGGGTAAAACGGTAAATTTACCAACCGTCTAGTTAGTTATTGATGAGAAAACCCCTTAGTAATCAAGATCAATGGTTGAGATTGAAAGATCTAAGGGTGGAATCTTGTGTATGTGGATTTTTGTGAGATCATGGTAGGAGGAAGGAGATGATGACAAGTGGCAAGAAAAGGGCCATTGGATTAAGTCAAAGTTTCAACCATTGTTACTTTTCTCTTCTCTCTCAAAACCGATGATGAGCTTGGGAATGAGTGAAGTTCATCTTCATCAATATCTCTTCATCTCTTCTCTCACCTCCATTTTCGTTGGACAAGTTAAAGAAAGAGAAAGAAAGGGCTTGAATTTTGTCAAGGTAAATGGTCCTATATGCTTAGCTACCTTTCATTAATGTTGACCAAGAGGTTGAGAGCTTGGTTTCTATGATTTCAGAATTTCCATTGGTGGTGTTTGATTGTGGGACAAATCTGAAAGTTGGTGGAATCAAGGTGTTGATTTCAGCAAGTTATAGAGGTAGGCTTGTAATGCATTTTGATATATATGTCAAGATGTTTGCCTAATCAATGAAAATTCTGGAAATTTGACCTAATTATGATGTTAAATGAAGGGTAGAGTTTGGTTAGAGTGTCACTGTTCATTTAGTCAGTTTTGACACTTGGGAGTGATTAGAAGTTGACTTGAAGTTGAATAAGTGAAAGGTGTTAAGTAGTGGTTTTGATGGATTATGGTTTATAGAGGTGATCTTGATGTTTGAGTTGAATTTGGGTTGTTTGTGGTTGCCAATGGGTTCCTTGTGTTGAAATAAGTGAGAATGAGTTATGGTATGAGTTTTAGGACCATTGGTAATCAATTGGTAAATTCTGGGAAAACCATATCAGTTCAGCGTTTTGGGCATCTGTTAGGATTTCTCGAGTGAGGGAAGAACTCACTCGAGCACAAGATGAACATGCTCGAGTGAGCATGTTTGTGCTCGAGTGAGGGTGCATGAAATCTCTGGGGGTGAGCGTTGCAGGTTATCACTCGTGGGCAGTTTGCCAAGAGTGCGCTGGCACTCGCGAGCATTAGGAGATCACTCGAGCACTTGAGTTTGTGCTCGAGTGAATCTGTTGCCTGGGAGTTGGGTTGCTCTCGGGTGGACACTCGCTGGTCCTCATTTCCTTGTGCTCGAGAGCACTGAGGATCAGTGCTCGAGCATAGGTGTTTGTGCTCGAGTGAAGGTAGAGGAAGATGTTGAGAGATGCTCTCGGGTTGTCACTCGCAGGCCTCACTTTCGTGGTGCTTGAGTGCTTCTGAGATCTCTGCTCGAGCACAGCCTCTTGTGCTCGAGTGAGAGTGTAGAATTGTCGCGGGAGTTGCTCTCGGGCAAGCACTTCCTGCGTCTCACTCGCTTGTGCTCGAGTGAGAATGGGGGTCATGCTCGAGCACGGCCTTCTGTGCTCGAGTGAGGGGACCCAAAATCAGTGTTTAGCTTTCTTAAGAGGGATCTTTGGGGATAGGTATCCCAACCCTTTAGGTATATGTTTAGGCATATAATAGCCATCTAAAGAGTCCAAATGAATACCAACTTAGAGTGTTATTGAATTAAGAACTTGGAGAAGAGATTGACTTAATGTCCCTATTTGATTATAGGATTTGACATCTGCTATCCTCGTGAGCCTACTATGCCGGCAACCGTCAGGAAAGGATCAGGTAGTGACTTTTCTTTCGTACCATATATGATGCATTGCATGTGTGTGATATCGTTGATTGGGAATGGATTCGTATGTTGCGATCTTTGTGGATTTGTGTTAGCACTGTCATTCCGATAGTCCCTGAGTAGCTAACAACGGTTCGGGTTTGGGCAGTGTGCCTTCCCGGCGGAGAAAGGGGATGAGGATGAAGTGTGATATATGTGATATGTGAGCCAAAAGGCTATTTGTGAGGCCGACGGGCCATTTGCGAGAGCCGAATAGCTGTATGAGCAATAAGGCTATGTTTAGGCACTGCCACGCCAATAGTCCCTGAGTAGCTAGCAACGGTTCGGGTTAGGACTGTGTGCCTTCCCGGCGGAGAAAGGGGATGAGGGTGGAGTGTGATATGTGCTGCTGCTGTTTAATGATTTGCTTACATGTTGTGTGCTTATATGTGGTATAAATGTTTTGTTACTACTGGGATTCTCTCGAATCTCATTCTTTCCTTTGACTAACCTTTCAGACAGGGCGAGTGGCTCCAAGGAGAAGCGAGTGACCCGGAGTGGTTAGAGTCTCCTAGGGACATAGTATGGATTATGTTGGCTGTTCATTTTGGACAAGAGATTACTGTATAACGTTTTGAGTTGTAAATAGTTGGAATACTTGGTTTTGTAATCCCCTAATCAGGAGATAGAACTCTATGTGTATATAGATGAACCCGGGGGTTGCCGGGGTTAAAGTTATAAACTCTGTCATACAGAAATGTAGATAAACTGCACAGGTGATTATATTCGATAATTGTACTTGAGACCGGAAGAGGAATGAAGTTTTGAAAATTTTGTAAAGTCCCTACTACTAAAGGGAACATTTTATGGGTTATGAATTATTTGACGGTCTCTAATTTAATTTAATTACCTAATATCGAATTATAATTACGTGATTAAAGGCAGGGCATTACATTTTTCATGTTTGTCCATACTGAGCTCTTTTTGGGAATCCTCTTCTTCTTGTTTATCCATGTTGACTGTATGGAAGTGTTCTATGATTTTTCCATCTTCATCATCAACTTCCAATTGTTCATGCACAGTAGATGCGTAGTGTGTAGTTTCACACTGTAATATCCCAAAAAGTGATTTAGGGCTAATGACTCTAAAAGTGGATGTAATTATTGTTGAATAAACACTTTTAGAGAATGTGTAATGGGAATTTGGATATTTTAATGATTCCAATGGATTCCTTGTGAAAATTTATGTGGGAATGATGTTTGGTATGAAAAT
Source organism: Inga laurina (assembly GCA_963855925.1). NCBI lineage: Eukaryota > Viridiplantae > Streptophyta > Magnoliopsida > Fabales > Fabaceae > Inga > Inga laurina. Next base: position 59,212,163 of record OY979701.1, read on the forward strand.
GGAACCAATGGAAGCAAAGATGCAAAATCTAAAATTCTGTCCAGTGAAATTCTATTCTGGGCAGTCCGTTTGTGTGAACGTTTTTAATGACCAAATGGTATCTAAAAATTCTGAAACTTTCCAGTCTTATAGTTCACATCTCAAGCTTCAAAATGGACATATAAGTTGTTCCATTTCGTTTTGTGAACTAGGAGATATAACTGTCCAAAGTTTGGGATGGAAACTGAACTCTGTTTTGGGGCAGTGATGAGTTTTATGTAATTCTGGAATTGTGTGGTGATTTTTAGTAATGGCCAATATTTTTCCTATGAAGAGGACTTAAATATCTTTCATTTGGCTTTAGAATCACCTCATTTCGATTTTTCTAGAATTAGTTATGATTTTTCAAAGTTTGGGCAGAAAATCTGCCAGAAAATCCGAAAATGGGAATTATGACATCATCTCATTAAAAGATGATGTCAGCATGGATTATTAATCAAATTGCTCATCTTCTTCAGCCATTTCACGCCATTTCCAGCTGAAGATAGTGAGAGAAAGTTGAGAGCTCATAGAGAGAGAAAGAGGAGAAATCTCGCAAGGTAAGCCGATTTCTCCGACGATTTAGCTCCTAACGCATATAATCCTTCTCCTAAGCTACTCCTCTTTATTCTTTAAGGTTTTGAAGCAAATAATTTCTGGTTCCAAGAGGCTAGGGTTCAGCCAAATTTGGTAAAAGCTAGTGGGAGCTTGAGGTAACTTCCAAACTTTCGTATATTGCTTCTTCTGGCTGCTGTGGGCAATTTAATCGGTGAAATTTCACCGGATTGCCATTGGTTTTAAAGTTTGGAAATGATATGGCCTAGGGGTTATGCTGCTCAAATTGGGTCTTAATGTTAGTTGTAACCTAATGTAATGGTTAATAAAGTGGTTAGGAGTAGAAAGGAACGCGTTTACGGAGCCGAAATCGTAAAACCCCGATTTTCCCCGGAAAACTCATAAATTTCGGCCAGCTCTAGAAATGGGTCTTAGAGTTGGATTTTCAATGATTTGATGGTTCCATTGAGTTCAGGGGCAAAAATTAGGTGGGGTTACAGTTTGTCACTTTTTCGAAAATGGCCGAAAAAGCATAATTACGAAAACGCCCCTAAAACCCTTGAAGTGTGGCTGCCAAGGGTAAATTTGTAATTTAACATTGAATTTGATAATTCCGAGTATGGAAATGGATTCCTTGGGTGGAAATATGTTAGGATAGCCCAGATTAGAATTTCGGGAAAAGTGCAACCGGACCGGGTACGGCGGGCCCAGGCCGGGTCCCCAGGGGCATTTTTGTAAATTTTCATTATAGACTCGTATGGAACCTATTCTAAGTGTTTGAAAGTAGGAATTGGGGGTAGGAAATTAATCCACCATTCTTGATTTTGTTTATAGGCTTTGATATTTGCCGCCCTCGTGAGCCAACTGCGCTGAAGGACGTCAGGAAAGGATCAGGTAGTGACTCTCTCTCTTATACTATGTGTAATGCTCTGTATGTGTGTATTATCACTGTTCTGTGATGAATCTTTGATGCTGCTACGGTTACAGCTGGTGATAGCTGTCGTTTACAGCGCAAGCTGTCGTTATTGTGATTACAGCGTAAGCTGTCGTGAAGGTGATTACAGCGTAAGCTGTCGTGATGGTGATTACAGCATAAGCTGTCGTATTGTATATACAGCCGTGAGTGCTGTCGTTTGTGGTGAAAACCATGTATCTTTGAGATTGATGTTGCTGTTGTTGCTGGTTGTGATTTATATACATGCTTGGTATTTATACATTGTATGAGTGGTTTGTTACTACTGAGATTCTCTCGAATCTCATTCCTTCCTATGACTAACCTTTCAGACAGGGCATGTGGCTCAAAGGAGAAGAGGCCGACCCGAAGCACTTAGGACCCTTAGGGGTATAGTTGATTTTGGAATGTTGGTTATATCTTTTGAATTCGGGATTACTGTATAATCTGAAATATGAATAGTATATTCAATTTTGGATGTAATCCCCTAGTGGATACTTAAACCTCAGGTTATATATGTATAGAATCCGGGAGTTGCCGGGGAATTGGTTTTACACTCTGTCATACGTGAATGTAGATAAACTGCACAGGTGATTATATTCGAATTTTGAAATGGAGACCAGGAACAGGAAAGAGATTTTGAATGATTTTGTGAAAACCCTACCACAAAGTAGGAGATTGAAACGAGTTTAAGTTATCCGAAGGTCTCTAATCTACTTTAATTATTTAATATCAAATTATAATTACATGATTAAAGGCAGGGTGTTACATTTTGGTATCAGAGCTGTAGTTCCTGGCCAGGGTAGAGGTTGCTAGGATAGATCCCTTAGATAGTAGTAGGGATAGAAGATTATCTGTGAATGATTGTTGTGTATGCACATGTATGTTTTATTGACATGGATATATATATGAGTTTTGTGACTATATGTGCATACTATCTCTGCTAAATTAATGGGGCAAGTTGTTTGTAGAATGAAGAAAACTAGAGGACGCCCTAATATTCCGCGTGTAGACCCAGAGGTGGAGGTCGTCAATGATAATCCACCAGATCCTATGCAAGAGCTGATGGGTCTAATCCGGGATCAAAGAGATATGATAACTGAGCTAAGAGAAGAGCTCAGAGCAGAGAAAGCAAAGAACAAGGAGAACTCGGTTCAATCCACTCCGGTGGAAACTCAAGAAGAAACCCGTCATGAGGACACTGCAGAAGGATCAGCACGACCATTAGAATCCCCACCTCGTGCTATTCCGAATCAAGAATCACATGGGATGCCGCTTAGAGAGGAAAGAGACCTTCAGTTTTGGGTCACCAGGTTCTGCAAGCATCTGCCTCCTGCGTTCAGAGGGAGGTTTGACCCTCAAGCAGCTGAAGATTGGATGAACAGACTGGAGAAAATATTTGAGTTGCTTAATTGTCCGGATGAGGTGAAGCCACGACTGGCCGTTTACAAACTCGAAGGGGATGCAGACCGTTGGTGGCGGAATATCGCCCTAACCTTGAAGAGCAACTGTTCGCTACCGCAAGTGCACGGATCGCGTCAAGTAATACAGTGATAAGTGAGATCGTTCCCTCGAGGATTTGAATAACAATCTAGTTAAACAATGGGCTTGTTGTGTTTGATTAAGTTGAATCAAAACAAGTGTTGAATTTGAGGAAAACAAATTTAAAAAGATATGCTGATAACAATTAAGAAAAACACTGAACAGAATAAACTTCTTGTAAATTTAATCAAGTAGAGTGAACCTAGGATTGTTCGCTTTTTTTGTATATCATAAACTCAATCTACTTCCTCTTCGATATTATTGTTTATGGGATATATATATGTCAGTCTAAGGTTCAATAGCCAATGGTTAAGCTCTCTCGAGTCATAACCAACTCATATTTTCCAATTAGATACACAATCTCTTGCTGTATTTAACAGAAAATATTCATCAAACAATTTCCTTACTGTGACAATGCTAGGTTAATAACTATATCTCTATGTTATTAACAAACCATCCATTTAACTCTTTAAACTTCAGGTCTAGCATAACTCTCCCCACGTTCTGCAATTAGATTAACTCTCTCAAGCTTAATCTAGTTGAACATGTTATTCATAGTGCTAGCAATTCATGAATATCAGTGAAAATAGAGAAGAGTTAACACATATATACCATTAGCTAAAGAAGAGGAAGAAGAATTCGAGTTTAATCCATACAAAAGAACTGAACAATCCTAGAATGAGAAACCTAGCTACTCATGTTCAAAAACGAAATACAAATAACAAGAATAAAAGTAGCCATAACAGAATCACAGTGGAGAAAGGGAATGAACACAGAGGATTAAGAAAACTGGAGTGAAATCTCCTCTAATCTTCAAGCCCTCTTGATTCTCCTTGATTCTAGCAGGTTCCAGCACTCAGCACCTCTCCAGCCGCCTCTGTCAATCTTTCCCAATTCGGAATCCACCTTTTCAAAACCTTGGGTTTGCCTTTTATATCATCTCAGCTGTCAAAAACGCAAATCTTTATTTTCGGGGTTGGGCCGCGGCCCAAGAGGTTGTGGGCCACGGCCCATAACTCTCTGACCTCAGGTATATGCTTGTGGGCCGCGGCCCACAACTTTCTGTGCTGCTCTGTGCATCCTGGGCCGCGGCCCAAGGGATGGTGGGCCGCGGCCCATAACTTTCTGTGCTAGTGTGGGCATCTTGGGCCGCGGCCCAAGAGATGGTGGGCCGCGACCCAACACTCTCTGGGCTCCTTTTTGCTCTTCTGGGCTCCGTTTGTTCTGTTCTGATCTTCCAGCTGGTCTTTCATTCACTGGTGATCAGCTTCCACTTCCTTCCTCTCTTTTTCACCACCTGCAACTTCCTCTGGGTTAGCCCTGCCTTAATCTGTACCAGTTCACACAAAGGACTTTCACACAAGGTTAGACATTCATAGCAATCTGGGAGTAATGTTCTCCAAAATTTCATTCTGTTGTGCATAGCATGAGAGAAACACAATTCATCACTTTAATCCTTTCTAACGCCCACTTATGCACCCAAAGTGAAGTAAAACAGTATGAAATATGAAATTCTAGTAAGAATTTCCTGAAGTTAACACACCCCCAAGCTTGAACTTTTGCTCGTCCTCGAGTAAACTCACTCCTTCACCAGCCTAATGCTAATGCATGACCCTCTTCTCTTAAGCTACTCATGTCACCAAATATTCATGCTTGCTTGGTTCATAAAAAAAAACTAATTCCATGGTCATTGTCAACTGAGTGTATGTTCAACAAGAGTTGTCCAACACTCATCTTTCATTCATCAAGACCAGGAACTATATTTCAGCATGCATGATTCGGAATCATTATCTAGACCTAATCCATTGCATTCTCCTTCCTTTTTCTTGGATTCAATTCACACACTTTCAGTGTCCCAGGAACTTTAAGGTTGCATGGAATTGTTCATTGTTGACGCTTTGAGCTAACACAGAGTTCAGTTTTAGGTAATGTAAAGGGAATAGGCTACAGCTCAATCAACCACAGTCATGTGCACAAGAAAACACTCACTGCTATATGTGTTTAATCCTCACTCTTAGGGTTAATTTCGCTCCGTACCACTTATAGCAGGTCCTGCCATAGGCTTGTAGAAATTCTACTCTCTCCACCACTTGTACATCTAGATTTATGAATCAAGGGGGCTTTTACCAGGGTTGTATTGTTGGAAATGGTCTAATGGGAATGACTAATGGAATAAGTGCCATGCATGCTGAGGCATATATAATAATGACATCTCTCTTTCTCTCTCTCCCTTTTTCTTTTTCTTTTTCTTCTCTTTTTTTTTTCATATCGATTTTCTTTTTCTCCTTCCTTCTTTTCTTTTATGACTTGCGTAACTAAGCACTTATTGAAACAAGTAGTAAATCAAATGCTAACTCACTGCTTTTCTAATTATCATTCAATTACAAAGCGACAGCATGCATGACTTGTGAAATGTCAAGTTGTTTTTTTTTTTGAAGAAAGAACAAAAAAAGTGAATGGCTCAAAGGGGTAATCAAAGGATGAATGTGAAAGGTTTGTGTTTAGGTTCATGGGTTTAGAAATGAATGCCCCTATCATTTTCACTAATCCACATGCAACTGTGATTTCGAAAAAGAATTTAAACAAGTTCTAGAGGTACACTGGCATAAATGGCACAATCACTCTAATGAATAAAATTCAGGCTCAAAATCCTTCCAACAGAGGTTTCTCCTCTCTTGTGCACAACCCCCGTGGTTAATTCAACCTTAACTTATTTCGAAAACATTAACTTAACTGATCCATATGCTAACACTATGCACCATAACCACAGCCACTTCCATACAATTTACTCAGAAACATACAGTTGCATGAAAAGGAAAAGAAAATGCTTACGAAGTGTGTGAACCGCTCCTCTCTTCCCAGGAATTCAACTACAATTTCAAAGGTCATGCCATGAAAACAATTCATACATGTCATGTGTAAACTGAGAACCAAGCAGTCATGAATATACAGTATTTGACTCAACTCAATCATCCAATACAATTCCCAGACATTTAGCTCAAAGAAATGGCGTAAAGCAGGTTTAAACAAATGCATGTAAATATTATCAGCACCCCCAAACTTGAGGGAGACAGTGTCCCCACTGTCATAAGACACCTTGTGTCACAGAGAACACCTGCAAAGAAAGGAGCATACAACCAGCCACAGGTATAACATTGAACATCAGAGATATTGAAATCAAAATATCCAATAACATTTGAAACCACTGATGTCAAGTAATGAAATATCAACTGGAACCAAAGTACTGAAACAAAGTCTGAACATATCCAGAAAAAAATGCAAAACAACAGTAACAAGGGTCAACAAAAGTAAAGCTAGTCCTCGCCATCACCATCACTGGCGGCTGCATCAGTGCTATCCCCCTCAACATCGTCATCTCCACCGGCAGCACCAATCTCCGCGCCATCAGCATCGTCACCAGCCTGAGCAGGAGCAGGGACATGAGCAGCAAATAACTCCTCTAGCCTGGTCAGGCGAACACCGTGATCCTGTAGATAAGTAAGGCACTGAGCAGCAGTGGCTTCTGTGCGCTGAATAGCCGCAAAGATCATGTCCAAAGTGACAGTAGACTCAGAGGAGGCAGGGGCATCTGATGGTTCGCCCTGCTCCTGGGGGAATGGAATGTCAGGAGGCGGATGAGAGGGTCCTCCCTGCTGAAAGAAGGGGTCTGTCGGTGTACGCTGGGAGGCTGGAACTTGCTCATCTGGTCGTGGCTTGATGCTCAAGTAGTTGAACTTCTTAAGGGGCTTGAACATCACATCAGAGGCCACAGCAGCTACACCCACCGATGTGCAGAAAGAGGAAATGAGGTGCGGCAGGATCAAACCAACCGAATGATCTCGGGCATGGTCGCGAAGAGTCTGATAAATCAAGGCGCCAAGATCAACAGGCTCCTTCTTCATGAGCAGGTATATAAGGAGAGCCTGGTCTCTAGAGAGCCGACTCCTCTGTGATGACGGCCAGAAGTAGTCCTTGACGAAATGCAGCCACACCCGAGCCTCTACTGATAACTGAGCCCGAGGTAGATGTTTCTGCGCCCCTCCGCGAGTCTGCCACGCTACTTGGTGGTTGTATACTAGCAACTGTGAAATCTCATCGTCAGGGATGTCGTCCTCACTATCCACTAATTGCTTGTACCTGCATTCCTCAACAGCTGGAAGTGCGGTAAACTGCCGAAAGCGCTCAAGAGTAAAGTCTACTCCGACGCCTCGCAAAGAAAATCGCCAAATGGGGTGCACACACGCTTTGGCGTAGAAATCCTGGACAAGCTGGAGGTTTCCGTCACCTTTAGGATCCATAAGCCTCTGCAGGTGATATGTGCGTGTGGCGAGATAGTAGAACTCGTACGAGGCGTTGAACGGGAACTCCCGTTCCTGCAGCAAAGGGCGGGTGACAATCTTGGCCTTGGCCTCAGCAACGGCCCTAGGACCTGAGCGATCAGCAACACGCTTGGCAGGCATAGTAGCTACAAGAGAAAACAGGGGACAGCGAAACCCAATAAAGACTCAAACAAACACTAAACATGGGCACCAGAATCAGACAATGCCAGTATGACCCCCCCCCAAACTTATGACCTAAGAATCGCAAATCTGTTCAATAAGATTCCAAACCTCAACCGAGTCATTACTACTTCAGACATCACTTAATCAACTCACACAGGTATAAAGTGTATTGTATTGCAAGTCAATTTTCAACAGTTTGAGGACAAAAAGGCATGCGCAGCTAAACTAGACATCCCGTAACTTACCAATGTCCCATGAAACTCATACTTCTGCAATTCATAGCCGAAAACATGCTATATCAAGTTAAAACTAAAACTTAGCCATGCCTATCACTGTAAGTCCAGAGATTTTGTAAAAACATTGGCAATGAAGCATAGACTCAAAACAGGGCAAGGGTACATTAGGGAATTCAGAATGAATTGACGGCATGTTTGCGATTCTTATGACAAAAGACTGCACTAAAGCCTATACATTGCCCTTAAAACCAATTAAGTACAACAGATTTTCGACTGTTACGCCTAAATCCGTAAATGAAAATCGACTTAACTACCCCCAAATGCAAGTAACAGAGCGAGATTTAGATTTCTTACCTCAAATGTAGAAAGAAGTGCAAGATTAGAGGAGAAATCAGAGGGGAATACTCCACTTGTAGAGCCTAGGGCGTCTTCCACAGCAGGGGCAATCTCGGTTGTGCAGCACCCCCTCCAACAATAGAGGAGACGGAAATAGAGTGCAGAATTGAGAAGGGGATGACGGAGAAACAAGGGAAGAAGGGGAAATTGAAAGGGGGAAAGGGAGGGAAAGAGGTCGACTATGAGGGAAGAGAGATCTGGGGGGGACGCGGCTGCAGAAAGAAGAGATTAGAGGAGGAATAAACGCGCAGCAGGGTTTTTAAAAACCCTGCTGTCGCGTCTGGGCCGCGGCCCAGAACCTTTCTGAGCAGCAATTTTTTTCTTGGGCCGCGGCCCATGAGTCTGTGGGCCGCGGCCCAGAACCTTCTGAGCAGCAATTTTTTTTATTGGGCCGCGGCCCATGAGTCTGTGGGCCGTGGCCCAGAACCTTCTGAGCTGCAGTTTTGCCCTTGGGCCGCGGCCCAGAACTTTCTGACCACAGACAGCCAGTTCTGGGCATTTCTAAGCCTATCCGTTTCCACACATGCATATACTCCACTATAATCATCATTGACACACAGCATACAAACCATTGGCTATTCCATTAAGAGTCTAGAGCTATGCCATACTTGCACAAGATGACCTTCACAATCAAACACCCCTAAACCACACATTCCCATGATTAAAATTTACTCCTAAAGCAGGATTATCTATGTGTGATCTACCATGTGCCAAATTTAAGCCAAAAATCATGCATAGTGCTTCTCTAACAGACAATGCAAGTCTCATATCATATCCCAGGCACCAGAACACACAGGCATGCATAAGAGTTTAAGAACTTCCCTGGAATATGCCTGTCCCATCAAGATGCCACCTCTTTTTCCTAGCAATCTTCTCGTTCTCAACAATCTTCAGTTTGACCTCCCTTTCTCCCTACACAAAGTAAAAGACCAAACATAAACCTACTAAAACATGCTAAAGTCAAAGAAACTAAAAAGAATAAGTTCAGAACTTGGGTTGCCTCCCAAGAAGCGCTTAGTTTATAGTCCTTAGCCTGACTTTTCACTTTGGTCAGTCCTCATTTGATAAATAGATGGTGGATACAAGCCTATCCACATCTCCTCCCCAATAATGCTTTAACCGCTGACTATTAGCTTTGAATCTCTCACCCTTCTCATTCTCCAGCTCGACATCACCATAGTTTAATGCCTGAATAACCTTGAATGGCCCAGACCATCGAGATTTAAGCTTTCCAGGGAAGAGCCTCAGTTTGGAATTGTAAAGAAGAACAGTTTGTCCCGGTTCAAAGCTCTTGGGACTGAGTTTTCTGTCATGGTCCCTCTTTGTCTTTTCTTTGTAAATCCATGAACTTTCATAGGCATTGAAGCGGATTTCATCCAGCTCATTGAGTTGGAGTAACCTCTTTTCCCTTACAGCTTGTGGGTCAAAGTTCAACTTCTTAATGGCCCAATATGCTCTATGTTTCAATTCTACAGGGAGATGGCAAGCTTTTCCAAACACTAATCGATATGGAGACATACCGATAGGTGTTTTGTAAGCTGTTCGATAGGCCCACAGTGCATCATCTAACTTGGAGGACCAGTCTTTCCTAGTGGTGCTCACCATCTTCTCCAGAATGTTTTTGATTTCCCTGTTGGAAATCTCAGCTTGGCCATTTGTTTGGGGATGGTAAGGCAATGCTACCTTGTGTCTCACACCATATTTCTTCATCAACATCTGAAATTGATGATTGCAGAAGTGTGATCCGCCGTCACTGATAATGGCTCTCGGTGTGCCAAACCTTGTGAAAATGTGCTTCTTAAGGAACTTCAGTACTGTCTTGGCATCATTAGTCACACAAGCCATAGCTTCCACCCATTTTGATACATAGTCCACACCCACTAAAATGTGTTCATTGTTGAAGGACTTAGGAAATGGACCCATGAAATCAATCCCCCAAACATCGAAGAGCTCAACTTCTAACATGTTATTCAGTGGCATCTCATTCTTTCTGGAAATGTTCCCCACTCTTTGGCATCGATCACATCGGAGGACAAAAGTATAAGCATCTTTAAACAATGAAGGCCAATAAAATCCACTTTGAATCACTTTCGCAGCAGTTTTCTCTCCTCCAAAATGACCACCATACTCAGATGAATGACAGCAATGCAGAATGCACTCTTGTTCATTTTCTGGAACACACCTTCGAATGAGTTGATCGGAGCACCGCTTGAATAAGTAAGGTTCATCCCAAAAGTACTTCTTCACGTCATGCAAAAACTTACGCTTTTGATGAGAATTGAACTCCGGAGGTAGCACTCCACAAACCAAATAATTCACAAAATCAGCAAACCATGGTGTGGATGAGTGATCAACAAAGAAAAGCTGTTCATCCGGAAATGATGCTTGGATCATGTCAGACTTATCAAATTGAGCCTCAATACTCAGCCTTGAGAGGTGGTCGGCTACTTGATTCTCTGTACCTTTTCTGTCAACTATATTTAGGTCAAACTCTTGAAGTAGGAGCACCCAGCGAATGAGTCTAGCTTTAGAGTCCTTCTTGGTGAGAAGGTACTTGAGAGCTGAATGATCGGTGTACACAGTCACTTTAGTACCTACAATGTATGGTCTGAACTTCTCACATGCATACACTATGGCAAGTAACTCTTTTTCAGTGGTAGTGTAATTGAGTTGAGCACCATCAAGAGTTTTACTCGCATAATATATAGGGTGGAAGAGTTTTTTTGCCTTTTGCCCCAAAACAGCACCAACAGCATAATCACTTGCATCGGCCATAATAATGAAAGGTACATCCCAATCTGGAGCTACTAAGATAGGAGCTGAAATAAGACGCTTCTTTATTTGTTCAAAAGCATGCAAGCACTCATCATCAAACTTGAATTCCACATCTTTTTCCAAAAGCTTAGAAAGGGGTTTGGAAATTTTTGAAAAATCCTTGATAAACCGCCGATAGAACCCAGCATGCCCAAGAAAGCTCCAGATACCCTTTGTATTAGTGGGTGGTGGTAGTTGCTCAATAATGGCAATTTTCGCCCTATCTACTTCCAACCCGTTCCTTGACACTCTATGGCCAAGTACAATGCCTTCTTGCACCATGAAGTGGCATTTCTCCCAATTGAGAATTAGGTTTGCCTCTTCACACCTTGTAAGCACAGCATTCAAATTCTCCAAACACGAGTCAAAAGATGGACCAAAGACAGAAAAGTCATCCATGAATACCTCAATTGTTTTCTCAATCATATCAGCAAAAATGGACATCATACACCGTTGAAAAGTCGCTGGTGCATTGCATAGTCCAAATGGCATTCTTCTGAAAGCAAAAGTGCCATATGGACAAGTGAAAGTGGTTTTCTCTTGATCTTCTGGGGCTATGGCAATTTGGTTGTACCCGGAATATCCATCAAGGAAACAAAAGAATTCCTGACCGGCTAACTTGTCCAACATTTGATCTATGAATGGCAAAGGAAAATGATCCTTTCTTGTAGCTGTGTTGAGCTTCCGATAATCCATACACACCCGCCAACCAGTCACCGTGCGAGTAGGAATTAGTTCATTTTGGGTGTTAGCCACTACAGTCATGCCACCCTTCTTAGGGACACATTGGACTGGGCTCACCCATGAACTATCAGAGATAGGGTACACAATTCCAGCGGAGAGCCACTTAAGTATTTCTTTCTTGACCACTTCCTTCATGATTGGATTCAATCGCCTTTGATGCTCAATAGAAGTTTTATGATCATCTTCTAACAAGATTTTGTGCATACACATAGAAGGGCTGATTCCCTTAATGTCAGCTATGGTCCACCCTATGGCTTTCTTGTGGTCTTTTAAAACTCGTAGGAGCTTTTCCTCTTGCAGATTCGAAAGATCGGAAGAGACAATCACCGGTAATGTGTCGGCCTCTCCTAAGTAGACATACTTAAGATGAGATGGTAAGGGCTTCAACTCAAGAGATGGTGGAACTTCAATAGATGGCTTCAATGGAGTGCTCAATGCCTCAGCCACCTCAAGTGGCTCAAAATTCCTTTGTCTTGAGTGAGGGAATGCCTCCATACGAAAAAGGTTTTCAATAGCTTCTTCATCAAATTCATCTAGATTCTTTTCCCCAATTAAAAATGCCTCTAGAGGATCTTTAATCATAGGAGCATATGCCTCTTGAGGAATGAGTGAATCCAATATATCCACAAATGAGCATTGTGCTGAATCATCATGGAACTTCAATGCTTTTGGCATGTTAAAGACCACTTTTTCATCGTCCACCCTTAAAGTAATTTCGCCCTTTTCCACATCGATAAGAGTTCTTGCTGTAGCTAAAAATGGACGGCCTAAAATGAGTGGGATCTTCCAATCAACTTCACAATCAAGCACCACAAAATCTGCTGGAAAGATGAACTTGTCTACCTTTACTAACACATCTTCAATAATTCCTCTAGGCTTAGAAATACTCCGGTCAGCAAATAGAAGGGTAATTGTGGTAGGCCTTGGTTCTCCTAGCCCCAATTTGTTAAAAACAGCCAAGGGCATCAAATTTATGCTAGCACCCAAGTCACATAAAGCTTTACCATTGAAGTTTGTGCCAATATTGCAAGGAATATAAAAACTACCCGGATCTTTCAACTTGGTGGGTAACTTCCTTTGGATGACAGCACTGCATTCTTCGGTTAAAGCTACAGTTTCAAATTCATTGAATCGCCTCTTCTTAGACAACACATCCTTTAGAAACTTGGCATATTTAGGCATCCCCTCTAAAGCTTCAGCAAAAGGAATGTTGACATGTAGCTGCTTAAACATATTCACAAACTTCTTGAATTGTGCATCTTCCTCCTTCTTTTTGAATCTTTGAGGAAATGGTAAAGGAGGCATAATAGTAGATGTGGTTGATTTGCTCTTCTTTTCATCATTCATCTCTTGTTCCCTCTTCTTGCTCTTGCCAATATCATTCAAACCGCCCTCAGTGTGCTTCCTCCTCTTAATCTCCTCATCTTCCACCATAATTTCTGGAGTTATGACTTCCTCTTCATCAACTTCAATATCCACTTGCTCGTCTTGCTTAGGAACCGTGGTGCTTGAGCTGGGCATGTTCGGAAGCACCTTGCCACTTCTCAAATGAATGGCCTTACATTCTTCTTTTCCACTCCTCTTTGGGTTAGGGATGGTATCACTTGGAAGACCGTTTCGAGCCATGGCATTTACTTGTATAGCTAGTTGCCCCACTTGAACTTCAAGGTTTTTGATAGCGGACTCATGAAGAGAAAAAGTAGCCTTACTCTCACCCCTTGAAGATTCCACTTCTGATAAGATACGGGCCAGCATCTTGTCCGTCTTAGATTCTTCTTCTTTCGCAGGAGCTTGCCGTGATGGCATTGGAAAACCCGGTGGATGAACCGGCTTGGTGCCAGAAGTAGACTCATGAGGAGGGTTCAATGTGTTACCTTGACACCAAGAAAAGTTGGGATGAGCTCTCCACGCACGGTTGTAAGTTTGTGAATATGGATTACCTTGAGAAGGTTGGAATTTGCCCATATAATTGACAGATTTAGTGTCCATGTACAGAGGGCAATTGTCTGGCATGTGGACATCATTGCATTGCTCACATAAAATTGGAGTGGATTGAACAGAATGCACACCGCGGGGATGACCCTTGTTTATTTGAGACTCTAAGACATCAAAACGTTTGTTCAAAGCAGACAAAATAGTGGCAATTTGTGATAAAGAGTCTTCCTTTGTGTTGAGTAGGGCTGGGGTATTTGTAGTTCTCCTATCATTTCCCTGGGTGTTGTTTGCAGATAATTGGTCCAAAAGTCTGAAAACTTCATTGACCGGGACATTCCGGTAACCTCCATTAGTCATAGAGTCCACCATGGCTTTAGACTGAGGATTCAATCTTGTGCAGAAAATCTGGATTACTACCCACTTGTCCACCCCATGATTGGGGCATTGTTTCATTAGCATCTTGTACCTTTCCCACGCAGCATACAAATGCTCATCCGGCTGTTGTCTAAAACTTAGAAACTCGTCCCTTGCTTCCACTGATTTATCATCTGAGAAAAACCGAGCTCTAAATTTGGCTTCAAGATCAGCCCAAGATGTTATGGATCCCTCCGGGAGATTGTTGAACCAATCTCTTGCCTTCCCTTGCAGAGAAAGAGGGAATAGGCGCAACCGCAATATATCTTGAGGAACACCATTCTGCTTGAAGGAGTCACACACCTCCAAGAAATACATCAAATGCTTGTTGGCATCTTCATTGTACAGGCCATGGTACAACCCATGCATCTGCAGCATCGTTATCATCACTGGTTTGATCTCGAAGGTGTGTGCTTGCATCTCCGGCATTCGTATGCACGATTGAGTTCCTCTCATATTCCTGGTGGCAAAATCGTTGACAGTGGCTCTATCATATTCATCTGCCATTGTGTCAGCTTCAGTTTCAGGTTCAGACTCAAATGCAGATTCAGTTTCAGTTTCAGTTTCAGTTTCTGATTCTGCTGCTGATTCTGGGTCTGCCTCAACGCGCTGTACTCCTTCCAGCACCACAATCAGTTCGTTTCCTTGCAAATGTTGCATGAACTGGAATGATACCTGCGAAAAGGACAAGACAGCAAGTATCAAGCTGCACCAGTGAAATTGAATTCAGAAAACAATGACAGCAAAATTATAACTCTAACTAAAGAATCAAGCGAAATCTACTAACATAAGCCTAAGGTCAACTAAAATATTTGTTAAACCAATCCCCGGCAACGGCGCCAAAAACTTGTTCGCTACCGCAAGTGCACGGATTGCGTCAAGTAATACAGTGATAAGTGAGATCGTTCCCTCGAGGATTTGAATAACAATCTAGTCAAACAATGGGCTTGTTGTGTTTGATTAAGTTGAATCAAAACAAGTGTTGAATTTGAGGAAAACAAATTTAAAAAGATATGCTGATAACAATTAAGAAAAACACTGAACAGAATAAACTTCTTGTAAATTTAATCAAGTAGAGTGAACCTAGGATTGTTCGCTTCCTTTGTATATCATAAACTCAATCTACTTCCTCTTCGATATTATTGTTTATGGGATATATATATGTCAGTCTAAGGTTCAATAGCCAATGGTTAAGCTCTCTCGAGTCATAACCAACTCATATTTTCCAATTAGATACACAATCTCTTGCTGTATTTAACAGAAAATATTCATCAAACAATTTCCTTACTGTGACAATGCTAGGTTAATAACTATATCTCTATGTTATTAACAAACCATCCATTTAACTCTTTAAACTTCAGGTCTAGCATAACTCTCCCCACGTTCTGCAATTAGATTAACTCTCTCAAGCTTAATCTAGTTGAACATGTTATTCATAGTGCTAGCAATTCATGAATATCAGTGAAAATAGAGAAGAGTTAACACATATATACCATTAGCTAAAGAAGAGGAAGAAGAATTCGAGTTTAATCCATACAAAAGAACTGAACAATCCTAGAATGAGAAACCTAGCTACTCATGTTCAAAAATGAAATACAAATAACAAGAATAAAAGTAGCCATAACAGAATCACAGTGGAGAAAGGGAATGAACACAGAGGATTAAAAAAACTGGAGTGAAATCTCCTCTAATCTTCAAGCCCTCTTGATTCTCCTTGATTCTAGCAGGTTCCAGCACTCAGCACCTCTCCAGCCGCCTCTGTCAATCTTTCCCAATTCGGAATCCCCCTTTTCAAAACCCTGGGTTTGCCTTTTATATCATCTCAGCTGTCAAAAACGCAAATCTTCATTTTCAGGGTTGGGCCGCGGCCCAAGAGGTTGTGGGCCACGGCCCATAACTCTCTGACCTCAGGTATATGCTTGTGGGCCGCGGCCCAAGAGTTGGTGGGCCGCGGCCCACAACTTTCTGTGCTGCTCTGTGCATCCTGGGCCGCGGCCCAAGGGATGGTGGGCCGCGGCCCATAACTTTCTGTGCTAGTGTGGGCATCTTGGGCCGCGGCCCAAGAGATGGTGGGCCGCGGCCCAACACTCTCTGGGCTCCTTTTTGCTCTTCTGGGCTCCGTTTGTTCTGTTCTGATCTTCCAGCTGGTCTTTCATTCACTGGTGATCAGCTTCCACTTCCTTCCTCTCTTTTTCACCACCTGTAACTTCCTCTAGGTTAGCCCTGCCTTAATCTGTACCAGTTCACACAAAGGACTTTCACACAAGGTTAGACATTCATAGCAATCTGGGAGTAATGTTCTCCAAAATTTCATTCTGTTGTGCATAGCATGAGAGAAACACAATTCATCACTTTAATCCTTTCTAATGCCCACTTATGCACCCAAAGTGAAGTAAAACAGTATGAAATATGAAATTCTAGTAAGAATTTCCTGAAGTTAACAGCAACAAGATGCCATTGACTTGGGAATTGTTTCAACAAGAATTCAACGAGAAGTATTTTCCCAAATCAGTGAGGCTCGAGAAGGAGACAGAATTCCTGAATATCAGGCAAGGGGACACGGAAAGCTTCGATGATTACTTGTCCCGTTTTTTCCGATTGGCTCGATACTCCTCCTATCTCCGGTTCAAGGATGATGAAGAATGGAGTTCTGATATGCTCATTCGCGGTCTGAGGCGAGAGTTGAGGAAGCGCTTAGCTACTCATCAATTTACCAAGTTCAACAAGGCGGTTGAACAGTGCAGGATTATAGAGAACAACTTGAGAGATTTGTATCCTGCCAGAGCTACTATCCACCGCAATGAACCTAATAAGGGTGCTACCTCACAAAAGCGAAAGGGGCAAGGATCTTCGTCTGGAAGTGGTAAGAAGCCCTACCAGTCTGGGAGCCGTGACCAGCAAAGAACATATTCTGGACCATGGATTTGTCGTCGATGTAGCCAACCTCATCAAGGCAAAACTTGTGATGGCAAAATAATATGCTTCAATTGTAATCGTGTGGGGCATACTTCTGCTGAATGCAAAGAGCCACGACCAGACCAGAGACCGAGGACACAGGGCCGAGTGTTTGCTATGACCCACGAGGAGGCTCGTAAATCTCCTGAGTTGATACAAAGTAAAATCTCTATTAATGGCCATCTTTTGCAAGCATTGTTCGACTCAGGTGCAAGTCACTCCTTCATTGCTTATGATTGCGTGAAGCGCCTGGGGTTGCATGTACATAAGTTACCATTCGATCTAGTAGTGTCAACTCCAATGGGTATTAAGGCCTTAACCACAGAAGCTTACTTGAATTGTGTCGTAACTGTGGAAGGGCACCAATCTGTTGTAGATTTGATATGTTTGCCGCTTTACCAATTAGAAGTCATTTTAGGTTTTGATTGGTTAACGGTAAATAATGTGTTGCTTGATTGTGGAAACAAGAGGATAGTATATCCTGTTTCTCAGAGGGTCGAAACTGTGAGTGCCAGTATGAATTTTTTTTCTATGGCTAAAGCTAAAAAGTGTCTTAAAAAGGGTTGCCAGGGGTATGTAGTGTTTTTCTCGGTGCAAGGGGAAACTGGTGAGATTTTGAGTAAAGTACCCGTGGTAAATGAGTTCCCTGAGGTATTTCCAGATGATCTTAGTGGATTGCCTCCTGAGAGGGAAGTTCAGTTCCCGATTGACATTATACCTGGAGCTGGTTCTATATCCAAGGCCCCATACCGCATGGCCCCAAATGAAATGGCAGAGTTAAAGAAACAAATAGAAGATTTGCTTGAGAAAGGGTTTATTAGACCCAGTGTGTCGCCTTGGGGAGCTCCAGTGTTGTTTGTAAAGAAGAAAGATGGAAGCCTTCGATTGTGTATCGATTATAGAGAATTGAACAAGGTTACTATTAAGAACAAGTACCCTCTTCCCCGAATCGATGACCTTTTAGATCAACTATCCGGTTCGTGTGTATTTTCGAAGATTGATCTAAGGTCAGGGTATCATCAGCTGCGAGTGAAGGCAGAAGATGTTCCGAAGACTGCTTTCCGGACCAGATACGGTCACTATGAGTTCTTAGTGATGCCATTTGGGCTAACCAATGCGCCTGCGGTTTTTATGGATTACATGAACCGTATCTTTCGACATTATCTGGATCAGTTTGTTGTTGTGTTTATCGATGACATTTTGATATATTCCAAGAATAAGGATGAGCATGAGCATCATTTGAGAATCATATTGAATATCTTGTGCGAGAAGCAATTATATGCTAAATTGAGCAAGTGCGAGTTTTGGCTATCAGAAGTGAAATTCTTAGGCCATGTTATCTCGCAAGAAGGGGTCTCTGTGGATCCCAGCAAAGTGGAAGCAGTACTGAACTGGAAGAGGCCAGAATCTGTGGCGGAAATACGCAGTTTTCTGGGTCTTGCTGGTTATTATCGGAGATTTATCCAAAATTTCTCCCGTATTGCGTTGCCGATGACCAAGCTCACGAGAAAGGATCAGCCATTTGTGTGGGACGAAAAATGTGAAAATTGTTTTGTAGAGCTGAAGGAGAGGTTGACTACGGCACCTGTATTGATTTTACCCGATCCCAGTGTGACATATGTTGTGTATTCTGATGCCAGTGGGCAGGGATTAGGGTGTGTCCTTATGCAGCAGGGACGTGTGGTGGCCTACGCCTCTCGACAGCTCAGACCTCATGAATTGAATTATCCCACTCATGATCTGGAGCTTGCGGCCATTGTATTTGCTTTAAAGATTTGGCGTCATTACCTGTATGGTGTGACTGTGGAACTATACTGCGACCACAAAAGTCTCAAATATCTGTATGATAAAAAAGAACTGAATATGAGACAGCGCCGCTGGATGGAATTGCTTAAGGACTACGACCTGGAGATAAAATATCACCTGGGTAAGGCAAATGTAGTCGCTGATGCTCTTAGCCGAAAGACTGTGCTCGTTGCAGCTATGATGATACAAGAAAGGAAATTGATTGAAGATTTCCGTGATTTAAATTTGACAAACCAGATCATTTGTGCCAATTACACTGTTTCTCAAGAGGAGAGTGATCTAAGGGCGGAAATTGAAGAAGCTCAGAGTCAAGATGACTGGATAAAGCGCAATCTGACTCGAATCAAACAGGGAGAAGTTTCAGGCTACGACATATCGCCTCGTGGATTGGTTCGTTACCAGAAAAGAGTCTGCGTTCCACTTAAGGCAGAGTTGAGGCAGAAGATTCTGGATGAGGCACATAAGAGCCGATATACTCTTCATCCTGGTATGACCAAGATGTATCAGAATCTGAAATCGGTGTATTGGTGGCCGGGTTTAAAGAGTGACGTGACCAAATATGTTGCAAGGTGTCTCACTTGTCAGAAAGTGAAGATCGAGCACCAGAGACCGTCTGGTTTACCTCAGAGTCCTGAGATTCCAGAATGGAAATGGGAAAGCGTAACCATGGATCTGGTTGTGGGATTACCCAGGATCAGAAACTATGATGCGATCTGGGTAATTGTGGATCGGTTAACGAAGTCAGCCCACTTCATACCAATCAATGCTGGTTATTCTCCTGATAAACTAGCGGAGATTTATATCCGAGAGATTGTCAAACTTCATGGTGTTCCGAAAAACATCATTTCCGATCGAGATCCATGATTTACTTCAAAGTTTTGGAAAGCACTGCATGAAGCCTTAGGTACTCAACTGAGATTCAGTACGGCTTATCATCCTCAAACGGATGGACAATCTGAGAGAACAATTCAGACGCTGGAAGATATGTTGCGAGCTTGTGTTCTCGACTTTAAAGGAAGTTGGGATTGTTTCCTTCCACTGGCTGAGTTCGCTTACAACAATAGCTATCATGCGAGTATCCAAATGGCTCCGTATGAAGCGTTGTATGGAAGACGGTGTCAATCACCTATATACTGGAATGAATTATCCGAAAGGAAGCTTTATGGGCCAGATTTGGTTGATCAAACCTCAGCACAGATTCGGATCATTCGTAAGAGGCTCCTTGAAGCGCAAAGTAGACAGAAAAGCTACGCTGATAAGAGGAGAAGGCCTCTAGAGTTTGAGGTTGGTGATCATGTTTTTTTGAGAGTATCACCAATTACGGGCATTGGGCGAGCCATCAAGAGGAAGAAGCTGAGCCCGAGATATATAGGTCCTTTTGAAATCCTTGAGAGGATTGGGCCTGTTGCTTATCGAGTAGCCCTACCCCCAAATTTGAGCAGACTCCACGATGTGTTTCATGTTTCCCAACTGAAGAAGTATCAACCGGATCCATCTCATATTGTTGAATACGAAGAAGTTGAGTTACAAGACAACTTCACATATGCGATAGAGCCAGAACAGATCATTGATAGAGAAGAACGACGACTCAGACACCGAAGCATTCCATTTGTGAAAGTGATCTGGAAGGGAATGACAGAAAGAGAAGCAACTTGGGAAGCGGAAGCAGATATGCGAAGACATTATCCAGAGTTTATGGCTCAAGTTGTGTGACAAATTTCGAGGACGAAATTTATTTTACGGGGGGAGAAATGTAATATCCCAAAAAGTGATTTAGGGCTAATGACTCTAAAAGTGGATGTAATTATTGTTGAATAAACACTTTTAGAGAATGTGTAATGGGAATTTGGATATTTTAATGATTCCAATGGATTCCTTGTGAAAATTTATGTGGGAATGATGTTTGGTATGAAAATGGAACCAATGGAAGCAAAGATGCAAAATCTAAAATTCTGTCCAGTGAAATTCTATTCTGGGCAGTCCGTTTGTGTGAACGTTTTTAATGACCAAATGGTATCTAAAAATTCTGAAACTTTCCAGTCTTATAGTTCACATCTCAAGCTTCAAAATGGACATATAATTTGTTCCATTTCGTTTTGTGAACTGGGAGATATAACTGTCCAAAGTTTGGGATGGAAACTGAACTCTGTTTTGGGGCAGTGATGAGTTTTATGTAATTCTGGAATTGTGTGGTGATTTTTAGTAATGGCCAATATTTTTCCTATGAAGAGGACTTAAACATCTTTCATTTGGCTTTAGAATCACCTCATTTCGATTTTTCTAGAATTAGTTATGATTTTTCAAAGTTTGGGCAGAAAATCTGCCAGAAAATCCGAAAATGGGAATTATGACATCATCTCATTAAAAGAAGATGTCAGCATGGATTATTAATCAAATTGCTCATCTTCTTCAGCCATTTCACGCCATTTCCAGCTGAAGATAGTGAGAGAAAGTTGAGAGCTCATAGAGAGAGAAAGAGGAGAAATCTCGCAAGGTAAGCCGATTTCTCCGACGATTTAGCTCCTAACGCATATAATCCTTCTCCTAAGCTACTCCTCTTTATTCTTTAAGGTTTTGAAGCAAATAATTTCTGGTTCCAAGAGGCTAGGGTTCAGCCAAATTTGGTAAAAGCTAGTGGGAGCTTGAGGTAACTTCCAAACTTTCGTATATTGCTTCTTCTGGCTGCTGTGGGCAATTTAATCGGTGAAATTTCACCGGATTGCCATTGGTTTTAAAGTTTGGAAATGATATGGCCTAGGGGTTATGCTGCTCAAATTGGGTCTTAATGTTAGTTGTAACCTAATGTAATGGTTAATAAAGTGGTTAGGAGTAGAAAGGAACGCGTTTACGGAGCCGAAATCGTAAAACCCCGATTTTCCCCGGAAAACTCATAAATTTCGGCCAGCTCTAGAAATGGGTCTTAGAGTTGGATTTTCAATGATTTGATGGTTCCATTGAGTTCAGGGGCAAAAATTATGTGGGGTTACAGTTTGTCACTTTTTCGAAAATGGTCGAAAAAGCATAATTACGAAAACGCCCCTAAAACCCTTGAAGTGTGGCTGCCAAGGGTAAATTTGTAATTTAACATTGAATTTGATAATTCCGAGTATGAAAATGGATTCCTTGGGTGGAAATATGTTAGGATAGCCCAGATTAGAATTTCGGGAAAAGTGCAACCAGACCGGGTACGGCGGGCCCAGGCCGGGTCCCCAGGGGCATTTTTGTAAATTTTCATTATAGACTCGTATGGAACCTATTCTAAGTGTTTGAAAGTAGGAATTGGGGGTAGGAAATTAATCCACCATTCTTGATTTTGTTTATAGGCTTTGATATTTGCCGCCCTCGTGAGCCAACTACGCTGAAGGACGTCAGGAAAGGATCAGGTAGTGACTCTCTCTCTTATACTATGTGTAATGCTCTGTATGTGTGTATTATCACTGTTCTGTGATGAATCTTTGATGCTACTGCGGTTACAGCTGGTGATAGCTGTCGTTTACAGCGCAAGCTGTCGTTTACAGCGCAAGCTGTCGTTATTGTGATTACAGCGTAAGCTGTCGTGAAGGTGATTACAGCGTAAGCTGTCGTGATGGTGATTACAGCATAAGCTGTCGTATTGTATATACAGCCGTGAGTGCTGTCGTTTGTGGTGAAAACCATGTATCTTTGAGATTGATGTTGCTGTTGTTGCTGGTTGTGATTTATATACATGCTTGGTATTTATACATTGTATGAGTGGTTTGTTACTACTGAGATTCTCTCGAATCTCATTCCTTCCTATGACTAACCTTTCAGACAGGGCATGTGGCTCAAAGGAGAAGAGGCCGACCCGAAGCACTTAGGACCCTTAGGGGTATAGTTGATTTTGGAATGTTGGTTATATCTTTTGAATTCGGGATTACTGTATAATCTGAAATATGAATAGTATATTCAATTTTGGATGTAATCCCCTAGTGGATACTTAAACCTCAGGTTATATATGTATAGAATCCGGGAGTTGCCGGGGAATTGGTTTTACACTCTGTCATACGTGAATGTAGATAAACTGCACAGGTGATTATATTCGAATTTTGAAATGGAGACCAGGAACAGGAAAGAGATTTTGAATGATTTTGTGAAAACCCTACCACAAAGTAGGAGATTGAAACGAGTTTAAGTTATCCGAAGGTCTCTAATCTACTTTAATTATTTAATATCGAATTATAATTACATGATTAAAGGCAGGGTGTTACACACACGAACTGTCAACAGTTTCAACTTCAACACAATTGTTAGTAGCATAAATAGAATCAAGTGTGTCCCAGATATGTTTAGCTTTAGAACAAAATCTAATTTTCTCAAAATCATTTTCGGTTAAAGCACTATACAGAATTTTCATTGCTATAATGTTCAACGAAAACATTTTCTTTTCATTTTCTGTCCAATCCTTTCTTGGTTTGAAATCAACAGCATTTTTAAAAACATTCCACATATCAAAATCAAAAGCTTTTATAAAACTAGTCATTCTAGCTTTCCAAAACCAAAAATCAATATCTTTCAAAAACGGTGGGATTGTATAATCAAAACCTTCTAAAAGTAAAAAACACCCAAAATCAGCCATTGTAACTCTTGAGACGGTTAAGTCCTTTAAACAAGAGTCCGGGCTCTGATACCAAATGTTAGAACTGGCTATCACCCAAGAGGGGGGGTGAATTGGGTGTATCATAAAAACTTAAGAACTTTAGAAATCTTTTCGTATCTTAACGAAAGCGGTAAGAATGAAGGTTTATAAATCAACAGTTAGATTAAATAATATATGCTGGAAATATAAGAGCTTAGGGAAGAGAATATGCAAACTGTGATTTATCCTGGTTCGGTCCAATCTGTGATGGCCTACGTCCAGTCCCCAGGCTCCTCCTGAGATTTTCAAATCCACTATCTTCTTGTTTAATCCGGGCACAAGAAAAGGCTTTACAATTCCACAAGTTTAGCCGGGTACTTGTGAAACCTTTTACAAATCTCTCACTGAAATACTCCCCCTTACGGCAAGTCTTACGAGCAGAGCAATCCCGAAGATCTTCCTCTCCTGCTTACCCATGCAAGTATTACGAGCAGCAACGTTCTCTTCTGCTTACACCCCTGTAAGTCTTATGAGCAGCAACGTTCTCTACTGCTTGCACCTTGTAAGTCTTACGAGCAGAATGTCTTACTAGCAATTCTCTCTACAGCTTCTCCCGTAAGGAAATCAACCCTCTCAAGGTCCCTCTACCTTGAGATCAACTCAGAAATACAGATGAAAGTGTTTACAGACTCTCTCACAGAGTTGGTATAATATTCACTAAAGTACAATACAACTAATCACTCTCTCAATAATAAGTAATACAGAAACTGGAAAATAGAGAGTGTTTGGGTAGAAGCAGAGGATTCATGTTTTTCACATGTTGGTGTCGTTGCTCTGTTTTTCTCTGTCTCCCATCGACGTTGAATGCTCTCTCATTTATAGTTGATGAAGATGATGACCGTTGTGAGCATTCGTCCGTTGGAGTCATTTTGTCCGTTGAGCATATTTGAAAAATGAGCTACTGTCCGTTGCAGAGCAGAGCATCCCGTTGAAGAGTGGGATGTTTCATTGTGAGCTGTACATCACGTTGTGGAGCGGTATGAAGATGTTTGAATATTCGATAGTCTTTCGTGGTGTGTCAGTTGCTTGTCGTGGTAGGTAGCCGCCATTCGGTGTGTAATGATGAAGTTCACCGTAATTGACTTTTATTTGAATCTGTAATCCGAATGGTTAATATCCTGTTTCTCACTTGAAACATATGTTAGCTATCATTTAGAAATAATAACAAGTGAGAACACAATTATTCAATAACATGTAACCATATTCGGATTGTTCGTTGAGTGATGATATTTCCGTACGTGACCTCCGTTCTTGAAGATGCAATCCAAATATTTAATCTCCTGTTTTACACTTGAAATATATGTTAGATAATATTTAGAAACAATAACAAGTGAAAACATAATGATTGTATAACGTTTAACCATGTTTGGATTGATGGTTGTGAGGCTCTGTTTTGTTTGTGCATTCTACCACGTTCTATCAGGACCTCACTTCGAGTGCAATATGGCTCACTCGAGTGCAGTTCATATTTTCACGTTCTGACTTCCTCTCGGGCAAGCACTCGCTGCACTTCACTCGCATATGCTCGAGTGAATTCTTGAATCACTCGAGCACAACTAGTCATGCTCGAGTGCGTTTCATGCTTTCACGTACAAGCTTTTTCTCGGGTTATCACTTCCATGACAAAACTTGCATGTGCTCGAGTGAGAAATCATCCAATGCTCGAGCATGGATCCTAGTGCTCGAGTGATGCAATTTTCTTCACGTTTCAGCTGCTTCTGGACATCACTCGCACAATATTTTCAGAGAGAAAGTTTTTGCACTCGTGGGTGATGTGGGGCCACTTTAGAAAACTTTTGTCTATTTGATTCAAATGATGTATCATAAGAAAGCTCTTGCCATATGCATTCCAATGCAAAAAGAATCAGCTCAAAATTCCTTGTATTCTGTAAGTTATGATCGAAAGAGTGTATATTTCGCTATACTGCACAAGCGTCAACTTCCAGAAGGCATAGCTCCTAGAATATACGTTCAAATTAGGCAAATTACCTATCCATGGAAATCGCTTTGAGTCTACTTTCATTTGGCACTGGTCTCGTCTCAATCCGATGTGTAGTTTGTGAGTTATACTCAAAATACGGAACCTATGTCAAAAAGTGACGGTGATTTCAGTTTCATTTTCCACGATTCATAACTCCTTCATTTGATCTTCTTTCAATGTGATTCTGGTGCCCATTGTACGTGTTGGGAGTCTTCTTTCATATGCTGCCAGTTTTGGGGCAATACGATGTGTGGTATGAGAGATATGACCAAACTACCAGACCTCACTCAGGCTGAACGTAAAACAGAGTAGAACAGAGTTTTCACCCCGTGCTCGAGTGAATTCATCCGTGCTCGAGTGAGTTCTTCCTGTGCTCGAGTGAAACACCTCATGCTCGAGCATAACACCCCTGGAAGTGCCAAAACTCATATACAAGTCATCTTAGCTTCGTATTAACCTATTCCAACCATTATTTGATCATAGAAACCTCCGGTATCATCATAGAAACCTCCAATATCACTTCTAACAACTTGAATCTTGATATTCTTGTAAGATCTAACAAGTTCTTCATTCTTCAATATCTTTCTTCTTGGTTTTACTCTTGATAATAATTCTTCATAACCCAAGTAAGCATCTCCTGGACTATTTTCAATTTCTTCCTTCTTCTTCCTCTTGTTCATTTTCATTAATTCAATCTTCTTCATTCTTTGCTTGACTAATCTACAAAATATGTAACATTAAATATAGTAGTTAGTCAAAGAAATACATTATATAAACTTTTTGCTCTTATCACTTCATATCTATATTTGACATCATCAAAACTAATCATATCTAACAACCTCTTCTGAAGAAGAATATGAAGTATCCTCTTCTGAAGAAGTTAATGAACTTCTACAAGATGATATTTAATCTTCATCTGATGAAGATGATTTTCAAATAAATTGTCTTGATAAGTTTGCTGAGAGTACAGGAAGCCCTATGCTTTATGACCCAATCAAGGGATCTGTCTTAACTGGTTCTAAGCAAGACATTTTTCAAATAAATGTTATTGAAGAAGATTTGGTTTTTGAAATCATTAACTCTCTTCCAAGCAATGAAGAAAAGGCCAAGTTTTTCAACAAACTAAGAGAAAGTTCAGCCTCTTCTTCAAATTCAAAGCCAGTCCGAAAAGCTTAGCAAAATTCTTCACAGACAAAATATGATTTTTAAGAAATCATAAAAAAGTTTTCAAAAGAACCCAAAACCTATTTCAATTTTAGACCTTCAAAATGAGATAAATAATTTAAAAGAAGAGATAAGGAATATGAAAAATACTCAGAAATTCCATTCTCTTATTTTAAATCAAATTCAGGAAGAACGTCTTGATAAGGAAAAGATAAAAATCGAGGAAGCCAGTGATCTACGTGAAAAGGATCCAGAAGCTCCTGAATTCTTAAATCTTATATCAAGAATTTCAATCCAAAAATGGCACATTCCAGTCAAAATTGTTGTTGCAGATACTTTTGTATTAGAAACAATAGCTTTATTTGATACTGGAGTAGCATTAAGCTGTATCAGAGAAGGTCTAATTCCAACAAAATTTTATGCAAAAACCACTAAAAATCTTTGTGGACCAAATATATCACCATTAGACATTAGCTACCAGCTTTCAAATGCAGTAGTTGAAAATAATGGTGTTGAAATGAAAACTCTTTTCATTTTAGCAAAAATTGTCACAAGATGTTATTCTTGGTGAACCTTTTATCCAAAGACTAATGCCTCATCTTAAAATAGATAAAGGTATAGAATCTCATAAAAAGGGCAAAAAGGTTTTCTTCAAATTTGTTTATCCTCCTTATACAAAATTTGTTAACTTAGTTGAGTATAAGGAAAATCAAATGAATTTTCTAAAAGAAGAATTTTCTTATAAAACAATTGAAAATCAATTAGAGAAACCTTTTCTTAAACAAAAAATCCAAAATATTTTGAAAAACATTCAAGACACAATTTGTTCTGATTTTCCTAATGCTTTTTAGGAAAGAAAAAGACATCTAATTGATCTTCCCTATGAAAAGGATTTCAATGAAAGAGCTATCCTAATGAAAGCTTGACTAATTCAAATGAACCAGGAACTCCTGGAACATTGTCAAAAAGAAATAATAGATTTACTTTCAAAAGGGTTAATTTGTAAGGGCCAAAGTCTTTGGTCTTGTGTAGCTTTCTATGTCAATAAGAAGGCTGAACTTGAACGAGGAACTCCAAGACTTGTGATTAATTACAAGCCTCTTAATCAAGCTCTTCAATGGATTAGGTATCCAATACCTAATAAAAAATATTTTAAATCTCCTTCATTAAGCCAAAATATTTTCAAAATTTGATATGAAATCTGGTTTTGGCAAATCCAAATTTTTAAAAAGGATAGGTATAAGACTGCATTTACTATCCCGTTTGGATGATAAGAATGGAATGTTATACCTTTCGGTGCATCTTCTGAATTTCAAAAGGTCATGAATGAAATTTTTGATCCATACAATAAATTAATCGTTGTTTATATTGATAATGTTTTAGTGTTTTCTGAAACAATTGACCAACATTTCAAACATGTTAAGGTCTTCACAGATGTTGTTAGGTATAATGGTCTAGCAGTTTCTAAAACCAAAATTAGTCTCTTTCAGACAAAAATTTGGTTTCTTGGTCATCATATATACCAAGGAACTATTGTTCCAATTGTTTGTGCAATCCAGTTTGCTAATAAATTTCCAGATCAAATCCTGGATAAAAATCAACTTCAAAGGTTCTTAGGTTGTTTGAATTACGTAGGTGATTTCATTCCAGACCTAAACAATATCATTAAGCCTCTTCATGAGCTTCTTAAGAAAAGTCTTCCTTTATGGACAGATGATCACGCCAATATGGGTATAAAAATCAAATATCTTGTCAAAAATCTTCCATACTTGTATCTTCAAAATCCACAAACATTCAAATTTGTTGAAATTGATGCCCCTGACATAGGTTATGGTGACATTCTTAAACAAAAAATTAATGGTAAAGAGCATTGCATTACATTGCATTTACTTCAAAATATTGGAATAGAGCTCAACAAAACTATTCCACAATTAAAAAATAAATTTTAGCAATTGTTTTGTGCATAAAAAAATTTCAAAGCGATTTGTTAAACACAAAATTTTTAATCAGAGTTGATTGTAAAGCTGCCAAAGATGTTTTGCAAAAAGATGTTAAGAATGTAGCATCAAAATAGACTTTTGCCCGCCAGCAAGCAATTTTAAATATCTTTGATTTTGAAATTGAATTTATCAAAGGTACTTCAAATTCTCCCCTAGATTTTCCAACTAGAGAATTCTTGCTTGGGAAATAAGGTGACCAAATGAGTGATAAAGAGAAGAAAAATAAAGGAAAGGGCAAAGACCCACAAAAGGATGATCTAGAAAGGATAACAAAAGAAGAAATGATGCAGCCCAAAGTTGCAATTGAACTATTAAAAGGGTATTGACCCAAGGATCAACGATCTACCAAAAAGGATCCTCTTCCAGGTCCAAAATTTCTGAACATCCTGTTCAAAAGACTTCTAGAATCATAATGGATCCTTCCCATTATGAATTCCCAATTGAAACACTTTTAGCCTTACAAGCTAATCAAAAATTGGCCAAATTGCCATCCAAAAGATGGGTGGATATTGCCGAAGAAGAAGATTCTAAGGATCTTGCCCCATTCACTTTAAATCCTAAGGCTCTTGACTTAGCATTCAAAGCCAAATCAAAAGAAGTCAATAAGGCTAGTTCATTGTCAAAATAATTAGCCTTAAACTCTCAACTAACATAAACCACATTTGTGTTAAAACTAGAAAAGATTTTAAACCTTTTCCACACAGAACCAAATTTCTGTGGAAAAAATCCAGTTGCTCTAGCAACCAAAATATTTCCAAAAGGGTTCTCTTTTGCCCCAAAATCTTTAGAAAAAAACTCAAAAATTTTATGAGCTTATTCTTGTAGATACAAAGTCTATAGAAATAAGACATTTTCTAGACCCTAATCATCCAAATGATAGAAGTATCCATGGCAATTCGACATTTCAAATATGGAAAATTTTATCTCCTCAAGATTGGGGACAAGATTTAAATAAAAGGAAACAATTTTCCATAAAAAACATGGATCCAATTGGTTTCAATTATTGGGACTATCTGGATGCATGGTATTGTACCGTTTGGTACCAAAATCCAAAGTTTAGCCATACTTGGCTATTCATGTTAACGTATGACACAAAGTACTAATTTACATTGCGGTTTAATCTATGGTGGGATTATTTTGGCCTTATCTAGGAAATTCTTCCTACCACAGTGAAAATTATTTTCGACTATTTCAAAAGTCATGTCAATCTTAGTGAAGATCCCTTCCCAGCAGATCTTCATTATTTTTCAAAATTTAGTTGAGCCTGGTATTCAAAAGGAGCTTCAAATATGGAGTTTCCAAGTACCAAAAAAGGTTCCCTATGTTGCAGAGAACTTCCTCAGTCAAATGGAGTATGAAATTGATCAGAGGAGGGAGCAATGGTAAGTGAGGGATAATTAGGAAGAATATCAGTAGGGGTAGCTGTAGAGATGGATGGAGAAGTAATAGGGTAAGATTGTTTGGAGGATTCAGGCTGAGCAATGTTTTCAGGATTGGCCACTTCCTGAGTCTCTCCAGAGGAACTAGAGAGAGGTTGAGGAATATGATGAGGAAAAGTAGAAAGCTGGATCACTGGCTCTACAGTGATATGAACAGGGGTAAAGGAGGAGGTTTCCTGAATGGTATAAAGAGCATTGGTAGGCTCAGGAGGTGGAGGAGAGGTGCTTGGAGGAGGCTGAGTTAGAGGGGCAGAAGGTATATCAGGATATGGAGGGATGGGAAGTACATGGGCCTTGGTAAGGGAAGAGCCAGTTGTACAAGTCTTTAAGCAGTCGAGTCTGTGCCTAATGTCACAAAGCTGTTGAAGATAATTGGCCTAAAGATTGTAGAGAAACTTGAAGTTTTTGTTGACTGCACCAATAATGCCTTGAATTTGATTCTGAAGATCTTCCCTTAATTGGTGATTGGACCTTATGAGTTGCTCTACCACAGGTTTGTTGACAATAGCTCTTGCATAGATGTACCACAGAATTCTCTGTTCATTATTGAGACATATTGAAGAAAATTTCTTTGCTTGTCTAATTGGCTTAATGATTTGATGAATCTGTTCATTAGAATACTCTAGAACTTCATCAAATTCATCTTCATCATATCCAAGATAAGAATTGATGATAGAGGGAGATAATTGCATTTTCTGACCTCTTACTGTGGACTCTAGTCTCTCCTCAACTAATTCTTTTTTATTTCCTTTGATTTTGATAGATTACATATTAGAATAAAAGGTCCTTACTATAGTAGGACTATAGGATAAACCAATTTGAAACCACCTCTTGTAATGTTCTAAGTACTCATGCAAATTGAAACCAAGGTTGTCTCTTAAATAGGCTAGATCCACAAAAATAACAAGGCACATTAGTTAGGAAGAAAATAGATCTCTGTACCTCTTTTTCTCATCAGTTTGAAGAAGAGGTCCAGTGTTTAAATCTGCAGGAGGTCCATCCTTTTCTTCCTCTATCACACTTCGAGATGCTTTAGGCATACTCATTTGAGACCGAACTTGAGGAGTCTTGCTAGGACTAGCTTCAACATTCTACATAATACCTTTGACAACTTTCCTCACAGTTTGATCTAAGCTGTCACTCTCGGTAGAATCATTGGAGGATGCACTTGCAATGTTTTGGTCCTTAGATTTTGAAATAGTTGTAGTAGCTTTAGATACGGACCTAGTCTCCATTGGCTCTCTAATTACAATCCCTTTAGCACGAGAAGGCCCTTTAAATGAAGCATCTGCTACCTTGGGTCTGAATTTCTTTAGATTTTTATGGGTAGAGGTCTTCTTTGAGGATGATTTGGAGGAGGAGTAACTTTTCCTTTCTCAACATTAGCTCTCTTCGTTCTCATTTTGGGTTTCTAAGGTATATCGAAGGTTTAGGATTTTTTGGTAAACTATGAGATTTTTTGAGATTTGGAGGAGGAAATGTTGAGATTTTCAAAGGGTTTTGATCGCAAGGGAGAGTCAAAGAAGGTTGGAAAAGGTTTTATATGGAGAGAAATGAAGTGGTATTCAGATAATGATCAGAGATTGAGCTTAGTTCCCTTATATTTAGGTTTAAATTATTCAGATAATTACATGTGTATTCGAATAAAGGGGGTTCTATTCGAATACTCAAGAAATTATTCTAATATTGAGAGAGTAAATGTGCATACCTGTATTTAGATAGTTCTGCTGATATTCGAATATTCCTATCTCTGATGACTATAAATATTCGAATAGTTGTCCAAGTATTGTAATAGTCTCTATTGTCCTGTAACACTGATTAACCGAATAGTGAGAGTCGTATTCGGAAAATTCTTCTTTGGTCAGATACTTGTGTGCTCTATTCGATTGTACATCAGCTATTCGAATAATCCTCTATTCCTTGCTTCTAGTTGTATTCGAATACTGACTTTGGTATTCGAATATACCATATACCTGTGAAATATGAAGAGTGTAATCTATTCGAATACAATTTTTCACTATTCGAATAATCACTTGTAGTTAAAATTAAATTTATTCGAATAAAGCTTTGGTTAATCGAATACTCAGAAAAAAATGTTCTATTCAAATAGTAATTAGAGTCTTCGAATAATTCGTCAACAATAATCACTATCACTATTTGAATAGTTTGAGTTGTATTCGAATAATCTTTTAAATTGAAATCTCATATTTAATTTGTTACTATTCGAATAATAGACACATTAATCGAATACTTCCATCTGAGTCTTGACTTAGTATTCGGATAGTGACTCTGTTATTCGGATAGTTCCACTTTAAGCTTTGAAGAATATTCGAATAGTTCTTTTGTAATTCTTACCTTTTGTATTCGGATAGCAGTACGGGTATTCGAATAATGGGTCATATATTCTAAAAGTTGTATTATTATTCGAATATCATATCTTCTACTTGAATAGTTCTTTTGGATAAAAGCGCCTTATTATTCAAATAACCCATACTATATTCAAATAGTTTTTTACAAGACTGAGCAGTATTCGAATAATCTTATATTATTTTGATAATTTCTTCCCAATATCTTTGAGTGATATTCGAATAGTAATTTATGTATTCGAATACTATTCCTTTTAAAAACTTGATTGAGTATTCAAATACCATAATCATTATTCGAATAATTCTTCTTTTACAGAGTATTCTCCTTTAGATCTAATTTATCCTGCAAAATACATAACTAAAAACTCTAATGCTTAAGTCTAATGTTTATCATCAAAACTTTATTGAATAAGTGAATAAAATATAGATTTACTTACAATTCATTGGGATTTACCATTCCCAGTTCCCTTCTAATGTAAACAAACTAATCCTTTGCTAGAGGTTTTGTGAATATATCAGCTAACTGTAGATGTGTTGGAATAAATACAACTTTGACCACTTTCTTCTAAACGTGATCTCTGATAAAATGATGCCTCACATCAATGTGTTTGGTTCTTTAATGTTGCACTGGATTTTTGGCCAAGCTAATGGTGCTCGTATTGTCACAGCATATAGGAATTTCTTTGAGATAGATACCAAGATCTTGCAATTGCTGTTTTAACCATAGTATTTGAGCACAGAAACTTGAGGCAGCTATATATTCAGCTTCTATTGAGGATAATGATACTATGTTTTGTTTCTTGCTAGCCCAAGAAACCACTGCTCCTCCCAAAAATTGGCATTGTTCACTTATGATTTTTCTATCTGTCTTGTAGCCACCATGATCTGAATCTGAGTATGCTATAAGATATTCACTCCCTCCCCTAGGATACCATATTCCCAAATCTATGGTGTCAGTAAAATATCTAAAAATTCTTTTCATCATTTCAGCATGAGATTCCTTGGGGCATGATTGGTATCTAGCACATATACCCAAGCTGAACTGAATGTCTAGTCTGCTGGCTGTGAGATAGAGTAATGACCCTATCATTCCTCGGTATTTTGTTATATTGAATTCAGGTCCTGATGTGTCTGTATCCAGTAAGGTTGTTGAGCTTATGGGAGTGTCTACTCCATTAGCTTGATCCATTTCATATTTCTTGAGGATTTCTTTGAGATATTTAGTCTGAGATATGAATATTCCATTCTTTCTTTGTTTAATTTGTAAACCCCAAAAGAATGTTAATTCTCCATCATTGACATCTCAAATTCTCCTTTCATAGTGTTAGAAAATTCCTTGCACAAAGAATCATTAGTACCTCCAAAGATAATATCATCTACATATATTTGAACAACTAACATATCATTTTTCTTTCATTTTATAAATAAAGTTGTGTCAACTCTTCCTCTGTCAAATCCGTGATCGATGAGAAAGTTGCTTAGTCTTTTATACTAAGCTCTTGGAGCTTGTTTAAGACCATAAAGTGCTTTTCTTAGTTTATATACACCTTCTGGATTATAAAAATCTTCAAAACTAGGAGGTTGTTCAACATAGACTTCTTCTGTGATATAACCATTAAGAAAAGCACTTTTTACATCCATTTGATAAAGTTTGAATTCTTTAATACACACAAATGCTAAGAGTACATGTATGGCTTTCAATTTAGCTATTGGAGCGTACGTTTCCTCATAATCAATCCCTTCTTCTTGATTATAGCCTTTGGCTACCAACCTTGCCTTGTTTCTGACAATTATTACGGATTCATCAAGTTTGTTCTTAAATACCTATTTAGTGTTGATGACCGGATGATCTTTAGGCCAGGGTACTAAGTCCCAAACTTGCTTTCTTTTAAATTGATTGAGTTCCTCCTACATTGCTAAAAGCCAATCATTGTCTGTTAGGCCTTTATCATTGCTTGAGGGTTCCAGTTCTGAAATACAAGTTGAAAAACTTACTTCATTGAGAATACTATTTCTGGTTTTTACTCCTTCTTCAACATTACCTATGACTTGGTCAATAGGATGATTTCTATTAAATTTCCAAGCTTTGGGTTGATCAGAAGATGTAGGCTGACTTTCTTTTTCTTCAAAATTAGAAAACTCATTTGAGGGTTTTGAAATCATTTGATTTGTTTCATAACCAATCAACTCTGACTCATCAACAATAGATTTGGCAGGGGAATCCATTTCATCAAACACAACATGAACATATTCTTCAACAACACAAGTTCATTTATTAAATATTCTATAAGCTTACTTCTATTAAAGTAACCTAAGAAAATACCTTCATCAGCTCTCGAATCAAACTTTCCCTGATTATCCTTACCATTATTGTGAATAAAGCACTTACATGCGAATATGCGTAGATGATTGAGGTTTGGCTTTCTTCCCTTATAAAGCTCATACGGTGTTTTTCCCAGCTTTGATCGGATATAACCTCTGTTAGAGATGTAGCTAGTAGTACTCATTGTATCAATCCATAACACTTGTGAGATTTCCTTCTCATTGAGCATTGCTCTTGTACTATCTATAAGAACTCTATTCTTTCTTTCTACAACACCATTTTGCTGTGGAGTTCTTGGTGCTGAGAAGTTGTGCTCAATTCCGTTTGTGTCACATTAATCTCCAAATGCTTGGTTTTCAAATTCACCTCCGTGATCTATTCTAATTGCTGTAATTTCACAAAAATAAGGAATTCACTAAAAGTTTCATCTTTTGAGGATAAAAAGATAGTCCATGTAAATCTTGAGAAATCATCAATAATGACCAAGGTATATAAATTTCCCCTAAGGCTTTTTACCCTTGTTGGTCCAACTAGATCTATGTGAAGTAGTTGTAAAGGCCTTTTTGTTGATATTTGTTTTATGGTTTTAAAAGAAGATTTAGTTTGTTTTCCCTTTTGATAGGAATTGCAAATTGAATCATTCTTAAATTTTAGTTTAGGTAAACCTATCACCAAATCCTTTTTGGTGAGTTTATCTAACTAACGCATATTTACATGTGCCAATCTTTTATGCCATAGCCAGCATCCGTCATCATTACTAAGGAAACAATTTTCAGAAGTGTGATTATCAATATCAATAGTATAGCAGTTACCTTCTCTTTTGGCTTTGATTTTTACCTTAAGTTCATCTTTCTTGATAGATAAGTCTTTCTTGCTAACTATAAGACATTCCTCAGAGTTGGATATGATCCAGTTGTCCTTGTCAGCACTCTGACTCAAACTGAGAAGATTGTGCTTTAGCCCTTTTACATAGAAGACATCTTTGATTTGAATTTTGTTCTTAATTCCAACTTCTCCTATACCAGCAATCTTTCCTGATTGATTTCGACCAAACTTGACTGTGCCTCCTTCCTTTGGGATAATAGAAGTAAATCTTTCTCTATCACCAGTCATATGACGTGAGCATCCACTATCTATGAACCACTTGCTTCCTTTGGATTCTTTGAAACATGCCTACAAAGACAAAAAAATTAGTTTTTAGGTACCCATACATTCTTGGGTTCTTTATGGTTAGTTTGAACTTTCATGGTCAAATATGTGCCCTTGCATATCCATTTGTAGGCTCCCACAGTTCTTCCCTTTTTATGACAACATGACGAAGTATAGTGTCCTCTTTTGTTGAAAAAATTGTAATGAGCAAAAGGATTAGAAACATGCACAGATTTTTGAAAGTGATTCAAATAAGATTGGTTCCCAATTTTTTTCTTTCCTTTTGACTTATCTGTCTTTGGGTCATATCAAATCCCGGACTTGTCATTGGTAAACTTTTGGCTTTTTAAAATTATCTTGATCATTTTCACTTCTTTTAGTTAACTTCTCAATAGTTTTGGTAAGATCATCATTTTTCTTTTCTGAGTTTTGGCAAGTGTTACAAGAAAATGGTTTTGGTTCATTGAGCTATCCCTCAAGTAATTTCAGCCGTTTCTTGCGACTTACAAGCTCTTTGACTATTCTAATAAATTATGTGTGTAAGGCATTATATTCATCATGCAATTCATCATAAGAAGGATTTTATGTTACCTTGTCTTCTTCTTCTGATTGTTCTTGAGCTACAAAACAAAGGTTGGCCATTATATTTCTTCTTCATCACTTTCTTCATCAGAGGAACTGTCTCCCCATATGGCTGAGATAAAGGATTTCTTCCTTGCAAACTTTTTCTTTTTCCTTTCTTTGTTCTTTAGATAATCAAGGCATTCAGATTTAATGTGTCTAAGCTTCCCACATTCATAACAAATGATTTGTTCCTTAGTCTTGCTACTACTTCCTCCTTTGTTGAAGTTCTTAAGTCCTTGTCCCTTTTTATAAAACTTTTTGAATCTCCTTACGATCATTCCCATCTCATCGTCTTCAACTTCTTCTGATTTCAGATGAGTTTCCTCCTTGATGACATTTAATGCCACTCTTTTCTTCTTCGTGTCATCAATTTCATCTAGTTCTCATTTGAACTTTAGCTTGCTTTCGTACTCAAATAGGCTACCAATTAGAGAAGCTACTGATCGCACAGATTCTCTTTTGGCTTCTTCTATTGCTGTGACTTTGGCCTCCCATTCTTTAGAAAGAATGTTTAGTATTTTTCTCACTTGGGTGTTTTGATCATAGTACTTTCCAAGTGCTCCAAGTTGGTTTACAAGGTGAGTGTATCTGAGTTCGAACTCAGCTATTGATTCTCTAGACTTCATGTGAAGCAGGTCATACTCAGTGATAAGAGTATTGATCTGATTCTCCTTGATGCCTGAAGTTCCCTCATGTGATATTTCCAATGCTTGCCACATCTCCTTGGCAATTGGAAGAGTGCAAATTTTGAAGTACTCCTTTTGACTTATAGCACTTTCAATCATAAGGATTGCCTTGCTATTGAAAGTCACGAGCTTTTTATCATTGTTGTCATATTCAGCTGGTACCTTTGAAACAGCTCACCCTTCTACTATCTTTGTAGGAATGTAATTCCCATCCTCAATGACCTCCCAGAGTCCATATTCTGTTGCTATGATGAACACTCTGAATTTAGCCTTCCAGAATGAGAAGTGTTCTCCATTAAAGCCTAGAGATCTGGTGATTGAGGCTCCGTCTAGAAGTATTCCTTCACCCATGACTGCCATAGGATCCTTCTTAGGCTATTAAACCTGACAAAGAAGACTGAGCTCTAATACTAAATGTTAGTACAAGTGTTTCACCCAAGAGGGGGGTTAATTGGGTGATAATAAAAAATTTAATATAGAACTACAACTAGAAACCGATAAGAAGAAAGTTAAAGAGTTAGGAAAATTTCACCAAGGTGTACGTCAGGAGTTATACTAGTTCGGTCTAATTCACAATGACCTACGTCCAGTTCTCAGATAGAATCTGAGCCTTTACTATACCTTCCAAGATTCAGTAGGTTCTTGGCACCTCGGTACACAGTGATCTATTCTTCACTTTGAATACTCGCTCCCCCTTACAACGTAAATAGATGCCAACGTTACGGTCCCACAACCTTAAGATATCTCTTAAAAGAGTGTATTGAATCAATAAATGTTCTCTCTCATAGAGTTGATAATATAAGCACTAAAGCATATTAATACGAAAAGGCAATAAGAGCTCAGAAATGAATATTCATATATTTGGTAGTTCAGTGCCTTAACTCCTACTTTGAATGCCTTTCTTATTTGTAGTTAAAGTGATTTTAATGACCATTGCAGACATTCTGTTTTCCAGTTACTCACTGGGCATTTCTCATAATATTCTTTATGTTATTTGGATATAGCCATTGTGATGAAGAGAATATGTTGGTAGAAGCTCGGTTTAGCATTTAATGTCTCTGACACAGTATATCTGCTTTTCTTGGAACTTAAATATCTAAAGTGAAAATCTCCTATAACTTGCTTTGAGTATGTTAATCATGAAGGAAAAATGATAATAAACAATATTAATGAAAATACTTAATATTTCTTTGAAATCAAAGATTTTGATTTGATGCTCTGTTTTTCTTGAAGTGTTGGTATTCGAATACTCTTATAATTATCATGATAACTTGAATCTTTCTATATTACATACTATTCGAATACTTTCTTCACTATTCAGATAATATTTATACTTTTACATTGAGATTATTAGAATAGTTGAAACACCTATTCGAATAGTGGAGACACCTATTCGAATAGTGATCTCTTTAAACTTAAGAAGATTATCCTGATACATTAATGATTATTTGAATACTTGCTTCGAGTTTGACTAGGAAACTTTTCTTCCAGGTTTCAATATTATTTGAATAGACTCCTTGCTATTTGAATAGTTTCTTATCTCAATATCATATTCTTGATGTTGTTTTGAAAAGCTATTGGAATATTAATTACACTATTCGAATAGTGGCTTTACAATTCGAATAGTCTTCTTATTATTCAAATAATACAATTTGAAATCCCTTTTTAGTATACGGAGATTATTCTGATAATGGTTATACTATTTGAATAGTAACCATGCTTATTCAAATAGTCATACTATTATCTGGATAATGAGATTGAAATTCACTTTGGAAAATATAAGTACTATTTGGATAATATACATGCTATTCGAATACTTTCAGTTTAAGAAAAATTTTCCATTGTTATATTAGTTTATACTAATCGAATAGTCAAAGACTATACAAATAATACATCTATGTATCAGTATATCTCTATTCGAATAACTTATCCATTATCATGATAATTTTCTGTTTATTCCAATAGTCTAAGAATTATCAGAATAATAGCTAATAAAAACTGAGTGTCAGTATTTGAATAGTAAATATACTATTCGAATACTCTCTTAGCACAAATTCTTGTGAATAAGAATGTAGAGACAAATTAAACTAGACTTAGGTTTGTTATAATCAAAACTTTGAATCTAACAGTTCTGACTAGACAACTTCATGAAATTATTGGGCTTCTCCAAACCCAATTAGACGAGCCTCAATGTAGCAGATCGTCCCAATCCTCAACTGGGTCAGAAGCAGAAGACCCGACCCAATACTTTGGCCATGATTCGGATGACGAGGTCACTAGCCTCGACAAAGATTGATTCCGAAGAAAATCCGTAGACACAAGAGTCCAAGACTTGTTGACACAAATTTTTAGCTTTTAGTAGGGATTAGATGTAAAGTTTAGGAATCTTTACTTTTTGCAGACAAGATGATGTAATTTTTTTACTTTATGTAAAAGCAAAAGTAAAAGCATTGTTACCTAAGTAAAATGTTTCTTACTATGAGTTAAAGTGATTTTTACCCAAAGTAAAAGCAAAAGTAAAAATCTTTTACCGAGTAAAATGTTTTTTACTCCAAGTTAAAATGATTTTACCCAAAGGGAGAAAATAAATTACTATAAATAGGAACTCGAACGCCTATAAAATGGCAATTCATTTCAGTTATTACCCACCAGATCTTTAGAGCTTTTAGGATCAATTCACTCTCCCCTCCTCCTCTAGGATGATAAGCCTTCTATGTTTTCTTTCGTTTCAGTTTTTAAATTTCTTATGTTTTTGTCTTTGCTCTTTGTTTTGTAATTTTTATATTTAAATAATATATCAGTTTTTCTACCTTTATCTCGTTTAAATTTATGCACTTGCATCTGCATCTCATGTATTAACGACTCCGTGTCGGTCCTTATTTCTCTGGCTTTATTTCTCCTCCCTTTTTCTTAGATCCTTTTGGGGTCACTCCCACAAGTTGGTATAAGAGACAATTTTTAATCTATGAAAAATTTACTTTAGACGTCCCCAATATAAATTGGGACATCTAAAGTGTGACTTTAGACGTCCCTATATATATTAGGGATGTCTAAAATTAAAAAAAATTCTTTTTTTTTTAAATTAGGGACACCCTTTGGCATCCCTAATATGTATTAGGGACACCAAAGGGCATCCCTGGTATCATTAGGGACACCATTTTGGCATCCCTAATGTAATATGATGATAGGCGTCCCTTATATTATTAAGGGACACCAAAGGCATCCTTGATGTGTATCAGGGACACCAAAATGGCATCCTTTGATGTCCCTAATATAGGGTGTCCCTAATTTTAAAGAAAAATTAACTTTAGATGTCCCCAATACATATATGGATGTCTAAAGTGTGACTTTAGACGTCCATATTTAGATTCGGGACATCTAAAGTAAAAAAAAAATTAACTTGACAACTTTAGGCATCCCTAAATTAAATTTGGGATGCTAAAAATAATTCAAATTTATACTGACAACATTTACTTGTCAGTTTTATACTACTCTTACACTCATCTTTCTCTTCCTATCGCTGTAAACACAAGAAGAGCCACTACCACCACACATTTTAACTCTTGCTTCTTCTTCTTTAAATGCTCTTTTTACTCTTACTTCTTCCTTTCTCTCTCTTTTTTCACCTCCAGATCTGTTATGCTTTCTTACCATTTTTTATTATTTTATCTTCTTTATCTTTTTTCTTTGGGTTTCCCTTCTATTTTATCTTCTAACTCGTGTTATTATGGCTTGTAGATCGAGACTCTAAAACATGCTTCATGGCCACATTCCCGCCGAGAAAATAAGGTTCATCTCTCCATGTCACTCTTCTCTATTTATTATTATGAGAAGATGAATTTCAATAATAGAAGGAGATAAGTTTTTTTGCAACTGATTCCTCTTATTGTTTTCATCTTCTGCCTATATGAGATTTTAGCTTTGGAGCTATTATTCTGTAGATTTTGGATTTGGAGTTTAGATACTAGATCTACAATTTTTTTGATGATGATCTGTCATTTCTGATTTTAAATATTGCTTAGTCCAGATCTGTAATATAAATGATTTTTTTTAAAAGGAGCACTTTAGGCGTACCCATTTTAAATTGGGGAAGTCTACCACTTTAGACTTCCCCAATTTAAAATGGGGATATCTAAAGTGCTATACTGACACTTTAGACGTCTCCATTTCAAAATGGGGATGTCTAAAGTGTCAGTATAGCACTTTAAATGTTCCTTTTTAAAATAGGGATGTCTAAAGTCTAGATCTTAGGCATCTTTTTATTTACGGACGTTATTGCCATACTTTACTATGTCCCTGACATAGATGTCCCTTTGTTTTCATACGTTAAAAGGCTTACAAAGGGATGTTAAAAGTGTTTTTTTGTAATAGTGGTGGGATAGTTCATCTCATGAGGCTTCAGTTGTCGAGAGGCATACGCCACCACTTTGTCATATTGCATAAGGATACATCCCAATCCTTGCTTACTCGGATCACTATAGACCATGTAGGTATGACTAGGATCTGGGATAATCAATATTGGTGTGGATGTCAACCTTTCCTTCAGCTCTATGAAGCCCCTCTCACAAAAGAGTGATTCTTTCTCATGAGTTTCATCAATGACATGGCGATTCAAGAGAAATTCTAAATGAATCTCCAGTAATAACTGGAAAGACCTAAAAAGCTGTATATTTCAGTTATAGTTCTGGCCTTTCCCAGTTCAATACTACTTCCACTTTTCTAGGATCCACAGAGACTCCTTCTTGTGAGATTACATAGCTTAGAAATCTGATTTCTATAAGCCAAAACTCACACTTGCTCAATTTTGTGTAGAGTTGCTTTTCTCTCATAATGTTCAGGATTATTCATAAATGTCTCTCATGCTCTTCTTTACTCTTAGAGTATATCAGGATGTCATCGATGAAGACTACTATGAACTAATCCAGATATTGATGGAAAATCAGGTTCATGTAGTCTATACACATGGCAGGATCGGATAGAGCTGGGAGTTTGGAGAAACTGCCACGAGAGTAGTGAGATAGTGTCGGGCAGAGCGAGAGACAAGGGAGGAGATATGGAGCATGAGGATTAGGACAGAATCAGGGAGCTAAGGATGAGGACCTTAGAGAGCTAGAAGTAAGCTTGGGAATGAGGGAGCTGCGGCAAGCCTTAATCATCACTGTGACCCCCTCACGGTAATTATATCCAGGCCAAAATCATTTTTTATAATCACTATCTCTAAGAGATGGGGTTAACAATCAAATCATTTAAAACCTAATTCATCTGGTCTCACATTCACTTTCGAATACAATTACCTGTGCTGCTATATCACATGATAAATATCAAAGTGCGTAACTAAAATCCAGGCAACCCCAGGTTAATTATATATATATATATATAATGGGTTTAAAGGTTTCCCAAAATGGGGATTACATAACCAAAATGTTAATTACATCTCATCTACCTTTGGTAATCTCAAATCAAAAACAGATAACCAACAATCCACTAATTGTCCCAAGTAATTTTAACTACTCCTGGTTGTCCACTTCCCCTTTGAGCCACTCGCCCTGTTTGAAATGTTAGTCACTTTGTAAAGAGTGATATTCTAAAGAATCCCAGTAGTAACAAATCATTCATACCACACGTAATCACATAGCATGTAAACAAATCATCACATAGCAGCAACTCAAATCATACTCCACCCTCATCCCCTTTTACCGCTAGGAAGGCACACCGTCCTAACTCGAACCGTTGTTAGCGACTCAGGGATTGTTGGTATGGCAATGCATATGAATAGCCTTACGGCTCACATATAACCTTTCAGCCCATAATTAGCCTTTCAGCCCACATAATCACATATATCATACCCTAACCTCATCCCCTTTTACTGCCAGGAAGGCATATAGCCCTTATCCAAACCGTTGTTAGTGACTCAGGGACTATTGGTATAGTGGTGCTTTCACAATTTTACAAATCTTGCAGCATTTAAATCCATCATAAACCAATGATATAGCATAATACAATGTATCACATAAGGTATAAAGAAAGAGTCACTACCTGTATCTTTCCTGATTGACTCCAGTATCGTGGTCTCACAAGGCCGACAGATATCAAATCCTATACCAAATTAGGGACAACGAATCAATCTCTTTTCCAATACATCTTTGCATAATAGTTTAAGTTAGTTATCATTTAGGACTCTATAGGTGACTATTAGAGGCCTAAACATATGCCTAAAGGGTTGGGAGAACTACCCTAAAAACCCCTTTTTTGAAAGGTAAAACAGTGATTTTAGGCTGACTTAATCGAGTGAAGATGACCTCACTCAAGTGATGAGACACTCATGCCCGAGTAAGAATGGCCCTCACTCTCTAGTGTTGGATAGTGAGCAACCATTATGACCAGAAAGTGCTCACCGCACTCAAGCACATAGCTTTGTACTCGGGTGATGACCCCAAACTCACTCGAGTCACCGAAAGTGTAAGACAAGAAGTGAGAACCCAAGAGCACAAGCAACATCAGAGGGACAAGATCACTCGAGCATACCCCCCAGTGCTCGGGTGAGAGGCCTACACTAGCGAGTGTCAAATCACACTCTTGAGCATTGGCCAGCGAGTGACAACCCGAGAGTAATCCCTAACCTTGGACTCACACCATCACTCGAGCAATGCCTTGGTCACTCGAGTGACCACCAACTTCACTCATGGTGACCGAATTACACTCGA
The DNA here is from genome assembly GCA_963855925.1 of Inga laurina. Taxonomy (NCBI): domain Eukaryota; kingdom Viridiplantae; phylum Streptophyta; class Magnoliopsida; order Fabales; family Fabaceae; genus Inga; species Inga laurina. The sequence goes on from OY979701.1 coordinate 59,256,125, forward strand.
GCTCCACTCATAGAACCCAGGCAAAACTCGAAGCAGATAAGGGAAAACACATGCAGCACTCGAGTGTTGTGCATCAGAGACCAGAAACGCAACAAATGACAGAAAATACCAGATTGGTCAAAATTGCTCCCAATGGTTCCCAAGTCTCACACAAAGCTCATTCATACTTAACTATGTCTAAGGAACACATTAGAAACTTCCAAACCACCCAAAAACTCTTTTTACCATAATCAAACACTTAGGTCTCCATGACACACCCAATGTCCAAATTTCATTCAACTCAATTCAAACTTTCCAAATCAACTCCAACAATCAAATAACTCCACAATAGACTAATTCCAACAACAATTACTATGAATTTCATTTATTCCAACATAACCATAAATTAGGGCAAATTTTCCAGAATTTCTTGAACTTATCCAAAAATCACAAATAATATATCAAAGTGCATTAAATGCCTACCTCTTCACTTTGCCAAAGTCAGATTCTTGATTCTCCAACTTTCAATTTCGTCCAACACCCAAATCAACACTATTCAAGATTCTGAAATCACCACAATAGAGCTCTCAATGAGATGCACAATATTAGAGAAGAGAATTTGAGCTTAAGAGGATCACAACTAACCCAAAAATCAAAGCTTCCTCCCCTCTTTCTTGCTTGAGCGCCAGAAATGGAGAGAAGAGAGAGATGATGAGATGAAGAAAATGATGATGATGGTGTTTCTTTTCCTTGCCCATACCCCCCTCAACCGAATAGGAGAGAGAAGGGAGAGAAAAGTGGCTTTTTGTCACTTAGTGCCACATCCAATGGTCTACACAATGCCACTTGTACCATGAGCTCACACAATTACAAAGCATAGGATTCCGACCCATACACAATGAATCTCAACCCTTGATCTTAAAACCACACACATTTATACCAAATTCTCATCACATTAATCCCAAAAGTGCTTAATTACACTGATTACAATAAATCTCAAAATCATTAGCCCTTAATCACAAATTGGGATATTACAATCAGCACCCATTATACATCTTGCATTCACCATCCAGCTTTCAACCACCAGCATCGTCCTTCACAGCCGAAGGCCTCCTCTATTTCCAACATTATTCCAGGCTGTGTCTTCTTATACTTCTTGAACTCATTACAACTGTGGTTTCCTCTATTTTGTTTGCTTTTGTGAATAGGATTATATTTCTTGAAGTTATTCTCATGATTGGCTAGGCAATTTTGTGCTTTTGGAGATGAATTGGAGATGGCTTGAGCTCACACGTTCTTCAAAGGGGAGTTTTAATTAACCATAGCTCATTATATTTGTGATTTCTTAGGTTTAGAAATTCATTTATATATTGAAACTATAATTTTAATAATGTTTATTTCTATGGATTGAATTCTTATGATTTGGAATTTGTAATGAGGATTTGTACTCATCAATATATATGGTTATATATATATGCTTATCTATGATTCTATTGATTTCTATCTATTTAACATGGTATTGTTAGATGGTTTGATTGGAATGGAATTATAGTTCAACCTAATGCATTACTTATTCAATAGTCACTCTTTAAGGGGTTTTAATAATGCTTAAACGAATGGGTTCATGAATTTAAGCATTAGACTCGATGGTAATTGAGGTTTGGTATTTTAGGAAATTTAGAGAACTCATGACACTAAGAGGGCTTAAGAGCATTTCAAGAGTAGAGGTCACTCTCTTGTGGTGCTAGACTCATTAGTTAATGAGATTTGAAATATTAGAAGCTTAGTGTATTAACTTCCCAAATATCTTAATTGAGCAAAGATAGCCATTGAAAACCATTTCCAAGAGCATCTTCATCATTTGCATTCTTAATCCATTTCCATTCATCCTTATTTGAAAAATCCAAAAAATATTTATTTTAATTGCATTCAATTCATAGTTTTGAAAACCAATCAATTCTACTTTACCCTTATCAATTTTGCATTGTAATTACTTAGTTTATTAGGATTTAGTTTCATAATTGACTCTTCAAAGCGAAACAATCCAAGTTGTGCGCTATATTGCATTAATGTGGTTTTATTCTTGATAACCCCAAGGTGATGAAAAGGGCTATTTCAAGTGGCATAAAACCGTTAAATTTGACTTAACGCTGTTAGAGGTTTTCTTCTCTTATAATTTAACGCCGTTAAGTCAAATTTAGCGGTTTTATGCTGAATGATCCACTTTTAATTTCTTATTTGTATTTTTGCCCCTTTAAAATATAATTATACCAGGCGCTCCTTCCTTAAAACTTTGTTAGCAAATCTGCTCATTAACCTTACATTTTAATTTTAAGGGAAGTCTATATGGAGTTTCAAAACAGCGTGGAGGTATGTGTAATTAAGATATTAGAGAGGCGGCTAGACTATTCTACTCAAAATATAAATAAATTTAGAAGCTGACAAATACCAGGAGAAGAAGAAAAATTGAGGGGCGTGGGGTGGGGGTTGTGGGGGATCTTCCATACATCGTCTTTAGCTTATTGTCATGCAATTGTGAACAAAATAACAAAAATAAACACCAACAAGCTGTTGGTTGAGGTGGTAAGGGGCCTCACCCTCATAAAGAGAACACAAATTTGAATCCCAAGAAGCGAACTTGTTAGGAGAGACAAAAACTATTTGCCCTCTAAACCTCGAGGGAGAAACTCTTGATCAATAAAAAAAAAAGGAACAAAAATAAACCAATACAGCGACTGAAAGTGGCATGTGTACAAATAATTATATAAAAACTTCCATCCCACGCGTACATCATCATCATCACAACATAATCCAAGGTAAGATTTCATGGTTAACCCAGTTCAATAATTTTAGGTCAATATTATATGCTTATAGGATATAGGATGTTATAAACCTCTCAATTACCTTAAGATTCATTATTGGTTATGTATCTTCATCACTGTTTACGAAATTATGAAGTAATTCAAAGCGAATTGCCATTGATCTACGGCGATCTCAAGGATTCTTGTAGGAAAATTAAAGTTTTACACTACTATTAAAACCAGGCCATACTACTCTATTTGGATTATTTTTATCCATTTAATTCAATTTTATCTTACTCACATTTGAGCTTTGGGATGGTTAAGATGTATTTGGGCTACAATTTTAGTTCTTACTCCTATATGCAGGTTGGTCGTAACATTCCGAATTTTGAATAATGATTGAACAAGTTTATTGGCCCAAAAGTTGAAAATATGAGGAGTTTAGTGGCAAAAGTGTATGTAAGAGACCATGTTGGGAAAAATGAAAATATGGGGTAATGCCCAGAAATTCAAGTAAATTCAAGAAAATCCCTACAAAATAGGGAAGAGGTTCCCAATGTATTTTTGAGATTTATAGAATATTTATTTGTGACAGTTATAAAAAAATAATATTTATTGAAATGCCATTTAAATCTATTTTAAATACCTAAATTCAGAATCACACCTTCACTTTTAACATACAAATCTCCTAATAAGGCCTATAAAGATTTTGAATTTGTTGATTTCACCAACCTTTCCTTCTGCTATTTTAACCTCTCTGTGACAGTAAATTCTCGTTGACTCCTCGCCTGTCCTTTCTCCAGCCCATTTACCATCTGACATCACTATATCCAACATCGATTCAGGTCTAATTTGCTCAGTGGCTAGTTTTCCTAGATTAATGTACAATCTTTACATTGATGAGAGTAGTATAGCTTGCCACAACCTTTATTCTTCTTAATTATTTATTTTTATTGCCTATGAACATACCTTTGTAGATGCTTATGTGTGATCAATAAATCCTTGTGTAGTTTTCAATTTTTAGGTTTGGGGGGGGGGGGGGGGGGGTTTAATGCTGAATATAGACTTTGCCTTGATAAGAACCTTGATATGCATGAATAAGATCTAGAAAACCCGAACGCAGCAAGTACCGAGGTCAATGCACATGGATTAATATTTTTGACATATTAGATGTAATTGACTAATGCAGAAGGGCCTTGTTGTGAGTCGACTAAAAGTTGAGATCCCAATGCTCTAAGTAAGTGACAAACCTCTATTTTTATTATATATTTTTATTTTTTATTTGAGGATTTTGTCATAATAATTATACTTAAATGTCTCTTTTGTGATTAAATGTGTTTATATGAAATTAGGATTAAAAGGGCAAATTTATCAAAATAATTTCCATTACACTTAATCATTGATTTTTCTGAAAATATTTGATGTTAGTTGAATTATTTTAATTATAGGTATTTGAGAGAATTGGATTTAAACTGAAAATGGCGGTTTTGGTCTCACATTTCAGAAATGACAATTTAGTCCTTCGATATTTAAGAATTCCAGATTGGTCCACGAATTCAACACAGCGTTTTGGCAGCAGGTCTTTAGGTTTGATTCAGGGGGAGCTTTCAAGAGAATTCAGAACAGAGGCGCCGCAAGGATCAGAGGAGTTTGGAAACCTCTCCCTTCATCACCTTCGCCTTCTTCTTGCGCTCTTGCCGGCGACCTTAGCTACATCATTGCCATATACATCCGTCGCCGGCGAGCTTCAGAGTGAGGCTAAAACAGAACAGGATCTGAAGCTACGAGGATCGGAGAGGAGAGAGCTAAAGGCAGGGAGCTAGGAGTTCCCATCATCTTCACCATCACTATCGCTCCTCCACCACCGGCGACTGCAACCACTCCACCGCCGGTAATCTTCATCATTACAAACCGGTAAAAGAACCAGCAGTGGCGGTGAACAAACCAGAACAGAGGCGGAGGGCAGAGAGCAGGGGACGACGAAGCTCAGAACTACAATCGCCGGAATCATCTCCATCCTACAACCGTCACCTTCACAGAAACCAACTTCTTCCTCCGTTTATCCAACCCGTGTCTTTCTCTAATCTGTTTTGTGTGTCAATTTCAGCCCTGAGCTTCATTGATTCATTGCTAATTGGTTAATTTATTCAGTATTTTACATGGCTGGAATTGTGAAATTGTTTAATGAAATTGTGATGAAAACTTGCTGTGGCTAATTTCCTTTTCTCCTTGAGCGATGGTTTGAGTCTTGAGTTTAGAGCTTGACTGGGGAGTATTCTACCATCTAATTTCTATATTTAATCGTTCGTATTAGTTAAATTATAGGTTTAGAGTTTAATTAGTACATTGGACTGAATGTTTTGCATTGGGTTTCATGCATTTCCTGAGATTAGATATGTATTTGGATTTTAATATATGTATTTGACACTTGTGCTTCATTGATATCAATTTCATGTAATTAACTTGGTATAGTTTTTACTTGAATTTACTATGAATATATAATTGAGATTGTAATGCAAAGGTTCTTGGTTACTTGTGTCTTGCATAATATTAATTTCAATTACTAGTGTTTCAATTGGGCTTTAGTTAGAAGGATTAATTTCTACCCAATGTGGAAGAATTAATTCACCTAATTCAAACTAGCTTAAAGTGTCTTTTGAGCAAATTCGTTAAACTAGCACACTCCCATTATCTTTTGAAGCAAGGATTGATGAAATTCATTGTTTTAGGATATATAATCATACTTTTCAAAAACTAATTTCAATTCCGTTCCACTTTTATTCCAAAAAATCTAAAAATATTAGTTTTTAAAGCATTTTAGTTTAATCACAATTTAGTTATTAGATGAAAAACTCAAAATTCATTTTTAAAATGTTTCATGTCAATCATTGCACTTAGTTTCTAGGTAATTAATAAAAGGCTCTTTAAAAGATGATCCGGAATTGCGTCCTATATTGCAATCCTTGATTTAATTTTTGAAGAGGTTACCAAGGTACAAAGGCAACAACACCTATGTTCAATACGCGCGGATTTTGGCATTAGGGTTAAAAGCCTATTAGGAATTTGCAATTAATAATTTTTAATTTTTTAACTGTAAAGAGATATTATGGTCTTTTAACTATAAATTCTATTATGGTTTTAAGAAGAAGACAAAGAAGAAGCCTCAAAAGATAATGGACGTTTGGGGGTCTGTTAGAGAAGCCTGAGATTGCACCAATTTTAATACTTTGGTTGCTAATTGCACCACTAAATACTTTAGGGTGCTAATTGTACCTCCAAAAATAGTTTAGGGTGCTAATTGCTCTTTCCCCTTTATAAAATTATGTACAGGTCCCAAACAATTAGGGAAAATATTATGAATCATTATATTGAGATTTTAGAAAATTTTGTGAAGGGTTTATTTCCTCAAAAGTGGCCTAAATATTTTTTTTAAAGCTAATTTTTGAGAATTATGGCCTATTCTCCCAAAAATTCAATAAAATATAGTTAGAGGTTACAATTTGGTTGAAATTTCATGCCACTTCATCACATTTTCCTTGAGTTTTATATATTATATGATACATTTGCGCATATTTTGGATACTCAGGATAGGAAAATGTGCATTTGATCTTTGATTGCATATCATAGCTCAATTGGACACATTTTGGTCATATTCTTAGTTAGTTTCTCATGTTTTTAATATTACCCCTTTCAGGACTATTTTGACACAGACCAAGTGATTACAGCTAGCCTCATTTCTTAGCTTTGAAAGACATGGAGTGATGAAAGGAACAAAGGAAGACAACCATCAAGGAAAAAGAAACGTAAACAAGTAGTGCCTAGGCCGTGATTTTAGTGCTCAGGCATGATAGTGGAGAAGACAGGGCAAAGAGCAGCAACGCCTGTCAAACTCACGAGTTGGCTCTCCAAGCTTATTGGTTTTACGTTTTTAGCTCACAAAATTGAGTCAGTTTGTACTTAAACTCGTGCAAACCATAAACTCGGTTAAACTCATGAATTTACATACTGAGTTTATCATTTTTACACTTTTAGCTTACAAAATTATGTCAACTTGCTCTTAAACTTGTGTTATTTTGTTCGTTTTGATAATGTTCAATGGCTTTATTATATATAAACTTCATAGAAAATTATTTATTGGATATGATATAAATGTTGATGGATTTAATTTCAGTTATTCATATTTAAAATATATTTAAATTAAATTATTGTCATTTTTATATTTTTATTATTTAATTTTATACTTTTAACCCCTATTTATTAATAAGAGTAAACTCTTACGAGTTTATAATTTGAATTCACAATCCGAGTTTACATTCTTGTTGAGTTTACTTAAACTTGTGAGCTTGACAACCTTGGTAGCGCCTAGGCATTAGAATATAATGAGCACCTAGGTTGTAACGGATGAAATTAGACACAAAATGCAAGAGTGCCTAGGCTCTCCATCGTTTTTATCAAAATACCCTATTTTGCTAAACCCGAAAACCCAAAGGTTTCTAAAATAAACCCTTCCCAGTTCAATTTGCCCGTATTCTAGACTTCCTTGGAGCATTTTGGAGCTTAGGGTTGCTAGGGTTTGGCGCTTGAGGTGGAGATTGAGCTAGGAGTTGAAGATTTAACTAGATTTGAGCTTCTCCTCTTGGTTTTTCCTCTCCATCTTCCATTCTCTCCTTATGTTCTGCTATTGCCCTGTTTTATACCCATTTTTTCATGGGTTTTAGGAACATGTGTAGCTAGAGCTTTGATTCAAGGATTATTTTGTACCCTTGTATGGATTAAGTACTCATTTTCCCTTAATATTTGTGATTAATGATTAGATTATGGTGATTTTACTCTTTCTTAATGCTTGAGAGGGCTAGGTTGAGTGTGGAACTTGATTTTAATCATGTGAGAACTTGAAATTTGCAAGTTGAATGGATGGCTTTCTTAATGAGGTAGGGATACAGTCATTATCCTCACATAGCCATATAGGATTTGCAAAGAAAATTGGGGTTTAATTAATGGATTAAAGAATTGATTGAACTAAAAACCAATTTGGAGACTTAAGAGAGCACTTATAGGTAATTTAGTATCCTCAATTGGCTAACATAATCTCTCATTAAGAAGTAAATATTGTGGGGATTTGTGAGTACTTTTGTAATACAAGGGGGATAAATAATCCTAGATAGGTCCCTTTTTATCATTGGAGTTCATGAATCAGTTGTTTTTATTTGTTTTCTAATTTTAGAATTGATTTCTCATCACTCTTGTGATTTGTATCACTCAAATTATGAGACAATGTGATAATCAATACTTGACCGGGTTTTGGAACCAAACCTTCATGAGAAAGATGCTCTACTTCTCACTTTATTACTTGGCGCGACCCATGCATTTACAGTGCGAACTGGAAGATACTTTATAAGGTAAAGAAGTTAATCAAGGAAGAAAGTCCTCTCTAGTTAGACTAAGCGTTTTATATAAACTTGCTCTTATCATTATTTGTTAGTATTTCAAGAGATTTAATGGAAAAACAAAGAAAGAAATATGAGAATGGACGTTTGAAAAATTGGTTTCCCACAATTGTTTATGCATGCTCCTTAATTTTACAGAAATGCATATTGAATCAATGAATCAGTCAGTTAGTAATATTAAAGTAGCATGGGCGTGAACTTGAAACAGAGCTAAGGAGAGGGGAGAAGAAGACGGAGACAGTGAAGATGAAGCGGTGGGAGTTATAATTAATTCCTTTTACCATGTTTAATTTTTTTGTCCAGGTCATAAGTCCACTGAGGCAATTTTATCCATTCATTTTACTTGGTCAGCAGCCCACATCAGCATCTTTAACAGTGTTACAGCCACATCATCAAATTTAACACCAATAACTCTGATGTCTAGGTCTCTTTATGAAAATATAAGAATCACATTTTCAGACAGAATGAACTTAACGGATCAAAAACCATAATTTAAAATTATAAGCACAAAAACTAAAATACAAGTAAACTGTAAGGACTAATAATAGTATCATCAACTTTACACTCTAAATCTCGTGTGACCTGCTCCATAACCCAATTACGTTTGACCCGGGTTGAATAATCACAATCCTAATTACATTAAAAACACATTTATGATGAAGGGCAAATCATAATTGGGCGTAACATTTTAAATTTCACATAATCTAATTACATTGAAACGTATTTATGATGATTGGCGAATAATAATTGGGAGTAGCATTTCAAATTTCAAATAACCTAATTACATTCAAACACATTTATGATGATTGGCAAATAATAATTGGGAGTAGCATTTCAAATTTCAAATAACCTAATTACATTGAAACACATTTATGATGATTGACAAATAATAATTAGACATATCCTTTCAAATTTTAAAAAAATAATAATTTCTTAGTAATGCAAATAATAATTGCTCTAAAAGGAATAATTTGGAAGGAAGAGGTCATAACATAAATTGAGGAAAGGATATTATGGCTAAAATCACCCAAATTACCTAAATAATAATACGTTGATGAAATAAGAAAAATAAAAGTATTAAATATGAGGGATACGTCCAATTAACTATTTTAATGGCAATGGGTGATTTTTTTTTTTTTTTAATGGCAATGTTTTCTACTTGCATCTAATATCCTACCCAAATTACCTAAATAACAATACGCTGATGAAATAAGAAAAGAAAAAAAGTATTAAATATGAGGGATATGTCCAATTAACTATTTTAATGGCAATGGGTGATTTTTTTTAATGGCACTGTTTTCTGCTCCTGCTTGCATCTAATATCCTTTTCCCATTGATAGATATAGAGTATGGGGTAGACAATCATAGCATTCAAATTTCGAACAAATAATAATTTCTTAGTATACGACAAATAATAAGTGCTCTTATATGAATAATTTGGAAGGAAGAGGTCATAAAATAAATTGAGGAAATGATATTACGGTTAAAATCACTCAAATTACCTAAAGGAGCCTAAAGGCTCAGAAAAAAAAATATAAATCAAAGTTATCCACATTACTTAAAAAAATATAATAAGCAAAGGGTATTAAATCGCTTTAAAAAATGGGACGGATCACTTTAATTGAGAATTTACATTATGATGTTGGACGATTCATTATAAAAATGTTCAAAAATTCATCATATATAGCACACATACAATTATATATCTCACCAAAAACCTCCCATCCTCATATACATCAACTCAAGCAATGACAATCATTGCTCATGCTTTGCTCATGGACGTTGATGATTGCAAGGAAACCTGGAGCATTATTATTAGGATACTTAGAAAGTGGACAATGGCAAAGAGGCCTCACCATTTGATGTTTGGAAAGTCAGTATGATATTAGTCGACAAACAAGTAAATATATAATGTAGTCTTCACATTCACCAATTTACTAAGTGAAAATTATGTGTTGCTTATATTTCATCTAACTATTTGCAAACATAGTGATCGAATTGAGAGTTCAATTGTCTAGAGGGGACAAATCCGTTGGTACATTGAGGATTTAAAAGAGGGTGAGGTGTACCAATTTGAGAACTTTGAAGTGTTGGCCAACAATGCTGACTACAAAACATGCTCACACCGTTGGAAGATTACGTTTCACGCTAACACATTTTTTCAAGAAACATGAGTTCTAAATCCCTCTTCATGCATTCAACTTTGTCCCGGTCAATAATATCACTAGCGGTGAAGCCATAAATGAAGAGCTAATTGGTTAGTGTATATTTCTACCATGTTTTTTTTATTCAAAACACTTTATTCTAACCTAGACGACAAATTCATCCAGATGTGAAGGGCTACCTCAGAGCATTTGGGAATTTAGTTGATATAAGGAGAGACTTCAGCACGATGAAAAAATTGGATTTCACAATTGCAAATTATAAGTAACATACTCTCTAGATTTAACATTAATCAATTCACGCTATTAATATCTACTTTCACGTTAGTTCATCATCATCATAATCATATGATAACATGTGCAATGAAGTACGTGTCAACTATCACTATTTGGGGAGGTTGCAGTCAAAGCCTTTGAGAACAAAATGAAATATCTGGATGTGCCCACCTGAGTTGCCTTGCGATTTGCTAGGATTACAAAAAAAAAAAAAAAACCAAAAGTATTACATGTATCACACATAATCATATGGACGGCATCAAGATGTTAACACTTGATTTAGACAATAAACCCACCAAGAAGACAACCAATGTGGTTTATAGAGAAATTTTTCAAAATATCATGTAAGATTCTTTTTTTTTTTGTTGAAAGTTTCTTTCAGTGATATATTTAGTAAAAAATCAAAATTGTAGTCATTTTACCTCTACTTTATCAAATTTTACCCCCACATAGTCTTCCATTTATTAATTTATTGACACTCTGTTGGCACGCCAAGGCGTAATAAATTCTCCAAAAAAATGTTCGTTCAAAATGTGAGCTATTTTAGTTTTTCTGAGCTGAAAATTTAGTTTTTCTGAGCTATTCTCCAACCTTTATGCATTTTTCTGAGCTGAAAATTTAGTTTTATAAATATACAAATAAATACATTATAATCATAAAAAATTAATCCTGCAATATACCATGAATCAAAATTTATGTTCTCGTGCAACGTATGGGGGTTAACACTAGTTAACCCAAAATCAATAAGCATTTTAGTTACTCATTAAAAGCCAAAAAAAAAAAAAAAAAAAAGCCCTTGCGCCTTTATTTAAAACAAGGGCCATTTCATCATCTTTCTCCGTCCCTTCAATGAACCAGACCAATTAAAGAGTTAATTGAGAAAGTTCTTAAAAAATTTATATTTAACTAAATTTTTAATCATATTAAAATAATTTACATGACCTTTCCGTAAGGCTTATAAAAAGCAGTTAGCTTGTCTTGGTCAGTGTTAAGGCATTGTAGACTCTTGATTCATTTTTACCCGTGGAATAAGGTTTCAGTTTTATTTCAGGGCCATTGAGTTTTTTTTTTTTTTTTCTTTTCCAACAAGGAAGAAGCAAATATTGAGCGGCTCAATTTAATGCTAAAGTTTTAAAAAAAAACAATAATTATCTGAGTTTTAAAGTAAAATATTTAATTTATAGAATCACACTTAACTTATACGTACGTATTAATGATCAGAAGACTTGAGAAATCCAATATATAAATACGATTACAACAAGAAATTATATAACATATAAAGTGCTTTACTATTGTCAATAATTTATGACAATTTTTTAAAAATTCTTGATATAATTACGTTGGTTCAAATGAAACGACATCAAACAAGAAATTGAAAATAGAATTGATTGATAACAAATGCTTTAAGTCTATATGGTTGGGTAGCAAGCCGCAGTATTGATGGAGCGAACACCATTTGGTAAAGTTGTGTTCCTTCGGATAAATCCCCAGCCTTCTCCCTACCGAGTTCTTCGCAATCCAATAATCTTTTCCATCATCACCTGAACCATATCCAACGATCGAAACAGCATGATTTAAATTGGTTGATTCGCTAAGACAATCCTCACCTTCATAAATTCCCTTGAAAAATAATAAAAGTAATTAATTAGATAAAACTTTAAAATAAATGAAAGATTGATACTTGGTCCTCAGAATTTATCATTGTCAAGATTAACTTTGTGCATTACATATAAAATTTTAAAACCAGATACTTTAATTTTGTAAAGCAAAATTAAAACAATATGTTATATATATACACACTAGTCATCTTTATAAGACACTTCAAACCTGTTTCACTGGAATTTAAAAAAAAAAATTAAGCCCCATAGACTCTATTTCAAGATTTAATAAATTTTTAATCTTACTCTTATTTAATATAAAATAATGAGTGAAAATTGAGAAATCTAAGAACAATAAATTGGGGATAAGATTGTACATTCATATAATAAATTTAATAAGATGACTTATATTAACGACTAAAAAATTGCAGATTGATAATGAGTGGCGAGAGAACACTTGCACCAATGTAAAGCTGAATATTTGTTGCATCTAAAGCCACAGCTACAGGCCGGTTGCTTAGCAACGGCACACAAGAGAGCATTATCAGATTGAGAACCATATATATATCTATATAGGAAGATATTGATTGAGGAAGAGAATTAGATAAAGATTTAAAAAAAAAAGATTTTGGATCAGAGGCGCAGAAGAGATTCAGACGAGCAACACGCATCTAGTTATTGATAAGATTTGGATATAAACGCGCAGCTGCACGCAAACGCAAGGGGTAGATCTATAAAAGGGGCCAGAGGGTAGTGAACACAGACACTTCACGATGAAGAGAAAGAAAGAAAGTTGAAAAAGCAGAGGAGGCCGCCGTGAAATTCAACAGATTTGATTTCTTCTCTTCTTCCTCTTTATATTTTGATCCTGAAATTTCATCTTTATGGATTTTATTATAGCCATGTGTGGCTAATTTTTTTTTTTTTTTTTTGTAGACCTAGAGAAACTATTAACTCACAAGTGAACTAGATTTTATTTCCATGATTTATTAGTTATGATTTATGTTAATTTTGGTTACTTAATCTTACTTTATTATGTCCGTTTGATGATTGGCCACAATTAGATGTGAATTTGAGCATTAGGATTTACCTTGACGAAGGGAATTTTAATTAGGCTTTGAGATTAAGTAATATGAGATTAGATTACGATTTAATTTACGATTAGGATAGACATAGACCTAATATTCCCATATAATTGTTGTAAAGTGTGTTTGAGTTATCTTGCTATTTAAGGAACTTTTTCATGCTTTAACCTTAGGGCCCATAATAAAAAATTAACCAAGGATTATGTATAGGCAAACCAAGAATCGTTCTCTCTTCTCGAGGAGCTTTTTATTGAATCCTAAGTAATCTTTATGCCATACAAATGCAATAAAACAAGGGGAAATCGGTTTTGATTTTTAAAATTAATAGCTAAAAGAAAAAGCAATTTAATTAAATGCTAATCTATTATTTTTGGTATTTTTATAAAAATGGGATGATTAATGAAATATGAATGAAGTGAATTCTCTTGAGAAATCGGTTCAATGGCTATCCTGGCTCACTAAATGATATGGGTGTTGAAATTCATCAAGTCTTAATTAAAACCTCAAGCAAATGCGTTGAGTCCAATTTATCTAATTAATGACTAATCCTATGATCGCATTCATAGACATCTCTAGGATAAATTGTTAAAAACCACTTGATGTGTGAAATGGATTAAATTAATGCAATTGTTTCCTCTAATGTGAATACACAAATGCGACACTCAAATTAACTCAAATCAATTACACAAACTAGTGAACACATAGCAAGCATAATCTCATTGAATTAATAGGAGATAATTAACTAAAAATCATCCAATCACAATAATTCCAATCCAAACACAAAATAAGCAATCTTAGTTCAACAATATGGAGTCCAAATAACTCAACAAAATCCTACTAAAACTACCTTAGAACATAGCTAGGGATTACAATAACAATAAGAAATTCATAAAGGAACTAAGAAAGAAAACTCCCCATTGAAGCTCTTTGAACTCAAGACAAATCCCCTATCCTCAAGAGTTGAAATCCTTAGCTTCTCATTACTTTAAAATAACCACAGCTTAGAAATTGAACACTCGCTGGAAAATTCATGAGCTCGCCGGAATCTGGAATTATCTTACTGGAAAACTCAAAGACTCACCTGAAAATTCATACACTTGCCAGAAACTGGAAATAAGTTCTAGAGAGAAGCTGAAGGTGATGATGGTTAGGACATAGGATAGTAGAGAGGGAGAAACTTGTGCGGATAGTGAAGACAGAGGTGGTGGTAAAGCTCATTGTGATCTCTGCCAGTGGAGGGAAAGTTACGTTGAAGAGGAAGACGAAGATGGCTTGGTGGGCGACGAAGGTGGATATGGCAGTGGTAAAGGATAGGAAAGGTGAGGTTTGACGATAGTCTTTGGTTTTTCGGCCAATTCCCCAAACTCTCTCTGTGCTCTTTCCAGTCCGAAAATCAAGAGCTCTCCCCTCAGCTCTCACATCAGCTCCTAGCTCTAGCCTTGTCTCTCTATCTGGTGGTGCTTCCTTACCGGTGATGGAGGTTGAATGAGGGAGTTTGGTGGAGAAGAAAATGGAGGTCGCCGGCGGCGACGGTGATAAGAATAGAGCCCCCGGCGACTCTAGGAAGAGGGAGGAAGATGGAAGATAAAGGTGAGCTTGATGCTTTGCGCGACGCCCCTTGTTAATACCCTGAGCTCGTATCTCTTTTTCTTTTAGCTTTCTGAAATAGTTTGATCTGGGACTTAACTGAGCCCTTTTCTACTTCAATTTGTAATTTCTAGAATTTTTGGGGCCTTTTCTATCGTTTTCCCTATATATCAGAATATTAATTTTGACCCTCTAAAATCTCCAAATTTCCTTCTTAAGCACCTACAATGCAAGATTAAACTAGCTTTGGAAGATGTACCACAAATTTTCTTTGCAGGAGGAGCTTATTTGGTTTCAGAGTTCAAGATGCAAGTGGATAAGTGGGGCTGACAGGAACGTAAGATTTCTTCATGCCTGTGCATTAGTTAGAAGGAAAGGGAGGAAAATTTAAGCACTGCAGAATGAGAGCGGGAATTAGGTAACAGATGAAAACCAATTGACGAGTATGGCTCTTGATTATTTCAAGAAGTTATACACAACAGAGAACATATCTCCATCTTTCTCTCCCTGGCCATCAAGCTTTCCAACCTTGGTAATGAATCAGCTAGAATCTCTTCAAAGACAAGTTTCTCCTATTGAGATAAAAAATGCTGCCTTTGTAACTGGAGCTTTCAAAGCACCGGGACCAGATGGCCTTCACCCTCATTTTTTCCAATCTCAGTGGAACTTGATTGGGCAAAAGGTTTGTGATCTAGTATCTATGATCTTTGAAAACCTGGAGGAGCTTCAAATAATCAATCAGACCAACATATCCCTAATCCCTAAGATTGACCATCCCATATCTTTAAGGGATTTTAGGCCTATTTCTTTATGCAACGTGAGCTTCAAAATAGTAAGTAAAGTGACTGTGAACCAGTTTAAGAGTGTTATGAACAATCTTGTGGTTGAGAATCAGTGCAGCTTCATCACAAGAAGACAGGGTTTTGATAACGTCATCATAGCTCAAGAAGCAATTCATACAATGAGAAATAAGAGGGGTAAGAAGGGGTATGTGGTAGTGAAGGTAGATATGGAGAAGGCTTTTGACAGGCTTGACTGGTGTTTCTTGGAATTTATTCTCCAAAGCTTGGGTTTGAGGGATGATTTTGTTAATATTATCATGCATTGTGTCTCAACTACTACTATGAGTATTATTTGGAATGGTGTAGCTTTTGAAAGTTTCAAACCTACTAGGGGAGTGAAGTAGGGAGACCCGTTGAGTCCATACTTATTTGTGCTATG
Source organism: Inga laurina (assembly GCA_963855925.1). Classification (NCBI taxonomy): domain Eukaryota; kingdom Viridiplantae; phylum Streptophyta; class Magnoliopsida; order Fabales; family Fabaceae; genus Inga; species Inga laurina. The sequence goes on from OY979701.1 coordinate 59,272,281, forward strand.
TATGGAGCTATTAGGAAAGCTAATTCATCAAGAAGTGGAGTTGGGTAATTGGAAACCTCTGAGCTTGAGTACTGCTGATCCGCCTATATCTCATATATTCTTTGTAGATTATCTAATATTATTTGGGGAGGCAACATCCAACCAGATGGAAGATATGATGAGTGTTATAGAGCTATTTTGTAGGGTGTCTGGGCAGAGGATCAATTTGCACAAATAAAAAATGTTTGTATCCAGGAACGTCCATTTTAATAGACCATATGAGATGAGCTAGAGTATGGGGATTGGATTGACAGCTGACCTTGGTAAATACTTGGGGGTCCTACTTTTGCAGAAAAGAATAGTTAAATTGACCTTTGCTCCAATAATTCAGAAGGTGAAATCAAAACTGGCATGTTGGAAATGGAGATACCTAAGTATGCCAGGGAGAACGGTGCTCATCAAGTCAGTTTTATCTGCAATACCTCAATACCATATGAAATCAACACTGATCCCAAGAGGGGTCTTATCTCTCATTGAGAAACTAAGTAGGGATTTCTTTTGGAACCAACATGACGATTCTAAGAAATTACGTCTGATAGCATGGGATGTTCCGAAAAGAGCTAAGGCGGAGGGAGGCTTGGGGTTAAAGGATTTACACTGCCAAAATAAAGCTTTCCTTATGAAGCTTTTCTGGGGCATGATCACGAAGCCTGAGGCTCTGTGGGTAAAATGCCTACGTATGAAATACTCATGTGGGATGAACAAAATACTACAAGTGCAGAGAAGATGTAATAAATCAGCCGAATGGAGTGGTATAGTTGCAGTATGGGAAGATTTTAAAACAGGTTTGGGCAAAAAACTAAAGAGCGGGAGATCCACACAGGCATGGCAGGACTTCTGGGTTCCAATGGATAGACCATTAAAAGAATACATCGATAAGAATGAGGATTTAGTGAATATGGATACGTGTGTCTGCTCCTTTGTAACAGATGGAGGTCAATAGAACAGAGCGAAATGGGAGAATTTCCTACCTACTTGGGTGGTGGAGAAGATAATGATGGTGAGTCCCCCCACGGGTTTAGAAGAGGATTTAGTATGTTGGAGAATGGCTTCGGATGGTATGTTTAGTGTTAAGTCCACATACAACAGCATCTATCAACAACAAGAACTTGGTAACCAATCTCACTGGCGAAATTTATGGCACTGGGAATGTCCTGAAAGAGTCAAATTCTTTATGTGGCAAGTTTTCCACGAGAGACTTCCAACAAATCAATTGAGAGCAAGGCGAAACCCGAGCGTCCCAAACACTTGCCCCTTTGAGTGTGAGAGCGATGAGAGTATTATTCACATATTGAGAGATTGTGAGCAAGCTAAGTGAGTGTGGTTTTTAGTAACTAACCACTTATATCATACTATGTTTTTTTCTTGTAATTTGTAGGAATGGCTTAAATGAAATTTACAATATTCCCCAGGGAATAGGAGGATGGCTAGATGGCCATAGATCAGAGTGTTCAGTGCTATATGTTGGCTCCTGTGAAAGAACCGCTATAGCAAGGCCCTTGAAGGGATATATGATAATCTAAAACATATAACTCATAAATGTATGTATCACCTCTTCGAAGGAGTGGAAAATGGCCACTACCATCACCAGATACTGCAAATGCAAGAAAGGGGGGAAGATCACTGGAAGCCACAAGATCCAGGGTATGTACGTATGGATGTGGATGGATCCAAAGACAGTAGAGGACATGCATCTTGTGGAAGTGTTATATGAGATCATTAGGGCAACTGGATATGTGGAGTTCAACAGAAGTTAGGTCATAATAGCTCTACTACTGCGGAAATCCATGCAATCCACAGAGGACTACAATTATGTAACAGAGGGGATTTACCAGGATAAGGTTGTATACGGACTTTGTACAGGCTATTCATTTATTATCCATATATTGTGGGACTGTTCATCCACTATATGACGTCATCTAGATACTAGATCTCTTATCTACATGGGCTGAGATTTAGAGATCTCACATGCCTATAAGGAGAATGTTCGATGTGCTGACTACCTAGCAAGGAGGGCTTAGTTGAGCAATCAGGAATATTTGGAAATAGAAATATCCCCTATGGAATGCAACGACCTATTCGCGATGGAGTGTGGTGGTATTTTATAGGATCAGCTTGTGATGTAGGTTTCCTAGCACTTTTGTTATCTACAAGCTTTGCTTGCCTTTGTACTAAAAAAAAGAAAAAAGAAAAAAGAACAAGGTATCATCAAAAGTTCAAGAAATCATTTGCATGAATAATTAACGAATTATGAAATTTTCCCCCCTAATTACAATTAATTCAATACAAATGTCCGTAACTCAATTTAGCACTTAATCTTGCAATAATGTCCCAAGAATTGCATTAAAAATCCCAATTTAATAATGAAAAATCATATAAAAATGTTTTAATCACTTGCCTCTTGAGTAATTAGGTTAGACATAACAGTTATACTTAAGATAGGGTTGTGAGTAGATCGATAGGCACTTATAGCTATTTATACTTGAGATGAACAAAATTAACATTTTAAATTAACTAATTAAATGGATATAAGATCTGGGGAGCTAGTAAGGGATTAGTGACTCTAGATTGTGCTTGACATTGATAGTTTTCGTTATTTATTTTCCTTTTTTTTTTGGACAAAGTTATTTATTTTCCTTTGAATTTACTCATAACTAAATTTGTTTAACTTAAAAGAAATTGAGATTTTAATACCTAAAAATTAATTGATTGATTCCTCGTGGGATGATACTCTACTTATCACTTTTTGACTTGACACAACCCGTATACTTGCGGAGCACATCAATAGCCCTTAATTTATCAACAATGACTTTTCTAATATTATTTTCTATGATTGGGACGTTAATGATATTTTCCCCGATTATTTAATACTAGTACCAACTATTATAATCAATAAAATTTCCTTATTACTGACAAAGGCTGAGTCTACTAGAATGGACTAATTTCTTACATCGTGGTAAATTGATATTTAAATCCCTGTTAAAAAGATGTACCTATATTTAGTAGCGAATAAGATTGTCTCAAATAAACTTAGAAGATACCGCTTATTTCTGTTTTCATATAGATATATAGGTACGCACACATATGTGTAGAATGGTCAGGATAACTCTTCCTACGGTACTATCTAATTGAGCCGCAGCTACACGTTTATAGCTATTAATTTTAACCGCACTATTCCCATTCTGATTGAAAACCATATATATGGAGACAACAAATCAGACAAAGAGAAGAGAGAGAGAGAGAGAGAGAGACACACACACACACACACACATATATATATGCATAGATAGATTGAGAGAGAGATATATATACAGAGAGAGAGAGAGAGAGAGAGAGAGAGAGACCATGTCGGCTCTGCAAGAACCCGGCGGTTGAGCTTGATAAGGATAATCATCTTGTTTGCTAATCCCACCATTATTGACAACATAACCAAAGGCAACAGAAGGCCATCCTCCAGACAACCTTGGCTGTTGCAATCGCAATCTGAGTTGTTGGTCAGAAAGGGTAATAAGCTCCCTTGTGGCTATTGCAAGAGATAAAAGAGATTGTATGGGAGAAAGATGATACGAGAGAATGAAGGTAATAAGTGATAAGTGCATATTTTATAATTAAATAAGTGTAGATTCTGAGAAATATTTGATTAAATTTATTAATAGTTTATCCTTATTTAACTATATTTTATATATTTTTCTATCCTTTAATTAATTATAGGATAAAAACATATTTGGATATAAAATCTACTCATATCCTAATTTATTTTGCAAGAAATATTATAAGATTCAATTGAAAATAAAGTATCAATATAATATATCTATATTATATGATAATCGATAAAAAACATAGATAAATCAAGATATTATGATAGAGACGCATGCAGGGAGGCAATATATACCTATATATATAAGGCGTAGCAATAGGAGGGAGTGTTCTAATTCCTTGGATGGTGACAGCAACGCAAGAGCTTTAATAGAGGGAGATTAAAGTTTCCAGATGCATAAGAGCGATAGCACGGATAAATTTAAATAAGAATAAAAATTATAGGGCATTTTGTCTATTGTACTGAGAATAACCTCCAACCCAAATAAAAAGGCCCTATTGTTTTTAAAAAAAATTCCACGTTTTACTTTGGTTGTAAGTAGGGCTGATGTAGAGAGTGGACGTTATATACTGGTTATAACCATATCCCAAAAAAAAAAAAAAAATTCTCCGTTCGGGTATAGAAAGTTCACTTTCTACACAGGTTAACCGGTGTAAAATGTCAATTTTAACTTGTATAAAAACCCATTTCTATAGAAGTGCAATTTCTAGAATTTTTTAATCTTGTTAACTAATGGATTCTTGGTTTTGATAATCTTTAACAAGCACATATGACCTAATCTAACTTGGAGACCCTTAATGGCAATCTCCTTCATTTATGGTACGTGAAATCTGTCGTAACTCGTAACCACCAATGTGAAATCAAGAGAACAATTATTATTTTTTAGAAAGCAATACTGTCAACTCAAAAGTTTATGCAAACTCAAAAATTATGATGGTGAACTCTAATCGTAAAGTCATAAGTATTTACTTTCATCAATAAATAGCTATTAAAAGTATATGATTAAATAATAAAAATATAAAAATGAGATAATTTAGTTTAAATATTTTTTAAAGCCAAATAGTTGAAATTAAGTTCATCCACCTCCATAGTTTTCATTATACTCAACAAAGAAGTTTTTCTGAAATTCACATATAAAGTCACTAAAAATAATCAAATCTAAAAACCTAGCATGAATTTAAGAGTGAGTCGGCATAATTTTGCAAGTTAGAGATATAAAAATAGTAAAATTGGTTAATGGACTTACGAGTTCAATCAAAATTGCAATTACCACAAGTATAAATGCAGGTTAACACGATTTTATAAGCAGAAAATAGTTAGCTCAATGAGTTTATTTGCTAGTTTGATGACAATGATAGAAAGACAAGATAAAACTAAAGAAAGGTCTAATAAAGTAAGAGAGCAATTATTGTGGAAAAGGGATACTAACGCATGGGCAGAATCTGCGGAAGCCACCAATGTGCGCCACGTTTGCTTGTCTTTACTCACGCAATTTCTCATAGTTTTCTACATTATAATCAGATTGCCATAAAATTTATTAAATAAATAATAATCTAATAATTTTCCCCCCAATTTTCATCAATTGAATAGGATGGAATGCAAAATAAAAAAAAATTCAGTTTTCTTCTATTTGATTAATGCCTTTATTAGTTAATTGCTCAGAGAAAATTACATAATGGAGATTGCCATATCTCGAATGATTGAAATTGCTAAGTGTCATGATTGATTATAACACAAATATAATAAAAAATATTTAAATATTAAAACGTGAACCACGTTGAACTCGAATCAAGAGCATATAATGCACATGATGGTGCGTGTCCCAATTTTTTATTTTATACAAAAAAATTTAGGGTTGTTAGGTTTTGAAAGCTTGCCAAAATTAAGACATACTTCTGGATTTAAAGAATGGTTATAAATGTATTTACATATTGTACACTAACAAGATTTTCACATTGACAGTGAGATTTGAACTTACTACTTTGTGACTTATTAGCCAAATTCTTATAAACTGGACCAATATTTATTGTCTGCCTATCCCAATATTTATGCTATTTGTCAAAGATAGAAGTGTTCCGTTTTAGAATCTCTTTGTTTTTTTTCTGTGCGCAAATTACAAACATTTATTATTGACATATTTTAAATATATTTCTAGAAATATTGATGAATTTTGACAGGAGTGCACAATCATAAAATTAAAGGGGCAAAATATCAAAATTTACGCTCCCTACATACAATTTTCATTAATGTTAGGGAAGCATTGCCTGTCCAAATAGTTAACTTGAATTTTAATGATGCAGTAACAAATTTATTTATTGTCACAGTATCATGTTACTTATACAATTTTTATGTGTAAAAACTAATTAAAAATAACATAAAAATATAAAACTTGGAATTGTGTAATAACATCTCAAGAAAAACTAGGTAAAATGACCCTTAAACTCCAAAAGATAAATTTAACAACCAGTAAGGTATCAAAAAAAAAAAAAAAAAAGATTTGGTAAAAGATTTGTAACAAATATTAATTTAGAAAATTGTAAATAATCGAATATTTGATCTAAGTTGCAAATCAGGAATTTAGAATTTATATCTCTGTGACTCAGTCCAAGGTTGTCAAACTCGCGAGTTTAAGCAAACTCGTAACAGTTATTTAAACTCGTATTGTGCACTCAAATCGTAAACTCGTAAGATTTTATTTTTACTATTAAATAGGTATTAATAGTGTATAATTAAATAATTAAAATATAAAAAATTATAACAATTTGATTTAAATATATTTTAAATCCAAATATTGAAATTAAATCCATCAACATTCATAATTTATTATATTTAACAAAGAAATTACTATAAAATTTATATATAAAGCCATTGAATATGATCAAATCGAAGAAGTTAATATGAGTTTAAAAGTGAGTTAATATAGTTTTATAAGTTAGAAACGTTAAAACGGTAAACTCGGTATATAAACTCGTGAGTTTAATCAAGTTTACAATGGTCACGAGTTTACCAGTGACTCGACTCGATTTTGTAAAGCTAGAAACGTAAAATCGGTAAACTCGGAGAGTCAACTCGCGAGTTTGACAACAATGACTCAGTCTCGTTTATTTGCTTATAAGATTCCATATTTATAACTGTTTGAACCAATATGTTCAATTAAAATTTTAGGAAAAAATTTTAAAACCTAACTTATGAGTCTTGGGACCAACTCAACTAAAATTTTCTGTTATCTAACATTAAATTTATATTTTAAAGTCATTTCTCCAAAAATTAGACTCTCTGCTCAAGGGAATAAAGGGTCGGCGCAACTGTGCTAGATTAATTTCATAAATTCCAAATTGATAGGAAATAAACTTAATGTTTTTTTCTTAAACAATTTTTGTTTTAAATTTCTGGGACTTAAATAATGGGAAATTAAGTACGTCTTAGAGACTACTAATTCTCATATTATCCATTCTACCCTGGAACTAGAGAACATAGTTATAAGAGTTTGGATATAACGAAAATGAGCATTTTAAAATTTCCGTCATACATATTTTAAATCAACATAATATAAGGAGGTTTTTTTAATCAAACTCTTTATTTTTTGGATGACAAGCTGCCAAATTTAATTTGTTTTAAATAAATTTCATCTCTGATTTTAGGGACAGTGGCTCTCTCTCTATATATGGAACAATGGTATGCAACGACCACAATCGGAACGATTTACATCAATCACCTTCTAGTGGCCAATGAGTTCTCGTGTTACTAATTCCCTCATTCTTTTCTTGGTTTTGTATGCTTCAGTTTGTCCCACTTCTAGTGTGCCTTATCAGTATTCCATCTCGGATCTAGATCTAGACAAGTTAACTTCTGAAAAAGAAGTCTTCCATCTATTCCAAATGTGGAAGAAGAAGAATGAACGAGAATACCAAATCCTAGAAGAGGAGGCAGATAGATTTCAGATTTTCAAAAGTAATTTGAAGAATACCAGAGAAAAAAATGTAAAAAGAAAGTTTCCTAACGATTATCATCTAGATTTGAATAAATTTTCAGATGAGTTATGAAGAGTTCAGCAAAATATATTTACATGAGATCGAAAAACCCATAAGGGAAGGTAAGCACCGCAAAATGATTTTGAACGAAGCATCCTGTCCAAATGCACCCGCTTCTTGGGATTGGAGGACCAAAGGAGCTGTAAGTTATGTGAAAGACCAGGGACGATGTGGTAAATTTAAATTTCTTTTGTTTGTTTATTATAACCTATAGCATATAACAAATAAGCATAATATCAAATCAAATTTATTTTAATAGGTGGTTGTTGGGCGTTCTCAGCCACTGGAGCTATTGAAGGAATAACTCAAATAGTCTCACATTATCTTCCGGATCTTTCTGAACAACAACTCATATCCTGCGTTACAAGTAACAAAGGGTGCAAAGAAGGGTGGTACGGCAACGCATTTCAATATGTCATCACCAATGGTGGTATTACCTCAGAAGCACATTATCTATATACAGCTGATGATAGTGCTTGCAATTTCGCATGGGTTGGTCTATATTTGTGTCAACTAATTGGTTAGGTCAAATATATGTATTTTTTAATTACGGCTTTACTCTTCATGTAGCACCCAGAATTTGGAAAATATGGAGCCGCACCAAAATTTTAAAAAAAGATAATTTTGAAAACCTTTTTTTTTTTAAAGAAGAAAAGAAAACCAGATAAAGTTTGGGAGTCGATTGTGCACAGGGAAAGTGTTAGGCACCCCACAATACCTATTCATAAGAATAGTTAAACTAAGTTAATTATTTAAAAATGAATATAGACTTTAATTTTATTATCATTACCAAAAGAAGAAAAGTAAAAAAGAAAATAGTTACCAAAAATAGGAAATAATAAATGGAAAATAGTTTATTTACAAAGTTGGACTTGACTTAGGAAGAAGACTTAGGGCCTACGTACCTTTTAGAGAGATCAAAGCCCACGTTGTTCGGGGTAGAAATGCGTGTCACTTTGTTAGTGTTTTTCAAGGAAAAAGTTCCCTTAATTTATTTGAGAAAATGAATTTTTTATTTGTTTGGTATTTTTTATTTTATGAAAACATCTGTTAACTTCAGGAAATTCTTGTTAGAATTTAATGTTTCATCTTGTTTTACTTCACTTTGGGTGCATAAGTGGGCATTTTAGAGGGTTAAAGTGATGAAATGTGTTTTTCTAATGCTATGCACAGCAGAATGAAATTGTGGAGGACATTACCCACTAACTGCTATGAATGTTTAACCATGTGTGCAAAGTCTTCATGTAAGCTGATGCAGGTTCAGTCATAGCTAGCCCAGAGGAAGCCACATGCAGTAAGAAGGAGATGATGGAAGTGGAAGCCAACAACCATTCCAAGGAAAGGCAAGATAGGAGGAGAACAGAGCAGAAAAGAAGAGAAGATGATCCAGAGAGGTATGGGCCGAGGCCCACCATCTCATGGGCCGCGGCCCAGAAGATCAACATCAGCACAGAAAGTTATGGGCCGCGGCCCAGAAAATCCACAGTTGCATAAAAAGTCTTGGGTCGCGGCCTACCATCTTATGGACCGGGGCCCAGAAGCATCAACCTGAGGTTAGAAACTCATGGGCCGCGGCCCAAGGAGTGGTGGGCTGCGGCCCAACCCCGCAAATGAAGCTGCGCGTTCTGACATATGAGAAGATATAAAAGGCAAACCCAGGGTTTTGAGAGAGGGGTTCCGAATTGGGAAAGATCGACAGAGGCGGCTGGAGAGGTGCTAAGAGCTGGAACCAGCTAGAATCAAGGAGAATCAAGAGGACTTGAAGATTAGAAGAGATTTCACTCCAGTTTTTTGAATCCTTCTGTATTCATTCCCTTTCTCCACTATGATTCTGCTATGGCTACTTTTATTCCTGTTATTTGTAATCCATTTTTGAACATGAGTAGCTAGGTTTTCCATTCTAGGATTGTTCGACAATTTTGTATGGATTAAACCTGAATCCTTCTTCCTCTTCATTAGCTAATGGTATATATGTGTTAATTCTTCTCTGTTTTCACTGATATTCATGAATTGCTAGCACTATGAATAACATGTTCAATTAGATTAAGCTTGATAGAGTTAATCTAATTGAAGAACGTGGGTAGAATTATGCTAGACTTGAAGTTTAGAAAGTTAAATGGATGGTTTGTTAATAACATAGAGATATAGTTATTAACCTAGCATTGTCAAAGTAAGGCGGTTGTTTAATGAGTATTTTCCTTTAAATGCAGCAAGAGATTGTGTGTCTAAATGGAAAATATAAGTTTGGTTTTGACTTGAGAGAGCTTAACCAATAGCTAATGAACCTTAGACTGACATATATATATTCCATAAACAGTAATAGCGAAGAGGAAGTAGATTGAGTTTATGATATACAAAAGGGCGTGAACAATCCTAGGTTCACTCTATTTGATTGAATTCACAAGAAGCTTATTCTGATCAGTATTTTTCTTAGTTGTTGACAGCATATCTTTTAAAATTTGTTTTTCTCACACTCAACATTTTGTTTTGATTCAACTTAATCAAACACGTCAAGCCTATTGTTTGACTCAATTGTTATTCAAATCCTCGAGGGAACGATCTCACTTATCACTTTATTACTTGGCGCGACCCGTGCACTTGCGGTAGCGAACAAGTTTTTGGCGCCGTTGCCGGGGATTGGTTTAACAATTTTTAGTTAACCTTAGGCTTGTGTTATTAGATTTCGCTTGGGTCTTTAGTTAGATTTATAATTCTTCTGTCATTAGTTTCTGCATTCAATTTCATTTGTTTTAGCTTGATACTTGCTAGGTTGTTCTTTTTTTTTTAGGTATCAGTCCAGTACATGCAACATTGGCAAGGAAACGAATTGATCGTGGTACTTGACGGAATACCGCGCATTGAAGAAGAACCTGAATCAGCAGCAGAATCTGAGTTTGAAACTGAATCAATAGCTGAAACAATGGCGGATGAATATGATAGAGCCACTGTCAATGATTTCGCCAGCAGGAACATGAGAGGAACTCAATCATGCATTCGAATGCCGGAGATGCAAGCACACACTTTTGAAATCAAACCGGTGATGATAACGATGTTGCAAATGCATGGGTTGTACCATGGCCTTTATAATGAAGACGCCAACAAGCATTTGATGTATTTCTTGGAGGTGTGTGATTCCTTCAAGCAAAATGGTGTACCTCAAGATGTACTGCGGTTGCGCCTATTCCCTCTCTCTCTACAAGGGAAAGCTAGAGATTGGTTCAACAATCTACCTGAAGGATCCATAACCTCTTGGGCTGATCTTGAAGCAAAATTTAGAGCTCGATTTTTCTCCGATGATAAATCAGTGGAAGCAAGGGATGAGTTTCTAAGTTTTAGGCAACAGCCGGATGAACATTTGTATGCTGCATGGGAAAGGTACAAGATGTTAATGAAACAATGCCCAAATCATGGGGTAGATAAGTGGGTAGTGATCCAAATTTTCTGCACATGCTTGAATCCTCAATCTAAGGCGATGGTAGACTCTATGACCAATGGGGGTTACCGGAATGTGCCTGTCAATGAAGTTTTCAGACTTTTGGATCAATTATCTGCAAACAACACCCAGGGAAATGATAGGAGAACTCCAACCAACCCAGCCCTACTCAACACAAAAGAAGACTCTTCATCACAAATTGCCACAATTTTGTCCGCTTTGAACAAACGCTTTGATGTCTTAGAGTCTCAAATAAACAAGGGCAATGCTCATGGTGTGCATTCTGTTCAAGCCACTCCGATTATATGTGAGCAATGCAATGATGTCCACATGCCGGACAATTGCCCTCTCTATATGGGCGCTGAATCTGTCAATTATATGGGCAAATTTCAACCTTCTCAAGGTAATCCATATTCACAAACTTACAACCGTGCTTGGAGAGCTCATCCCAACTTTTCTTGGAGTCAAGGTAACACCTTGAACCCTCCTCATGAGTCTACCTCTGGCACCAAGCCGGTTCCTCCATCGGGTTTTCCAATGCCATCAAGGCAAGCTCCTGCAAAAGAAGAAGAATCTAAGACGGACAAGATGTTGGCCCGTATCTTATCAGAGGTGGAATCTTCAAGGGGTGAGAGTAAAGCTACCTTTTCTCTTCATGAATCAGCTATTAAGAACCTTGAAGTTCAAGTGGGACAATTAGCAATGCAAGTAAATGCCATGGCTCAAAATGGTCTTCTAAGTGATACCATCCCTAATCCAAAGAGGGGTGGAAAAGAAGAATGTAAGGCCATCCATTTGAGAAGTGGCAAGGTGCTTCCTAATATGCCTAGTTCGAGCACAACAGGACCAAAGCAAGATGAGCAATTGGACATTGAAGTGGACGAGGAGGAAGTCATAACTCCAGAAATTATGGTGGAAGACGAGGACACTAATAAGAGAAAGCAAACTGAGGGAGGTTTAGATGATGTTAGCAAGAGTAAGAAGAGGGAACAAGAGCTGAATGATAAAAAGAAGAGCAAACGAACCACATCTACTATTATGCCTCCTCAAAGATTCAAAAAGAAGGAGGAAGATGCACAATTCAAAAAGTTCGTGAATATGTTTAAGCAGCTACATGTCAACATTCCTTTTGCTGAAGCTTTAGAGGGGATGCCTAAATATGCCAATTTTCTAAAGGATGTGTTGTCCAAGAAGAGGAGATTTAATGAATTTGAAACTGTGGCTTTAACTGAAGAATGTAGTGTTGTGATCCAAAGGAAGTTGCCCACCAAGTTGAAAGATCCAGGTAGTTTCTATATTCCTTGCAACATTGGAACAAACTTCAATGGTAAAGCTCTATGCGACTTAGGTGCTAGCATCAATCTGATGCCTTTGGCTGTTTTTAACCAATTGGGGTTAGGAGAGCCAAGGCCTACCACAGTGACCCTTCTATTTGCTGATCGGAGTATTTCTAAACCTAGAGGAATCATTGAAGATGTCTTAGTGAAGGTAGACAAGTTCATCTTCCCAGCTGATTTTGTGGTGCTTGATTGTGAGGTTGATTGGAAGATCCCTCTCATTTTAGGCCGTCCTTTCTTAACGACAACAAGAACTCTTATTGATGTGGAGAAGGGTGAAATCACTTTGAGGGTGGACGACGAAAAAGTAATCTTTAACATGCCGAAAGCTTTGAAGTTCCATGATAATTCAGCTCAATGTTCATTTGTTGATATGTTGGACTCACTTGTTCCTCAAGAGTCATACGCTCCATTGATCAAAGACCCTGTAGAGGCATTTTTAATTGGGGAGATGAATCTGGATGAATTTGATGAAGAAGCTACGAAAAACCTTTTTCGTTTGGAAGCATTTCCTCACTCAAGACAAAGGAACTTTGAGCCACTTGAGGTGGCTGAGTGATTAAGCACTCCTTTGAAGCCCTCTATTGAAGTCCCGCCAACTCTTGAGTTGAAGCCTTTACCATCCATCTTAAGTATGCTTACTTGGGGAATGCCAACACTCTCCCAGTGATTGTGTCTTCCGATCTTTCGAATTTGCAAGAAGAGAAGCTCCTCCGAGTTTTGAATGAACACAAGAAAGCCATAGGTTGGACCATAGCGGATATTAAGGGAATCAGTCCTTCTATGTGTATGCACAAAATCTTGTTAGAAGATGATCATAAAACTTCTATTGAGCATCAGAGGCGATTGAATCCAATCATGAAAGAAGTGGTCAAGAAAGGAATACTTAAATGGCTCTCCGCTGGCATTGTGTACCCTATCTCTGATAGTTCATGGGTGAGCCCAGTTCAATGTGTCCCTAAGAAGGGAGGCATGACTGTAGTGGCTAACACCCAAAATAAACTAATTCCTACTCGCACGGTGACTGGTTGGTGTGTGTGTATGGATTATCGGAAGCTCAATACAGCTACAAGAAAGGATCATTTTCCTCTGCCATTCATAGATCAAATGTTAGACAAGTTAGCTGGTCAGGAATTCTTTTGTTTCCTTGATAGATATTCTGGTTATAATCAAATTGCAATAGCCCCAGAAGACCAAGAGAAAACCACTTTTACTTGTCCATATGGCACTTTTGCTTTCCGAAGAATGCCATTTGGACTATGTAATGCACCAGCCACTTTTCAACGGTGCATGATATCCATTTTTGCTGATATGATTGAGAAGACAATTGAAGTATTCATGGACGATTTTTCTGTCTTTGGTCCATCTTTTGACTCGTGCTTGGAGAATTTAGATGCAGTGCTTACAAGGTGTGAAGAGGCTAACTTAATTCTCAATTGGGAGAAATGTCACTTCATGGTGCAAGAAGGCATTGTACTTGGCCATAGAGTGTCGAGGAACGGGTTGGAGGTAGATCGGGCTAAAATTGCTATTATTGAGCAATTACCACCACCCAATAATGCAAAAGGTATCTGGAGTTTTCTTGGACATGCTGGGTTCTACCGGAGGTTCATCAAGGACTTCTCAAAAATCGCTAAACCCCTTTCTAAACTATTGGAGAAAGATGTGGAATTCAAGTTTGATGATGAGTGTCTACGAGCTTTTGACGAATTAAAGAAGCGCCTTATTTCAGCTCTTATCTTAGTAGCTCCAGATTGGGCTTTACCTTTCATTATCATGGCTGATGCGAGTGATTACGCCGTTGGTGCTGTTCTTGGGCAAAAAGCAGAGAAACTCTTTCACCCTATATATTATGCAAGTAAAACTCTTGATGGTGCCCAACTCAATTATACCACCACTGAAAAAGAGTTACTTGCCATAGTTTATGCATGTGAAAAGTTCAGACCATATATTATGGGTACTAAGGTTACTGTGTACACCGATCATTCAGCTCTCAAGTACCTACTCACCAAGAAGGACTCTAAGGCTAGACTCATTCGCTGGGTGCTCCTACTTCAAGAGTTTGACCTGAACATAATTGACAGAAAAGGTACAGAGAATCAAGTAGCCGACCACCTATCAAGGCTGAGCACTGAACCTCAACTTGATGATTCTGACATGATCCAAGCATCATTTCCTGATGAACAGTTGTTCTTTGTTGATCATTCATCCACACCATGGTTTGCTGATTTTGTGAATTATTTGGTTTGTGGAGTGCTACCTCCGGAGTTCAACTCTCATCAAAAGCGTAAGTTCTTGCCTGAAGTGCAGAAGTACTTTTGGGATGAACCTTATTTATTCAAGTGGTGCCCCGACCAACTCATTCGAAGGTGTGTCCCTGAAAATGAACAAGAGTGTATTTTGCACTGTTGTAACTCGTCTGAGTATGGTGGTCATTTTGGAGGAGAGAAAACTGCTGCGAAAGTTATTCAAAGTGGGTTTTATTGGCCTTCTTTATTTAAAGATGCTTATGCTTTTGCCCTCCGATGTGATCGATGCCAAAGAGTGGGGAACATCTCCAGAAGGAATGAGATGCCACTGAATAGCATGGTAGAAGTTGAACTTTTCGATGTCTGGGGGATTGATTTAATGGGCCCATTTCCCAAATCTTTCAATAATGAATACATTTTAGTGGGCGTGGACTATGTATCAAAATGGGTAGAAGTTATAGCATGTGTGACTAATGATGCCAAGACGGTACTGAAGTTCCTTAAGAAGCACATTTTCACAAGGTTTGGCACACCGAGAGCCATTATCAGTGATGGAGGATCACATTTCTGTAATCATCAATTTCAGGTGTTGATGAAGAAATATGGTGTGAGACACAAAGTAGCATTGCCCTACCATCCCCAAACAAATGGTCAAGCGGAGATTTCCAACCGGGAAATCAAGAACATTTTGGAAAAGATGGTAAACACCACTAGGAAAGATTGGTCTTCCAAATTAGATGATGCCTTGTGGGTGTATCGAACTGCTTATAAAATGGCTATTGGTATGTCGCCATACCGCTTAGTGTTTGGAAAAGCATGTCATTTGCCTGTAGAATTGGAATATGGGGCATATTGGGCTATTAAAAAGCTGAACTCTGATCCGCGGGCTGTGGGAGAGAAGAGGTTACTTCAACTCAATGAGTTAGAGGAGATTCGCTTAAATGCTTATGAAAGTGCAAGGATTTACAAAGAAAAAACAAGAGGGACCATGACAGAAAAATCCTTCCTAAGAGCTTTGAATCTGGTCAAACTGTGCTTCTCTATAACTCCAAATCGAGGCTCTTTCCCGGAAAGCTCAAATCCCGATAGTCCAGGCCCTTTAAGGTGGTTCAAGCGTTAAAATATGGTGATGTGGAGCTGGAAAATGATAAGGGCGAGAGGTTCAAGGCTAATGGTCAACGGCTGAAGCATTATTGGGGAGGAGATGTGGAGAAGCTGGTATCCACCATCTACTTATCAAATAAAGAGTGACCAAAGTGAAAAGTCAGGCTAAGGACTATAAACTAAGCGCTTCTTGCGAGGCAACCCAAGTTCTGAACTTAATCTCTTTAGTTTCTTTGATTTTAGCATTATTTAGTAGGTTTATGTTTGGTCTTTTAACTTTTGCAGGGAGAAAGGGATTTCAAATTGAAAGTTGTCGAGAATGAGAATATTGATAGGCAAAGGGGTGGCAGCTTGATAGGACAGGCATATTCCAGGGAAGTTCTTAAACTCTTATGCATGCTTGTGTATTCTGATGCCTGGGATATGATATGAGATTTGTAATGACTGTTAGAGAAGCACTATGCATTATCTTTAGTCTTAATCTGTCAAAATTGCTGATCACACATAGAACTACCTACATTATGAGGGCATTTTGATCATAGGAAATGTGTGGTTTAGGGATGTTGATTGTGAGAGTGGTAATGTGAAAGTGTGGAATAGTTCTGATACTCTTAATTGAATAGCCACTGGTTTTGTATGCTGTGTGTCAATGATAATTACAGTGGATTATATGACTGTGCAGAAACTGATAGGCTTGAAAATGCACTCTGGTCGCGGCCCAGAAGATATTGGGCCGCGGCCCAAGAAGGCTCAGAATGTTCTGGGCTGTGGCCCACACTTTTTGGGCCGCGGCCCTAGGTTCCCAGAAGGGGTCAGAGAGTTTTGGGCTGCAACCCGTTATTGGTGGGCCGCAGCCCAAAATTTCCATCAAGTCAAGATCAGGGCTCAGAGAGTTTTGGGCCACGACCCAATAGTTATGGGCCGCGGCCCACTGATTTCAGAAACTCTTGGGCCGTGGCCCACACTACACGGGCCGCGGCCCAAGCGCGACAGCAGGGTTTTTAAAAACCCTGCTGCACTTTTATTACTGCTCATATCTCTCTCTCTCAGCCACCGCTCCCC
This sequence comes from Inga laurina, assembly GCA_963855925.1. Taxonomy (NCBI): domain Eukaryota; kingdom Viridiplantae; phylum Streptophyta; class Magnoliopsida; order Fabales; family Fabaceae; genus Inga; species Inga laurina. The sequence goes on from OY979701.1 coordinate 59,289,134, forward strand.
TATTCTCTTCTCCCACCATAGTCGACCTCCTTCTCCCGTTTTTGCCCTCCCATTTTGCCTTCACTCTCGTGTTTCTTCTTCCTCCCTTCTGCGTTCTTGCCCTTGTTCTCCGTCTGCTACTATCATTTGGGGCTGCTGCGTGACATTTAATCTCCCCTACTATGGAAGAAGCCCTAGGCACTACAAGCGTATCATTCTCCTTTGATCTCTCCTCTAATCTCTCAACTCTCTCCACATCTGAGGTAAGACAGACTAACTCTTGCTCTATTACTCGCATTTGAGGGTAGTTAGGTCAACTTTGATATGGGGATTAAGGCGTAAAGTCACAATTCTGTTGTAATTGTTGGTTTTGAGGGCAATGTATATGATTTATTGAGTTCTTCTGTCATAAGAATAGCAAATCTGCCTTCAATTCATTTTGCCTTCCCTCGTGTGCCCTTGCCCTGTTTTGTGCTATGATCTGTCCAGTGATACACATTGCTGAGATTTAGGTTTGAAGTGATAGACGATGTTTTGTGCTATGAGTTGCAGGAGTATCCGTTCTCATGATTTTTAATTTTGCTGCACATGCATCTTAAACTCCAATTATTGAAAATTGGCGTGTAATGCACTATACTCTGCACTTGTGGCCTGATTGTTAACTGCTTAAAATTCTCTTGTCTATCATGATTGGTACCAGATTTGCTTAAATTGTTGATTCCAGGGGACGTAATTATATTGCTCTGTTCTGGTATGCACTAGTTTTGGTTGGCTTGAGTTCTCTATTTCGGGATATCATGTTTTAATTGCACTTCAAAGGTGTCATCATTCCTTTCAAACTTGAAAGATTGTGCAAGGTTGTGTAGATGAATGCATAAAAAAATCTTCTGTTGACTTTATCAATGGAATTGTGCATTTTTGGTATGTGCGAATTGTGTGTCATGTGATCACATCATACAACATGTTTGCAATGCTGCACCATTTGACTAAGTTTGGAAACTTCTAGGCAGTTAATCAAAGTTGACAAAGTGATGCAGTTTTTTTCTTTTGAACGATTCTGTAAACCTGGAGGGGCATCTTGTGCTTTTGAAAACTATGTTTGACTTCACCTCCACCACTTGCAAATTGCTTCATTGAATTTCGGAATTTCCAAGGCTTTGTATACACTTTCTACTGTTATTGAACTTGTGCTGTAGTAGTTACATTGTGCTGCATGTTTTGGAATGACTGTGTGATGAAATTTTGCCCACATTATAGTACCCTAATTCCTTCTTCTGAGTTGATTAAGTGACGAAAGAGGTAGTGATGAATAGGAGGAGGTTATTAATGGACAGATTTACAACTAGCTAAGTTATAAGTTTGGGGGGGTCATAATTGAACTGTCTGATTCCGGTGCAATTGTTCAGTGCCTGTTTGAGTCTTCATTGGTTTTTCGCTGTCCATTGTCTTCTCTTGTAGCGACTATGCCGGCCAAGCGTGTTGCTGACCGCTCGGGTCCCAGGGCCATTGCTAAGGCTAAGACCAAGATCATTACTCAGCCCTTACTGCAAGAGTGGGAATTTCTGTTCACCGCTTCATATCAATTTTACGAGCTAGCCACACGTACATACCACCTGCAGAAGCTTATGGAGCCTAAGGTTGACGGGAACCTGCAGATTGTCCAGGATTTCTACGCCAATGCCTGTGTGAGACCCGTTTGGCGATTTCTTCTGCGCGGAGTCAACGTGGACTTTACTCTTGAGAGTTTTAGGCAGTTTACAGCACTCCCCACTGTTGAGGAGTGCAAGTACAAGCAACTATTGGACAGTGCTGATGACATCCCTGAGGATGATATTTTGGAGTTGCTAGTGTACAACCACGGAGTGGCGTGGCAGACTCGCGGAGGGGCGCAGAAACATTTACCTCAGGCTCAGTTATCAGTGGAGGCTTGGGTATGGCTGCATTTTGGCAAGGATTACTTCTGGCCGTCGTCGTAGAGGAGCCGCCTCACTAGAGACCAAGCTCTCCTTATCTACCTGCTTATGAAAAAGGAGCTTGTCGATCTTGGCGCCTTGATTTATCAGACTCTTCGCAACCATGCCCGAGATCATTCGATGGGTTTAATGTTGCCGCACCTTATTTCCTCCTTCTGCACTTCTGTGGGTATTGCTGCTGTGACTACTGAGGTTAGGTTCAAGCCTATTAAGGCATTCAACTACTTGAGCATCAAGCCGAAGCCGGGCGAGCAGGTTCGCGCTTCCCAGCGTACACTGAATGACCCTTTCTTTCAGCAGGGAGGACTATCTCATCCTCCTCATGACCTTCCTTCCCCCCAGGAGCAGGGCAAACCATCCGATGCCCCTTCCTCTTCCGAGTCTGCCGTCACGTTGGATATGATCTTTGCGGCCATTCAGAGCACTGAGGCTACTGCTGCTCAGTGCCTCACTTATCTACGAGATCATGGTGATCGCCTGACCAGATTAGAGGAGTTATTCGCTGCTCATGTACCTGCTGCAGCTCAGGGCGGTGGCGATGATGATGGCGCGGATGTTGGTGCTGACGGTGGGGATGACGATGCTGAGGGTAATAGCACTGATGCAGCCACTAGTGATGGTGATGGCGAGGACTAGTTCTTAGTAGTTGTGCTTACCATTTTGACTGCTGTTTTCCATTTCTCTTGGATATGATTCAGACTATGTTTCAGTATTATTGTTACAGCTGTTCTTTTATTGCCTGACATCATAATTTTATTCGATATTATGGTTTTGATATCTATGGTGTTCACTGTTATACCTATGGCTAGTTGTATGCTCCTTTTTATTCAGGTACTATCTGTGACACATTGTGTCTTATGACAGTGGGGACACTGTCTCCCTCAAGTTTGGGGGTATTGGTATTCTTTGCATGCATGTGTTTAAATATGTGGTGTGCATCAAAGACTGGGTATCCATGACTGCTTGGTTCTCATTTTACATGAGGGTTGAGAATAATTCGAATGCGTTGTCAAGAGATTTTATAGCAAATTAACATGTATGAACTGTTTTCATTGAAAGATTTTTGAAATTGCATTGGAAGTTCTGGAAAGAGATTAGCTGTTCACACACCTTAAGAGCATGAGTGATATTATCCTTGAGCTAAAATGTTTATGGAACTGTTTATGTTTTTGAGTGAATTGTATGGAAGTGTTTGGTTATGGCGCGCAAAGTTAGCATAAGGATCAGTTAAGTTAATGTATTCGAAATAGGTTAAGGTTGAATTAATCTTGGGGCTGTGCATGAGAGAGGAAAACCTATGTTAGAAGGATTTTGAGCCTGAGTTTCATTTCTTCTGGAAAGTTTGTGCCATTTATGCTAGTGTACCTCTAGAACTTGTTTAAATTCTTTTTCAAAATCACATATGCATGTGGATTAATGAAAATGATAGGGGCATTCATTTCTAAACCCAGTGACCTAAACACAAACCTTCCACATTTACCCTTTGATCAACCCCTTTGAGCCATTCATTTCTTTCAAAAATCTGACATTTAACAAGTCATGCATGCTATTGCTCTACAATTGAATGATACTTAGAAAAATAGTGAATTAGCATTTGATTTACTATGTGTTTCGATAGATGCTTAGTTTTGTCTTCAAAAAAAAAAAGAAGCAAAAAAAAAAAAACAAAAAAAAAAACAAAAAAGAAAAAAGAAAAAGAGAGAGATGTTGTTATATACGCTTCAGCATGCATGGTACTTGTTCTATTAATCCTTCCCACTAGACCATTTCCAACACTACAACCCTGGTAAAAGGCCCCCTTGATTCATAAATCTAGGTGTACAAGTGGTGGAGAGAGTAGAATTTCTATAAGCCTATGGCAGGACCTGCTATAAGTGGTACTGAGCGAAATTACCCCTATTTGTGAGAGTTAAACACGTAAATCCGTGAGTGTTCTCTTGTGCACATAACTGTGATTGATTGAGCTTTAGTCTAATTCTTTTACATTACCTCATACTGAACTGTGTATTAGCTTCAAGCGATAATAATGAACAATTCCATGCAGCCCTAAAGTTCCTTTGGCACTAAAGGAGTGTGGATTGAGTCGTAAACAAAAGAAAAGAGAATGCAAAGGATTAAGTCTTGACATTGAGGCCGATTCATACATGTAACATGTTATTTCTGATCTTGACAAATGTAGGACGATTGTTTATCAACTCCTGTTGAACATACACTCAGTTGAAAAATTACTATGGAATTAGTTTAAACCATGAACCAAGCATGCATGTATATTTGGTGACATGAGTAGTTTAAGAAAAGAGAGGGCAATGCATGAGCACTATGTCTGAGATTAATTTACTCGAGGACGAGCAAAAGTTCAAGTTTGGGGGTGTGTTAACTTCAGGAAATTCTTGTTAGAATTTCATGTTTCATCTTGTTTTACTTCACTTTGGGTGCATAAGTGGGCATTTGAGAGGGTTAAAGTGATGAAATGTGTTTTTCTAATGCTATGCACAGCAGAATGAAATTGTGGAGGACATTACCCACTAACTGCTATGAATGTTTAACCATGTGTGCAAAGTCTTCGTGTAAGCTGATGCAGGTTCAGTCATAGCTAGCCCAGAGGAAGCCACATGCAGTAAGAAGGAGATGACGGAAGTGGAAGCCAACAACCATTCCAAGGAAAGGCAAGATAGGAGGAGAACAGAGCAGAAAAGAAGAGAAGATGATCCAGATAGGTGTGGGCCGCGGCCCACAATCTCATGGGTCGCGGCCCAGAAGATCAACATCAGCACAGAAAGTTATGGTCCGAGGCCCAGAAAATCCACAGTTGCACAAAAAGTCTTGGGCCGCGGCCCACCATCTTTTGGACCGCGGCCCAGAAGCATCAACCTGAGGTGAGAAACTCATGGGCCGCGGCCCAAGGAGTGGTGGGCTGCGGCCCAACCCCGCAAATGAAGCTGCGCGTTCTGACATATGAGAAGATATAAAAGGCAAACCCAGGGTTTTGAGAGAGGGGTTCCGAATTGGGAAAGATCGACAGAGGCGGCTGGAGAGGTGCTAAGAGTTGGAACCTGCTAGAATCAAGGAGAATCAAGAGGGCTTGAAGATTAGAAGAGATTTCACTCCAGTTTTCTGAATCCTTCTGTATTTATTCCCTTTCTCCACTGTGATTCTGTTATGGCTACTTTTATTCCTGTTATTTGTAATCCGTTTTTGAACATGAGTAGCTAGGTTTTCCATTCTAGGATTGTTCGACATTTTTGTATGGATTAAACCTGAATCCTTCTTCCTCTTCATTAGCTAATGGTATATATGTGTTAATTCTTCTCTGTTTTCACTGATATTCATGAATTGCTAGCACTATGAATAACATGTTCAATTAGATTAAGCTTGAGAGAGTTAATCTAATTGAAGAACGTGGGTAGAATTATGCTAGACTTGAAGTTTAGAAAGTTAAATGGATGGTTTGCTAATAACATAGAGATATAGTTATTAACCTAGCATTGTCAAAGTAAGGCGGTTGTTTAATGAGTATTTTCCTTTAAATGCAGCAAGAGATTGTGTGTCTAAATGGAAAATATAAGTTTGGTTATGACTCGAGAGAGCTTAACCAATAGCTAATGAACCTTAGACTGACATATATATATATTCCATAAACAGTAATAGCGAAGAGGAAGTAGATTGAGTTTATGATATACAAAAGGGCGCGAACAATCCTAGGTTCACTCTATTTGATTGAATTCTCAAGAAGCTTATTCTGATCAGTATTTTTCTTAGTTGTTGATAGCATATCTTTTAAAATTTGTTTTTCTCACACTCAACATTTTGTTTTGATTCAACTTAATCAAACACGTCAAGCCTATTGTTTGACTCAATTGTTATTCAAATCCTCGAGGGAACGATCTCACTTATAACTTTATTACTTGGCACGACCCGTGCACTTGCGGTAGTGAACAACATCTCTTCTATTTTTAATTGAATAAAAGAAAGGTTTTTGGAAGGCTCTTGGACTAAACTTCCTCAGGTACCATAATCTTACATGAAAGAATAATCGATTTTTACTTCAGGAGGCTATAAAAACCTCACACGGTAGAAATTCCTTTTAAAATCAATTTCATTTATTTTGACAAAAAGAGAAGCTTTCTTCTTTGTTATTTTCAATTATGAAAATGGGTTACAATCATTTTTCTTTTTCTTTTTTATAAAGAAAACTTCCGTTAAAGGTAGAGATGAAACTAACGTATAGGTAATACACATCCAAACAATAAAAATAAGTGGTAGAAGCGAACCATCACATGTCAAATCAATGAATGAAGGATGCATACCTTCCTCATAGTCCAAGTAACACACAAATATCATTAGGCATATCCTCACAATATCAACAAGAAGATAATAGCATAAATATTGTTGGGGGTGGATTGAAAGAAATAAAAAGAAAGAGGGATGAGTGGTATAATCACATGAAATAAAAAGATTAAATAGAAAAAATAATGAAAAGAAAAAAGAATGGAGAGGAAAGATATAAGGGAAAAAAGGGAAAAGAAAAACAAGATAAAATAGTCCAAATCATATTGGATTATTGCACCCTCTAGCAATTAGTGTTGTAGCTCACAAAGGTGAAAACAATCACAAGAGCTAATGCTTTCCTTGGGCATCGAGACGAAACAATAAAAATAGAAGAGAGAGAAAATGAAGAATAATATGAAAACAAATCAATCCAGATTTCATATTGAATTCACCCTCTAGCCATTGATGTTGAGGTATCACATATGTAGAACCAACCATAAAAGCTTAGGCCTTGGCGGAGGATTGCATAGAACACAACGAATACATGAATGAATCACCTCCCTAAGTTTGGCCCAGGACTTGGAGCTCTTCCAAGCAAGCCAACACAAAATCCTAACCCAGGCGCTCGAATGCCTTGGTATTATTTGTAATAATTCTTTTTTTTTTGAGATACAAAGGCAAGCAAAGCTTAAAAAGTTACAAGTTCAAAGGCAAGGCCCCAAAGATTGTTCTTGTGGCTGCAAACCACGTTCTAACACAAAAAAACTGATACATTCCACCGGCGGTGAGCGTAATTTGGCATAACTCTAGTCATTATATTGAGCCGATTGTGCAAGGTAATCTGCACAGCGAGTATTCTCCCTATGTGTATGGAAAATCATCAAGTCCCAGTCTGCATAAATTAGGGATTTAGTATCAAAGATGGCGTCATGCAAAGGGTGGTCAATCTCACAATGTGTTGACAGTAAGTGGAAGGCCTGAAGTGAATCTGTGAATAGTCTGATTTTCATGAAACCCAACTGCTTGCAAAGGTGGAGCCCTCTATGGATTGCGTGGATTTCTGTAGCAGTTGGGAAAGAGAGTCCTAACTTCTGTTGAAATCCACGTACCCAGTTACATTGGTGATCGCGGATGACTCCTCCACAGGCTGAAAGGCCATCGCTAGCAGTCGAACCATCTACATCAATTCTAAAATAACCCTCTTCCGAGGGAAGCCAGTTAAGAAGGCCTCTCTCCGAAACTTGAAAGATTTGGTGGTGGAAGCGACCAGCCTCCACCGATTCTGAAAGATGAAAGATGCATCTGTGAACAAGCTGCATTGGTTTATCAGCTTTACCTTCAAATGCCTGACAGCACCGGTTCTTCCAGAGGAGCCAGCATGTGGTACTAAATACTTTTTGCCAAGTCCATCTAGCCATTCTCTTGTTTCCAAGGGAATGCTGTGAGTTCCATGTGAGCCAATCCTGCAAATTACCAGAAGCAAACATAGTAGAATATAAATGGTTAGTTAAAGAAAACCACACTCTCTGGGCCTGCTCGCAGTCTCTCAGAACATGAAGGATGGTTTCTTCACTCTCACACTAAAAAGGGTAAGTGTTTAGGGCACTCAGGTTGTATCTCGGTCTAATCTTATTTGTCGGGAGTTTCTCATGGAAAACCTGCCACATAAAGAGTTTGATTCTTTCAGGAACATCCCAATGCCAGAGTTGCTGCCAGGGAGGTTGGTGAAGGAGGGGCTACTTATGGTAGATACCCTCGTAGGCAGATTTCACGCTGAAGATACCATCAGGAGCATTGCGCCAACAAAACACGTCATCAACAGTGCCCGAGGGAGGGGGGAGAATCATGATTTTATCCACAACCCAAGTAGGAAGGAAAGCCTCCTATTGCGCTCTGTCCCAGAGACCAGAAGGGGAAGTGAAGAAGGAAACCGGAGCTTCCATATCCACGAGGTGCAAATTCCTATTTACGAAAAATTTTAGAGGCTTGTCAAGAGGTGCCCAGCAATCCTGCCAAGCATACGTGGTTCTTCCACTTCTAAGCTTCTTGCCAAGGCCGCTTTGGAAATCCTCCCAAACCGCAACAATTCCACTCCACACGGGCGATTGGCTATGCCACTTTTGCACATGAGGAATTGAGGATAAGCCACAAGAGTATTTAGCACGAAGGCACTTGACCCACAAAGCTTCCTGGTTGGTGACAAGACTCCAACACAATTTCATGAGAAAAGCTTTGTTTTGGCAGCGTAGGTCCTTAATCCCCAATCCACCTTCATGCTTCCTCCTTTTGAGAATGTCCCAAGCTACTAGATGCATTTTCCTGGAATCGTCATGCTGATTCCAAAAACGTCTCTACTTAATTTCTCGATTGTTGAGAGGTCACTTTTCGGAACCAAGGTTGATTGCATCTGATATTGAGGAATGGCAGATAGGATCGACTTGATGAGGACCGTCCGGCCAGCCATGCTCAGGAAATTACCCTTCCAGTTGGACAACTTTGATCTCACCTTTTGGAGAAGCGGGGCAAAGGTCATTTTGACCATACGTTTATGAAGGAGGGGAACACCCAAATACTTCCCAAGATCGGCAGTGAGCCCAACCCCCACAATCCGACTCATCTCAAAAGCTCTGTTGAAGTGGAAATTCTTGGACACAAACATTTTTGACTTACTCAGATTAATCTTATGGCCAGAGACCCAACAAAAGAATTATTTGTAATAATTCTGAGGATCCAAACTAGTTCACCCTAAAAAAGTAGTTGCTTCAAAACGAAAATGACACTAGCTTACGGGATATTAACAGTTACATATTTTCCACATATGCATTATATTTTTATTTCAAGATTTTTCTTGTCTCAAAAGTCATAAACCGGCAGAACAGTCTGCCATATAGGATTTTATTTTTATTAGATGCGTAGAACACGTTTGTGTGCTTTAACTTTTAAGTTTAATGCCATTTGGGTTTCCTTATATTAAATGCTAATTGTTTGTCATAATTTCATGGAGTAGTTTAATAGTATGGGTGGGCATGGGTAGGGTTGGGCAGGGCGAGACCCCTGCCCGATGCCCTGCCCGAAGGATGAACAGGCTGCAAAATGCAGCCCGATGCCCGGCCCTGCCCACTAAAAGCCCTAACTATTTTGGGCTGGGCAAGGGTGGGCTGGGCAGGGTGGGCTTCCCTGCCCAAGTGATAATGTCTTATCTTATTCACATATGAAAAAAATAATTCCTTATGAATTTCTTAAACATTCATGTAGTTATTAATACCATATGTCTTAACTTCATCCTAAGTAATATAAACTTCAAATGCATTCGATGATTTCACGTCTTGGGATATTTCAAAATAAGTCTACAACTTGAGTCTTGAAATTTAAAAAATACCATATTTCTTAATAGATATCCATACTTTAAAAATTAAACAACATCCATAATCCATTATAAATAAGAAAAAAATATGATTGTAATTAAAGCCATGAAGTCAAAGTAGTTTGCATCAATTCAATGTCCCAAAAGTTGATCAAATGATGAAGCATCTGGAAAGAAAATAAAAAGAAACTATAATTTAATACATCACAAAGTAAAGAAGAAAGAAATCTACTTGTAAATAGTGTTTAGTGGTTAGGGCAAAAAAGAGAGGATCAGAAGAGTATTATACAATAGATAAAATATATTTTAAATAAAAATATATATATGAAATAATATTTAATTGATATGAAATTTAATATTTTAAATAAATGAAAATAATTTTCAGGGCAGGGCCAAATGGGCAGGGCAGCACCCCTTGCCCGATGCCCGGCCCTGCCCGGTTATTAGCCCGTCCAAAGCTACCCAAAATTTTTTCGGGCCACTTTTTTAGGGCTGGGCTGGGCAATTTTTTGCAGGGCCAGGGAGGGCGCACCGGGCTACTAGGCACCATGCTCACCCCTAATAGTAGTAATGATAAGGCTCTTAGTAATTACTCTCTTCGCCCATATTAAGTCATTATTTAATGGTAGTAAAGCTGAGGCTGTTAATATTCACTGGAACTAAGGAGACTTGATTAGGCCATTAAATTTGTTTGAAAACATTAAAAATACTTTGATTTGACCCATCTTTAAAATCATGAATTATATTTAAGATGCCACGGAAGGTGAGATCAATAATATTTTAAAAAAGGGTAATTTTGAAAAAAAAAATTGCATTTAATTTTTCTTTTGGTAACTTATAAGAAGGACCATATATTCCTTATAGAAGGGGCATTATAGTAAGGACCCCAGGCGACATATCTTTTCTTGCATTGCTCTCTTTCTTCAAGAACAAGAATGCAGTTGATCGATGCAATCACCTACCTAATCATGAATATAATGCATGTGGGAAATACGTAATTGATAATAGGGAAAATTTCATAGAAGGGCCACAAGACCAAATTTATTTCAATTAAAGAACAAAACCTTTTGAAATTTTACTGTAGAACTAATGAACAAAATAAAAATAAGTTTGCAGGGAAAAAGACAATAATGCCCCTTGCTTTAGTTTTTTTAAAAAAATGATTTGATTGTGTGAAGAAGGCATGTGCTTTGTGCCATGGTAAGTTCTTTAAAAATTAAACCAAGGATTGCAATATAAGGTGCAATCCCGAATCGTCTCTCGAGAAGCCATTTATTAATGACCTAGAAACTAAGTGTGATTATTGGCATAAAACAAGTTAAAAAATGATTTTTAGCTTTTTATCTAACAACTAAATTGCAATTAAACCAAAGTTCTTTAAAAACTAATATTCTTGGATTTTTGGAATAAAAGTGGAAGGGAATGGAAATTGGTTTTGAAATGTACAATAAAAACCTCATAGAACAATGGATTTTATCTATCCTTTGCTTCAAAATATTTTTAGGAGAGTGCTAGTTTGACAAAAAATGCCCAAAAGACTCTTTGAGCTAGCTTAAGTTAAGTGAATTAAATCTTCTACACTGGTAAAGACTTAATCCCTTTAACAAAAACTCAATACAAAACACTAGCAATTACAACTAAAGTCCCTCAAATTACCAAACCTCAAATATTGTTGAGTCCAGTGCATTAATAAATGATTATTCCTAAACCTAGAAAATAATCACTTCTTAAAACACTATTAGAAACCAAATTGTATGCAATTTATGAAATCACTAAGTTTTATAAAATACCAAACTCCATTAACCGATGAGTCTAATACCAAAAGAGAGGAACCCCTACTCTAAAGATGCCATTAAGCATTAGTGTGTGATTATGAATTAGTTAATGCAATTGATTGGCTCCAATACAATCTAAAATCAACTTAATATCCAAACAATACTATGCAAGAACAGAGAGAATCAAGAGAATTACAATGAAACATATATGTAACCACATATATTGATAAGCACAATGTTCAACATAAACTAATTTAAATCACAAATTAGTTCAAATAAAGATTAAACCAAATATATTCGTTTTAACTATAAATTACAACTCCTAAAATCAAGAAAATCATAAATATATAGTCAAGTTAATGAACTAAAACCAAAACTTTCCTTTGTAGTCCCAAACATCAAGACTCAATCATTTGCTCTAGGAGAAGAGATTTTAGCTGCTACAATTCATCAACAAAGCTCCAAACACTATTAAAGCTTAAGCCATAATCGATTAATTGAAGAATGAAGTGATTAGTAAATGATTAATGGCATAGATGAATAACAATGATGAAACAGAGTTGGAATGCTTCTGTGAACAAGCTGACCAAACAGAATAGAGATTGCTTGAGGTTATGGTGAACGGACAGAGAACAGTGAAGGTGGCGGTGAAGACACTCGCTGCACTCTGTAGGTCCTTCTCCACAGACTTCCCGAGCTCTGAAACTCACAGTGCTCTATTCTGGTTCGTGGCAGTTTCTGTGGTGGTGAGGATGGAGTGGTGGTCGCCGGTGATGGTGAATGTAGAGGCGAAAGTTGCCGGCGATGGAGAAGGCCGAAGGTGGAGATGGAGGAGTATTCAAGATCCAAGGTCCGGTGTGTGTTGCGGCTGTTCTCTCCTCTGAAACTGTACTAAAACCAGACCTAATTCAATTTTGCAAAACGCAGCAGTTTTACGAGGACCATGCTGCCATTTACCAAATTTGTGGGAGTGTGATTTATAAAATTCGAGACAAATTGCCATTTTCAGATTAATCCAAGATTTCAAGCACCTACAATTGAAAACAATTAAACCAACATCAAATACTCTCAAGAAAACAATTATTAAGAGTAATTACAATTATTTTAACAATTTTGCCCCTTTTAGTCCTAATTTAATATATTTACCTTTATTTTATCTCGAGAAAGACATTTTAAGCCTAATAATTATGACATAATCCCTAATAAAGTATAAAAATATATAATAAAAATTGGAATTTGTCATTGTGGCCGGAGCTCCGGCAACTAGTCACTAGCAGCCACCAAGCCAGGGTAGCTGTGTCATCGAAGCTCTAGCTAGAAATTTATGTTGTTCATAGAAAGATTTTACATGAAGAGTTGTAGACTTATTCATCTAAAGTAGAACACTTGCAAATGCAACTTGTTGAATTTGTATTGTTCATATATATAATCCACTTGTTCACGAAGAGGTGAACACTTGCAGATGGGCCTATATTTTCTTGTTAACCTATTAATTTGCGTTGTGTTATAAAAGAAGGCATGCTTTTTCACAAATTGAAATAATAATAATAATAATAATAATAATAATAATAATAATAATAATAATAATAAACAATGACAGCCTTGCATGCCAAACTCAATCCATCCGGAAAAGTCATGGGAAGAGAAACTGTGAGATGATTTACACGCATAAGATAAGGCATACATCTAAGATATCTGATATCAATTACTAATTTCTTCGAGTCTTCTATTAGTCTAAATTCATGAGTGGGTAACTTCTTTATTTTCTTTTCTTGTCAAGATTATTGAGGGCCTGGCTCAATGAATAATTTGTGAGTGTCTTAATTTTATTGGTTTTGTTTTCTTGAATATTAAAATATTTCTTAGAATAAAATGTACATAAACCTCTAGTAAAATTGAAATATATATTTCACAAATCTTCCTAATCTTTTTGAATTGGTATCTTATTAGTACCTTAGTATTTAGAAACTATCAATCCACATAAAAAAAAAAAAACACTCAAATTTTTCTAGGGGATTACTTAGTTACCTTTCTTCATGTTTTCTCAGCGCAGAAATTAGCCCTAATTTAGCATGAAGATAAGAAGGTGAAGTGCATATGATTTATATATATAGAGAGAGAGCACTCATTTTTAATTAAACATACATATATTTTATTCCATGGGAAACCGCTTGCCATTTATTTATACTCAACACATACATAGTACAACACATGACTGGTGTATTTCATATAGAAGCAGCACCAGTTTTTCATACCCAACACACACATAGTTCAACACATAATAAGTGTACTTCATATAGAAGCAGCTCCAGTTATTTAATGCTCAACACAGTTATACCCGATAAATGACATATCGATTGCCATTTACTATTGTTGGGGGGGTGTGCTTCATATAGAAGTTGCAAGCTCCAAATCTGGTATTTCTTTTTTCGCTTTGATTGGGTATGAACCAGAACAATTTATGTTACATACCCCTGGTTTGGAGCCGGTGTTTCTTTTGATGCGGAGGTAACCTTTTTCACCCCATCTGGTACCCCCTGAGTTTTTGACAATCCAATAAGCTTGACCTTTCGATGAACCATATCCTACTATTAATACAGCATGATTTGTTTTGCATGAACCAACGCTTTTACAATCATTCCCCTTAAAGATTCCCTTTCAAAGTTAAGAAAATAACTGTTAATTACTTCTTAAATGTGTCTGGTCAGATGGTAACTAGAGATAAAGTAGTGAGGTAATGAAAATTAGACATACACCCTTGTAGGACTTAAATTCCATGCCTGTATACAGGGAAACACTAACAGGTTGTTTGTAAACATAACCACGAACAGAACTCTCAGATATAGGATTGTAACGCCAATACCTATAGCTATTGATAGTAGCGACTACTTTTTTCTTCTGCATCAATAAAAAATAAAACGAAGAGTAAAGCCATAATTAAAAAATACATATATTGGAACTAACCAATTAGTAGACACAATTATAGGCTAACCTCTACGTGATCTCAAGGAGTCTCTTTACCTACATATGGATAAATTGCTTGTGAGGTAATACCACGATTGCGGATGACATATTGAAAGTCCCTGACTTACCACCCTCCTTTACAGCCTTTGTTACTTTTATCGCAGGATACGAGTTGTTGTTCAGAAAGATCCAGAAGCCATTTTGTGACTATTTTAGTTATTCCTTCTATAGCTCCAGTGGTAGAGAATGCCCAACAAGCACCTATTAAAATAAATTTGATTTGATATTATGCTTATATGCTATATGCTATAGGTTATAATAAACAAACAGAAGAAATAATAGGGTATTTGAAAAAGGTAGCCGAAAGGTGTCTTGTCCTCTGGCCTACTGTGCATTATATATTAAAGAATTAGGGTTACATTTACAAGGATTGCATCTCCACTGTACACGTGTATAGAGATAAGCATAACACAACTGTAAAGTTATTCCTGTAATATCCCAAAAAGTGATTAAGGGCTAATGACTTTAAAAGTGGATATAATTATTGTTGAATAAACACTTTTGGAGAATGTGTGATGGGAATTTGGATATTTTAATGATTCCAATGGCTTCCTTGTGAAAATTTATGTGGGAATGATGTTTGGTATGAAAATGGAACCATTGGAAGTTGAGATGCAAAATCTGAAATTCTGTCCAGTGAAACTCTATTCTGGGCAGTCTTCTCGTGTGGATGTTTTGACTAGGCAAATGAAGCCAGAAAATTATGAAAATTTCTGGTCTTAAAGTTCACATCCCAAGCTTCAAAATGGACATATAATTTGTGCCATTTCGTTTTGGGAAATGGGAGATATGACTGTCCAAAGTTTGAGGTCGAAAATGGACTCTGTTTTGGGGCAATGATGAAATTTGTGTAATTCTGGAATTTTGTGGTGATTTCTGGTAATGGCTCATATTTTTCCTATAAAGAGGACTTAAATAACTTTCATTGGGCTTTGGGATCACCTCATTTCGATTTTTCTAGAATTCGTTATGATTTTTCAAAGTTTGGGCAGAAAATCTGCCAGAAAATCCGAAAATGGGAATTATGACATCATCTCACTAAAAGATGACATCAGCATGGAATTAGATATATTCTCATCTTCTTCAGCTCATTTCTGTCGTGATGAACCAGCTGCACTAGTGAGAGAAAGTTGAGAGCTCTTAGAGAGAGAAAGAGGAGAAATCTCGCAAGGTAAGCCGATTTCTCCGACGATTTAGCTCCTAACGCGTATAACTCCGATTCTAAACTACTCCTCTTTGTTCTTTAAGGTTTGGAAAGCTCAAATTGGGTGTTTTAAAAGTTAGGGTTTGCTGCCATTTTTGGGAAAAGCTTGTTGGAGCTTGAGGTAACTTCCAAACCTTCGTATATTAACTATTCTGGCTGTTGTGGGCAATTTAATCGGTGAAATTTCGCCGGATTGCCATTGGTTTTAAATTTTGGAAAAGTGTATATCTAAGGGTTATGCTGCCCAATTTTAGTTCAAATGGTTGTTATAACTCAATTAGATTGTTAATAAAGTGGTTAGGAGTAGAAAGGAACGTGTTTACGGAGCCGAAATCGTAAAACCCCGATTTTTCCTGGAAAACACAATTATTTCGGCCAGGGATGTTTGAGGGCCTTAGAGTTGGATTTTCAATGATTTGATGATTCCATTGGATTCAGTGGGCAAAAATAGGTGGGGTTACAGTTGGGCACTTTTTCAGAAAAGGCTGAGAAAGCATAATTACGGAAACGTCCCTAAAACCCTAAAAGTAGGGCTACCAAGGGCAATTTCGTAATTTGACATTGAATTTGATAATTCCGAGTCCGGAAATGGATTCCTTGGGCGGAAATATGTTAGGATAGCCCAGATTAGAATTTCGGGAAAAGTGCAACCGGACCGGGTACGGCGGGCCCGGGCCGGGTCCCCGGGGGTAGTTTTGTAAATTTTCATTATAGACTCATATAACCCCAAGTAACACTATGGAAGTGTCTAAATGGTGCATTTGGAATTGTAGGATTCGATATTTGCCGCCCTCGGGAGCCCGCAGTGCCAAGAAACGTCGGGAAAGGATCAGGTAGTGACTCTCTCTCTTATACTATGTATAATGCTCTGTATGTGTGTGTTATCATTGTTATGTGATGATTCTTTGATGCTGCTGCGATTACAGCTGGTGATAGCTGTCGTTTACAGCGCAAGCTGTCGTTTACAGCGCAAGCTGTCGTTTACAGCGTAAGCTGTCGTTATTGTGATTACAGCGTAAGCTGTCGTGATTATTATTACAGCGAGAGCTGTCGTATTATGCATACAGCCGTGAGTGCTGTCGTTTGTGGTGAAAACCATGTATCTTTGAGATTGCTGCTGCTGTTGCTGGTTGTGATTTATATACATGCTTTGTGTTATGCATTGTGTGAGTGGTTTGTTACTACTGGGATTCGCTCGAATCTCATTCTTTCCTATGACTAACATTTCAGACAGGGCATGTGGCTCAAAGGAGAAGCGGCCAACCCGAAGCACTTAGGATCTTTAGTGATACTAAGGATTTTTGAGATGTTGGTTATCTACTTTAAACTCGGGATTACTGTATATCCTGAATCAGGAACACTACATTCGATTTTGGTTGTGTAATCCCCTAGTAGATACTTGTAACCTCTAGATTATATAAGTATAGGACCCGGGAGTTGCCGGGGATTTGGTTATACACTCTGTTATACATGAATGTAGATAAACTGCACAGGTAATTATATTCGAATTTTGAAATGGAGACCAGGAACAGGAAGAGATTTTGAATGTTTTGTGAAAACCCTACTACAAAGTAGGAGATTGAAATGAGTTTGAGTTATCCGATGGTCTCTAATCCGAATTAAATGTGCATTATCGAATTATAATTACGTGATTAAAGGCAGGGTGTTACATTTTGGTATCAGAGCTGTAGTTCCTGGCAAGGGTAGAGGTTGCTAGGATAGATCCCTTAGATAGTAGTAGGGATAGAAGATTATCTGTGAATGATTGTTGTGTATGCACATGTATGTTTTATTGACATGGATATATATATGAGTTTTGTGACTATATGTGCATACTATCTCTGCTAAATTAATGGGGCAAGTTGTTTGTAGAATGAAGAAAACTAGAGGACGCCCCAATATTCTGCGTGTAGACCCAGAGGTGGAGGTCGTCAATGATAATCCACCAGATCCTATGCAAGAGCTGATGGGTCTAATCCGGGATCAAAGAGATATGATAACTGAGTTGAGAGAAGAGCTCAGAGCAGAGAAGGCGAAGAACAAGGAAGGTCCAGTTCAGTCCACTCCGGAGGAAACTCAAGGAGAAACTCGTCATGAGGACACTGCTGAAGGGTCAGTACGACCCCTGGAGTCCCCACCTCACATTGTCCCAAATCAAGAATCACATGGGATGCCGCTTAGAGAGGAAAGAGACCTTCAGTTTTGGGTCACCAGGTTCTGCAAGCATCTGCCTCCTGCGTTCAGAGGGAGGTTTGACCCTCAAGCAGCCGAAGATTGGATGAACAGACTGGAGAAAATATTTGAGGTGCTTAATTGTCCGGATGAGGTGAAGCCACGACTGGCCGTTTACAAACTCGAAGGGGATGCAGACCGTTGGTGGCGGAATATCGCCCTAACCTTGAAGAGCAACAAGATGCCATTGACTTGGGAATTGTTTCAACAAGAATTCAACGAGAAGTATTTTCCCAAATCAGTGAGGCTCGAGAAGGAGACAGAATTCCTGAATATCAGGCAAGGGGACACGAAAAGCTTCGATGATTACTTGTCCCGTTTTGTCCGATTGGCTCGATACTCCTCCTATCTCCGGTTCAAGGATGATGAAGAATGGAGTTCTGATATGCTCATTCGCGGTCTGAGGCGAGAGTTGAGGAAGCGCTTAGCTACTCATCAATTTACTAAGTTCAACAAGGCGGTTGAACAGTGCAGGATTACAGAGAACAACTTGAGAGATTTGTATCCTGCCAGAGCTACTATCCACCGCAATGAACCTAATAAGGGTGCTACCTCACAAAAGCGAAAGGGGCAAGGATCTTCGTCTGGAAGTGGTAAGAAGCCCTACCAGTCTGGGAGTCGTGACCAGCAAAGAACATATTCTGGACCATGGATTTGTCGTCGGTGTAACCAACCACATCAAGGCAAAACTTGTGATGGAAAAATAATATGCTTCAATTGTAAGCGTGTGGGGCATACTTCTGCTGAATGCAAAGAGCCACGACCAGACCAGAGACCGAGGACACAGGGTCGAGTATTCACTATGACCCATGAGGAGGCCCGCAAATCTCCTGAGCTAATACAAGGTAAACTTCTACTTCATGGCCATCTGTTGCAAGTTTTATTTGACTCGGGTGCAAGTCACTCCTTCATTGCCTATGATTGCGTGAAGCGCCTGGGATTGCATGTGCACAAACTGCCATTTGAATTAGTAGTGTCAACTCCAATGGGTATTAAGGCCTTGACCACAGAAGCTTGTTTGAGTTGTGTCATAACTGTGGAAGGGCATCAATCTATTGTAGATTTGATATGTTTGCCTCTTAGTCAATTAGAAGTCATTTTGGGTTTTGATTGGTTAATGGCAAATAATATATTGCTTGATTGTGGAAACAAGAGGATAGTATATCCTGTATCTCAGAGGGTTGAAGATGTGGATGCTAGTATGAATTTTCTTTCGGCAGCCAAAGCTGAAAAGTATCTTGAAAAGGGTTGCCAGGGGTATGTAGTGTTTTTCTCTGTGCAAGGGGAAAATGGTGAAACCTTGAATAATATACCCGTGGTAAATGAATTCCCTGAGGTGTTTCCGGACGATCTGAGCGGATTACCTCCAGAAAGGGAAGTTCAGTTCCCAATTGACATTATACCTGGAGCTGGTTCTATATCCAAGGCCCCATACCGCATGGCCCCAAACGAAATGGCGGAGTTAAAGAAACAAATAGAAGATTTGCTTGAGAAAGGGTTTATTAGACCCAGTGTGTCGCCTTGGGGAGCTCCAGTGTTGTTTGTAAAGAAGAAAGATGGGAGTCTTCGCTTGTGTATCGACTACAGAGAGCTGAATAAAGTTACTATAAAAAACAAGTACCCTCTTCCCCAAATTGATGACCTATTAGATCAACTCTCTGGTTCGTGTGTGTTTTCAAAGATTGATCTAAGGTCAGGGTATCATCAGCTGCGAGTGAAAGCAGAAGATATTTCAAAGACTGCTTTCAGGACCCGATATGGTCATTATGAGTTCTTGGTGATGCCATTTGGGCTAACCAATGCACCTGCGGTTTTCATGGATTACATGAACCGTATCTTTCGGCAATATCTGGATCAGTTTGTTGTTGTGTTTATCGATGACATTTTGATATATTCCAAGAATAAGGATGAGCATGAGCATCATTTGAGAATCGTATTGAATATCTTGTGCGAGAAGCAATTATATGCTAAATTGAGCAAGTGCGAGTTTTGGCTATCAGAAGTGAAATTCTTAGGCCATGTTATCTCGCAAGAAGGGGTCTCTGTGGATCCCAGCAAAGTGGAAGCAGTACTGAACTGGAAGAGGCCAGAATCTGTGGCGGAAATACGCAGTTTTCTGGGTCTTGCTGGTTATTATCGGAGATTTATCCAAAATTTCTCCCGTATTGCATTACCAATGACCAAGCTCACGAGAAAAGATCAGCCGTTTGTGTGGGACGATAAATGTGAAAACTGTTTTGTGGAACTGAAGGAGAGGTTGACGTCGGCACCTGTGTTGATTTTACCCGATCCCAGTTTGACATATGTTGTGTATTCTGATGCCAGTGGGCAGGGATTAGGGTGTGTCCTTATGCAGCAGGGACGTGTGGTGGCCTACGCCTCTCGACAGCTCAGACCTCATGAATTGAACTATCCCACTCATGATCTGGAGCTTGCGGCCATTGTGTTTGCTTTGAAGATTTGGCGTCACTACCTGTATGGTGTGACTGTGGAACTGTACTGCGACCATAAGAGTCTCAAATATCTGTATGATCAAAAAGAACTGAATATAAGACAGCGCCGCTGGATGGAATTGCTTAAGGACTACGACCTGGAAATAAAATATCATCCGGGTAAGGCAAATGTAGTCGCTGATGCTCTTAGCCGAAAGACTGTGCACGTTGCAGCTATGATGATACAAGAAAGGAAATTGATTGAAGATTTCCGTGATTTAAATTTGACAAACCAGATCATCTGTGCCAATTACACTGTTTCTCAAGAGGAGAGTGATCTAAGGGCGGAAATTGAAGAAGCTCAGAGTCAAGATGACTGGATACAGCACAATCTGACTCGAATCGAACAGGGAGAAGTTTCAGGCTATGACATATCGCCTCGTGGATTGGTTCGTTACCAGAAAAGAGTTTTCATTCCACTTAAGGCAGAGTTGAGGCAGAAGATTCTGGATGAGGCACACAAGAGCCGATATACTCTTCATCCTGGTATGACCAAGATGTATCAGAATCTGAAATCGGTGTATTGGTGGCCGGGTTTGAAGAGTGACGTGACCAAATATGTTGCAAGGTGTCTCACTTGTCAGAAAGTGAAGATCGAGCACCAGAGACCGCCTGGTTTACTTCAGAGTCCTGAGATTCCAGAATGGAAATGGGAAAGCGTGACCATGGATTTGGTTGTGGGATTACCTAGGATCAGAAACTATGATGCGATCTGGGTAATTGTGGATCGGTTAACGAAGTCAGCCCACTTCATACCAATCAATGCTGGTTATTCTCCTGATAAACTAGCGGAGATTTATATCCGAGAGATTGTCAAACTTCATGGTGTTCCGAAAAACATCATTTCCGATCGAGACCCACGATTTACTTCAAAGTTTTGGAAAGCATTGCATGAAGCCTTAGGTACTCAACTGAGATTCAGTACGGCTTATCATCCTCAAACGGATGGACAATCTGAGAGAACAATTCAGACGCTGGAAGATATGTTGCGAGCTTGTGTTCTCGACTTTAAAGGAAGTTGGGATCGTTTCCTTCCACTGGCTGAGTTCGCTTACAACAATAGCTATCATGCGAGCATCCAAATGGCTCCGTATGAAGCGTTGTATGGAAGACGGTGTCAATCACCTTTATGCTGGAATGAATTATCCGAAAGGAAGCTTTATGGGCCAGATTTGGTTGATCAAACCTCAGCACAGATTCAGATTATTCGCAAGAGGTTGCTTACAGCGCAGAGTCGCCAGAAAAGCTACGCTGACAAGAGAAGACGGCCTCTAGAGTTTGAGGTTGGAGATCATATTTTCTTAAGAGTATCTCCTATCACCGGTGTTGGGCGAGCGATCAAGAGGAAGAAGCTAAGCCCTAGATACATAGGTCCTTTTGAAATCCTTGAGAGGATTGGGCCTGTAGCTTACCGAGTAGCTCTACCTCCGAGCTTGAGTAGACTCCATGACGTATTCCACGTTTCTCAATTGAAGAAGTACCAACCGGATCCGTCTCACATCATTGAGTATGAGGATGTTGAGCTTCAAGACAATTTCACATATGCAGTGGAGCCAGAGCAAGTCATTGACCGAGAAGAGCGACGGCTCAGACACAGGAGCATTCCATATGTGAAGGTGATCTGGAAGGGAATGACGAAAAGAGAGGCAACTTGGGAAGCGGAGGGAGATATGCGAAGACGATATCCGGAGTTTATGGCTCAAGTTGTGTAGCAATTTCGAGGACGAAATTTAATTTTCGAGGGGAGAAATGTAATATCCCAAAAAGTGATTAAGGGCTAATGACTTTAAAAGTGGATATAATTATTGTTGAATAAACACTTTTGGAGAATGTGTGATGGGAATTTGGATATTTTAATGATTCCAATGGCTTCCTTGTGAAAATTTATGTGGGAATGATGTTTGGTATGAAAATGGAACCATTGGAAGTTGAGATGCAAAATCTGAAATTCTGTCCAGTGAAACTCTATTCTGGGCAGTCTTCTCGTGTGGATGTTTTGACTAGGCAAATGAAGTCAGAAAATTATGAAACTTTCTAGTCTTAAAGTTCACATCCCAAGCTTCAAAATGGACATATAATTTGTGCCATTTCGTTTTGGGAAATGGGAGATATGACTGTCCAAAGTTTGAGGTCGAAAATGGACTCTGTTTTGGGGCAATGATGAAATTTGTGTAATTCTGGAATTTTTTGGTGATTTCTGGTAATGGCTCATATTTTTCCTATAAAGAGGACTTAAATAACTTTCATTGGGCTTTGGGATCACCTCATTTCGATTTTTCTAGAATTAGTTATGATTTTTCAAAGTTTGGGCAGAAAATCTGCCAGAAAATCCGAAAATGGGAATTATGACATCATCTCACTAAAAGATGACATCAGCATGGAATTAGATATATTCTCATCTTCTTCAGCTCATTTCTGTCGTGATGAACCAGCTGCACTAGTGAGAGAAAGTTGAGAGCTCTTAGAGAGAGAAAGAGGAGAAATCTCGCAAGGTAAGCCGATTTCTCCGACGATTTAGCTCCTAACGCGTATAACTCCGATTCTAAACTACTCCTCTTTGTTCTTTAAGGTTTGGAAAGCTCAAATTGGGTGTTTTAAAAGTTAGGGTTTGCTGCCATTTTTGGGAAAAGCTTGTTGGAGCTTGAGGTAACTTCCAAACCTTCGTATATTAACTATTCTGGCTGTTGTGGGCAATTTAATCGGTGAAATTTCGCCGGATTGCCATTGGTTTTAAATTTTGGAAAAGTGTATATCTAAGGGTTATGCTGCCCAATTTTAGTTCAAATGGTTGTTATAACTCAATTAGATTGTTAATAAAGTGGTTAGGAGTAGAAAGGAACGTGTTTACGGAGCCGAAATCGTAAAACCCCGATTTTTCCTGGAAAACACAATTATTTCGGCCAGGGATGTTTGAGGGCCTTAGAGTTGGATTTTCAATGATTTGATGATTCCATTGGATTCAGTGGGCAAAAATAGGTGGGGTTACAGTTGGGCACTTTTTCAGAAAAGGCTGAGAAAGCATAATTACGGAAACGCCCCTAAAACCCTAAAAGTAGGGCTGCCAAGGGCAATTTCGTAATTTGACATTGAATTTGATAATTCCGAGTCCGGAAATGGATTCCTTGGGCGGAAATATGTTAGGATAGCTCAGATTAGAATTTCGGGAAAAGTGCAACCGGACCGGGTACGGCGGGCCCGGGCCGGGTCCCCGGGGGTAGTTTTGTAAATTTTCATTATAGACTCATATAACCCCAAGTAACACTATGGAAGTGTCTAAATGGTGCATTTGGAATTGTAGGATTCGATATTTGCCGCCTTCGGGAGCCCGCAGTGCCAAGAAACGTCGGGAAAGGATCAGGTAGTGACTCTCTCTCTTATACTATGTATAATGCTCTGTATGTGTGTGTTATCATTGTTATGTGATGATTCTTTGATGCTGCTGCGATTACAGCTGGTGATAGCTGTCGTTTACAGCGCAAGCTGTCGTTTACAGCGCAAGCTGTCGTTTACAGCGTAAGCTGTCGTTATTGTGATTACAGCGTAAGCTGTCGTGATTATTATTACAGCGAGAGCTGTCGTATTATGCATACAGCCGTGAGTGCTGTCGTTTGTGGTGAAAACCATGTATCTTTGAGATTGCTGCTGCTGTTGCTGGTTGTGATTTATATACATGCTTTGTGTTATGCATTGTGTGAGTGGTTTGTTACTACTGGGATTCGCTCGAATCTCATTCTTTCCTATGACTAACATTTCAGACAGGGCATGTGGCTCAAAGGAGAAGCGGCCAACCCGAAGCACTTAGGATCTTTAGTGATACTAAGGATTTTTGAGATGTTGGTTATCTACTTTAAACTCGGGATTACTGTATATCCTGAATCAGGAACACTACATTCGATTTTGGTTGTGTAATCCCCTAGTAGATACTTGTAACCTCTAGATTATATAAGTATAGGACCCGGGAGTTGCCGGGGATTTGGTTATACACTCTGTTATACATGAATGTAGATAAACTGCACAGGTAATTATATTCAAATTTTGAAATGGAGACCAGGAACAGGAAGAGATTTTGAATGTTTTGTGAAAACCCTACTACAAAGTAGGAGATTGAAATGAGTTTGAGTTATCCGATGGTCTCTAATCCGAATTAAATGTGCATTATCGAATTATAATTACGTGATTAAAGGCAGGGTGTTACAATTCCTACTCCTATTTTACAATTCATTACTTTTCTTTTGTTCTGACACTTCCCCTTAAACGAGAGGGGGTTGCTGACAAGCCAAATTTGTTTCTGTAATTAACAAAACAAGATTGCGTCAGAGCTTTTGTGAGACAGTCGGCAACTTGAGAGGTAGAAGGAACATAACGAATTTCAATAGCTCCTGATAACACAAGATCCCGAATGAAATGGAGATCAATTTCAATGTGTTTGCTTCTTGCATGTTGAACCGGATTTGCTGCAAGAGCTGAGGCACTCAGATTATCACACCAGATTGTAGAAGGCTGTCTCAACCAAAGACCAAGTTCAGATATCAGAGATTGAAGCCATTTAATTTCTGAAGCACCATCGGCAAGTGATCTGTATTCTGATTCTGAGCTACTTCTAGAAACTACCTTCTGTTTGCGAGACGACCAAGAGACAAGCGTGCCACCGAGATACACACAACACCCAGCCATAGATTTTCTATCATCAATATCGGTGGCCCAATCGGCATCTGTAAAAGCCGTTAGATGAAGAGAAGTAAATGGCTTCAAATGTAAACCAAGATGGTAAGTTCCCTTCAAGTACCGTAAGATTCTTTTAACACCTTGGTAATGAATATCAGTGGGTTGTGCCAAGAATTGGCTGAGCTTATTTACAGCAAAAGCAATGTCTGGACGAGTTGATGTAAGATATTGAAGCGACCCAATTGCTCGTCTATAAAGAGAGGGATTAGACAATGGTGTACCTTCTGTAGCAGAGAAATATCGTCCGGTAACCATTGGAGTTGGAACTGGTGCACAATCAAGCATATCAAACTTATTGAGCAAATCCAAAGTGTATTTTCCTTGATTAAGAAAAATCCCAGTCGAATCTCGGTAAATTTCCAGTCCAAGGAAATAATATAAAGGACCGAGATCTTTTAAGGCAAACAAGGAATTTAATCTCTGTATAAAACCTTTGACATATTGAGTGTTATTGCCGGTGACTAAAATATCATCCACATAGATGAGAACAAACACAGTAAGATTCTGAGTTCTGAGATAAAAGAGTGAGATATCACTTCTAGCATTTTGAAAACCCCACTGAACAAGTGTCTTTCTTAGTCTATCAAACCATGCTCTTGGTGCTTGTTTCAGTCCATAAATAGCTTTTACCAATCTGCAGACATGTCTAGGTCGAGCAGGATCTATAAATCCTTCAGGTTGACGCATGAAAACAGTTTCCTGTAAGTGTCCATTGAGAAACGCATTATTAACATCAAGTTGTCTTATTTCCCAATTGAAGGTAACTGCTATTGTAAGCACAAGTCTAATCGTTGTTGGCTTGATCACTGGACTGAAAGTTTCTCCATAATCAATTCCTGGAGATTGTTGAAAACCTTTAGCAACAAGACGGGCTTTGTGTTTCAAGATAGAGCCATCAACCTTGAACTTGGTTTTAAAAACCCATCTACAATCAACAGGTTTTTGATATGTATTTGGCGGAACTAACACCCAAGTGTGATTTCGAACAAGTGCCTCAAACTCCTCTGTCATTGCTTTGTTCCAGTGAGGAATAGATAGAGCTTCTGCAGTGGACCGAGGCTCTGCAATATTAGACAATGAAACTGGATCCTCAGATTGTAGCAACCCAATGAATGGATATTTGGGTTTGTGGACTCCGGACTTGGCCCTTGTAACCATAGGATGAGTATTTTGCTGGGTTAGATCTTTTATGCTGGGCTCAAAAGCCATAGGTTCATAAATATTAGTGTCTTTAGAGGAAAGAGAGTCAGATTGGGCCGCTGAGGAGGATTCAAATTGGGCCTTTGAACCTTCAATAATAGTTTGAGCTCGCAAGGGAGAGAACGCAGGTGGTGCAATATTACTTTCTTGTGTAATGTTTTGGGCTTCAGTAGTAGAGACTGAACCAGTCTTGTCCCCACCCAACATAGGTCCTTCGTAAATCAATAGTGGTACAGGCCCATTGTCATCCACTTGAGAAGCTCTTCTAGTCAGAAAACCTGATTCAAAAGGAAAAATGGAAGCAGAAAAAATAACATGTCTAGATATATATATTCGGCCAGAGGAACTAAGACATTTAAAACCCTTATGTTGAGGTGCTGGTCCTAAATACACACATTTCTGACTATGAAATTGTAGTTTGTGGTTGTTATATGGTTTAAGACAAGGATAACAAGCACACCCAAAAGGTTGAATAGCTTTATAGTCAGGCTTTGTTTTATGTAGACAAAATAATGGTGTTGAGCTATTTAAAACTGGTGATGGAAGCCTGTTGATAAGAAAAACTGCAGTTTGAAAAGCCTCAACCCAATAAGTAAGAGGCACTTTTGCTTGAGCCAAGAGAGTTAATCCCATTTCTACAATGTGCCTGTGCTTTCTCTCTGCTCTTCCATTCTGTTGAGATGTATAAGGGCAGGTATAACGTATAACAATCCCAGCGTTTTGTGCAACAGGAACAAATGGTTTATATTCAGTACCATTATCACACTGGATGGACTTAATTTTGGTGCTAAAATGATTCTCAACATACTGTCGAAAATGGTTAAAAGCATTTATAGCTTCCCCTTTATGCTTTAATGGATATAACCAAGTAAATCGACTAAAATCATCAACAAAGTGAATGTAAAAACGATGTCCAGAGACCGATTGTACTGGTGAAGGGCCCCAGAGATCCGTATGAACAAGCTCAAAGGGTAAAGAAGCATGAGACAGAGAACTTGGAAATGGTAAATATTTTGATTTCCCTAATTGACATGCTTCACAAACAAAGTCATCTCGGAAATTAACAGTCTCATTACAACTATTTAAAATTTGTTTCAGAACACGATCACTAGGATGTCCCATTTTGTAGTGCCACTTGAGAAAATTATCTTCATCTGCAGAGGTAAAAGTTGCAGCAAGAGCTTGTGGTTGAATTTGTCCATTAAGCATGGGATACATCCCCTGTCTGGGTTGACCTTGCATCAGTAGTCTGCCTGTCTGCTTGTCCTTCACAGTACAACCGGTATTAGTAAAGAGAACATCAACAGAATTATCTTCAACCAACTTGTTAACACTGAGTAAATTCTTAGTAGCAGAGGGAACAAGAAGAACATCTTTAAGATGAATATCAGATTTAGAGCAGGGAAGACAAATTGAACCAATACCAGTCACATGAGCCTTTTCACCAGTGCAAGTTAGAAGATGAGACTTACCAACCGAATTAAGTTGATTGAAATTCTCAGAATTAGGAGTAACATGATAGTTCGAACCACTATCCATGTACCAAGCTGGATCAATCACTGTTTGAGGACTTGCATAAAAGGCCTGAGGAGAGTACCCTCTTGAAGATGGTGGTCGAAAATTTGGGTCAAAACGGTGATAACAATTAAACAAATCATGACCTGGACGCTCACATAGATGGCAAAATGCTCTGCCACCATTGTTGTTGTTGTTATAATTTCCTCGTCTTCCTCGATTTCGCCTTCCACGATTGTTACGGGAGCCACGCCAGAAAGTCCCACGGTCATTGTATCCACGAACAGAGTCAGATGACTCACGTTGAGCAACATTAGCAGCAGGTTGAATAGTCAGAGATGAAAAATGATTTAGTTGTTCCAACCGCGTTTCAAAAGCAAGAAGAGATGCTTGAGCACCTACCCATGTCAGATTAGGCTGATCCACAAGCTTGACTACAATAGCATTATAGTCAGCATCGAGTCCATTAAGAGTATGCATAATAAGGTCTTCGGTGGGAACCGATGCACCGGCTATGGCAAGTTGGTCAGCAATATTCTTCATCTTGGCCAAATAGTCTTCCATTTTTAAAGCATTCTTTCGAGTTGAGTGAAGCTCCGACTTGAGTACTAGGACTCGGGCTTTAGAAGAAGCAGTGGTAAGATCTCGAGCTTCCACCCACAAATCTCGAGCTGTGAGACAATGTAAGAGCTGAGCACCGACTTCAGCAGTCATGGTGTTTCTGAGCCATCCCACCAACATTCGATCAACTGAATACCACTCCTCATAAGCAGGATTCGTAATCAAACCAGCAACATCCGGAATGATACGAGGAGGAGGAGAAACTGAGCCATCAATGTGCGTTTGAAGACTATTACCTTCGATAAGTGGGAGAACCACTGATTCCCAAATCAAAAAATTACCTCTATCCAGCTTAATAGAGGCTAGTTGGGCTGAAGAGCTAAACAATGAATAGGTCTTGAAACCAGCAAGAGAAGACGACACAGCAGCAGTAGTCGACGCAGCAGAAGCCGACGCAGCAGTAGCTGATCCTACCGTTTCAGATGAATGCGACATGACTATAGAGCTCTGGTACCAAGAAGAAATAATAGGGTATTTGAAAAAGGTAGCCGAAAGGTGTCTTGTCCTCTGGCCTACTGTGCATTATATATTAAAGAATTAGGGTTACATTTACAAGGATTGCATCTCCACTGTACACGTGTATAGAGATAAGCATAACACAACTGTAAAGTTATTCCTACTCCTATTTTACAATTCATTACTTTTCTTTTGTTCTGACACAAACAAAAGAAATTTAAACTTACCACATCGACCCTGGTCTTTCACACGAGTTACTGCTCCTTTGGTCCTCCAATCCCAAGGGGGTGGTGCATTTGAATAGGATGCATGGTTCAATATCATGTTGCTGCCGTTGCCTTCCATTATGGGATTCTCTATCTCATGTAAATAGATTTCGCTGAACTCTTAATAACTCATATTTGAAAATTGGTTCAAACCTAGACGATTGTCGTCAGGTGAGTTTCTTTCTGCATTTTTTACTGTGACATACTTCAACTTACTTCTCAAAATCTGAAACCTAGCTGCCTCCTTTTCTAGGGTTTGGTATTCTCGTTCATACTCCTTCCACATTTGGAATAGATGGAAGACTTCTTTCTCAGAAGTGTACATGTCTAGATCTAGATTCGAAATGGAACACTCATGAAGCACACTAGACGCGAGACAAATCGAAGCGTACCAAACCAAGATGAGGAGAAGAAAATATATGGTTCTAGCGTGCTTACAAGGGTGTAAGTCACAGTTCACATTTTTTAAATCAAATTGAGTTCGCTTACTTGTCATTTGAAAAATGTGATGAAAATGAAAAATTCTCACATCCTTATGTTGATATATTTAAACTAAACTTATGCTGAGTGAGAGTCACATCATCAGCTACCAACCTTGTTTCTCTTGCAGTTTAATAAATTTCAAGTATAGAGATCAATACCTATAGCTCAAAAAATTATAACGACCTAATAAAAAATTTACTAAAATTTAATTAGAAAAGGTATTTTTTTTATAAACTTACATATTAATTTTTTTTTTTCTTTAATCTATCCAAGTTCAGGAAAGTCCACCCCTTTATTCCCTTGTATTACCAGAGGCTGAGAGCCACTGATACAACGTACGTGTGACCACATAATTCACAAATAAATTCATTAATCAACGGATGGAAATTGAAGAATTTTCTCGTTTTGTACTCCGTCTTATTCAATTGATAAAAATTGGGAAAAAAAATAACTAAGTGATTATCTTGTTAAATTTTATGGCAATTGAATTATAATGTAGAAAACCATGAGAACTTAAGGACATGCAAACGTGAAACACGGCGGCTCTTGCTGATTCTGCACATTGTGCCCCTACTCGGCAATATTGCTGAGTCAGACCCCAAGGTATGTGTGCTCGTGCGTTCACATGGAGCTTACAATATTCTCAAGCCTTGTCTACTGTAATAATTAACAAGTTTAGTGTGTATTTACTAAAATGACTATATTTTTTAAGAAATAATTCTTCCTTCCTCGTGGTCATGACTCGCTAGCACCGAATCCCCTGCAACCACCCACCAGTGCGCCGCTGGCTGCTGGAGCCACCACTGGGGTGACATGATAAATATTAGCAAATGACTTTGATGACACTTGAACTTTGGACCTCATAGTTATCAAAACTATTTATGAACATTGAGCCATTAGCAAAAGAATGCAAATTATATAGTACATAATAAACTTAGGTAGGTTTCTTTTGAGAAAGTAGTCATCAATTTGCTATATCCCAGTTGTCAATTCTTGTTAGGCAGTTTTTAATAGAGATGCCAAGATATATATATCTATATAAACAAAAGTAGTTGAAGATACAGTTGTCAAATTTGATATGATATAGTTGTGAACTTGTTGTATTAAAGTTGTCAGTTTTTGTTAAGCAGTTTTTAAAGAAGTTGTCAGCAAAAAAAGTTATAGTTGTTAATGCAGTTATCAAATTTGTTATGATATGGTTGTGAACTTGTTATATTGAAGTTATTAATTCTTGTTGGATAGTTGTTAATAGAGTTGTTCAGTTGTAAAGTATAAAATCAAGCCATTATGTTCAATTCTTCTACTACCTCCTTTCCTACATGTAGAATCTAATTTGTACTGCAAGTCCTATGTTTAGGATCGGAGGAGTATCATTATTCTAGCAGATTCATTCTCCTTATCCGGCCATCCATTAAAATCAAACATCATGGTATGTCCAGTAGCATCTCCCCAAGTTTTAGTATTCAAATCATTACCACACACATAAATAGGCAATAGGCTCGACTCCTTAAATCAATGGAAATTACAAGCCTTCGACAAAAAAAATAAAATATAAAACTTTATCAAATTATGTCCGAGAAGGGCAAATTTTGATATTTTACCCATTAGTTCAACAATTTTGCAACCTTACGTAAATTCAACAACTTTTCTTGAATTAATTTAACTTGCACAGTTTTACACCAACCGGTTTGGAACCCTCCTCCTCCCTTCACATCCCCCTCCCTCCTCTTCCTTTTATAACCTAATGATCAACATTTGAATGGTCTAGATTTGGTTTTATACAAAATATTATTTTTTTTTATGTTAGTATTGAATTATTCATATCAAAATTTAGCAATTTGTATTTAGTTAATTATTTTTTTATAATTTAACATTTTAATAATAATTTTATAAAAGATAAGATCTATACTACTACAAAAAAAAAAATTTATTCGTAGCGCTAATTTTTATATTTTTGTAGCACTTTCTAAGTGCTATGAAAGCCTGAGCTACAATAGGTTTTTGTAGCACTTAAAAAGTGCTACAAAAGAGTAGATCTATTGTAGCGCCTTTTCAAAACAGTGCTACAATAGATAATTTTTTTAACAAAAAAAATTAAATTTTTCTAGCACTTTGTTGGAGTAATACTGCAATAGATAACCATTTCCACTGTAATTATTTTTAAGAAATTACTTGCTTTTTTCAAAACAATGCTACAATCGATAATTTTTTAAAATGAAATTTATTCTCTTTTTGTAACGCTTTCTCAAAAAAGCGCAACAAAAGGTATTAATTTTTTTTATTATTTAAAATATTAAATAAATATTTATTTTATATGCATATTTCTTTGGTCACCATATCTAACAAACTTGTATCAAACAATCAATATCAAAAGTGCAATACAATTAACTTTCAATATGAATACCATATGTATATCACTATTTGTTAATGAAGTCAATCTACTTCTATTCAAATAATTCCAAAATAAACATCTGGAAAGCATGATTACACTAGGATAATAAACAATGTACTTTATCAGTAGCTTTGAACACATGCTTACACCACTCTTCAATGACTTCATTCACTTGGTTGTCGGCATATTTTAGACAATACGTGTCAGCATAATACTACATAACAATTGACACAACATATCATAAAAATAAGTATTATATATTATAAGTCAATTAATTTAAAAAACAATATAAAGAGAAACAAATAGCATACATTGTTAGGAACAAAAACTTGATCATGAGTTACAACATCCTTCATGAATTTCATAATGTAATATCCACAGTTAGTATTGTTTAGTTGATAAGGGCACTGTAAAAATATCATCAAAGTTATAAACAAATTTAACAATGTAAGTGATTTATTTTCAATATTTGAGTGAATTTATATAAATACCTTAATTTTCTTCCAACCATAGTGTCAAACCCCTTAACATTTCGATATTCATAGAGTATTAAACGCACAGTTCCATAAGGTATATCAAAATAGTGGATACATACTGACATTAGGTTCTTATTTATAATACAGAAAAATCCTTGCAGGGTTTGAAATACATACACAAATGTACAGAGTGCTCAAAAGAAAGCGAAAGTACAAATATAGACATCCACCACAACTCTGGTACACATTAGGATTCTATGCACTGGTTGCCTCTGTTTTTCCCTTCGAGCCACTAGCTTCTGCAGGAATGTTTTTCAATTTGATAAAGGGTGAGATTCGAGTGAATCTTAGTAGTAACATGCTTTTCCAACATATAAAATGTGAAAATAAATATGCAATGCACCATGTCATGTAAGATGCTAAATCATGTTGTGTGCACTCTGTATAACGCCAAACGACTGTTTGCAACCCTAGCTGAACTCTTGTCCATGGTCCAACGATATGTTTAGACCCTGGCTTATTGATACGAGTGTGAATGATCAATTAAATAGTGCAAGTGTACACTATCGTAATCAAGTAATATAGAAGTAAGTAGAGTATCGTTCCCACGAGGATTGATCACTAAGTACCAAAATGGGTAATTTTAATTCTATTTAGTCGATCGATAAATTGGTGATTGAGAGTACAAATAAAAGAAAAATAATTACATATGAGTGCAGGTGATATGAAAACAAATATAATAAAAAGTCCTAGGGATTAGATTTCACTTAACAAATTCCGAATTGAATCACTTATCTATTCTAGCCCAATTTATTCCACATAATTGATAGTCGAGTTTTCCTAATTTAATTACTAGCCTCTTCCAAGGTCAAGCAATTCTATAATTAATTGCTAATCCAATATATTCCTATATGAATTTAAGCAATTAATTATACATTAAGATTTATGGAACTCAATAAGACTACACAACTCATATGAATATATTCCTATTTCATATGCAAGTCATGGTTTTAATTATATAATCTACACACATGCATCTCCTTCCGGTCTCAGCATGCATATTGTAATCATTCAAAAGGTGGCCAATCAAATGAAAGCA
Source organism: Inga laurina (assembly GCA_963855925.1). Classification (NCBI taxonomy): domain Eukaryota; kingdom Viridiplantae; phylum Streptophyta; class Magnoliopsida; order Fabales; family Fabaceae; genus Inga; species Inga laurina. Next base: position 59,322,679 of record OY979701.1, read on the forward strand.
TTAAGAACAATAATTAAAACTCAATCATGAAGGAGAAATGAAAACTAGATTTAATAGGTTAAGATTCAATCCGTCATTAGTAAGCTACGTCATCACCTTAGGAAAATGAAAATTTAGCTCATGATAAAATTAAAAACAAAACCAAAATAAATTGACATTATATAAAGCTAGAATGAAATCCTCATAAATACTGCATAAACTTGAATATTAAATTCTCAAACATAAATATACAACCAAAAAGATGCATGAAAAATTGACAAATCTAGCCGTCCCTTTAGGAGGTAAAACTTTCCATGTAGGCTGCATGAAAAATGTAATACAATACTAAGCCTTCCATGTAGAAGGCATACAGAAAATAATATAATACTAAGCCTTCCATGTAGGAGGCATGTAAAAAGTAATACAATACATAAAATTAAAAATAAAAAATAACACAATTTATTTAGAACTGTCAGAGAAAATATCTCTCCCTATCAGAGAAGTATCTCCTTATCAAAGAAAATATCTCCACGCCTCCTCTGAATCTGCGCCTGATGCTTGGTATTTATAGGTAGCGTTGTGTAACTTTTTTCCACGGTGCTACAGTGTTTTTGCCAATTTTTTCCACGATGCTACAATAGTGAACAATATCCTGTCGGTGGATTTACGCATTTTTTCTGTGTTGTTACAGTGCTACAGTGATTCCATCCGCTATAGTCACCTACATCGGCTACAGTAACGTCCTGCTACAGTGATTCCATCATGAATAGTGACTGACGCTACAATACTGACTTTTTTTATATTTTTCTTTATTTTTTAAATACTATTTATTTTACACCCAAATATATTATGTTCTGCTCAAATATCGTCCATAAAATCATCATATAAGGGAAAATAAATATGCAAATATTTTACTTATCAAATTCCCCCACACTTAGCTCTTGGACATCCTCGGACAAGGAATGACTAATAAGTTCTTCCAACAAAATCAAAAGTGTCAAGTCATAAGCAAGAACACAATTGTAAAGTAAAGAGATCATAGTATTCATAAATCAACGAAAATATAAATTGGTAACTTTGTTTGAAAATGAATAAACCGAGTTTGTAAGTGTCACTCATTCTCTCAATCTCTCAAGTGTTTAAGGTTAAGTGTTTCGCTCAAATTCAACCAAAAAAATTGCACTACCATATACTTGCTAAAAATCTCAATCTCCACTACCTAATTCACATGCATAATTCAAATCAAAAGGACTTATTAAGGGTTGTAATGGGGTTAAGGTAAAAGAAATGTAAAACATGATATGAAAAGCTATATTTAAGAAACTTAATAGAACAATTGAAAAATGGGCTACTTATAAATTTATCTCATCATAACAACCCACAATTCAAATACTTGACACATTTTTTTTCTTTTTTTCTTTTTGAATTGCAACTGTAAAGTTGATGATATATACACCCCCACACTTTGTCAATAGCCCATTTCACAAGAATTTCAAATGCTCCACTAATCTTCCGAAAAAGGTAAAAGCACTTGATATATCATTAAAGCACATGTTAATGGGTTGAGAATAAAAAAATAGTGAATTAGGCTCAAAGGTGCTTATCAACGATATAATTGCAAGGTTGGCTATTTGGCTCTGGCTATAGAAAATGAATGCCTTTATCATTTTTGAAGGTGCATGTGAGATGTAATTTCAACAAGATTTAAAGCAAATTCTAGAGTGACAACTTAATAGGTGAATATCACACACAAGAGAAATAATCATTATAGGGTTAGAAGCTCACGGCTAGGGATATTTAAACTCATTTCATTCAATCTCAAAATTCATCACCAACTGCAACAATCAGTTGTTCATTCATACTATAAAATCTCTAAATTCAATTGATCCATACTTAAAACTTATATACTTCTTAAGATCATTACAAAGCACTTGAACAAGATTTTTTTTACTCTTTTTTTTTTGAAAAAGATAAAAAAATTGCAACCGATAAAATGCAATTAATGAAATGCGTCACAAGAGTTAAGAATAACTCCTTACTCTGCCATTTTTTCCACACCCCATGCATCTAATGGTTTTACTAACTGATAAAAGGAAAACAAAAAAAAAAATTTCTCCTCCCCCAACCTAAATCAGACATTGTCCCCAATGTCTTCTAGAGCTCAGAGGAAGTGTTTTTTTTAAACATAAACATACAATAAAGTAAAACCAAGAGATTAAGGAAAGTTACAACCGAAGAGTGGTATCTGGGTTCTGCTTCTGACTGCTATCTGAAGATTGCCCATTGATTTAACCATAATTTTTTATATTTTTAATTAATTAAATAGGGACTCTTAATGTATTTTTTAGGGCATTATCGTATGATTAAGCACTCATTTTAATTAGAGGCATTTGTATTGAATTAATTGTAATAAAAGGGTAAAATGGCAATAATTATTAAATATTTATACATATGATCTCTTGAACTTTTAATACTACCTTGTGCTTAATTTTGCATTGCAGTGCTTTGGGACACAATTGGTGATTTTTGGAGTTTGAATTAATATTTTGAAGACAAGGAAAATTATAGAAAAGGGCCAGAGAAAATTACAGAAAATTACCCATCAGCTTTTTCATGAAAAAAATTTACTGGGGAAAATTACAGAACAAGACCCAAGGCACAAATTCAACATTCAAACTGATAGAAAAGCAAAATCTGGGGGGTTTTGTCGTGTGAGCTTCTGGAATATGTAGAAATTACATGCGCTCATATCACGAAAAGATTTGTGTTGCAGCTTGCTTTCAGATTGCAATCAACGATGGCTATACCTAACAATCAGTAGTGGCTATGGTTGGTGAAGGGAAATGGATGGCGACAATCTCACTATATATACCCCCATCTTCACCACCATGAGGGCATCCAGAAAAACCTGCAGCTCTTCCTTCTTTAGTTTTCCTCTTCCATTTTCTTTAACCAAGGTACTGTAGAACGGGGAGATGAAGTAAGAACGAGGTCACCACTCTCACCACCAACCTCTTCCCTTCATCACCACCATTCACCTTTACCAACCTCTGGCATTTTCCTCTGCTCTGTTTCACCGCCTACATCATTTTCTTTCCTTTCTCATTCCTCTGTTATTAACACCACCGTCACTTTCTCTTCATTTTCATCCCAACCACCATCATCTCCTCTCTACGATAGTTTAGCAAGTTTTTCATTTTCTGGCGAACTATTCCAGTTTTTCAGCCCCCACTTCCGGTGCGTTTCAATTTCCTGTGACCCATTTTCTCCTCCGTCGTGTCTTATTTTCTTCCTACCATCATCCCTTCTTCATGCAAATACCACACCATCATTCTTCATCGGTTTTTCTATGACTCCCGTGTGGTTTCCAATTTTCCGGCGAAGTTTTGCAGTTTTCTGGGCCCTATTTCCGGCGACTTCTCATCACTCTCACCACTGTCGGACATTGGAGAGGGAAGAAGAAGTTGCGCCATGAGCTTGAGAGTGCTAGAGAAAAGGAGACAGAGTGAGTCTGCTACTCGTCACCATCGGAGCTGCAACACTATCGCCGGGAGTTCCTCTGTTTCAGAACCATTACCACTTTCTTCAACTCCGGCGAGCTCTTCATCATCAACCACCAGTCTGAGTTGCAGAAACTGAGAAATATTTTTTGAGGATCTAAGAATGAGAAATATTTTTTTTCCATCATCAATACGTGTTGCAGTTCATTGGATTAATGCATGATGACATCATCATACATGTATGCTGACATGATCAACAAATTGCAACCTTTGACTTCATGCGTGAACATGGAATCTGAATCAAGGGAGTTATTGTTTTTATTTTTCCTATCCCAATATTTTGTTTGAATAATGTGTGATTTGTTAGAACAAGCGTTTCACCCAAGAGGGGGGTGAATTGGGTGATACTAAAATTTCGTCGGAAATATAAAACTTTATCAGAGGAATTAAAACAGTAATGAGTAAGGAGAAATATCACCGAAGTGTGCACGGGGAGTTATACTGGTTCGGTGACAACCACTTTGACCTACGTCCAGTCCTCAGATCTTCTCTGAGAGTTTTACTATAACTTCCAAGATTCAGCGGGTTCTTGGCACCTCAGTACAAGCAAGTTCCTATACCTGGACACTCGCTCCCCCTTACAAGTTGTAATTCAATCCCAACTCAAGGTTCCACAACCTTAAGTTACCTCAATAACAAATATTGAGTTTGAATGAAATATCTCTCTTACAGAGTGAATAAGAATCACTGAAGCATAGAAATATAATTTCAACGTGAAAACAGAGCAATAAACTTGATAATACGTTTGTGTGTGTGCTTGTTGTTATTCTCTGTTTGGATGTTCCCATATATATAGATATGTTGGTGATGACCGTTGGAACATTTTCTTTCGTCCGTTGGAGAGTGCGCAGCCACTGTTGAATTTTCAAGTTTTTGAAAAATATCCGTTGGCGGTGGTTGGCATTTGAACGTTTCTTTTGACTTCAATCTCTTGAAGTGTTTTCTTCATTGTTTATCTGTAAATAGACTAAGAATACTAATACAATGAAAGATTAATCATATAGGAAACAAATCTATGAACGTTTGAATGATTTCAAAATTTCTGGGTAAGCTTACTCGAGTATCTCCTCGAGTATTGCTTGAATGTTACTCGAGTACCTACTCGAGTAACCTCGGGAAATCTTTGATCAATTGCAGGTTAATGAATAAACATAAGATTACTCGGGTAGTGCCTGGAATAACCAATTTTCAAACCTTTGGAAATACATGTTTACTCGGGTACCTACTCGAGTAATGCACTCACAACTTTATGAGTTACTCGGGTACCAACTCGAGTAAAACTTGAAATAAACTTTTGGTTACTCGATACTCTACTCGAGTAATGTTGCATGATTTCAATGCCGAGAGCACTTACCTCATTACTCGAGTACGTACTCGAGTAATGCACTCATTGTTCCATAGGTTACTCGGGTACCACCTCGAGTAACTGTGCTTTTTGTCAATGACTTACCCGGGTAAAGACTTGAAGTTGTCTTTGAAAATATTCTGCATACTCGGGTACTTACTCGAGGAATCTACTTAAATATATGCATACTGGAGTAAGGACTCGAGGAACATGAAATAAAGAGAGATCAAGTTAATCGGGTACCACCTTCAAGTTTTTGCTTACCTTAGTGCGTTACTCGAGTACCTACTCGAGTAATGTTGCAGTGGTACAAAGTGCCGAGAGCTCCATCTTTTCAGAAACAGAGTTACTCGAGTATCTCTTCGAGTATCGTTGGCAACCTGAAGGCAACTGGAAGTTTTTCACATGGTTACTCGAGTCACTCCTCGAGTAACGTTGCCTGGTTACTGGAAGTTGTCTTTGATTACTTCAAGTTTTGTCTCATTACTCGAGTAGCTACTCGAGTAATGCCTTAGAAAACTTGCTTCTGATCAGTTTCCACAGCATTTCCTCTTGGCCTCTCTTTATTACGCCAATGCTTACTTCAAGTGATACTTGTTCCTGTCATTACTTGTTCAAACTTGTTTATTAATCATTTCCTCTTTAAACCATTCTTTTGTTATCATCAAAACATGAGATCTAACATTCTCCCCCTTTTTGATGATGACAAAACTTGGTGATTTTGAACATGGTTTTTCAAATTGAATTTTCAATTATAAATATGTCTTATTAAGTTTGAATTCATATCATATACCTTGCATACATAATAACTTCATTAGTCCAAAACATGTATTATAATTCAAAGCTTAAAATGAACTTAAAATGAAATCATAACACACTTGCATTAATCTTAAAAGTTTTCAAATTACAAGATAAAATCAAAATGAAAACAAAATGCTCCCTAAAATCCCATGTACACCCAAATACCCCAAAATGAACTAGGACACATTCACAAAATCACTCTCAAGCTCTTCTCCCCCATTTTGGCTTCATCAATCAAGTGGAGGGCTAGGAGGCTTGGCCATGGAAATTGGTGTTGCTGGAAGGACCATAGAATCATTTGATTCTAAAGAATCAAATGAGCTAGAGGGTACAGGATCAGGCAGGTGAAGTGGAGGGATATGGATGTCATCACCAGGAAGAGAAGGTTGGAAGACAACCATAGTAGAGGTTTCTCCTTCCGGGGTGGTCTGAGTCTCAGGTGAAATCTCAACCTCAGGTGTATGCTTTTCAGGTGATGAGGAGGGTGATATTTCCTCAGTGTGAGTAGGAGAGGGAATAGGTTTAGTAGTGGTTTCTGGCTGTGGCTTTTGAGGTGAATCATCGATGATAATATGAGTGGTTTCATGGGTATCAGGATCATCCACTGTGAATAAAACATCTTTCTCTTTGGGCTCAAGTGGGTCAGAAACTAAAGGGGTAAATGGTTCAGCCTCAGGAATAGGTTCAACAATAGGAGGGTTTTCTGGAGGAGGTGGTGCAGATGAAGAGGGATCGGCAGAAGGTCCAGGACCCAAGGAATCTAATCGTGCCAAGATCAGTCTCAATGTTTCTCCCTAGGCACGTTGCTCTGCTAGCAACTCCTCATGCCTTCGATCCATTCTTTCAACAAACTCTCCCATTTTTATGTTCATGTGGGTTATGAGTTCTGCATTGGTGTTGGCTATGTCCACATGAAAGCCTCTGAGCATATTCTCCATAAAGTGCTGGAGAGTGGCATTCAGGAAAGATGGTGAAGATGTGGTAGCAGCTGGAGCCGATGACTGAGTGTCATCCATCCTATTGGTTTCTGCCTCAGTAGTCTTTCACTTCTTCTTGGACCCAGACTCCAGTGGGCCTTTAAGAGGGATGTCGATGTTTAGTTTACCAATCTGGTTCCTCCCCACTGGGATCATCCTCTCAATTGGCTCCTTACTATCCAAGTACCATATTTTGTTCTCTTTTAAGATAAGAGACACAATTTGGGGATATGGCATTGGAGTAGTAGCCTTCCCTTCCACCTTGTACCTCTTCATCTCCGAGAAAATGTATTCACCCAGATCTTTTTGCTCCTTCAAGAGAAATGAAGCAAACCATCTATAGTCCCTATCCGAGAAGTGGGTATAGTTGTTGGCTTTGTTTACTAGGGACCTAGAGTATATGTACCAAAGGACCCTATGGTGATCACACATATCACTCGGTTTAAAGTTTAGGGGGCCAACTAACTCACCGGGCTTTAGGATAGTGAAAATCTGATTTGGCTCAAGCTCAGAATATATATCATCAGGGGGGTTCTCTATTCCTAACCACAAGTTGATTTTGGAAGGTGAAATCAAAATTTTTTGACCTCTCACAGTTGTGGTCATCTCTTCCTCTACTGAAGTTCGGTTAAGTTCATCTATTATCTCTAGGTTGCAATAGAAATGAGTGACTACCTTTGTGCAAAAAGGGAATCTAATTGACAACCAAGGCATAAAAGGATCTAGATAAGGACTAAGATCGTGCTTCACTACCTCTTGAAGTAGCTTGAGATCCACATAGTGTGTCTTGCACACTTTCCTTCTGGAGAATTGAGTTAAGTACTTGGGAGACTCCTCCAGTTTGCCCACATTAAATCCCTTTAGAGGGGAAGTGATTTCTGCTTCTGGAATCTTGGACTTCTTGGAAGATTGACCCTTCTCCATTTGGTCAATGATCCCAGCCATTGCCTTAGCCACATTTTTGTCATACTTTGGCTTCTTGAGTGGCTTAGGAGTGAAAGAGGGTGTAGAGGAATCAGAATGAGAAGGTGAGGGAGTTTTGGCTCCTTTGCTTCTTCCAGTAGATGTGCTCTTTTTAGACTGAGCCCTAGTCACAATAGGCTCTTTAATCACCACTCCTTTGGCTTTAGGTTTTGATTGAGGTTGAAGAGGAATTTTGGCTTTTGGTCTTGGGATTAACTTTCTCCTCTTTATTGGAGGATTAGAAAGGGGATCAGGATTTTGTTGTGAATCAGAGGAGTCTGTGAAGTTGAGATTCTTGGTTCTAACCATCTTGAAACACAGAAAATCAAGAATCACAGTAAAACAGGGTAACTGTCGCGAGTTTAGGGCAGAAAGATTTTGAACAAAATAGGAAGTTTTTGGACTTGAAATCAGTTGGGTTTTGACGGAAATGAGGCAAGGAATCAATTGGGAAAAGTTTTTGGAAGGGTGTATAGTGATTTACTCGAGGAGATTTTGTGAAAATGACCAAGTTTGCGCAAGATAAAGACCTAACACCCGACATTACTCGAGGCCTTACTCGAGTAACATTCAAGTTTACTCGAGGCCTTCCTCGAGTGATCATACAGAAAAATTCAAAAATAATTCATTTAAATTGCGTACCTAGCATGAATAATATAGTAATTATCCATGGATGTTCCCTCGATCATTTATAACCCATTCTAATCAGATTTGAGTCATTTTTCATCAATTTGAAAATCTGGACTCCGACTTTACTCGAGGCCTTACTCGAGTAATATTCAAGTTTACTCGAGGCACGCCTCGGGTAACCATCTTTTCAACTTCTGACTCTTCATTTCTTCGAAAACTGAACCGTTATGTTTGAAAATCAAGTAACTTGATCCGTTACTTCCAGTTTTGGTGTCCATTACTCGAGTACATACTCGAGTAACATGCTACTTTACCTCAAGTTACTCCTCGGGTAATGTTTCTCAGATAGCCAAAACTTCAAGTTGGTACTCCAGTAAAGATGTCCTCTGATCACCTCTGTTTTTGTTTCTCAAAACAGGGTTTTATTCTTCCTGCAAAATAAGTTTCTATATACTCCGATGCTTAAGTTAATAATCATCAAAACTTTAACAAATGACTTCATCTAATATTATGAGAAATTGAAATAACTTACAACTAATTGGGATTTACCATTCCCAATTCTCTTCTAATGTATAGAAATTGATCTTTTGCAAGGGGTTTTGTGAAGATATCTGCTAGTTGAAGATGAGTAGGAATGAATATCACTTTCACATCTTTCTTCTGTACATGGTCTCTGATGAAGTGATGCCTGACATCGATATGCTTGGTTCTAGAGTGTTGAACTGGATTCTTTTCCAAGCTTATCGTACTTGTATTGTCACAATAGATTGGTATTTCCTTGAGATAAATACCAAGATCTTGTAGTTGTTGTTTTAACCATATCACTTGTGCACAACAACTTGAGACTGCAACATATTCGGCTTCTGTTGACGAAAGAGACACTGTATTTTGTTTCTTGCTGAACCACGAGACAAGAGATCCTCCAAGAAATTGTCCCTGTCCACTGGTGCTCTTTCTGTCTGTCTTGTATCCTCCATGATCAGAATCTGAATAAGCAATTAAATATTCACTTCTTCCTTTGGGATACCACAGACCCAATTCTGGTGTGTCAGCAAGGTATCTAAAGATTCGTTTGACCGTTTCAGCATGTGATTCCTTTGGCGCCGATTGATATCTTGCACATATGCCAACACTAAATTGGATGTCTGGTCTGCTTGCTGTGAGATAGAGTAATGATCCAATCATTCCTCTATATTTTGTGATATTGTAGTCTTTCCCTTTGACATCAGCATCAAGCAACGTTGTTGAGCTCATAGGCGTATCTGTCCCATTTGCTTCATCCATTCCATACTTCTTCAATAGCTCTTTTAAATACTTTGTTTGAGATATGAAGATTCCATTCTTTCTTTGTTTGATTTGTAGACCAAGAAAGAAATTCAATTCTCCCATCATTGACATCTCAAATTCTCCCTGCATTATCTCAGAAAATTCCTTACATAGAGATTCATTAGTAGCACCGAAAACAATGTCATCAACATATATTTGAACAATTAAAATATCATTGTGTTTTCGTTTTATAAAGAGTGTTGTATCAACTTTTCCTCGTACAAAACCTTGATCGATGAGAAACTTACTGAGCCTTTCATACCAGGCTCTAGGAGCTTGTTTTAAACCGTATAAAGCCTTTTTGAGTTTGAAAACATGGTAAGGTTTAGTAACATCCTCAAAGCCTGGAGGTTGTTCTACATACACTTCTTCCATGATGTAACCATTTAGAAAAGCACTCTTTACATCCATTTGATAGAGTTTGAATCCTTTGATGCATGCAAAGGCTAAGAGTACACGTATAGCTTCCAATCTAGCCACTGGAGCATATGTTTCCTCATAATCAATCCCTTCTTCCTGATTATAGCCTTTGGCCACCAATCTTGCCTTGTTTCTGACAATAATTGCAGATTCATCAAGTTTGTTCTTGATTACCCATTTAGTACCAATGATCGGATGATCTTTGGGTCGGGGCACCAAATCCCAAACTTGATTTCTCTCAAATTGATTTAGTTCTTCTTGCATTGCTATAACCCAATCATTGTCTGATAAGGCTTCATCAATGTTAGAAGGTTCAATTTCAGAAATGAATGCAGAAAAACTTACTTCATTGAAAACTCTATTTTTGGTTTTGATTCCTTCATTCACATCTCCTATGACTTGATCTAAGGGATGACTTCTATTGTATTTCCAGGCTTTAGGTTGACCTAGAGATTGCCCTTCTTCCTTAGTTTCATCAACCTCTGGAATAAGAGACTTAGAAATAGATTGATCATTTTCTTGATTTAAAACAACTTCCTGTTCTTTATCAATAGTTTTGTCAGAGGATTCAAATTCATCAAATACAATATGAATTGATTCTTCAACAACAGATGTTCGTTTATTGAAAACTCTATATGCTTTACTTCGGTTAGAGTATCCTAGGAAAATTCCTTCATCAGTTTTAGAATCAAATTTTCCTAAGTTATCTTTACCATTATTATGAATGAAACACTTACAACCGAAGATGTGTAGATGAGCAATGTTTGGCTTTCTTCCTTTGTACAACTCGTATGGTGTCTTACCAAGTTTTGTTCTGATATAGGCTCTATTTGAAATGTAGCATGCTGTACACATAGCATCAGCCCAAAATACTTGAGACACGTTCTTTTCATTCAACATTGCTCTAGCCATTTCTGTAAGCACTCTATTCTTGCGTTCTACAACTCCATTTTGTTGAGGCGTCCTTGGAGCAGAGAAATTGTGATCAATCCCATTAGTGTCACAATACTCTTCAATTGCTTGATTTTCAAATTCTCCGCCATGGTCGGTCCTAATACCTGCAATGGACATACCTTTCTCATTTTGCACTTTCTTAGCAAAAACAATAAATTCTTCAAAAGTTTCATTTTTTTGATGATAGAAAGATAACCCATGTAAATCTAGAGAAATCATCAACAATGACCAATGAATATAAGTTGCCACCAAGACTCTTTACTCTTGCTGGACCAACTAAGTCCATATGCAATAGTTGTAGTGGTCTATTTGTTGAAATCTCATTTTTCAATTCAAAAGATGATTTAGTTTGTTTACCCTTTTGACATGCATCACAAATCAAATCATTTTTGAAAGTCACTTTGGGCAATCCAAGAACTAAATCCTTTTTGAGTAGTTTGCCTAATTGATGCATATTAACATGAGCCAATTTTCAGATGTATTACTCAGGAAACAATTTTCAGATTCATTTCTACTAATATCTAGAGTATAGCAGTTACCTTCCCTTTTTGCTCTGAGCTTAGCCTTGATATTCTTCTTATCAAGTTGTAAGTCATTCTTGTTGATAATTAAGCATTCTTCTGAGTCAAATATTACCCAGTTGTCTTTATCTGCACTTTGACTTACGCTCAGCAAATTATGACACAAGCCTTCAACATAATATACATCTTTGACTTGTATTCCTTTGTCATTTTTGATTTCACCAATTCCTGCTATTCTTCCGGTTTGATTTCCTCCAAATTTTACCTCTCCACCTTCTTTAGGTTGCAATTTGGTAAAACTTTCGAAATCACCGGTCATATGTCTAGAGCATCCACTATCAATGTACCACTTGTTATTTTTGGATGCTTTGAGACATTCCTGCAATCGAATGACTAGGTCTTAGGTACCCACATCTTTTTGGGTCCTTTTGGATTAGTACAAATAATTTTCTGGATATATGAACCTTTAGGTACCCATTTGTAGGTTCCTATCATTCCTTTCTTCTTATGAATGCATGAAGAAGTATAATGGCCTTTTCTATTACAGTAGTTACAAAATGCAAAAGGATTTGATGTATGCACAGAATGCTGGAAATAATTCAAATATGACTTACCCCCTGCTTTCTTTCTACCTTTCCTTTTATCTGACTTTGGATCGTATCCAATTCCAGATCGATCATTTACAAATCGTTGAGCTTTTAAAATAACATTTAGCATCTCACTACCTTGTGTAAATTTTTCAAGAGTTTTTGTAAGATCAATGTTTTTTTTTTCAGAGATGAACAATTTTCACAATCCTTTTCTTTAAGTTCAGTTTCAAGAACTTTGTTTTTTTTTTGTAAACAATCAATTCTTTAACTACTTTGATGAATTCAGAATGCAAAGCATTATATTCGGAAAGTAATTCATCATAGGTAGGTTCAGAATCATTTACCTCTCTTTCTGTTTCTTCTTGAGCAACGAGGCATATGTTAGCTACTTCTTCCTCATCACTTTCTTCGTTAGAAGAGCTATCACCCCATATAGCAGATACGAAGGCCTTCTTTTTGTTGAAGAATTTGCCTTTTCTCTTGTCTTTGCTCTTTTGATTCAGTTCTGGACATTCTGATTTGATATGTCCTGGTTTTCCACATTCGTAACAAATGATGTGATCTTTGCTGCTAGTTCCACCTTTTTGAAAGTGTTTGAATCCTTGTCCTTTCTTGTAGAACTTTCTGAATCATTTTATGATTAGACCCATTTCGTCATCGTCGAACTCTTCATTCTCATCTTGATTTTCTTCTTTTGCTTTTAGTGCTAGACCTTTCTTTTTCTTGTCACCAATGTCATCTAGTTCCCGTTTGAACTTTAGTTTGCTTTCATATTCAGAAAGACTTCCAAATAGAGAAGCAACTGATCTCATTGATTCTCCTTTTGCTTCTTCTATCGCAGTGACTTTGGCCTCCCACTCTTTAGAAAGAATATTCAAAATCTTTCGTACTTGGGTATGTTGATCATAAGATTTCCCAAGTGCTGCAAGTTGATTAACAAGATAAGTATATCTAAGTTCAAATTCAGAAATTGATTCACCTGATTTCATTCGAAGTACATCGAATTCAGTGACCAAGGTGTTGATGCGATTCTCCTTTATTCCCGAAGTTCCTTCATGAGCTATTTCCAGAGCTTCCCACATTTCCTTTGCTGTTGGAAGTGTGCAGATTCTGAAGTATTCACTTTGGCTTAAGGCACTTTGTAACATCAGAATTGCCTTGCTGTTGAGAGTGATAAGTTTCTTGTCATTCTCATCATATTCTGCTGGCGTCTTTGGAATTTTCTGAGAATCTACAATCTTTGTAGGTTGATAATTTCCACTCTCAATTACATCCCATAGCCCATATTCGGTAGCCATCACGAACACTCTGAATTTTGCTTTCCAAAAGGAAAAGTGTTCTCCACTGAAACCGGGAGGTCTAGTGATGGATGCTCCGTCGGGAAGAATTCCTTCACCCATGCTTGCCATTGGATCCTTCTTAGGTTGTTATACCTTAACAAGAAGACCTACGCTCTGATACCAAATGTTAGAACAAGCGTTTTACCCAAGAGGGGGGGGGGGTGAATTGGGTGATACTAAAATTTCGTCGGAAATATAAAACTTTATCAGAGGAATTAAAACAGTAATGAGTAAGGAGAAATATCACCGAAGTGTGCACCGGGAGTTATACTGGTTCGGTCACAACCACTTTGACCTACGTCCAGTCCTCAGATCTTCTCTGAGAGTTTTACTATAACTTCCAAGATTCAGTGGGTTCTTGGCACCTCAGTACAAGCAAGTTCCTATACCTGGACACTCGCTCCCCCTTACAAGTTGTAATTCAATCCCAACTCAAGGTTCCACAACCTTAAGTTACCTCAATAACAAATATTGAGTTTGAATGAAATATCTCTCTTACAGAGTGAATAAGAATCACTGAAGTATAGAAATATAATTTCAACGTGAAAACAGAGCAATAAACTTGATAATACGTTTGTGTGTGTGCTTGTTGTTATTCTCTGTTTGGATGTTCCCATATATATAGATATGTTGGTGATGACCGTTGGAACATTTTCTTTCGTCCGTTGGAGAGTGCGCAGCCACTGTTGACTTTTCAAGTTTTTGAAAAATATCCGTTGGCGGTGGTTGGCATTTGAACATTTCTTTTGACTTCAATCTCTTGAAGTGTTTTCTTCATTGTTTATCTGGAAATAGACTAAGAATACTAATACAATAAAAGATTAATCATATAGGAAACAAATCTATGAACGTTTGAATGATTTCAAAATTTCTGGGTAAGCTTACTCGAGTATCTCCTCGAGTATTGCTTGAATGTTACTCGAGTACCTACTCGAGTAACCTCGGGAAATCTTTGATCAATTGCAGGTTAATGAATAAACATAAGATTACTCGGGTAGTGCCTGGAATAACCAATTTTCAAACCTTTGGAAATACATGTTTACTCGGGTACCTACTCGAGTAATGCACTCACAACTTTATGAGTTACTCGGGTACCAACTCGAGTAAAACTTGAAATAAACTTTTGGTTACTCGATGCTCTACTCGAGTAATGTTGCAGGATTTCAATGCCGAGAGCACTTACCTCATTACTCGAGTACGTACTCGAGTAATGCACTCATTGTTCCATAGGTTACTCGGGTACCACCTCGAGTAACTGTGCTTTTTGTCAATGACTTACCCGGGTAAAGACTTGAAGTTGTCTTTGAAAATATTCTGCATACTCGGGTACTTACTCGAGGAATCTACTTAAATATATGCATACTGGAGTAAGGACTCGAGGAACATGAAATAAAGAAAGATCAAGTTAATCGGGTACCACCTTCAAGTTTTTGCTTACCTTAGTGCGTTACTCGAGTACCTACTCGAGTAATGTTGCAGTGGTACAAAGTGCCGAGAGCTCCATCTTTTCAGAAACAGAGTTACTCGAGTATCTCCTCGAGTATCGTTGGCAACCTGAAGGCAACTGGAAGTTTTTCACATGGTTACTCGAGTCGCTCCTCGAGTAACGTTGCCTGGTTACTGGAAGTTGTCTTTGATTACTTCAAGTTTTGTCTCATTACTCGAGTAGCTACTCGAGTAATGCCTTAGAAAACTTGCTTCTGATCAGTTTCCACAGCATTTCCTCTTGGCCTCTCTTTATTACGCCAATGCTTACTTCAAGTGATACTTGTTCCTGTCATTACTTGTTCAAACTTGTTTATTAATCATTTCCTCTTTAAACCATTCTTTTGTTATCATCAAAACATGAGATCTAACATGATTAAATTTGTGTTGTGGGATTTATATATATACTTTGCCTATGATTTAAATTAATTTGAGTGGTGTGTTTATTTATATATTTAATTAAATTGTATTTTATTTTATTGTTTTTTCAACAAGAAAAACCCAAAAATCAATTTTCCCTTGTTTTATTGAATTTACTTTTGCATGACATTTAGTATTACCTAGAATTCAATTAAAGGCTCCTTGAGAAAAGAGAGACGACCCGAGTATTGCATTATACTGCAATGGATTAAAAATCTTGTATTTGACCCCAAGACGCAAAGACACGGTCAAATCAATGGCGCCATTGCCGGCGAGTCATTTTTGACTCCATGGTTAACTAAGTATCAATTGAGAAATTGATTTAGGGGTTTGCCTGTGTGAGCTTCTTGATTTTTACAATAGTTTCATACCATTTCCATATTTTTCAAAAAAAAAATTATTTTGTCTGTTTTATTTTCCCACACATAGGTGCATTAAGATCCTTACCACTACATGCATACTCATCATTGCATTTTCACTCTATTTTGTTAAGTTCATTCTGTGTCTTGCATTTAGCTGTATTGAGTGGTTTGAATTTAATTAATAGTTAATTCAAGAAAGAAAAACTTTCATTCCCTTTTAGTGGCTTCATTGTCAATAACTTGCTTTTATTGTAATTCCCATTTATTAGTGATTTGACTGTTGCATTTAAATATTTACATAAATCTGCATTTTTTTTCTCTTTGCAGTTTTTCCCCTTAAAATTTGTGTGCAAAATAGTTCAGGCATTTCATTAATCCATTGTTTTCTTAAATTTTTTTTGTATGTCCGATCAATCTGAAAAGGCATTAGATCATTCTCCTAATCTTGAATTGTTCATTGACTTAAGTGATTGTGCTTCTCACAGTGATACCACTATGGCAAATAATGGAAAAGGACAACCAAGGAGAAGAACTATCAGGGATGTGACAAGATCAGATGTCACTATTGATCCTTTTAGTGACGCATGCCCTAACCTTAATGTCAATTTCGAGCTTAAGGGACCTTTGCTTGCTTCACTACCTCATTTTCATGGACTTGAGAAGGAAAACCCTTACAACCAACTCAATGCATTACACGTGGCTTGCTCAAATATGAAGCCTGTCGGTGCCCACCTAGAAGATGTTCAAATAAAGGTGTTTTACTTCACCTTAGAAGGGAAGGCGAAAGAGTGGTATATGATGCTACCAAGGCAGGTTAATGACGCTCTTCATTCATGGGGAAATATGAAAAAAGCCTCTTGGAAAAGTACTTTCCCACTCCAAGGATTGCTAAGCTCAAGAAGGATATTTACTCTATCAAACAAGACCCCTCATAGTCTTTTTATGAGTATTAGAGCTGCTTTCAGGAGCTTTTGGCTAAGTGCCCACACCATCAAATCAGCAATGAGCAATTAATCCAATACTTTCATGATGGTCTTTTACCTAATTTAAAGGGTATTCTAGATGCTTCAGCTGGGGGTTCCTTAGAAGATTGCACTGCAGAGGAAGCATGGGCTTAAATTAAAATGAGAGCCAAAACAATCAACAATGCAATGTAAGAGAGATCAGAAGTGTCTGTGATATCAGATTTAACCAAAGGATGATCGTACTTGAGTCTAAGATGGATACACTCACTTCGCAGCTTTCTCTTGTCACCGCTGAACTTCAACATCTGAGTACCCAACAATCAACTCATTTTCCTGCTTCACAAGCTCTTGTTGCACCCAGTTGCGATAATTGCAGTTCAATGATGCACATTACAAGCCTATGCCCTAATCCTCATGAGGAAGTCAATGCTATGTATCAAGGAAGGCCTAATCAACAAAGATAGGACTCTAATACCACCACCTACAATAAAAATAGAAGACCTAATCCTAATTTTGGTTGGAGGAATCAAGAAGGTTCATCTTATCAAGTCCAACCATATGGGTCAAATCGTGGACAAATGGTGCCTATTCAAGAATCCAAAGGCGATGAAACCAATCAATTATTAAAGATCTTGGCTGCTCGAATTGGTAGCATTGATAACCGGATGATGGAAGAAAAAGCTTTGAATCAGGGACAATTATCCTCTACCAACGCATCTCTACAAAAGCTACACAATGATAAGGCAAGTGACAGTACTCAAATGGCTCATATGTACAAGAAGTTTGAAGAGTTAGAGTTGAAAAACAACACAGTTCAATCTCATTTAACCCAATTCTCCAATTCCATGAGTGATGTGCATGCTAAGGCTGGTGGGTCTATTCCTTCAAACACCGTCATCAATCCTAAGTCCTTAAATGCTATTGAACTAAGAAGTAGTAAAAAGGTATACTTTCCTGAAGAGATCGACAATGAAGTAGATGAGGAGATAGAAGTTGAAAGTCCACCTTTGAGCCCAATGAAGTTTCCAAATCCTGAAAGCTCCAAAGAGAAGGCTATTCTTTAAAGGAAGAAGGACAAAACAATTGAACAACCTCAAGTGGAACAACAACCACTTCTGAGAGAGGTTGGCTACAAGGAAAGAAGCACTTTTGAGGAAGGTAAGACAAGCGAGCATGGCACCTTATCTAACGCTAAAGAGGTAAAAATTTCTCAACTCCCTTTCCCTAAAGCTTACTTTCAAGGCAAGAAAATGCATGATGAACAAACTGAGAAAGAAATGTATGACTTGTTTAGTAAGCTACATATCAATATTCCTTTCTTCCAATTGGTCAAGTCTATGCCCAGTTATTGCAAATTCCTTAAAGACCTTTGTACAAATAAGAGGAAATTCAAGCCTAATGAGAGAGTTCAAGTTAGCTCTAATGTGTCTGCCCTATTCCCAAAAAGAAATAGTGCCTAAATGGAAGAACCAAAAAAAAAGTTCTAGGGCGCTTCATTAAAGAAGGGGCCATAGGAGGGGTGCTACTAAATCCTTATTTTGTAGTAGCGTAAGGGCTAAATGGTCATAATTTGTTAATTATTTTGTGAAATTGTTTCTTGGACTTTTGATGCTACTTTGTACTTAATTTTGTATTGTAGGTATTTTGGAAGAAAATTGAAGATTTTTTAAAAAGAGCAATTGGGGTCAGAATTAATATTTTTTGAAGACTGAGAAAATTAAAGGAAAGGACCCCTTAATTTCTAGAAATTACAAATTAATGAAGAAAAGGGGCTAGGAAAATTACAAGAAAAGACCTAGACACTTTTTATAGTTCAACCCCATAATCACTTTTAAATTTGCATTGCAGTCCCTCTAGAAACTTTCAGAACTTCTAATTTTATTCCTTAGTCAAAACTTGCATTTGTATAGGTCATTTTTTTTAGCTACTGGCGTTGAAATCTGAGTGAATAAAGACACGATATCTAAGGGCCGTGAGCTTAGAGGTTCGGAGGAGGTAGACATTAAGAAAGCAGCTGAAAGTTGGGAGTTTTGAAGCAGACCCAACATGGTGAGATAAAGAGATTGGGGGAGTTAAGAGGTTTGGGGGACGACGAGTTTGAAAACCTGAGGACCTTCGACTCCTCCCTCTCACCATGACCTTCCTTCTCACCGGCACCACCATTTCCTCCTTCTGTTGCTCGCGAGCATTACCAGCCTAACCCCTGCCATTCTAGATCAAAAGAGAACGGTGTTGTGAGGCTTCGACGGTAAAACCAGAGGAGGAGGGACCATCACCGAAGCTGCATAACCATCGTCGGCTTCTTCTGTTCCAGACTTACTATTGTTAGAAGTTTCTCTCTCTTCCACCATCGCTATTTCTTTGTCTCTCACTCTAACACCACAACCTCCGCCCGCTTCATCTTCATCAGAGTCTAGCCCTTCTTACTTTCTTCCTCCATGCCAACTCTGACCAAAACCTTTCACTTCGACCATGATTCCTCTGCTCTTCATCACACCATCGTTAGTTTTGATGGAAGAAAATCGAAGGAAGTAGAGGAGGCTAAGAAAGATGGATTCGATCAGTGAGTAAAGAGAAATCACAACCACTATCACCACTATCTTTCTCTTCTCTACTCCAGATTTGTCTCTTCCTTCTTCATTACGAATTCCATAGCCTTCCCTCTTCTTCCATTAACTTTGACACTGTCATCAACTTCCATGGTGATTTTGATTCTATTGCTTGGAGTGGATTGTTTAATGATTGTGTATGGTTAATTCCCTTTATTCTTGGTGGTAGAGAAACTGACTAGAGCTTCAATGTGCTACAAAGGGGAGTTTATTAGTTTTCCATTAGCTCATTATATGTATTAATTGTGATCTGTTTGGTTTGATTTTATAGTTGGTACATGTTTAGGAGACTTAGATGAGTGTTCATTTGTCCTTGTTCATTAACATTTGTGTTGAATTTTATTTTGATGCACTTGGATTTTGTATTGAACATATTTGCTTATGTTTTAATGAGATTATGCATTATATGTGATTACTATGGTGTATAGTTTATTTATTTCATATTGAATGTTGTGATTGTGCTCTTATTTCAGAGGAAACAAGTGCATTAAAATAATTTTCAAATACACATCTAGTGGTTTTTAACAATTTATCTAAGAGATTTTAATATCCCAAATTTTGAGTAAGGCTTAAGGACTCTAAAAGTGAATGTGATTATCATTAAACTGACACTTTTGGAGAATACGATATAAGCTGTGATTTAAATGTGTTATGATCAGTGGCCAAACCTTGTATTTAAGCTTAATCGAGTGGCAAAGATTGGGTAATGTGTGTGATAAGTTTGACCAATGTAGAAAATGTCATTGTGATGTAATTTTTGGTGTTTTGAGGTGTCCAATGGGTTCCTTGTATAAGATTATGTGGGAGTAGCTCTGGGTTAGAGTTTTGGGACCATTGGAAACACATTTGGAAGCTAGTGAAAATTCTGTCATCTGCTATGTTTTAGCTTCTGATAGAGCCTCACTCGAGTGACTAGAGGTTTCACTCGAGTGCAGCTTCATATTCCCTCTTTTCCCTTCAATTTTCAGTTGCACTTCCATGCCAAAAGCAAGTGAAGGAGTATTCTGCGCTGTAAGGCCGCTTCTCAGGTTAGCACTCGCAGTCTATTTGTCGAGAGTGTGTGTTGGCACTCGCAAGTTTTATGCTATCACTTGAGTGCTTATGGTCGTCACTTGAGTGCACTCTCTGTTTCAAGGTTTCCTTTGCTCTTGGGTGGTTACTTTTTGTGCTTCACTTTGTGGAATTCAGGTGAGTATGGGGCTGTCACTCGAGTGTTGAGGTTAGGACTCGAGTGCAGTGATCACATCTTTATCTGTCGTTGCTCTCGAGCAAGCACTCACATGAGTGAGCCATCCCTACTTGAGTGCAAACCATCTATCACTCGAGTGCATCAACCTAAAATCAGTGTTTTCTCTACTGAGAAGGGATCGTTGGTCAAGCTTCTCCCAATCCTTTAGGCATGTGTTTAGGCTTTGGGTAGCCACCTAAAGGTCATGTATGATAACCAACTTTAAGTGTTTAAAGTTAAAGAAATTGGAAAAGAGAATAACCTTATGTCCTTGATTTGGTTTATAGGGTTTGATGTTCACTTTGATCATGAGTAAGCTGTGCTAGAGCACACGTGCAAAGAACAAGTGTAGGGAACTTATCTCTCTTGGATGTATTTGATATTTGTGTTGGTGTGTTGATGCATGTTATTGCTTTGCATGATTATGTGTAACATATATGAAAGTTTGAAGCTATGTGTTTGTTTATGCTATGACCATAAGTATGTTGTTTGAAACATTGAGCTTGCAAATATGTCATTGTGTGAGCGTAAGTTATGTAATGCAAGCATGTCATGCATTATACATTTATCATACATGTATATTGGCATTGTTTTCCTACTAAGATTCTCTCGAATCTCACCCTCTCCTACCAACAATTTAGACAAGGCAAGTGGATCGAGGAGGGAGCAAAGCAACTAAGGATAGTGAGGACTCCTTAGGGCATGTGAGTTTGGTTGTTGGTTATCAGTTATGGGTTGGGAGGACTATATAGGTTTCGGATGTATATTTTATGTATATTTGGATTTGTATTTGGAAAGGATATTGTGTAATCCCCTGTTGGGAAATTGTAATGGGCTATTGTGCCTTATATATATATCCTTTAGTGAAGATATGAAACCTGGGCTTGCTGGAAATTATGTTGTGCATTCTGGTATTTATATGAATGTGATTTATCTTCACGAAGTAATTGTATTCAAAATGTGAATGTGAGACCAGGTGCATAAGATTTCGAAAGGTATTTGTGAAAATCCTATCGTAAAGATGAGATATTAAATGAATTTTGTTTATCTGTTGGTCTCTAATTCACTTTAATCGCATATTTCGGATATAATGACGGAGGGGTTTACAGAGATGACTATGAATGCGATCGTAGGATTAGTCATTAATTAGATAAATTGGATTCAACGTGATTTCTTGAGGTTTTCAATTTAACTTGATGATAAATTAACTCCCAAATCATTCTAAGAAGTTAGGAAAGCCATTTACTTTGCTATCAAGATTCATTTCATCATATCCATTCCATTTTTATAAAAATACCAAAAATAATAGCTTAGCATTTAATTAAATTACATTCTTCTTTTAGTTATTAATTTGAAAAATCAAAACCAATTTTCCCTTGTTTATTACATTAGCATGGCATTTAGGTTACTTATGATTCAATAAAAGGCTCCTCGAGAAGAGAGAACGATCCTAGGTTTCTTTATACGTAATCCTTGTTTAATTTTTTTTTTGTAGACCCCAAGACTAACGTACAAAAGCGTCTCAATCAGTATTCTAAGAAAAATAAATATGCATGTGCTTGAAATTTCACTTTATTTAATTTTTAATTGGATCTTTGTAGTTTTTTCTTTTTTTATTGGGTCCTTATAATTTCCTCAATTATAAGTAGGCAAAAGTATACCTTTAGTCTTTTTACTTTATACAAGGTTTCAATTTGATCCCTTAACTTTTAAAAAAGGCCTTTTCAGTCCTTTATCCCTAACGGCCATTATAAAAAAGGCTGATATTGAAATTTTAATGTTGACAAAACATTGTCAACTGCTCACATATAAAATTCAGTTATCAAAATAGTAATGATTGTTACAAAAAATCATTATTTGATACCACAATGTCAGGGTTAAAGAATTAAAAATATACTTTTTTAAGTTAAGGGACCAAGCTAAAACATTGTATAAAGTTAGAGGATCAAATGTACTATTATACTTTTGCCTATTTCAAAATGTTGACTCTTGATTAACTGCAGAGAAAACAAAAAACCAAGTATGTGGGAACAAAATAATCAATGCTCCAGACAATCCGTAAATATAATCAATGCTCCAGACAATTGTATGATTGATATTGAGGACCAAACTAAGGATTGAGTTAATGACTACCACCTGCATTAAAGATCGCAAAAGCTTGATATTAACGGAAGATCATATTCACTCTCAGATCAAAAAATGAATTGTTAAGGTTTAATAGTTTCTAAAACTATTATTATAGTATTTTATAATTTAAATTTTTAGACAAATTTGTTTGTTTTGTAATTATGAATTGTGTAGATCATATTTTAATAGTTTAAATTTATTTATTTATGTCTAGAATAATAGTTTTATATAATATGAAATCTGAACCATTTATTTCTTTTTAATCTAAAAGTGGAGATGAGATTCTGAAAAGAAAAGGAGACAGAGAATTCTAAGAGAACGCAAACCCTAATATTATCCGAAGATGAAACTTTCAGAATCCTTATGCTTTCATCAATCTATCATCTATCGATCTATAAATATAAGCATCATTATAATAATACGTCTGCACAAATTTTAAATATCATAATATAATAATTTATTATATTTTATTTAAAATCCATAATTGGCAAGAACTCATAATAACAACGTCAAACAAGTGAAGGATTCTTTCCCCAACACAGGTGAAGGAAGGTTGATAAGTGACTGCTTATTAGTGCACTAGCCTTTATGATGGGGACATATCCCGAAGCATTAATAGAGCAAACACGATATGATAAATATGTATTCCTTTGTATGTAGAAGTATCCATTCAATCCCCAATCTTCTCCCCTTGAGTTCTTTACAATATAGTAATCAATCCCATCTTTCGAATCATATCCAACTATCAAAGCAATGTGATTTACATTAGAAGGATCACTGCGGGGACAATTCTCGCCTTTATAAATACCCTAACAAAATAGAATAAAAGTAATTAGAGAAATATTGACATTCAAATTTGTTCATAAGAAATTATATATGCACACTCTCATAAATTTGTGCCTTGAGATTAGATCATGTCGAAGAGGATCGAATATTTCTTTTCATATGAGGATCAAATTAGCAATTTCTAAGATAACGGAAATACATGGATGCATGTCATGAATAGTCATAGGCTTAAATATTAAATAACACTTCCCATTTCAATGGATTTATTATGAAAGAATAAAATAAAATTTTTATATATTTTTGAACGCTTGATCTCTACTCATACCTTACCCTCCCTTACTACACACTAATTATTTACCAAAAAAAGGTCCTTTCAAGGAAATAGTAAACATCATTGATTGATATTTTAATCAATTGTTTTTTAATTATTAATTATGCCATAATTAAGAAGCTATATTATTTTCAGAACCATATGTGTCTTCAATGTTGTTATTTAGCATGTAATTGACACTACAATTCCAAATATATATATATATATATGCAACTCAATTCCATCATGGATTTGAAAGCAACATCAAACATATATACGTATAAATTGTGTGAAACAAAATATAAAATTATTTTATATATATTAAAAAGGCAAAATATTTTGGTTAGAACAATTAATTACAAGTTTGCATTGATAAAAAAACACATAGAAAGATTGCTGGAAAAAAGAAAAAAAAACACATGGAAAGATTAAACAACGACTAAAATAAGACTTACGCCGTTGTAAAAGTGAAAATCATTCATGACATACAAAGCGACAGCAACTGACTGCTTAGCAGCAGCACAAAAAAAAAAAGATTTCATCTGATGGTGCTATTTGAGTATAGCTATTGATTTTCATCACTGTGCCTCTATTTTTCTTAAGAAACATACAGAAAGAAAACCACAAATTAGACTAATTGAGAAGATTTCAAAGTACTAATTATGCTCTCACACAGGAACACATTTTGATATGTTCATATGGAGTTATTATTATTATTTGGAAAGGATGTTATTTACAAATTGAATTTGAAGGAAAGTTTTGAGATTGATGTTTTTGGGAACGTTCTTGCTGGCGTCTTTTGCTATAACATATTCCTTACGAGTTGATTTAGATTTTTATTTTTTTATAAATTGACCCCAAGCATGTTTGAGAAGATTTTTTTTTTTTTTTTTTGGATTACAAAGGCAAGCAAAGCTTGTAGAGTTTCATGGACTATAAAGGAGGCCGTACAAAGTGGTCATGTGATGGTGCACCACATTCCCGGGCAAAAAGAAGGATACAATCTGCAGGGGAAGTCCCCAGTTCGACGTAGACCTGGTTGTTCATGTGAGCCTGCCTTGCAAGGTAATCTGCACACCGGGTGTTTTCCCTGTAAGAGTGGGAAATCCGCAAGTCCCAGTCCGAAAAAATAAGAGATCTAGTGTCCAGGATGACATTGTGTAATGGGTGAGAAGTTGGACAATTAGACCATAATAGGTGAATAGCTTGGAGTGAATCAGTGAACAGATTGATTTTGGCGAAACCCATCTGCTTACATAAATAAAGACCTCTATAGATTGCATGAATTTCAGCCGCCGTAGGGAACGAGTAACCTAACTTCTGTTGAAATCCACGTATCCATGTGCCATGCTGGTCGCGAATAATACCTCCGCAGGCAGCCTGTCCTCCATTGAGCACAGATTTGAGAAGATTTTTTGAGAGGACTAAATATACAACGCTAATGGTAGTTCTGTTAGCCCTTGGCATGCCATGGTTACGTCGAGCTCACTTGACATTCATGGGCACTGTACTCACGCTTGATATTCATGGGATTCATTCTCACACTTGTTATTTGTGGACTATGTGTCTAGCTTGTTTTCATAGCTTTAGCCACGCTTGGTTAGTTACCCTCATGGACTGTGTGTTTATGCTTGTTTATGTGGCCTTTGGCCATGCCTGGCTAGTTACTCTCGTGGATTATGTGTCCACGCTTGTTGTCCATTCCGTTGAAATCCTCTGGAAAGGAAAAAAAAAGAGATTTGAGATTTATCATTTTTAATTTGATTCTGTAAAGCAAATTGTTTTGAGACTTGCTTGATCTGATACGATCAATGATTTATATAACTTTTAATCGTTTTAAAACATCGAAGTTGTGAGGCTAAATTTAATTTCCTTTCAGTTATCATGTATCTAGTATAAATGTTTTCCTAGAATTATTTGGATTGTGAAGTATATAATTGTCATCTTATTTTAGTATATTTTGTAACTAATGTAGAAATTATTTCTCTTTTTTTATACCTTTAAATTTAAAATTGGACATTATTAATTGAAAATTATTTTTTCTTGGCCTTTGATGGTGCAGCTGATCCCACTCCTCCTGTATATCATTGAAGATCTATGCTACTAACCTAACGGTAAAGCATCGGTTTGAATTACTCATAGATAATGTAAAATTTTTAACATTGTCTTTGTGTATGTGTTTTTTTTTTTTTTTTTTTTTTTTGTAATTTAGGCACTCTACGTATGCTGTAGGTAGGATCATCGCTTTATTATTGTTTTGTATGCCTATTGGCATGGAGCAGAGCTCCCTTTATGCCTAAATGTTGATGATTTTGTTGTAGTGAGTTTCAGGAATGCTTCATTTATATGGGAGACTTTATCAAAATTTCCTTAGGAAGTTTATAACTTTTAGTATATGAATTATATATATAGACTTTATATTATGCAGTGTGAATATATTTATATTTAAGTATGTTAAACTCTATAAATCAAAGGCTTGAGAGATGTGAGTTCTCTTATATTCTGACCGTTCTTTAAATCTAAGAGTATGTATTAATTTTTGCGAGCTTTAAAATGCCTAACTACCCTAAATCTTTTTGTATAAAATAAAAACTTGGGACATGCCACATCATGTGCATTCTATGCTCTTGATACCACCTCGATATGGTTCACGTTTTAATATTTAAATATTTTTTATTCTATTTGTGTTATAATCAATCATGGCACTTAGCAAGTTTAAACATTCGAGATATTGCAATCTCCATCATTTAATTTTCTCTAAACAATTAACAAATAAAGGCATTAATCTAATAGAAGAAAACTATTTTTTTTTAATTTTGTATTCCATCCTATTCAATTGATGGAAATTGAAAAAAAAATAAGTATTTTATTAATATTATTTATTTAATAAATTTTATGGCAATCTGATTATAATGTAGAAAACCATGAGAAATGTAATCGGAAAAAAAAAAAGAAAGAAAGAAAACCACGGGAAATTGCGGGGTGAGTAAGGACAAGCAAACGTGGCACGCATTGATGGCTACCGGAGATTCTGCCCATGCTTTAGTATCCCTCTTCAACAATAATTGCTCTCTTACTGTATTAGGTCTTTTCTCTAGTTTTGTCTTGTCTTTCTATCATTGCCATCAAACAAGCAAATTAACTCATTGAGCAAACCATTTTCAACTTATAAAATCACGTTAACATGCTCTTATTCTTGTGCTAATTGTAATTTTGATTGAACTCGTGAGTCCATTCACCGATTTTACTATTTCGCAAAATCGTGCCATGTTTGCAAACATAATCGTGCTGTATTAATAGTAGGATATGGTTCATCGAATGATAGTCAAGATTATTGGATTGTCAAAAGCTCATGGGGGACCATATGGGGTGAACAAGGTTACGTCCGCATCAAAAGAAACATAAATTGTTCTGGTGGATACCCAACCAAAGGGAATAATGAAATACAAGCTTTGAAGCTTGCGACTTCTATATGAAGCACACCCTCCAACAATAGTAAATGGCAATCGATAAACACCAGTGTGTTAGGTACTAAATAACTCGTGCTGCTTCTATATGAAGTGCACTTATTATGTGTTGTACTATGAGTGTGCTGAGTATGAAATACTGGTGCTGCTTCTATAGGAAATACACCAGTCATGTGTTGTAGTATGTATGTGTTGATTATAAATAAATGGCAGATGGTTTGCTGTGGAATAAAATTTATGTATGTTTAATTAAAAATGAGTGCGCTCTCTCTCTATCTCTCTCTCTCTCTCTCTCTCTCTCTACATATCTATAAAAATTATTTACACTTCAACTTCTTATCTTTTTGCTGAATTAGGGCTAATTTCTGCGCTGAGAAAACATGAAGAAAGGTAATTAAGTAATCCCCTAGAAAAATTTGGGTGTTTTTTTTTTATGTGGATTGATAGTTTGTAAGTACTAAGGTACTAATAAGATACCAATTCAAATTGTAACATCCCGAATTTCGATCATTAAAATTCCTTATATTTAAGGGAATAAAATGGTGAATTAAAGAGTACATGGAATGAAAAAATAAAACAATTAGTCGTCACACACAACATTATTGTGTGGGAACAACTCTTGGTGATAATTTTGGACCATTGAAAATATATATTGCAAAACCGAAAACGTTGTCGATATGATCTTTGTGCAGGGAAGTCAGTTTACAAGCCATTTTTAAATGGGCAAATGATGTCCAAATATTGTGAAATTTTACAAGATGAAAGTAGACAACCTAAGCTTTAATATGAGAGGTAATGGGTAATTTTTAGACCTGTAAACAAAGATTTATGATGAATTTTTGAAGTTAGCCCAGTGAAATTGGCCAGCATCCTTGGAAGCGTCCAAAAACTAAAATTCTAGGAATTTTGATCTTCCAGTTGGCTAAAGGCTATATTTTTTCCTTGAAAATAGACTCAACAAGGGTTTCATATCCTTTGGAATCACTCCAATTGAAGTGCTACAAATAAAGTTATGATTTTTTAAAATTTGATGAAAATTCTACCAGCTTTTAGTCTATGTCCGAAATTGGTAAGAATGTATGGGCAAAATAGCCATTTGGCTAGGTTAAATCCAAAGCCCATATTTTTCCCTTCCTTCATGATGTGGGACGTCCAAATGAGGGAGCAAAAAGGGAAAGCAATAATTATGAGAAATATGCCAAAGGTTGGAGCATTTATAGTCAAGTAAATGAAGAGGTAAAAAGTTAAAGTACATGTGATAAATTGTAATTAATAATATATTTTAAGGAGGTAAAAATGGCTTAACCAAGAAGCCATTGAACTCATCCAAAGGCCTCTTATTGACGTCCAAATTCAAGAGGAGAGAGGTCTAGTCAACATGCCACACACACATGTAAAAAGGCAAATACTTGGTAAAATTCACTCACTTCTCTTGATTTATGTTGGGACGTTCAAATAACAAAAGAGAAAGAAAGAGCATTAAGAGAACAATTCTTCCTCTTAGTCAATAATTTCAGCTAACATAAAGGAAAAGGACTAGGGAATTGAATCAAATATATATAACCTCACCTTTTATGCTTGGAGTCGGTCAAGAAGCCAAAAGAGATAGAGGTAGTAGTAGTAATTAATTAACATACATCTTCACCTTTTAGGTTCAATTGGACGGCCAAGCACCCAAGAGCAAGAGAGAGGGAGTAGATATTTAATGAGCATATGTATTCTCACTCTCACTCATTTTAAGTTGGCCAAAAGGCCAAAGAAGAGAGAGAAAATATTAATAACCATAATTCCCTCACTCTCATCGGTTCAAGTTGGCAGGAAAAAGAAAAGAGAGAGAGAAACTGATGAAAGTGAAGGGCATACGAGCACGGGTTGAAGGTATGTGTTCTTGAGTCATTTTCTCTATCAAAACTCCATTTCTAGGCCAAAGAGTCTTCATGAACCTCGTTTCCCTTGATGAGAGCTTCATTTTTGTGGTTTTAGAATTTTAAGAGGAGCTGTTTTGAGACTCCTAGCCAGAACAAAAGTTGACTAAATCAAGGTAAGCTTGAAAGCTTGTCTTATCTTGATGATTTATGCTTGTTGTTGACATTTTAGTTGGTTGTTTGGTTTGTTTTTCTTAGTTTTTGATTTTGGGAAGACAAAACCTTAAGGGGAGGTGCTGCCCAATTTTCCATTAATCATGATTAAAAGGTGTTTAACTAGTTAAACAAGTGATTAAAGGTGAAAGGAAGGTGATTAATGGAATGGAATCAAGAATCTCCAATTTTCCTAATTTAATGCTATTTTCATCCAGTAGCTGTTTGGTCATGTTTGGACTTGATTTTGATGATTCTATTGTGTTTATAAGGAAAAAATGTGTACGGTTGATCTTGATCACATTGTGAGAAAAAGCCTAGAATGTAAAGTGTCAAAATACCCTTGAAAATCCTAAGTTAGGGTCCCCAGGGATATTTTGATCATTTTGCAGTTTTAAATCTAGATAACCAACAAAGTGAGTTTGTAATAATTTATGAATGAGTAATAACTCATTTATCCTAAACTTGGAATTTTAGGATATATTAGTACCCCGAGCCGGATAGATAGAATTGGACCGATAAACAAGTAAGGGAAGGACAATTTAGGTAGGAGACTTACCTTATTTGCGTGTATTTGATATCTCTGCTTGTGTAGTGATGTATGTGATTCCTTTACTTGATTATGTAGAGCATGTTTGAATAATGAAGCCCTGTTTCTGTTTTGCTGTGCCCATAGTTTTGTTACATGAAACTTTGAGCATGTAGAAATGTCATTATGGGGCATACATCTAGTTAAAGCTAATATGTCATACACATAGCATCTATCATGCATGCATTATGGTATCGGTTTCCTATTGAGATTCCCCCGAATCTCACCCTCCCCTACCAACAATTTAGATATGTGGAAGCAAAAGGAAGTGGCCCTTAGGGCAAAGATGCAAGTTCTGCCACATACACTTCTGGTTCATACTGGGAAGAGGAGTTAGTTATCCGCGGACTTTTAATTATTTTAAAGGTCTGTAATCTTATGTATAACCTTGTTGGGAATTTCTATATTATAATCAAGCATATTCTCTCAATAATATCAGTATATTTTTTCTATTCTTGTGTTGCCCACATAATTGCGTATCGTCTTTCACAAATACTCTGAAAAATGATAAAGTAAGAGTAGGGCCTTACAGTTTTGTTATTAGAGCAGTGCTTCTGGCCACAGTGCGTGCAGTTTTGGCAACAAGATAATATATTGATTTGCTTGATTATATAATGACAGGAATAGTGAAGTGAATTACTTTGGCCAGTTCACAGACAAGGCCCTAAAAGGCATAAACAGGCCTAGAGAAAATAGTCAATACCCGGAGGGCAACAAGCTTTACAATACTGGTCTGAGGATGGTATCCAAGACGCAATGGTATTAGTGCACATAGCAATGATACTAGCACTCGTGATAGTAGTATCAGGATGGTACCAGTGTTATCAGAGTGGTATTAGTGATATCAAAGAAGAGTCGTATGAGTGGCACAGAGGCAGTATCAGTGGTACCAATGAACTTGATAGTGGTATCAATGCACATACTAATGGTATCAGAAGACCAATAGTAATGATTCTGATAATGGTATCAGAATTGATATTGCCTATATACCAGCATTGATATGCAGTCTACACACAATATGTAGTCAGTCAGAGATAGTTAGCATGACTCTCGAGATATAGCCGGTATCTACGTTTTGACACAGGTACATAAAAGTTAAGAGTGCTCAACCTAGAAAAATACCATGACGAGTGACCCCTTGGGAAGTTATTGCACCTATTATGTTATGTTATGAAAAATGGAAAGTACATATTGTGCAGTAGTTCAGAGGCTATAGGTTGTTGCAGGCTTTCTCTGACAACTATAAGGGTCTGTGACAAGTTATTCCAAGAGTACCTATATACCCAAAACTTTGTGAAATGACACATATGCCCTTGTGTTTATGTGAAATTTACCGCTTTCTTGTTTCATATAGTGAAACATAAAGATGGTATGGCCAAGAGGTATGGATGCTGAGCAGGGTCAAGAAGCTGGACCAGACCCAAAGCAGCAAATATTGGACATGCTAATAGAATAAAAAACAATGATACATATTATTAGTGGTTAGTTGCGAGAGGTATAGCAAAAGCATATCACATAATAGGGGAAGATTAGGAATTTAATATCATCCAAGAAAGGCCAGCGTAGTGACTTTCTCTTTCATATACTACGTGATTATCTATATGTCGTATATCCCATGTTTTGTGATAGGAGTTGTAGACACACAGCCTGCTTGTACTATGGAACCCAACTAGGACAGAGAAACATTTCCGGGCAGGTAGTTGTCTGCGTCGGGACAGAGAAACATTTCTTACGAGGCAATTGTCTGTGCTGGAACAGGGCATAAGTAGGAGTCATATAGTCATATGATCATGAATAATGCATGCAGCCAGAGTAGTAGAGGCACAAACTAGGTTTGTACTTGAATGCCGACAGACAGTCAAATTTATGGTGTTATAATTCTGTTACTTATATGGAGCATAGTACATTTATCTATCACATTTTCTATGGATGATTGTGGGTTACTATAGAGGCCAAGTAGGATCT
The DNA here is from genome assembly GCA_963855925.1 of Inga laurina. NCBI lineage: Eukaryota > Viridiplantae > Streptophyta > Magnoliopsida > Fabales > Fabaceae > Inga > Inga laurina. The sequence continues at coordinate 59,354,476 of OY979701.1, forward strand.
AATTGAGGTAGTAAGACAAGGGTGGGCAAACAGTACCACCTCACCTATATTGTATTTAACAATGGGAAGTATCAGAGTGGGCAATGAAAGTGTAGGGAATCTAGGAGCAATTTTGAGTCTTACTTAAGAGTTTGATGTTCATACCAGTGTTGATCATTCCAAAACACAATATGGCCTTGATGGTCAATAGTGTTACAGTATGTGTGATGAACAGTATTACACCTTGTGTGGTATACAATAACGTGACTGATGTGATCAACAATATTACACCCTGCGAACCACTACTGTTCCATATTACATTTCAGAAACAGAGTTCAACTTCCAAAAATCATAACTAAATCTAGAAAAATCGAATTGCAGTGATTCAAAGTCGTATGTGACTCTCATTAAGTATAATTTAAGGGGAAAATATTAGTTACTTTCAATTATAGGGCTAAATTTCCCAGAATCATCGAGAAACATAACTGGTTTAGAAAATATTCCAGATTCAATGCCTAACTTCAAAAATTCATATCTCACAATGTACAAACTCAAATTACACCTATTATATATCAAATTAAAGCTTATCATGTATAATTTTATTTTGGAAAGTTTCATGGCCAAATGACAAGATTATATTAATAAAAAACGTCACCCAACCAAACTGCCAGAACCTGAACGTCCAGAATTTCTCCTGTTTCTGACGTAACTTTGAAAAATCATAACTCTCTCTACAATTATCAAAATAATTCATTATTGGACTCATTTTAAAGCTATGAATGTCTTCTATATTCCTGTAAAGTTTTATAAATTGTGAATAAGGTTTGTCTGGTCTGAACTGAACATAAAACTGACTGACTCCCAAAAACGTCAGTTTTAACAGTCTGACTTCCAAAATCAAGAACTCATCCATTTCACTCCAAATTGTACACTTCTTGATTCTATCATCAACTACACATTCGAAATATCTATACAAAAAGACCCAGTTGAAAACTTCATCTATAGCCTCTGTTTAAACTTCTGTAATTTTCAGGTAGGTACTCTATTTTTCGGATAGAAAAATAGTGTGAAGAAAACTATTATGTAACCATGAATTTATACTCTAAACCTCACAAATTTTAACACTATTCTCTCCTACACATATTCTAAGGTTAATGAGAAAAGTTCAGAACCAAGGAACCCCAAAAATCGCCCCAAAATCGTTACACAATCACTGGTTTAAGACTTTTAAGTTGACAGAATTTTTCGGCAACGTTTCTTACTTCCAGCCATGAAACAACCCAGGAAACAACCTCAAATCCAATGGAAAACAAAGATAAATGTGTAGGAGACTCACCTATACATGTTTATGGTGTTGCATGTGACAATCCAACCTTCTCCCTTCCTCCATTGGCACCAATCACTCTCTCTCAATTCTGTTTTTTTCCCCCTAAAGCTCTCTCTTCCTTTGTTCTGTTTTCTCTTGCTTTTTCTCTCTCTGGCAGACTTGGTGAATGGAGAGGTGAGTGAATGTCTAATTAAATTGGTTGTGTGTGTGCAGATGTGAATCATGTGACTGGATAAAAGCGTGGTGAGGTGTTGAGTGTGTGTGTACGTGAAGGTGTAAGTGGGTGTTTGTGAATGGACATGCAATTGTCTAATGATGGCAGCACATATATTCAACGTGGGGTTGTGGATGTTCTCTCATAGAAAGCAAAGTGAGGTGTGTGTCTCGATGTCTGGGTGTGTGTGTTTTTATACATATATTGGTATATTTTTATCCTATTAATTACACACAATAAGCCCTAATTTTTCCCCTTGTCTAGTTTAAGATTCTTTAAATTTTGTAGATTCCATAATTTGAGTTATTATCTAATTATCGTTCCGAATTTTTTTTTTCTGAGAAAATAGGTCTTTTATTAAATTATGGGATATCACACACATTATCCATATACAGTTGATGATAGTGCTTGCAATTCCGCATGGGTTAGTCTATATTTGTGTCAACTAATTGGTTAGTTCAAATATGTTTATTTTTTAATTACGGCTTTACTCTTCGTCTAGCACCTGGAATTTGGAAAATATGGAGCCACTACCAAAATTTTTAAAGAAAAAAAATTTTGGAAACCTTTTTTTTAAAAAAAAAAAAACAAGAAAACCATATAAGGTTTAGGGGTCAATTATGCATGAGGAAGGTGTTAAGCACCACACAACACTTGTTGGATAGAATAGTTACACTAAGTCAATTATTTAAAAATGAATATATACTTTAATTTTATTATTATTACCTAAAGAAGAAAAGAAAATAAAAAAATGGTTAGCAAAAGATAAGAAATGATAAATAAATAAATTTTTATTTACAAATTTTGACTTGACCTAGGAAGAGGACCTAGAGCCTAGTACCATTTAGAGAGATCAAAGCCCACGTTGTTCATGGTAGAAATACATGTCACTTTGTTGGTGTTTTTAAAGGAAAAGTACCTTTAATTTATTTGAGAAAATGATTTTTTTATTTGTTTGGTATTTTTTATTTTATGAAAACAACTCGTCTATTTTTAATTGAATAAAAGAAAGGTTTTTGGAAGGCTATTGAACTAAACTTCCTGAAGAGATTGCCAAAATCACACATGAAAATATAATCGAATTTTACTTGAGGATGAAAAAAAGAGAAGCTTTCTTCTTCATTATTTTAATTTATGAAAATGGGTTACAATCATTTTTCTTTTTCCTTTTTTATAAAGAAAACTTAGGTTAAAGTTAGAGATGAAAATAACATATAGGTAATACACATCCAAACAATAAAAATAAGTTGTGGAAGCAAACCATCACATGCCAAATCAATGAATGCAGGATGCGTACCTTCTTCATGGCCCAAGTAACACACAAATATCATTGGGCATATCCTCACAATATCAACAAGAAGAGAACAACATGAATATTGTTGGGGTGGTAGAGTGAAAGAAATAAAAAGAAAGAGGGATTAGTGGTATAATCACGTGAAACTAAAAAGATTAAATAGAAAAAATGACCAAAAGAAAAAAGGATAGAGAGGAAAGATATAAGGAGAAAAAAGGCAAAAGAAAAACAAGATAGAATAATCCATATCATATTGGATTGTACCCTGAAGCAATTAGTGTTTTAGCTCCCAAAGGTGAAACAATCACGAGAGCATATACTTTCCTTGGGTATAAAGACGATACAATAAAAATAGAAGAGAGAGAAAATCAAGAATAATATGAAAACAAATTAATTCAAATTTCATATTGGATTCACCCTCTAGCTATTGGTGTTGAGGCATCACATATGTGTCGTCAACCATAAAAGCATGGGCCTTGGCGGAGCCTATGGGAGGACTTGCTTTGTTCCCTCAAGGTTTGCATAGAACACACCGAATACATGAATGAATCACCACCCTAAGTTTGGCCCAAGATTTGGAGCTCTTCCGGGCAAGTCAACACAAAATCCTAACGCAGGCGCTCGCATGCCTTGGTATTATATTTAATAATTCTGAGGATCCAAACTAGTTCACCCTAAAAAAGTAGTTGCCCCAAAACAAAATGACACTAGCTTACGGGATATTAACAATTACATATTTTCCACATATGCATTATATTTTTACTTCAAGATTGTTTTCGACTCAAAAGTCATAAACCGACAGAACAGTCCGCCCCATAAGATTTTATGTTTAGTAGATGCGTAGAACACGTTGGTGTGTTTTAACTTTTTAGTTTAATGCCATTTGGGTTTCCTTATAATAAATGTTAATTATTTGTCATAATTTCATGGAGTGGTTTAATAGTAGTAGTGATAAGGCTGTTTGTAATTACTCCCTTCGCCCATATCAAGTCATTATTTAATGGTAGTAAAGCTGAGGCTGTTAATATTCACTCGAACTAAGGAGACTTGATCAAGCCATTAAATTTGTTTGAAAAACATAAAAAATACTTTGATTTAACCCATCTTTAAAATCATGAATTATATTTAAGAAGCAACAAAAGGTGAGATCAATAATATTTTAAATAAGAGTAATTTCAAAACGAAAAAGTAATTAATTTTTCTCTTGCTAACTTATAATAAGGATCATATATTCCTTGTAGAAGGTGCATTATAATAAGGAACCCAAGGCAACATATCATTTTTTTGCATTGCTCTCTTTCTTCAAGAACAAGAATGCAGATGATCGATGTAATCACCTAATAATGAAAATTAATCAGCATTTATTTAGAGGATCTAAATTCTATTAAACCAAAAAGCTGAAGACAACGTGTGATACTCAAACATCATAGTCCTATCCGGTGGTTTGTTCACTGGTTTAGGACTTCTAAGTGGACAACAATATAATGCATGTGGGAAATATGTAATTGATAAAAGGAAAAATTTCACTAAAACACTAGTACAAAATATAGATTTAGTGGCGTTAGTCTTATGACACTTCTTAATTCAAAGAAACGCCGGAGGAGATTTCTATTTTTTTTTTAAAAAAATACATGTGGCAGCTACGGCGCTTCACCAGAAAAGTGTCATAGCTGCCCAATACCTTGTATGGCACTTGCCTAGGGAAGCGCCATACAAGGAGTTTTTTTCAAACAAAAATTTTGCCATCTTGTATGGCGCTTGCGCTTTCCTGGGCAAGTGCCATACAAAGGTATTTTTCTTTTTTAAAAAAAGATACCCTTTGTATAGCAATTCCCTAGAAAAGTGTCATAGAAAGGTTTTTCTTTTGTTTTTTTTTTTAAAATAATGCTTGGGTCTTGATGACTCGTTTAAAAAAAATGGAATTTTTTTTTTAAAGAAGCCTATAATGGCGCTTGCATTCTTGCAACGCAAGCGCCGTTATAGGCATCTTTCTTTTTTTTTAAAAAAAAATTCCTGTATTTTTTTTAACCGACTCATCAAAATCCAATGCACCTTTTTTTTTTAAAAAAAACTAAACTTTTCTATGTGGCTTTCCTGGGGAAGTGTCATACAATTATTGAAAGCTACGACACTTGATAGTTAAGTGTCATAGCTTCCAATATTTTTTTTTTAATTTTTGTTCAATTATTGAAAGCTATGGCGCTTGATAGGCAAACACAATAGCTACACTTCTACCTCTCTATTTTAAAAAATTTGTTTGGCCTGCCATATATTTTCTTCTTCGTGTTGTGACTTACACGTATCGATCTAGATGCGGAAGTCATTGTTCTTTTGCCAAAGTCTCTCATGTTTGAAGAAATGTGTAGTCTAATCCTATTTAAAAGCTTACACCAAAGCTTATGGTACTAGAGAAAATAAGTGCGACTGTGGTACCCTCTTCTCTAAGTACAAACCGAATTCCTAAATCTCAGAAGCTTTTTTCTTCTTATTGTCTCCTCCTATAGAAACTCCCTTGTAGGTCTTTTTTCTTTTTTCTTTTCTAAATATAAAAGCTTTCATTGATTGCCACTATAGTTTCCTTTTTTTTTTTTAATTTTAAGTGCAAAATCTATTATGAATCTTAGCTTGTAGTTTTATGTGTACTTATAATATTTTTCCAGATATTTGCTTGAAGTTACAACTCCCTTTTATTAAACTTTCTATACATTGTATGTTTTTAAAATTTTTGAGCTTACAAATATAATTTTATTAATTGTTACTAGTTTAATTTGCTCAATGTAGTTATTTTTTTGGAGTTATTTCATTTTGATTTAATTATATTCTGATTTAGTTTTATTCAATTTGTTGTGAATTTATACTGTAAAAACAGAGTTCATTAGGAAAGGAAAAATTGCGCAAAATAATTTTTTTAAAAAAAAAAAACAGTTTCTACGGCACTTCAAGGTGAAGTGCCTTAGGAGGGGTAGGCCTCCTACGGCACTTCACGCCTAAAGCACTGTAGGAGGTTTACCCTTCCTACAATGCTTCCCTACATAAGTGCCGTAGGAGGGATTTAAAAAAGCGAAAAAAAAAGCTGCAGCGCTTTCAGAATTTCAAGAAGTGCCGTAGCTTACTTTTACAGTGCTGGAAGCTATGACGCTTCCCAAATGCCATAGTATTCATAGAAATAAGCATCGTTTATTATGTTTTTTGTAGTAGTGAAAGGCCACAGGACCAGATTTATTTCAGTCAAAGACCAAATCATTTTGAAATTTCCCTATAGAACCAAGGTCCAAAATGAAAATAAGTTTTGTAAGTAAAAAGATAATAATGCCCCTTGCTTTATTTTTTATTTTTTAAATGATTTGATTGTTGCTAGAGCTCCGGCGTTTGGTCACTAGAAGCCGCCAAGCCAGAGCAACCATAGCTGCTCGGCCATCGAAGGTCCAGCCGGAAATTTATGTTGTTCATAAAAGGATTTTAAAGGAAGAGTTGCAGACTTGTTGAGAAAGAGTAGAACACTTGCAAATGAAACTTGTTGAATTTGTATTGTTCATATATATAATCCAGTTATTCATGAAGAGGTGGACACTTGTAGATGGGAATTGTTCATGATCCTATATTTTCTTGTTAGCCTATTAATTTGTGTTGTGTTATACAAAAAGGCATGCTTTTTCGCAAAATGAAATTAAATAATAATAATAATAAAAATAATTAATAAACAATGACAGCCTTGCATGCCAAACTCATTCCATCCAGAAAAGTCATGGGAAGAGAGACCGTGAGATGATTTGCACGCATAAGATGAGGCGTACATGTAAGATATCTGATATCAATTACTAATTTCTTTGAGTCTTCTATTAGTCTAAATTCATGAGTGGGTAACTTCTTTATTTTCTTTTCTTCTCAATCTTATTGAGGGGTTGGCTCAATGAATAATTTGTGAGTGTCTTGATTTTATTGGTTTTGTTTTCTTGAATATTAAAATATTTTTTAGAATAAAAAATATATAAACCTCTTGTAAAATTCAAAATATATATATTTCACAAACCTTCCTAATCTATTTGAATTGGTATCTTATGGGCACCTTAGTATTTAGAAACTATCAATCCACATATAAACAACACTCAAATTTTTCTAGGGGATTACTTAATTACCTTTCTTCATGTTTTCTAAGCGCAGAAATTAGCCCTAATTCAGCATGAAGTTAAGAAGGTGAAGTGTACATAAATTATATATATATATATATAGAGAGAGAGAGAGAGAGAGAGCACTCATTTTTAATCAAACATACACAAATTTTATTCCACGGCAAACCATTCGCTATTTATTTATACTCAACACATACATAGTACAACACATGACTGGTGTATTTCATATAGGAGCAGCACCAGTTTTTCATACTCAACACACACATAGTACAACACATAATAAGTGTACTTCATATAGAAGTAGCCCCAATTATTTAATAACCAACACATACTGGTGTTTATACCCAATAAATGGCATATCGATTGCCATTTCTTATTGTTGGAGGGTGGGGTTCATATAGAAGTTGCAAGATTCAAAGCTGGTATTTCATTATTCCCTTTGGTTTTGGTTGGGTATGCACCAGAACAGTTTATGTTACATACCCCTGTTTTGGAGCCGCTGTTTCTTTTGACGCGGGCGTAGCCTTCTTCACCCCATCCGGTCCCCCATGAGTTTTTGACAATCCAATAATCTTCACCATTCGATGAACCATATCCTACTATCAATACATCATGATTTTGTTTGCATGAACCAATGCCTTTACAATCATTCCCCTTAAAGATTCCCTATCAAAGTTAAGAAAACAACTGTTAATTACTTTTCAAATGTGTCTGGTTCGGATGGTAACTAGAGATGAAGTAGTGAGGTAATGAAAATTAGACTTACACTACCAGAGGAGTAGGACTTAAATTCTTTGCTTGCATAAAAGGAAACACTAACGGGTTGCTTGTAAACATAATCACGAATTGAACTATCAAATATAGGATTGTCCCAATGCTCATAGCTATTGATAGTAGCAACTATTTGTTTTTCCTGCATCAATAAAAGATAAAACGAAGAGTAAAGCCATAATTAAAAAATACATATATTTGAACTAACCAATCAGTAGACACAATTATAGACTAACCTTTTTCTGATCGCAACGACTACGAGAAGCTTTATATGGATAAATTGCCTGTGAGGTAATACCACGATTGCGGATGACATATTTAAAGGCGTCGACGTAACGCCCTCCTTTACAGCCATCGTTTTTTCTATCGCAGGATATGAGTTGTTGTTCAGAAAGATCCAGAAGCTGTTCTGTGACTATTTTTGTTATTCCTTCTATAGCTCCAGTGGTAGAGAATGCCCAACAAGCACCTATAAAATAAATTTGATTTAATATTATGCTTGTATGCTATATGCTATAGGTTATAATAAACAAACAAAAGAAATATTAACTTACCACATCCACCCTGGTCTTTCACAGGAGTTACAGCTCCTTCGGTCCTCCAATCCCAAGAAAGGGGTGGTGCATTTGGATTGGATTCATGGTTCAATATGATTTTGCTGTCGTTGCCTTCGATTATGGGTTTCTCTATCTCATGTAAATAGATTTCGCTGAACTCTTCATAACTCATATCTGAAAATTGGTTCAAACCAAGACGATAGTCGTCGGGTGAGTTTCTTTCTGCATTTTTCTCTCTGACATACTTCAAATCACTTTTGAAGATCTGAAACCTAGCTGTCTCCTCTTCTACGGTTTGGTATTCTCGTTCATTCTCCTTCTTCCACATTTGGAATAGATGCAAGACTTCTTTCTCAGAAGTGTACACGTCTAGATCTAGATTCGAAATGGAATTCTCATCAAGCACACTAGACGCGAGACAAATCGAAGCATACCAAACCAAGAAAAGGGGAAGCAATTTAGTAACAAGAGAACTCATTTTGCACTCAAAGGCAATAGATATCAAGAGTTTGGATTGTGGTTGTTGCATAGCATTTTTTCCATATATACATAGGGAGAGAGAGAACCACAATCCGTTTATCACAGTTCACATTTTTTAAATCAAATTGAGATCGCAATTCGATTATTTTGTTAAATTTTATGGCAATTGAATTATAATGTAGAAAACCATCAGAACTTATGGACAAGAAAACGTGAAACACGGTGGCTCTTGCTAATTCTGCACATTGTGCCCATACTCGCTACTTCCGCAATAATGCTGAGTCAGACCCCAAGGTATATGTGCTCGTGCGTTCACATGGAGATTAAAATATTCTCAAGCCTTGTCTACTGTAATAATTAACAAGTTTAGTGTGTATTTACTAAAATGACTTTATATTTTTTAAGAAATAATTCTTCCTTCCTTATGGTCACGACTCGCTAGCACCGAATCCCCTGCAACCACCCACCAGCGCGCGGCCGGTTGCTGGAGCCACCACTGGGGTGACAGGATAAATATTAGCAAATGACTTTGATGACACTTGAACTTTGGACCTCAGAGTTACCAAAAATATTTATGAACATTGAGCCATTAGCAAAAGATTGCAAATTATATTATACATAATAAACTTAGGTAGGTTTCTTTTGAGAAAGTAGTCGTCAATTTGCTATATTCAAATTATCAATTCTTGTTAGGCATTTATTAATAGAGATGCCAACATAAAAAAAAATAGTTGTGAATGCAGTTGTCAAATTTGTTAATTGTTGTTAATGGAGTTGTCAGCATGAAAAATTATAGTTGTTAATTCAGTTATCAAATTTGTTATGATACAGTTGCGAACTTTTTATATTGAAATTATTAATTCTTGTTGGATAGTTGTTAATAGAGTTGTTCGGTTGTAAAGTATAAAATCAAGCCATTTGTTAAACCAGTTGGCAGTTGAATTAGCCTAACCATTTTGTTCAATTCTTCTACTACCTCCTTTCCTACGTGTAGATTCATTCTCCTTATCCAGCCATCCATTCAAATCAAACGCCATGGTATGTACAGTAGCATCTCCCCAAGCTTTAGTATTCAAATCATTACCACACACACATCAAATAGGCGATGGGCTCGACTCCTTCAATCAATGGAAATTACAAGCCTTCGACCAAAAAAATGAAATATAAAATTATATATCGGATTATAACCTCATAAATCTTCACTGGTTTAATCAGTGTATTTACTATTTTGAAAGAAATGGGCAATAATTCAAATAACACATTGGTTTGTGTTTATTAAATGAACCCCTCGCTTTGTCGAAAATTGCATGTCCGAGAAGGGCAAATTTTGATATTATACCCATTAATTCTACGATTTTTCACCCTTATGTAAATTTATCAACTACTCTTGTGTGGGTGTGAATTAATTTAACTTGCACAGTTACACTAACCGGTTTAGAACCACTCCTCCTCCCTTCACATCCTCTTCCCTCCTCTTCATTTTCTTACCTAATGATCAACATTTGAATGGTTCAGATTTGGTTTTATACAAAATATTTTTTTTTCTTTATTTTAGTTTTGAATTATTAATATCAAAATTTAGCAATTTTTATTTAATTAATTATTTTTCATTCTATAATTTAACATTTTAATAATAACTTTATAAAATATCAAATTTGAACCATTCAAATGTGTATCAAATGGTTACATTTAGTTTTTTTACCAAAATTATTATCAAATTGTTAAATTATAAAAAAATAATAAATTAAATTTAAATTGTTAAATTTTGTTATGAATAATTTAATACTACAATAAAGGAAATAAAAAAAGATTTGTATAAAAGTAAAATTTGAAGCATTCAAATGTTGATCTTACCATTAGAAAAGGAAGAGGAAGAGGAGAAAAAGGAAAAAGGAGATGTTCCTCTCCTAGTAAACCAACTGATTTTGAACTTCTGCATTTTATATTTCTGAATTAAGAAAAATGTACTCTTATTTTTAACAATAAATCCATTAAACCTCATATTCTGGTTCGTTTTGTCCATTAATTTTTTCATAATTTATGTTTTTATTCTTGTTAAAAAAGATAAAGAATGTTACTTTTTATATTTTCTTGTTGTATTATTATATAGATTTGTATACCGTTTTCTATTAACAAATAATTATCTAAATTTTTTAGGATGCTGCTCAATTGAATATTTTGAATTTCTATATTTTAAATACAAGATAATAAAATTTAAAGAGAAATTTATCATCTAATGAATAACAATTATTATCAAAATCTTATGAGTCAAACCTCCAATCACGTCACAACAAACGAAATTTTATATTTAACAGATTGGTCATTATATTGAAGAAAAAGGAATTAGCTACCTGAATGCTTGTAGCTACTAAGCGTTCATAATTAAAAAGAAAAAGGTGGATATATAAGTACTATGGAGTGCTTGGATCCACTAGCTTGAGTCATTTCAACTTATCCAAAATCTTAACTATACAGTTTCACTAATTTATTAAGCTTTGGTAGTAATCTGTAAAAATGTAGAGGAATGGCTCTATTTGGTTCAGATGTTACCTTGTTTAATTTTATTAATCTGCAGTGTGGAACATGCAAAAGGTGCTTTCATATATTTAATTATTTTTCACAGAACAATCAGCGTCAAATTGATTGTTCGACAAGAAACTCTCTGTTCCATGTTCCATTACAAATGACTCGACTCTCTATTCAACAATTTATTTAGTTGGTAGTAATCTGTAAAAATGTAGAGGAAGGGCTTTATTTAATCGATGGATTACTTTGTTTCATTTCATTAATCGGTGCGAGGAACATGCTTTCATATATTGAATTATTTAACGTCATCAAATTGATTGCTCAACAAACGACTCTCTGTTCCATTACAAATGACTCAATTCTCTGTTCAATAATTTATTTATCTTTGGAAGTAATCTGTAAAAATGTAGAGGAACGGCTTTATTTAATTTACGGATTACTTTGTTTGTTTTATATTTATATTTTTAAATTAAATAAATGGGATAATAAGAGCTATATGTAAAGCTTATAGTTGTAATTTTTGAGGTTTCATGGGATTAAATTCTATTGTATGTTGGTAGTCCCAATGGTTTGAGTCCATTCCTTAAATCTTGAAATTTTCAGATTGCAGTGACAAGCATATGTAGGCTTGGTTGACGTTGAAGCCATGACGTTAAAAACAAAAAGGAAAAACAAAGAAACATGTTTGAGCCAACTAGAATTAACATGTTATAAGTTGTTATGTTTTCATTGGACAAAATTAGATGACATGGTACTATTGGAGTATGTAAGTATTTCTCCAATTTGGAATAATAATTTGCTGACTGTTTTAATTTCCACCTAATCCTTCATCTCCTCCCTATCACCATTTTAAGTCAAAAAATTCAAACAAACGGACAAATAATAGTCAATATGTATTTTTACACATATTTTAGAAATTTATAGTTACTTTTGCCGCTCAAAAAAATATTTATGTCGGGCGCACTTTTGAGGAAATCTCATGTGTATTTTTGCTCCTTAACCTCTTAAAAAATTTCAAACAAATGGTCAAGTAATAATCAATGTGAATTTTGTAACTACTTTAGAAGTTCATAGTTATTTTTTCCCATAAAAAATCATTTGCTATTGGGCACACTTTTGAGAGAATCGCATACATATTTTTGCACCTTAACCATATATTTTGGGTGTCATGCTTCCGGGGCCATGTTAATCTTTTCTCTATTTTTCCTATTTCATTGGATGCCCGCAAGCAGGGACTTGTATATGCTTTTGAATTCTGATAATGAAAAGGTTGTTGCTTTCTTCTTCATCTATATATATATACACGGTCAAACATAGAGATCAAGTGTTGGCCCTCTCTTTAAAAGAAACTCGTCATCCAATTTAGGAGCCACCTTCTTTTCCTCTCCTATTTGAATAATTATCTTCACCCTTATATTCATATCATCCCCATAGAACTCACATATTTAGATGTAATTAATAGTTTTTTAAACAAATTATCTCTAACCAACTAATAAAGAAATTTCATATAATTTAAAGTAAATTTTAGAAAATAATAAACATTAATAGTGACTAGTAAAAGTTAAAAATAATTTAAAATATAAGTTAAATAAAAACAGTTTTATTAGGACATGCAAAAATGTTATCTTAGTAATAAGAAATAATAATGTTTCATAAAAAATTTAACTGCACCTTTTTCAATTTTCATGCAAGAGATCTCTCTTTTGTACGCTATTTTTATGTAACATATGAATCTCTTGCTCTCTGATATTCTTGCTTCCGCGCAATGAGTGTAGGCAAATTACAAAAGCAATAATTTGTCATAAAAGGGTTAAAGGGCAATTTTGCCATTTATTAAAGCTTGTGGCGGTTGAATTACTCTGACCATTAGGTTCAATTCTTATACTACCTCCTATCTTAAATGTAGAATCTAACTTGTAGTACATTATTCATTCTCCTTATCCGGCCATCCATTCAAATCAAACATTATGGTATGTCCAGCAGCATCTCCCGAAGCTTTAGTATTCAAATCATTACCACACACACGAAATAGGCGATGGGCTCGACTCCTTAAATCAATGGAAATTACAAGCATTCGATGAGAAAAATAATATATAAAATCCTATATCAGATTATAACCTCGTAAATCTTCAATAGTTTAATCAGTTATAAGAAATAATAATGAGGACAATAAGCAAAAATTGTCATTTTAATTTACTGTTAAATTGCAAGTTTACTATTTTGAAAGAAATGGGCAATAATTCAAATAACTCATTGGTTTATGTTCTCACTTGGTCGAAAATTGCATGTACGAGAAGGGTAAATTTTGATATTTTATTCATTAATTCTAAGAGTTTGCACCCTTACTAAAATTTATCAGCTTTTCTTGTGTGGGTGTGATTTCACAGTTGATTTTTCATGAAATTGTTATCAAAATGTTAAATTATAAAAACAAAAATATTTAATTAAATATAAATTGCTAAATTTTGATATGAATACTTTAATGGTACAATAAAAGAAATAAAAAAATTGTATAGAACCAAATTTGAACCATTCATATGTTGATCTTACAGTTGGAAAATGAAGAGGAGGGAATAGGATGAGAAGGGGAAAAAAGAGAGTTTCCTCTCCTAGAGACCAACTGATTCTGAACTTCTGCATTTCATCTTTTTGCATTCAAAGAAAATGTACTTATATTTTTAACAATAAACCCATTAAACCCCATATTCTTGTTTGTTTCGTCTGTTAATTTGTTCGTAATTTATCTTTTTTTTAATTGTTAAAAAATATTAAAAATAATATTTTTTATACTTTCCTGCTGTATTATACATATTTATATACCTTTTTGTATTAACAAACAATTACGTTTTTTTTTGTTGGGTGATGGTCAATTAAATATTTTGAATTTTCTAGATTTTAAACCCCAGATAATAATATTTTTGAAGAGAAAATTATCATCTAATGAATAACAATTATCATCAAAACCATCAGTGAAACCTCCAGTCATAACAAACTCAATTTTACTTAATAGATCCGTCATTAAAATCAAGCAAAAGGAATTAGCTACCTCAATGTGTGTAGCTACTAACCACTGAGGATGCATGATTAAAAAAAGGTTTATAAATACCATCGAGCACTTAGATTAACTGGGTATGAATTATTCTAACTTAACTAATAATCTTGTGTTTGAGTCATGGGTGTGCAGCTGTGCCTGTGGTAAGAAAAGAAAAATATCCCGACAAATGTGATGCGAGCGAGGCATAACCCGAGTGTCCTAAACACTTGTCCCTTTCAGTGTGAGAGTGAGGAGACCATCCTTCATGTGTTGAGAGACTGTGAGCAAGCCCAGCGTGTGTGGGTCCCTTTAACTAACAATTTATATTCTACTATGTTTTTTTCTGGTAATTTGCTGGAATGGCTACACTGGAACTTAAAGAATTCACCAAGCAATAGGAGGATGTCTAGATGGGCATGGCAACGAGTATTTACCACCACGTGCTGGCTCCTTTGGAAAAACCGTTGTTGCAGAGTTTTCGATGGTTCAGGGGTCAACCCAAAGGAAATAGTCCACAGATGCATTTATCACCTCTCGGAAAGTGTGCTAAATGGACGTCTTAATCACCAGATATTCCAAGTTTCAGAAAGAGGGCTCGCCCGCTGGGAACCACCTGCTCAGGGATTCTTTCGCATTGATGTAGATGGCTCTTCTTTCAGTAGCAGTCAAGCAGCCTGCGGAGGTGTTATTCGTGATAGCCAGGGTAACTGGTTACGTGGATTTCAACAGAAGTTGGGAAATGCTTCCCCGACTGCTGCGGAAATCCAAGCAATCCAAAGCGGTCTTCAACTATGTAAGAAGATGGGTCTTAAGAAAATCAGGCTTCTCACAGACTCTCTTCAGGCCATCCACCTGCTTTCTACCAATTGCGGCGTTGATCACCCTTTGTATGATATCGTATCGGCTACCAGATCCCTTATTTATGCCGACTGGGATTTAGAGATTTCCCACTCGTATAGAGAATGCACTCGTTGTGCTGACTTTCTGGTGCGAATGGCTCATTTGAATAGCCAGGATTACATGGAGATTGGAGTTTCCCCTTTGGAATGCTTTCATCTTTTTGCCTTGGAATGCGGAGATATAGCTCATGAACACTGTGTAGGACCTGCCCCCTAGGCCCTGTTACCTATTCAAGCTATGCTTGCCTTTGTACTCAAAAAAAAAAAAAAAGAAAAGAAAAATATGTTTAGTCATAAGAAAATGACCAATATGTTCAATGGGATGGTGTATCTACTATGACACGATGCTTGAATCGTGCTGACAGTAAAAGAAAATAATATGTTACAGCATACAAGCATTAGAATACATTATCCTTCCTTATTCCTTATATGATAGGCTGATAGGCACAATGTTATTGTATTGACTAGGGAAGGAATATCATATTTCGATATTGATGTTGAAGCCATATAATATTAATAGGTCGATAGGATCCTATAACCCTAAATCTAGATTATTTGGGTATTTCAAAATGATCTGAATGTGATTACCCCTAAAATTATATATACACATAGGTATAGGAGGTACTGTGTAGCTCCACTATTAGATTAATTTTGGACAATAAAGATTTAATATCCTATAAAAAATATAAAATATGAAATATTTTAATAAAAGTGAACCAATGTGAACCGTTAACATCCAATTTTAAGAATTAAAATTTATTTGTGCATGCATTTTTTGTTGTTTGATATTACAATAGTATTTTTATACAATAGCAAATCTCAATCATTCAAAGTTGATGTAACAATAGAAATAAGAAGTGGAGTGGAAGTGGAAGCAAGAGAAATGGAGATATTCCCTTTCCTAGTTGTCATGGACAAATCAAAAGTGAAGAAAAGTATAGAAAATATGAGACAAAGGGTGCATATACTTTCGTACAATTTTTTATTTTATACCTATACCTTTTTAACTTCATTAAATCCTGTTACTTTGGTCTATTAGCCTCGTTAGCCCCAGTAACTTTGTTATGTTAGCACTATATTTAGCCCTTGTACAGGAGGCCAATGATACTAACAGAGCAACGTTAGATAATTTTATAATATTAAAAAATGCATTAAATTAAAAATTGCGGGGAACTATAACCTGCTAACTGGTTTCCTCATGAATAAATTTGGAAGCAGACAAACATAGAGAGAGAGAGAGAGTTGCCGCAATCTTCTTAGTCTTCGTCGTTATCTGGGGGAGGCAAAGCTTTCCATGCGACGAGAGCGACCCCCTAACCGCCAATACAATTGAATTGTGAACAAAAGACAAAATAAATAAATACCACGATGTGCCTCTCCCTATGTAACATATAATTATATATAAAAACCAAAATTCTAAAAACATAATGGTTTTCGTACACACGTGATTATTATTCTCTACAGAGTTATTAATATACTCTAAGACAAGGTTTCATCGTTATCGCTACTCGAAGGGAAAAAGAATATAGAAGACGTGCTGGGTCAAAACGGGAGGAAGAAAATAATGGAGCCGTGCAGCGCTGGATGGAAAGAATAAGCCAGGGATCACATCCGTGATTTTAGTCAAATTTGATATATTTATATATTTTTGTTCAAATTTAAAAAAGCATAACAAATGAATCAATCAACTATCATCATCAATCAACCAATCAAGAATTAACCATCAACCATATTCTTGAAATCTTGTAAAATCCGTTTCAGTAAAAAATGGGTCCTATTGGTCAATTTGAGCCCAACAATCAGTATTTCCCATTTTTACTTTATTAACTATGATTTCCGCTTTTAACGATAATTAATGCATTGAATAACATTTGCAGCATATACATAATTAATGGCTATTGAAATTTGTATTTTCATAATACTTTTAATAGCATTAATGACACATTATTAATGATCTGCAATCTCTCTCTGTTTTTTTTTTTTTTAATATTAATGATCTGCAATCTCTAATCCACTTATTTGCCAACAAAAGTTGTTCATGACATCTACTTTAATTTCAATTAAGTTATAATTTAGTTTATTATAGTTAAATTATCTTGCGTACGGCATCTATTATTTTTTTAAATCCATATAGAAATTTGTTGCATCACTCTTTAAAATCTTTACCAAAGTATTTCTGTAAAATATTTCTTCAATTGTAACGTGTCAGGGAAATATGGCATGCAAATAAACTAAAAAGTTTTTTTTAGGTATATGCTTTATTTTTACTGACATGTCCGTGTTATATGTCATGCTTTATTTGTGTGACAAAACAAAAAATTACTTCAATGGGGAGAAGGGTCGCTGAAGATGTGCCATAGAATATATCTCAATTTTGGGTTCCAATTCAGGCTCACTGGAAGTATTTGGTAACTACTTCTCCTCCTTTCATGGATTTGAACATATATTAGATCTATAGTGTAATATGGTTTTGCAATTTTTTGTCACTTCTTTTCCTTTTATGCGGTAAAACCATGGGATTTCTGAAAAAAAACAAATCTCTTCTTATAATATTATCAATGTCTATATTTCATGAACATGTAAATAGATAAATGCCACTGAAAATTGTCAGCAACACATCCCTCAATTTGGGAAGATGTAATTTATTTATATATTTCACTATATTATTTCGTTTTGTGATTTTGTCTCTGTGGTTATAAGGTGTCTTCCAATATTTCAAACATTAAATTATATTCATGTTGTGTAACGCGCGAGAGTGAATACTTGTTCTTAAAAAGAACATATCCTAAAATGTATTTGATAGGCTATTGAATTTGGACAGATCCAGTGCGCCCTCTTGCATGGACGTGGGCTTGCTTTGATGATGGGTGGACTTCTTGTGCTCTACCCCTTATGTGGACTTTCATTAAGGAACATGCTTTCAAGCATACTTTTTCCGAAATGAAAATCATACTATCATTGCATCATACTTGTCATAAAATAATTCACAAATCATAAAAACATTATTGATGTCATTGGGCATCCTTAAAACATCTTTATTACCTTATATTTACATCTCAAAATACTTACCAAAAGTTCATAGAACTTATTCTTTAATCTTTCTCATGATTATGACAGAATTCCCCAATCACATTGGGAATCTACCCTCTCATTTGTTCATACATTTTCACCTTTTAGATCATAGTACCTAAGTGGTTAGGTTAGGAGAGGTGTGATTCAATAGGGAGAATCTTAGTTTTCGAATCCATCTCATAAACTCAAGCATATATTCTTCTAAAACAATTGCCATGAACTTTAAATCGTCTAAGATCACACCATATATATCATACTCATGGCCAGAGGTATAAACGAACAAGTTATCACATATTCCAAACATCATCATATAACTTGGCAATCAAGACATACAATACATGCAATGACAAGCTTAGGTTCAGATGATCAATTATTTTTTGCGTTGATAACTTTAGGATATGTTGTGTACTATTTCTGTGAATAGCTTCAGGATCCACAATAATGTAGGTATAAAAATTCCTTTGAATGCAGATAACTTGTGTGATCCACTTTGGTTCTCATCATAGTGATAACCTATTTCACATCTCAGTGATGGAATCTAAACTATTTAAATTTAATATGAACAGTCCAAATTTAAAATTTTTAATTTGTGATTTTTTTAATGATAAATTTGTTTTTATGAGAAGTACGTTCTAAGACTGTCTTTATTTTAAATTTTACATATATTAAAACCAAAATTTATTTAAAATATAAAAATTAAAATAAATTAAATAAGAACTATTCAAAATGAATAAAATAGTGTAGATTGGTGATTAGCTAATTCATGCTCGTCAAAGTGACGAGTACAAAATGTGCTCCTTAATCCATGTCGGCATGCATGATCCACTTTGTATTCTAAGAAAAATTAATATGCAAGTGCCTATAATTTCACCTTATTTAACTTTTATTTAGATCCTTGTTGTTTTTGCTTTTTATATTGGGTCCTTATAATTTCCTTAATTATAAGTAGGCAAACGGATATCTTTAGTCCTTTGACTTTGTACAAGGTTTTAGGTTGGCCCTTTAACTCTAAAAACTGTCTTTTCCGTCCTTTATCCCTAACCGTTAATATAATGTACTCATATTGAATTTTCAATGTTGACAAAATATTGTCAAATGCTATAATATATATATAGTTTAATTTTCAAAATAATAATGAATGTTACAAAAAAAAACATCATTCGAGACTACCGATGCTAGGGTTAAAGGACTAGAAAAATACTTTTTAAAATTTAATTATCGAACTGAAACCTTGTCCAAAATTAAAGGAACGAATATATACTTTAGCCATCCAGTTATCAATGCTAGACATTCTGTTAATCAAACTTGCAAACGTGTCTAGTTGAATTTGACAGGAAGTGAAGTGCTCCTTTTTATATTTCTGAAGTTTCAGCTCCTTTGCCAAAAAGCTCCCTTTTCAAAGCCTTCTCCGCCATAAAGGCATAAACCATAGTCAATGTCTTTCTCTCTGTTTCTCACTGAGATCCAATATAGGTCTCTGTCCGAGGGAATTAACCATTCACATTAATTATATAAATCTTTTATTTTTTAATTAGTGTTTTTGGTGACATTTTTTAATAAGTTACAAGCAATAAAGGTTGCCCGTAGTACTTTTATTTTCCCATATCCATGGTACTTTTTTTAGGTGACAAATCCCTAATTTTATTATATATTTTAACATTTTATTTAGGGATTTTGTCATATTAATTGAGTTTAAAATGTTTTCATTGTGATAAATAGATATTAAGAATAAATACATTAAGTTAGGACTAAAAAGGATAAAATTGTCAAAGTAATTGTAATTACTCTTAATCATTGATTCTTGAGTGGATTTGATATTGGTTTAATTGTTTTCAATTAAAAGTATTTGAAAATTTGGATTAAAACTGAAAATGGCAGTTTGGGGCTCGAATTTCAGAAATAACAGTTTAGTCCATTAATTTAGCAAATGACATTTTAGTTCAAGCCAGAAACTACAGCGTTCTGACGTTAACATTTAGGTCTGAATTTTGACAGCTTCAAGGGAGTTTTCAGACAGATTTATTGGCGAGATCTTGCACGCGACAGAGAACGCCACGAGCTGGTAAAGGAGAGACCAGAGCTTGGAAATTGACTCTTTCTCACACCCTCCACCTTCGTTCTTCCCGTCGCCGGCAACATCTCTTCCTCTATCGTCGCCGGCGACCTTCAATATCCCAGAACCAGAAGAACAGCTGTGAGAAAAGAGCAGAACCAGATCGAGATATTGAAGAAGAGAGAGCTGCTGCAATGAGGAAGTGGATCTTGGAGAGCTGGGGGTCGGAACCACCTTCACCTTAACCTTCCTTCTCCTCTTCCATTCACCACCACCTCATTACCTTCTGTTTACCGCCACCTCATCACCATCATCTTACTCCGGCAACCCTCGGCTTCCATCTTCATCATCAATCTTTATCCCTCTCTCTCTCATCACCAGACATAACAGCTACATATCAGCTATGTACCAGTGGCGATCCTGGAAATTAGAATCGGTGGCGAAGGTCAGAGATCGTGGTTCCCCTGTTCTGTTGTGATCGTGATTGTGTTGCTTTTTGAGGCTGGTTCCATGTGTATTAGTAGCTGAATTCTTGATCCCTTATACCCAGAGGCAATGGCATGAACTTAAAGCTTCAGTAGGGGAGTTTTTGCTCTTCCATTTCTCTAATTTTAAGTTATAATTGTGATTACTAGGTGTTAGGAAGAATTTTATAATGTTGAATTGATTTATTTTGATGTATTTGGAGATTGAATGGGACTTGAACTTTTGTTAGATATTTGACATTGTATTTAATTAACTTAATTATCATTTCTTTGTGCTGGTTAGTCATTGGATTGATGATTTTGTGAACATTTTATGCTAATTTCAAGGTGGGTTGGTTAGTGGATCAATGGTGTCTTGCGGTTGCGTTGGATAATTGAATGTGAATTTATTTATTGTATTTAACATTGGGTTTTAGCATCATTAATCTTGATTTTTAATATGGGTGGCCATTGTTAAATTAAGATTCATGAGAAAATCAAGTGGTAATGTGAGGTGGCTTGGTTATTGGATCAAAAGCTAAATATGATTTTTAAGTTCATTTAATTGCTAGAGTACTTAATCAACTTAATTTAGAGAAATTAATATGCAAGGTGGATTAATTGGTATTAATCAATCTACATTAAGCCTAGTCTAAGGGATGGCCCTTAGAGTCACTTTGGAACTAGCATGATAATCTCCCATAATCATTTGAAGTGAGGATTGCTATGAGGGATTGCTTATTCCATTGTTGATTTTCTTGTTTCTTTCATCTCATTAATTTCATCATCATTCCATTTCATTTTGTAAATAAAAATCCAAAAAAAAAAAAAAGTTTAGAATAAGTTAATTTTAAATTGCAAAAAGTAGTTTCAAAAGGTCAAATTTTTCCTTTTTAATCATTTCATGTCAATCATTGCACTTAGTTCTTATGTAATTAATAAAAGGCTTGTCAAGAGATGATCTGGGATTGCACCCTTTTTTACAATCCTTAGTTTAATTTTGAAGAGGTTACTAAGGCACAAAACCGACATACACCTTCTTCATCAAACAAAATCAAAATTTGGTGTAAATATATTTTAAATGCAAATGTATACTTTAAGTTTCTAACTTTACACAATGTTTCAGTTTTATCCTTTAATAGTTTTTAATGGGAAAAAGTATTGGTATTGAAATTTTAATGTTGACAAGATATTATATCAAATGCTAACATGTGAAGTTTTAGTTTTCAAAATAATAATTATTGTTACAAACAATCATCATTTGATACTAACGGTGTTTGAGTTAAATGATCAACAATATACTTTTTAAAGTTAAGGCACCAAACTGAAACATTGTATAAAGTTAGAGGATTAAATTTATGCTTTTCTCTATTTTAAAATGTTGACTCTTAATTAGCTGCAGAGAAAACAAAAACCAAGTGCCTATGTGGGAAAAATAATCTATGCTCCAGACATTCCGTAAATTAAAGTGATTAATATTTAGGGGAAAAAAAATCTTCTAGAAAATGACCAATATGGTAATATATAGGGAAACTCCCACAAAAAGACCTTTATAACTAGAAAAAGATGGAGAGGTGCTCCTAATATAGGTAATGCCACATAAGTGTGTGTACCTCAATTATCTTTTTATAAATCAAATGGAAATGACAAAAATGACCTTCACTTATCATCCCTCTCTACTCTTTTTCTCATGTGTCCATGTCTTTTTTCAAATCAAATGGAAATGACAAATGGAAATGCAAGGATGAGGGGTCTGATGAGTAAATACTTCTCAGAGCAACATAAAGCATTGTAGCTGTAATACCCCGAATTTTGAAACTTGAGGCTAGAGAATAAGCCTGAGATAAGTGGACTGCTAAGCCCCGGTTTAGCAAGATCCTAAATTGTGATTAAGAGATAATGACTCCAAAAGTGGATGTGGTTAGTGATAAATAACCCTTTTGGAGAATTCAATGTGATTTGAGTTCCGGATGTGATTCGTATGTGCTGTGAGCAGCGCCGAAACCCTGTATTTAAGTTCAATTATGGATTAACCTCTAAATTGACTTAAAATAGAGGGAGGGCGCATAATGTGGTGATATGGAAAGATATGAAGTGTTTGGTGGTGATCCAAGAGAGATTACCATAATCAGGGGCAAAACGGTAAAGTTACCGACCTATTGGTCAGTTACCGAAGAGGAAACTCATTGGTAACTTCAAGATCAATGGTTAGGATTGATTTGTGTGATAGATCAAAGGGTGGAATCATGTGTGCAAGTGCCTATATGAGCTCATGAAGATGGATCAAGATCATGACAAGTGGCAACTTGTGAGCCTTAGATCTTGGTCAAATGTTCAAAGTGTTTTTTTTCTCTTCCCTCTCCTTTATTTTGGTCGGCCAACACATGAAGCAAATGGAAAAAAAAATCTGATCACTATCTTCATCATCTTCATCTCTCCAAAGCCTCCATTTTCGCCTAGCTCAAGGAAGAAAGAGAAAACTAGAGGTGAGATTTTGGTTGGCTTGTGGTTCTCTAATGCTCTAATCACCTTCTATAAAGTTGTTCATAGTGATGAGAGCTTCATCTCTATGGTTTTAGATTCTTGATTGGAGGTGTTTAATGGCTTGAGGAAATTTGGAAAGATGGAGAATCAAAGAATTGGTTTGGGAAAGAGGAAGAGGTGAGTATTTGAAGACTTTTGATCCAAGTTTTGTGAGTTTTGGTTGAGCTTTGTGAATTTCGAATTTTGCCCTGATTTTCTTGTGATTTTGGATTGGATGAATTGGGTTGTGTTTTATGTTGAAAATGGTGCCATGTTGTGGTATTTGATCATTGGAATTGGTTTGAATTGGATTGGACACAATGGTTGAAAAATTGGAAATTCTGTCCAGTGAGAATTCTGTCTGGGTAGTCTGTTTGTGATGCCGTTTTGAATGGGCAAATGATGTTGGAAAATTATGAAACTTTTCAGTCTTAAAGTTCACATCTCAAGCTTCAAAATGGACATAAATTATGTGTCATTTCGCTTTGTGAGCTGGGAGTTTGAACTGACCAAAGTTTGGCATCCAAACTGGACCCTGTTTTGGCAAGTCTGTTCTGGACAGTCAGATGACGTGGAAGTTTTGACTGGGCAAATGATGTTCGAAAATTATGAAACTTTCCAGTCTTAAATTTCACATCTCAAGCTTCAAAATGGTCATAAATTTTATGTCATTTCGCTTTTTGAGCTGGGAGTTTGAACTGACCAAAATTTGGTATCCAAATTGGACTCTGTTTTGGCACAACGTTACGGTTTTGGTAAATCTGGACTTTTTTGGTGATTTCTAGTAATGGCCAATATTTTTCCTAGAAAGAGGACTTAAATAGCTTTCATTTGGCTTTAGAATCACCTTATTTCGATTTTTCCTGAATTAGTTATGATTTTTGGAAGTTCAGCCAAGAAACTGGATTTTCTGGGCCGCAGCCAACCCCCATTTTCAGCATTTTGAGATTTTGAAAGGGTTCAGTATTCGTTTGGTTCGCGAGTAAGCGGAGCTGGAGCATACGTGGAAAGAAAAGTGTAGGGAACTTACCTCTCCTGCATGTATTGATATTTGTGTTTGTGTATTGATGCATGTTATTGCTTTGCTTGATTATGTGAAACATATATGAATGATTGAAGCTCTGTTTCTATTTATGCTATGGCCATGAGTATGTTGTTGAAACATTGAGCATGCGAATATATCATTATGTGAACATGAGTTATTGTGATGCAAGCATGTCATGCATTAAACACTTATCTTGCATGCATATTGGTATCTGTTTCCTACTGGGATTCTCTAGAATCTCACCCTCCCCTACCAACATTTTAGACAGGTCAAGTAGCTCAAGGAAGGAGCAAGTGACTAGGGGCGGCGAGAATCCCTTATGGACATTTGTATTTGGAAGTTGGTTATTGTTATATGCTAGGATAATTGTATATGTTCGGATGATAGTTGGGATGTATATTTGGATATTGTATTTGTATATTGGATGAGTATTGAGTATGCATGTATGGAGTTGAGATTTGTGTAATCCCCGTTTGAGGAATTGTAAAGGGCGAATGTGCCCTATGAATTCTATGTAAAGGTATGAACCCGGGAGTTGCCGGGAAGTTATTGTTGTACACTCTGATATTTTTATAAATGTGATATTCCGCGTAATGTAATTGTATTCGAAATTGAATATGAGACCAAGTAAATAATATTTTGAAAGTTATCTGTGAAAACCCTGTCGTGAAGATGGGATTTTAAATAAGTTTTGTTTCCTATTGGTCTCTATTTCATTTTAATTGAGTATTTCGGATATAATTACGGAAGGGGGTTACAGTAGCAGGAAGGCTAATTCAAGATAATGTTATTGTAGACAATGAAGTTGTCCAGTATTTGAAGAGAAGAAAAGAGGGTTCTAGATGTGCCTTAGCTCGGAAAATTGATCTTAGCAAGGCCTATGATAGAGTAGATTGTGTTTTTCTAATGGAAGTGATGATTAAGATGTGATTTTGTGAAAAATGGTCAGTGGAATTTGAGCTTCTTGTTTAATGGTAAAAAAGTGGCAAACATTAAGCCTAGGAGGGGTGTAAGACAAGGTGACCCATTTTCACCTTATCTTTGTATCATTACCATTGATGTTCTCTCTATGATGGTGTAGTATCATGTTAGTAGAGGTGATTTGATGGAGGTAAGGTTGTCTAGAGGAGTTCCTATGCTTTCCCACTACTTCTTTGCTAATGGTGCTTTATTCCTCATCAAAGCACGAAGGAGAATTGCATGATTCTCAGAAAAATCTTGGACATGTACAGTACAGCGTCAGGCCAAGAAATGAATTTGGAGAAATCATGTGTTTTCTTCTCACCTAATACTCCACTTGAAATTAGGAATGAAGTTGAAGATGCTTTTGAGATGAAAGCAACTAACGAGCCTGGGAAATATTTAGGTTGCCTCTTTTATGGGGGAGATCTAAATCTGCTGCAGTTGCTTTTGTAAAAAGTACGATAAGTAGGAAACTTCAAGGATGGAAAAAGAACCTGCTGACTTTTGCTGGTAAGTAAGTGATGAACCCATGTCGTGTGAGTTCTCAAAATAAAACTAGGTTAGAAAATGTAGCATAGTAGCTCAACCTAGGTTGTTC
Source organism: Inga laurina (assembly GCA_963855925.1). NCBI lineage: Eukaryota > Viridiplantae > Streptophyta > Magnoliopsida > Fabales > Fabaceae > Inga > Inga laurina. Next base: position 59,380,405 of record OY979701.1, read on the forward strand.
TTGTGAGGAGATTAATTTCCAAGTTTCTAAGTAGGAATGTGATAAAAAGCCTTGAAGTTATGAGAAATCATTTTGAGAATTTGATTTTTAAACTAATGAAGTAATCTAAGCTAAAGCAATATTTTTGTATTTTTCAATTTTTAAAACAAAGTAGCAAAAGGAATTGAAATTAACACTAACAACAAGATAAATTCGATTAACTAATATAATGATAAAATGGAATTCCCTTGAGTTGAGGTTTTAGTCTTCATTGCTTGATAATGATTTGAATTCCATAATGAGCCAAAAGGATTGAACTAAGCTACCACTAGCTCCATACTTGCAATAATCATTTAATTCATTCAACCGAAGCAATTAAGTGAATACCACCTAATAATTCAGACTCAACGAGATGAATAATCAACTTCTAATTCTAAATTATAATTACCATTACAACAATTCAAAATATTCAGTTTAATCATTCAAATCCACTTAACCAAGTTGGAATAAACAATTCAACTTATTCCTAATATGAATCATACAAAGCTTAATTAATCAACTCCTAGCTCAACCACCAAGTTTATTCACTTGGCATAGAACAATCTAGATCACAATTACATACTTAACCAAGTTACATAATCATGAACTAAAATGAGAGCTTAAAGGAATTCCATTGAAGTTTAGAAGCTCAAACCAATATCCAACTCAAGGAAATCACCAAAGCTTAGCTACTCATGGAAGAGGAAGAAGAGGAAGCTTGATAAATGAAAGGAGGAATAACCATTGAATTGCTGCAGCTTGCTTGTTCTCAATGGCCACCAAAAAGCTTCTCATATGCTCACATAAAATAGTTCAGCTCCTTCTTTCATCAAATCCCTTTTGGTCAAAAGTTTCAACTCCTTTTTCTTTATTCTCCCATTCTCAATTTTGCACTTGCAGCCGCTTCTCTTCTTTTATTCCATCGTGTTCTGTCCCCCTTTTCACACCCTAGCCGCAATGCATCCTCTCCTTACCTTTCAATATCGTGTGCTTCCCCTTTTTTTCCACACATAGCCAGCCCAACCACTTTCTTTTTATTCCATCGGTCTCTCTTTTCTTCAACCTCTCGGTTTGGCTTTCCCATTGGTTCAGCAAGCTAGAATAATCAACCGGTCAACAATTTCGGCTGTCTTCAATCTCTTCATTCGGTCCAGCTTTCTTTCATTTTATTCAACCATTTCGGCTCTCTCTTCTCTTCTTCAAACAACAGCAATTCTCTTCTTCATTTGGTCCAGCTGTCTCAACCCTTCAATTCGGTCCATGCTCTCCTTAATTGATTCTCCAAATATCTATTCACTCGGTTAGCTCCCTTGATATTAATTCGGTTCAGCCCCTTTAAATTGTTGATCGGTTTACCTCTCCCTTTTACTACACAGCCGCCACCCTTCCTCAATGGTTCCCACTTCCTTTTTGTTCTTCAATTCACTAGGTTAAATAAGTTGTGCCATGTTTGGATTAGGAGATGAAAATGTGTTTTAACATTATGCATACAATTGCAACCACTAAACAAGGCCCTTACTCATTTAACCTCCTCGTAGAAAAAATGTGAAAATAAATTCTGTACTTGTGATGTTTCACTTTTGTCCTTCATTAAGCTCCAAAATAACATCTTTGACCTTAACCACTCAAGTTGTGCCACATCATCACCTGCAAAATTAAATTCACAAAAGTAATACCTTTTGCTCACAATTAAATAACAATGGGAATAACAAATAGTAATTAAAAATATAACAATTCAACCATTTTAATTCCAAAATTATTCTTTCACTAAAGTATCAGTTTAACACTTGATTATGCCCAAAATATTCAATAAGTCCCACAAAAGCCTAAGATTAATTAATAAAAAGATATAAATATTGAACTTTATCAATTCCCCCACACTTAAGCTTTTGCACTCCTGAGCAAAACATTAAACTCACAATAAGAGAGGGATGAAAGTTGAAAAGATAGGCAAGATCAAGCTTCAAGAATTACACTTAGTCACATAACAAGGTATCCTCTTATCCAAATCAAATGAATATACCAAAAATTGAAGTAGCTAAAGCAATGCAAAGTTTAATTACAATGAGCTTAATTGGAAACCTTAACTAGGACAAGTGTTTGCACTCTTCTCTCATATAAGGTAGTTTTTCACTCGCATCCACTTTAACCACACTCTACCATAGGCTTGTAGAATTTCTAGGCTCTCCACTACTTGCAACAATGGCATAAATAAATCCAAAGGACTTTGTAGGGTTGTAATGTTGAATAGGCCAAATGATGGAAAATGTAACAAACACTATGATTGTACCAAATAATTTGCTAGATCACTTAGCACTATAGAACTAACTTAATTCACATATTCTACCATTGTAACTTTATTTCTTTCTTTGATTTTTTTTATTCACACTTTTTCTCTTCTTTTTCTTCTTTTCGATTTTCTATTTTTTTTAACTATTCACATGGCAATTTCTTTTTCTTTTTTTTTTCTAATATATAATAGTACTTTTACTTTTTTTTTCAATAGTGCTAATAAGAACTTGATAAAAGGATGCAAACATAGCATTTGTATAATGAAATGGAAACAAAATTGAAGGGTTCAAAGGGGTAAACAAAGGTAATGATGAATGGTTTGTGTTTGGGTAAATGGGTGATGAAATGAATGCCAATGTCATCTCCATCCATACCATTGCAAAATGTAGCCTCAAGCAAGAAACAAAACAAGTTCTAGAGAGCAATAATCTATGTAGATGAATCACACAATGAAATGAACAATTAGGCCCAAAATACCTTCCAACTAGGCTTTTTGTTTCCTAACAAACTCATCAAAATTAAACCATGCATCATTAAAAACACTTGAATTTTATGGCAATTCACTAATTCAAATCAAGTTTCAACTATGAATCCAACCAAGAGTAATCAAGATACTTGATCATGACTAAAGGCTTCAACAATCTCAGTGAATTGGACCAGAAACAATAGAGGACACAAGCAGGAGACAGAGGCATATCATATCACAGTGAATTCTCATGAGAATAACACACACTCCCCCACACTCAATCCTTACATTGCCCTCAATGTAATGCACAAAAACAAAGAACCTAGATGCACTTATCTCTTAGGTGAAGTGAATGTTGTGAAGTCCAATTCAAGATTAAAGCACAACACACCATCGTCACAAGGAGAGAGAGGACAAGACATAAGTTGAAATAGTTCTCAGAAATTAGGCATAAGGATATAGAGAAAAGGGTAGTGTAGGATAAGGCTAAGCACAAGAGTATGATTTAAAATGGTGTTTATTCAATTAGAAAAGTAAACAAACAAGCTACTTTTTACTACTAGTAAGTCCCTCCCCCACACTTATTCAATTGCATATATCATTAAATAAAACAAGGAACAAGGTAAGGAAAGAGACTACCGTGTAATCATGGTGGCTTATAGCTAGATAGGAAAATAAAAAGGAGGCTCAATGTTTTGCTCCCCAACAGTTTAAGCACAAGTAAGAGTAGAGGTTCCCAAATGGAAAGATAATAAGAATGAGGGCAACCACCAAGAGAATTAGCCTACAAAGAATTAACCAAAACAACTGCAGTACCTGCTCCAAGGATGCTACATGAATCAAAATATTTAAATCCATGGAAAGTATTAGGACCAATGAAATGATATAATGGTGTATGTAATGTGAGAAGACTAGAGTTGGGTGCATTCGATAACAAGTGCTTCTCATAACCAATAAAATCAACTAGTGGCGTACAGCAAGCAACACTAGGTATCAAAGAATCAATTTGCATTTCAGTAGAGGTAATGACATAGTCAAGCACCACTCTATCATGTATAGCACAATCCAAATCAATAGAATCACTAACAACATAAAATCATATTAAATCAGTAGGTGAATCACATGATAAGATTTTGGAGTAGGATTCATGAATATACTGGACATCAACTAGTAAAGAAGTATGATCATCATAAAGCACAAAACTAGGTCCAAGCAATTCAAGTGATTCAAGGTGAATCTCACTTGCTAAACCAAAAGCATCGACAATTGAAATAATGGGTATATGCATGTCATCATAAAATATGTGAACATTGAACTCTTGCAAACAAAGATTGACCTTAGGATTAGTGATCAATTATGATTTAACATCTTTATCTTCACTCTTGTGTGAAATGGAAAGTGCAGAATCCAATATAGAGTGCATCAAGTCATTTTCACAAGTAAGAGAGAGAGAGAAGAAGTGAAAGATAAAGGAGTTTGATTCTCAACATCATGCATGGCATGCGTATCACTAGGTTCTAGAGGATGGTCATCTCTACTTCTATGCATTTCAACAAATTTAGGACATTTCTCATCAATGCAATCCATACACATTGTATTTTCATCACAAGAACATGTAATTCCAGCACTAGTATCATCATTATCATGTAAATCATCACTCAAAGTATCATGCAAAGGAGTACAGTCATTACAAGGCATAGGCTCATTCAAGCTACCACTACAACAGTCAATGGGTTGAGCAATTATATGTTCAAGCATTAGAGGGAATTCAACAATTATTTCTTCATCCACCTCATTATCAGTCAAATTATTAATTACTTCATCAATCAAAGTAGTAGGATAGTCAACTTTTGTAAGGATGAGATTATTACCAAAGGGTAAGAAAGACTCTTCTTTGCTTCTTTATACTTGCTTTACTTCTTGTGCTTGGATGGACGCATTGGATGGAATCAATGAAGGTTGAGAACTCTCCATATGTGAAGTAGCATAAAGCTCTTGATTTTGGGTTCCTTGTTCCTCCTTTTGTAGGTCTTGAGCCCAATGGGTTCCAGCTTCACCTCCTGTATTTACCTATAACATGTGATCATAGTATGCCTTGAAGAATTCATCAATATCTTTCAATTGCTCTTCTCTCTCCTTAGAGCTATCAATTGGTCCTTGATACATGAGTAACTGAAGGTATTGCTCTTGGAGTATCTCATACTTTCTTTTTAAGGCACTTGTTAGGGAATCCATGTTGTGAGGTGAGAAAATGGTATCCAATCCACTAGGTTGTGGGTCATGAAATGGAAGTGGAGGGTCAAGGTAGGATGGTGGGGAAGGTTCACAAAGTGGTGGGTTAAATGATTGGAATGAAGATTGAAATAAGGTTTGGTATGGGGAGTAAGAGGGTAGATGGTGTAAAGGAGGTGGTTCATAGGGTGGTCCTTGTGGTGAAGGGATGGGGTCAAAATTTAGGTGGTAGGGTGGGGAACAAAAGTCATGTTGAGTTCTATATGGGGGTTGTAGTGAGAATGAAGGACTATGGAAAGGTTGGTGTGGTGGAAAAGATTGTTGGGGGTAGGGTTCATGATATTGGTTGTGGAAGGATTAATCATATTCTTGACTATTGGAACCTCTCTCTAGACTCTCCAACTGGACTTGAACAAGCACTAATTGATGTTGTATGGCTTTAAAGCTTTGTGAAAGAAGATCTCCCATTCTAATAGTGTTACCAAAAGCTTCCCAAGGATGAAGAATGCAAAGTTGCTCACCACAAAATAATAGTAAACCACACAATGGCCACTAAGAACATGATAGCAAAGCAACAAAATGAAAATTTCTTTGTTTTTTTTAAAGATGCAAATGGAATGCAAAACAACTATGAATATGAAAAATAACCTAAACCACTATCAAACACTCCAACAAGTAACAAATAACTAAGACAAACTCAAAAACACACTAGCAACCAAGAAAAATCAAAGAAAACCCTAAGAACAAACCAAATCAAAAACTTAGAAAAATACCAAAAAAGAAAGAAAATTCAGAAAAGTATAGCAAACATTCGCATTTGGCTAAAATCCAGCAAACCTAATAGCTCTAGATATTAGTCTTGCTTAAAATGCTGAAAAACTTTAATCTATCAAATTTCAGAATTTTCTGGGCAAAATATTTCAGTTTCAGCAAGATAGTACTAATCAGAAATCAGAATTTCACCAAAATTCAAATGAGTACTACACAATTCCTACTAAACTAAAACACACTATGACAACTAAAAAGAACACTTAACTACTTAAAACCTTGAAAATCATCCTCCCCGGCAACGGCGCCAATTCTGATGAACCCATGCCGTGTGAGTTCTCAAAATAAAACTAGGTTAAAAAATGTAGCATAGTAGCTCAACCTAGGTCGTTCTTATGAGGAGATTAATTTCCAAGTTTCTAAGTAGAAAAGTGATAAAAAGCCTTGAAGTTATGAGAAATCATTTTGAGAATTTGATTTTTAAACTAATGAAGTAATCTAAGCTAAAGCAATATTTTTGTATTTTTCAGTTTTTAAAACAAAGTAGCAAAAGGAATTGAAATTAACACTAACAACAAGATAAATTCGATTAACTAATATAATGATAAAATGGGATTCCCTTGAGTTGAGGTTTTAGTCTTCCTTGCTTGATAATGATTTGAATTCCACAATGAGCCAAAAGGATGGAACTAAGCTACCACTAGCTCTATACTTGCAATAATCATTTAATTCATTCAACCGAAGCAATTAAACGAATACCACCTAATAATTCAGACTCAAGGAGATGAATAATCAACTTCCAATTCTAAATTGTAATTACCATTACAACAATTCAAAATATTCAGTTTAATCATTCAAATCCACTTAACCAAGTTGGAATAAACAATTCAACTTACTCCTAATATGAATCATACAAAGCTTAATTAATCAACTCCTAGCTCAACCACCAAGTTTATTCACTTGGCATAGAACAATCTAGATCACAATTACATACTTAACCAAGCTACATAATCATGAACTAAAAAGAGAGCTTAAAGGAATTCCATTGAAGTTTAGAAGCTCAAACCATTACCCAACTCAATATCGCGTGCTTCCCCTTTTTTTCCACACATAGCCGGTCTAGCCACTTCCTTTTTATTCCATCGGTCTCTCTTTTCTTCAACCTCTCGGTTTTGCTTTCCCATTAGTTCAACAAGCTAGAATAATCAACTGGTCAACAATTTCGGTTGTCTTCAATCTCTTCATTCGGTCCAGCTTTCTTTCCTTTTATTCAACCATTTCGGCTCTCTCTTCTCTTCTTCAAACAACAGCAATTCTCTTCATCATTTGGTCCGGCTGTCTCAACCCTTCAATTCGGTCCATGCTCTCCTTAATTGATTCTCCAAATCTCTATTCACTCGGTTAGCTCCCTTGATATTAATTCAGTTCAGCCCCTTTAAATTGTTGATCGGTTCACCTCTCCCTTTTACTACACAGCCGCCACCCTTCCTCAATAGTTCCCACTTCCTTTTCTTCTTCAATTCACTAGGTTAAATAAGTTGTGCCATGTTTGGATTAGGAGATGAAAATGTGTTTTAACATTATGCATACAATTGCAACCACCAAACAAGGCCCTTACTCATTTAACCTCCTCGTAGAAAAAATGTGAAAATAAATTCTGTACTTGTGATGTTCCACTTTTGTCCTTCATTAAGCTCTAAAATAAAATCTTTGACCTTAACCACTCAAGTTGTGCCACATCATCACCTGCAAAATTAAATTCACAAAAGTAATATCTTTTGCTCAGAATTAACTAACAATGGGAATAACAAATATTAATTAAAAATATAACAATTTAACTATTTTAATTCCAAAATTATTCTTTCACTAAAGTCTCACTTTAACACTTGATTATGCCCAAAATATTCAATAAGTCCCACAAAAGCCTAATATTAATTAATAAAAAGATATAAATATTGAGCTCTATCGGTAAGTGTTCATTAAAGCTGTTGCAAACTCAATAGCAGTTTCTTCGATGACTAGCTTCCTGTTCCCTGAGAAGAGCTGCAAGGAGAATGAGGCTGGAAGTAGAGGAATTCATTGGAGGGGATAGGAATTCTTGTCCAGATCTCAAAAGTATGGGGGCATAGGATTTAGAAGCTTTCAAGCCTTTAATTAATGCTCTCTTAGCTAAGACTGCTGGGGGAATAATTCAGAATCTAGGGGATTTATAGTGTAGGATACTGAAAGGCATTTATTTTCCAATAAGTAGTTTTATGGATGACAAGAAGGGAGGAAAGGCATCTTTGGTGCTGGTCAAGCATTATTGAAGGAAGAGAGCCATTGAGAAAGGAATTGTTTTAGAAAGTTGGAAGTGGTAGTAAGGTGGGAATATGAGGTAATAGATGGATCCTAGGTTTGGTGAATGAGAGACTAGATTATATGCCTATAAATGAGTAGGACAAGAGTATGAAAGTTGCCACATTAATTAAAGAAGGAAGGGGGGACCTAAATGAAGTGGAGGATAAGCTAACTGATGAATAAAAGGCATTGATTTTGAGAATTAATGCATATGATATGGGGAAAAGAGATGAGGCAGTGTGGCTGAAATGTAAAGATGGCAAATATAGTGTCAAGACTGGATATCATGTGGCAAAGAGTGATGAAGAATTTGGACTGATGTTGGGACCTAGCACTTCTTTGCAAATTCCTGGTCAATTATGGCAATATATTTGGTGCTTGCAAGTACCTCATAAAATTAAGCATTTTATTTGGAGAATGCTTAATGATGCAATAGTATAAAAGAGGCCCTGAAAAAGAAGAAATGTGCCCATGGTTATTTATGCCCAATATATGGAAATGAGGTAGAAACAATTGGTACTTGATCCTGCTGTGTCCTTGGACCAATAGTTGTTGGTTTGGTTGCTCTTTATCTTTATTAGTCCAAAGTCATCAGATGGTGAATATTAAGAGGTGGTGTAAGGATATGTTCCTTAAAAACAGGAAGTTGACTGAGGAGGATAAAGCGATGGCTACTTGATGCATGCTTTTGTCTCTGAAGCAATCAATTAATAACTAGGATAACCTACTAATGTAATATAGTGGCAACCTAGGTCATTCTCCCAAAGAGCAATATGTAGGTTTTCTCTAGATTGAATTTAGGTGACAAAAGATGTAATGGAATGGACCTAAACTAGAATGTAAGACACTACTACCTAAATGCAAAAAGCAAAAGACTCTAAAACCTATATGAGAATGAAACTAACCTAAATAATGCAAATGCAATTTTTGGGGGGTTTATGAATGTGGAATTAAAATCCTAAGCAAAAGGGCTAAAGAAAAGCAAGACAAACAACAAAGGTTTAATTCAATTATGATGATGAAGGGGACAACATAGGATTCACATGGATTTAGCTTTCTTAGCCATTCAATTTATTAGATCAAAGGGAGGTTGATGAAAAATTGGAATTAATAAACTTAATCACCTAATTGAAACATGGGAAACCCTCAAGCTCAATAACACTTATTCCACTAGAAAACTCGTAATGAAACAAGTAGTGGCTAATTAAATTCATTAAAAACCAATCACAATAGTTTAAGATAGTTTTGGAAATCATGTTTACAATTTTCTAATTAAACAATTCGACAATTAATCAACCTAATTAAACAATCAAGAGAATAAACCTAAATTGACAATTAAATTAATAATGAAAACTTAGTTAATAATCTAATTGACAATCAAAGGTTTGCAAACAAAAATCCCAACAATCATTTAAGAACAAATCAAATCCAAAATATCAAATCAGTCCAAATCAATAATAAGTCCACAACCTAAAACTAGATTGTTCTCAATTAGTACAAACCAAAATCATTTAAAACTAAACAATCTAAATTATTGAAATAAATTGATAAAAGGAAAGACACTCCCTTATGGTCTTCAAGTGTAAGCTTCTAGGCTCTAGCTTCTTCCATGCTCTTCCTAAGTTGCCTCCCAGAAGAGTTTAAGCTGCCATGAATTTAATATCTCCTCCAAGCTCCTTCATGCTTCCAGCGACCATGAATGAATAATAGGTGAAGATGGAAATTAGATGGATATTTAGGCAATTGTGGTGGGGCTGTGAGTGAATGATAGATGAATAAATGGATCAGTGGTGGGGTCTCATGGCTGATGGAAGATATGGTAGGAAGGAGATGAAATTGGTGGGTATTGTGTAGCAGCTCCAATTCTTTCAGTGCGTCAGTCCATGAGGGCATGCTTTTTCAGCCTGCGTCTCGGCCTCCCTCTCTATCATTAGTCCGTGTATTTTCTTATGTGGCAGCCAGGTTAACTAATGGAAGGAAGAAAGAGTTTTTGGGATCCAATCTTGAGCCCATTAGATTCTCTTTTAGCTTTCAAGAAAATTTCTGCACCGTAGGATATTCTAATATGCTTTTCCTTGTCCTGCAAGAATTAAATAAAATTTTGATCTATCATATAATTGAAAATATTATCCAATCACAAGATAACAATTAAGATATTAATAATTTAAGCCCAATAATATCATAATCAATTCAGATTTGTTTTATTTCCTAAAATTGACCAACAATCCAAATATTATCTAATAAATCCTAATTAGCTTCGAATAATCCCCAAAATAAATGAATAAGGTGGGATAAAATATATTAAATTTGGGATTTACCACTGCTGCAATCTGTTGGGAAATTTGGAAGGGAATATATAGTTGGGTGTTTAATTCAGATAATCTAGATTTTGAGAAAATTATTTTAGTAGCTACTCTGTTTGTTAAGGAGGTGTGGAGTGCCAAAGTTGTCAGCAATACCAGAATGTGTAGGAAAGGGTCAGAGAAGGCAAAATGAAAGTTAAAGTGGATAGCACCTGATGCAAAGACTTTTAAAATAAATGTGGATGGTGCCTTTAGTAGACAAACTGGATATGTTGGTGTAGGAATTTTGTGCAGAGATTGGTTGGGAAGTTTTTTGGGGGGAATGGGAAAGAAGGTTAAAACTTGTAGCGCCTTTGAAACTAAATGTCTTGCATTAAGAGAAGCTTTAATGTCTTGTGATGATTTTCATGGCAAGAAGATTTGTATTGAAATTGATTATAAAGAGCTTTACAAATCTATTCTTGCTGGCTCAGTAGAGAAGGTTGAATGGCAAAGTGCGGAGGCCTTAGCTAATACCCTCATGCCAATCAAGACTCAACCAAATGTGTCATTTTCCTCGGTTGCTCACAAAGGCAATTATGCTGTAGATTTCCTTGTAGCTTCTAGGAGAAGAAAGGCGGAGTCTAATGGATGGTTGGTGACAGCACCAACTATCTTAACTGATGTACTCATGGCTAACATGAATGGTCAGAGAAATGGAGGCTTCGGGCAATCAGGTGAGGTGGCTTCTCGTATGGGTATTGTTTGATTTTCTACAGGTACAAGTTAATTTGTTTACTGTTTTACTAGTTGTTTCTGTTCAATAGGTTGTATCTAGGTTCTTTTTTCTTGTTTAGTGGTGTTTTAGTTCGTATTATAGGTTTTTATACGACTTTCTCTTTGGACTTCATCTATTGGTGACTGTACTAATTTTTTGTGATTAATAAAATTGACTCTCTTGTTAACAAAGCACACGAACGTGCTTTACACTTCTACTCAAAATAAAATAATATGTGGTGGACCGTGGACTGTTTTGTCAGTTTATTAGTTTTGAGTCGAAAACAATCTTAAAGTAAAAATATAATGTATTTGTGAAAAATATGTAATTGTTAATATCCCATAAGCTAGTGTTACTTTCGTTTTGGACAACTAGCTTTTTTAGGGTGAACTAGTTTGGATCCTCAGTATTATGACAAGTACTGCCAAGGCACATGACCGCCTGCATTGGAATTTTGTGTTGACTTGCCAAGTCCTTGTTAAACTTAGGGAGGTGATTCATTCATATATTCGTTGTGTTCTATGAAAATCTTGTGGGAGCCAAGAAGGTCCTCCCATGGGCTCTGCCAAGGCGACCTTTTTGTCACCTTATCTCTTTGTTATTTGCACGGAAAAGCTCACTTAGCATATTCTGTTCAGGATGTGATAATGAAAATTGAAATTCTGTTTTGGTGAAAGGATTCAAACGTTAGAGTTGCAAACATTTTTATTTTTCAAACTTAAATGGGAGAATTATAGTGCAGTCTCAAATAAGCAATCTAATCACTAAAAAGTATTACTAACTAGTGAGGAAAATGTAACTTATTGTCATTTCTTGAACTACCTCTTATCATTGTGTGCTATTTACTTATTGTGAGATATTTTATTGCATAGTAATTCTCCTAACTTAAATTTGATGACAAGTTTTAGTTAGATGCAATTACCGTCTAGAGAGATGAAGTGGAGCTTGTGTCAATCCCTTCAGGATGGTGAGGACAGGGATTTTAATTGCATTAGGGACAATAGCTAGAATTTAGAGGACAAAATTAAATCTATCCAGGATAAAACTTAATGGAAACAAAAGGATAAGATAAAGTTCTCTTTCGAAAGACGCCAAACAACAATAGGAGTAAGAGAAAGTTCGTAACTAGAATAGACATTCTCATATGGATGACAACCTTTAGCAACACTGTAAGGCTAATATCGTTTTCAGTGTGATCTGCAAAAATAGTTTTATAAGGATGGCATAATGGGATGTGGGGGCATTATCAAAGATCGTTAGGAAATTCAATTGAAGACTCATGTTTAACAAACAAAATGGAGATCCTTTGATAGATGAACCTTGGGCGTGCCTTATGGGTCTTAAAAGGGCTTGGGATTATAGAAGAGCCTGCTTGCGAAATGATTCTTCATATGTAATTAAGCTTATCAAGGATGAAGATAATATTCTTCATGTGTATACTAGAATTTAATTCAGGAAAGTGAAGATATACTTAAATATGATTTTGTTGCTGATCTTGAATACATTAAAAGAGAGAGGAACTTTGAAGTTGATATATTGGCTAAGCATGCTTTAAAGATGCCCCAGATTTCACATAGTTCCTTTACATGAATTTTGTTTGTTTATTTCTTGTAATATAGAGTAGTCTGTACCACTTCTTACATTATAAAAAAAAAGGCATGCTTTTTTTTTTCCAAACCTTCCTAATGTATTTGGAATGGTATCATATTAGTAACCTTAATACTTAGAAACTATGAATCCACATAAAAACAAGACTTAAGTTTTCCTAAGGGATTACTTAATTACCTTTCTTCATGTTTTTTAGCACAGAAATTAGCCCTAATTCAATATGAAGATAAGAAGGTAAAGTGTATAATATATATAGAGAGCGCATTCAACTTTAATTAAAAATACAGAAATTTTATTCCACAACAAACCATTTGCCATTTATTTATACTTAACACATATATAGTACAACACATGACTGGTGTATTTCATATAAAAGCAGCACCATTTTTTCATACCCAACACACATAGTACAACACATATTAAGTGTACTTCATATAGAAGCAGCACAAGTTAATTAATACCCAACACATACTGGTGTTTATACCCGATAAATGGCATATCGATTGCCATTTTGATAGGAATCCTAACAAACTGTTTGCAATCTATATGAGAAGAAAGAAACGTGACAGAGGAGAAATAAGAACATTTGCCTAAGTTAGTTATTATTTCCTATTATTTCCTTTATTATTTAATTGTTTAAATTCGGTTGAGAAATAAGTGACAGATCCAGTCATTAGCATTTAGGAGTCGTTGAAGTATTTTCCTGAATTTGTGCATTTCAATTTGATTTTCTCTTTAAGTCTTCTCATATATTGGGCAATTTGCATCATGAATAAAATAGAATATATTTCTAGAAAAGAACAAAAGTGGAGATTCTTTATTAGGCTATTATTGGGAATTGGTAAGATCCTTACCGTCTCTCTTTAATAGAGCCCATTATCATTTTTCTTATCCTTTATCTAATTTGAGTATGGGTGTATACCATTTGGCATCAAAGCCATATAGGAAAACAGCATAGTGACAGTATGATTCTCTCAATCTTTGCAAGTGCCAAAAGATAATCCTCTGGCCCGATCAACTCATACACTAGGTACCATCGCTGCTCGTCTCACTTCACTAGACACCCTTTAGAAGCTCACTCCAGTAAGGACGACATGGCAAAGCATTGATCACATTAGGACGCTGACACTAGTGATGAGAGACAAGTGGGATTCTGACGACACATCCTATATACCAAATTATAATTTCCTAAATTCAGTGGGGGAGACCCAAGGGGGTGGATCCTTAAGGCAGAAAAATATTTCTGTTACTATGAGACTTCGGATGACTTGAAGGTCAAAATTGCTTCAATTTATTTAGAGGAAGATGTGCTTGAATTGTTCACATTGGTGAATCATGAACGTTCGGTGTTGTATTGGGATGAACTTGTAAAGGCACTAAAAGAATGTTATGACTTCCTAAATATTAGAATCTAGATGAATTCTTGTGTAGCATCTACCAAATGGGCACCATCTCTGAATACAGATCTGAATTCACAAGGGGCTCAGTAAGGGTAAAGAATTAGCTAGAACATAGTTTACTAGAGTTTTTTTAAATGGGCTTCATGAGGATTTAAAAGCAGATGTCAGAATTTATAAGCCTATAAATGTTTACAGGGCCACAAGCCTTGCATTGAAGTTTGAGGGAAAATAAAGGTGGCCAGGTCAAAGCCTACATCAAGTGGATCTTCAAACCGAATTGAGTACCTGACCCCCAAGCCCATAAGCAACCCAACCACAAAAAATTACAATAAGGGCTCAGTTGTGTCCTCGTCTGGCACCAAACCTGTGTCTTTCTCTTTTGATTATCAATATTGAAAGGACAAGATCCTCTATTTTAGATACAATAAGCCATTTATGCCAGGCCATCGCTATGAAGGAATACTTTTGCTTATCGAGATCATTGAAGATGATGAAGAGGTGGTGCTGCCGCTCGATGGTGACAGAGATGAAAACATGGGAGGCACTGAAATATCCTTCCCTATGATCTTAGGCAATACTGCAGCATCTACCATAAAGCTCTAAGGGACTCTAAATAGATGCAAGGTATTGATCTTATTGATAGCGGATCAACACACAACTTCATCGCCGCATTGCTGGTCAAAGAGCTAGAACTTTTGGTGTAAATAGTACCCATGTTTGGGGTATAGATTGGAGATGATAGAAGTAAAGTACAACCAGGTATGTCCCAAGCTAGACATTAGAGTAGTAGATTTGACCATCTCCCAAGAATTCTTCCCTTTTTCTCTTAGTGGAATAGAATTAGTGCTAGGAATAAAATGGTTGGCATCTCTTGACAATATTGAAGCCAATTAGAATAAGAAGTTCATGATATTTCAGATTAAGGGGAAGAAATACAAACTCCAAGGGCTCACTCCCATGTCACCACCCCTATGTGTATGCAAAGTATAATCTAGACCCCACCTTCAGTGGAAGAAAATGCTGAAACCTTACATGTGGACTCCATTATTCAAGACATCCAGGCTATGTTTGTAGAACCTACAATACTACCTCCTTCCTGTGGCAATTCCATAAAATACCTTTGCTGCCTGACGCCACTTCTCCAAACCTGAAGTCATACCACTATCCACATTACTAGAAGGATGAAATTGAATTATAAGTAGCTGCCTTCTTAACCAAAGCATTCATTCAACCCAATACCAGCCCCTTTGCCAACCCCGTTTTGTTGGTCAACAAAAAGGATGGTACTTGGAGACTCTGTGTGGACTACTGATGCCTTAACCACATAACAATCTCGGATAAGGATCCAATTCCAAATAGTGATGACTTGCTGGATGAATTGCATGATGCGTAGTATTTTTCCATTATTGATTTAAGGTTGGTGTATCACTAAATCAGAGTATTCCCTACTGATGTGGCAAAGACAGCATTCCAGACATACTCAAGACAGTATGAGCTTTTAGTCATGCCCTTCGGTTTAACCAACATACCAGCTACTTTCCAATCAATAATGACTAATCTGTTCAGGCCTATCTTTAAAAGTTTGTGTTAGTATTTTTTGACGATGTTTTAGTGTACAGCCTGTCAGTATAAAGCCACCTAGAACATCTCGAAATCATATCTCAGATATTGTACCAATATTGCTTTTATGCAAAATCAAAAAAAATAGTCACTCGGACAGTACATAATTGAGTATATGGGACACATCGTCTCTAATAAAGGTGTTGAAGTTGTACCCAAAAAGATTCTTGCAGTTGTCACTTGGCCTCCACCCACATCGGTTAAGGAATTAAGAGGGTTCTTGGGACTAACCGGGTATTACCGTCACTTTATAATGGATTATGGTATCTTGGCTCGACCCTTGACAGATTTAATAAAGAAAAATGCCTTCCTTTAGTCAGAACAGTCCCAGGCATCAATTGAGAGGTTGAAAATAGCCCTCACAACCATATCAGTGCACAAATTTCCAGACTTTCAGCTACCATTCTCCATGGAGTGTGATTCATCCCAAGATGGAATTGGTGTTGTACTTATGCAAGAAGGGCATCCCATAGCCTATTTTAGCAAAGGTTTTTCCTTTTCAAATAGGTTTAAATCTGCATATGACAGGGAATTTCTTGCACTAGTCATCTCTATAAAAGTAGTGCCACTACCTTTTAGGACAACCTTTCTATGTCAAGACTGATCACAAGAGTCTAAAACACTTGTTGGATCAAAAGATCATGACCACCTCACAACAAAGACTTAGGGTAAAACATCTTCCCTTCAACTTTACCATAATTTATAAGTATGGGAAGGAGAATGCCGCTGTTGATTCACTATCACGTCACCTTCAAGAAGCTTATTTTGTTAGAATGGTTATTCCTCTAGCTGACAAACTCCAACATTTATATCTAGCCTTATTAGAAGACACAAAAACCAAGGAAAAATTGAACAATTGAAAGAAGACCCAAATCATGTAGCTCACTATCGCTTGGTAGGGGGAAAGTTGTTCTATAAGGATAGGTTGGTCATACTAAACATTAAAACACTCTGAGCAAAGTTTCTAAAGAAAGCATATGCCACACTTACAGGAGGACATAGTGGATTCTTAAGAACCCTTAAATGACTTAACGGACAACTGTACTGGCTAGGAATGAGGCAAGATGTCAAAAGGCATATCCAATACTATGTTATATGCCAACAACGCAAGTATCAAACATTGGCACTAGCTAGTCTTTTATAGCCTTTACCTACACCAAATCAAATATGGGAAGACATATTGCTAGACTTTATCACATGCCTTCCAAAATCAAAGGCAATGGTGTCATTCTAGTGGTAGTCGACCGATTAAGTAAGTACAGTCATTTCATTCCACTTTCTCACCCATATATTGCAAAATCAGAAGCTAAAACATTTTGTCAGGAAATAGTATGGCTAATGGTATACCTAGAACCATAGTTTCAGATAGAGATCCACTTTTCCTAAGTAACTTTTGGCAAGAACTTTTTCTGAATAAGCCAAACTTGCCTGAAAATGAGCACAGCCTATCATCCACAAACAGATGGGCAAACCAAAGTAGTAAACTGCTATTTAGAGGCTTACTTGAGGTGTTTTGCACATGAACAACCTAGACTATGGAGCAAATATCTTTAATTGGCTGAATTTTCATTTAACACCATTTTCCATACCTCAGTCAACAACACTCCTTTTAAGTTAGTATATAGGCATGAGCCACCTTCCATCCTTCCTTGCTTTAAAGGCGAAACACTTGTTGCTGATTTAAAGCAACAAATTGAGACTTGAGACGTAATGTTTAAAGTCTTAAGGGACAACCTTCTGAAGGCATAGAACCGTATGAAGATGCATGCAGACTTATACTACATGGATATTGAGATTACACCTGGAGATGCAGTATGATTAAGAACTCAATCATACCACCAAAAATCTCTAACTAAAAGAAAGTTTAAGAAGCTGGCACCAAGATTCTTTGGCCTATTTAAAGTAATAAAAAAGATTGGTAAGGTTGCTTATGAACTATAACTCCCAACTAAAGCTAAAATCCACTCGATGTTCCACATTTCTACCTTGCGGCTAGCTTATAGACCTCTACCTAAAAATCCTCCCTATCCATTGCCATTATCTGAAGACTTAGAGCTAACATTAATTCCCAAAAAGGTGTTGAGTCATCATTGAACTACAGCATCACAACTGGACATTTTAATTCAATAGGAAAATAGGCCAAAAGAGGATGGAACATCATAAATTTTTGACCAAGCAGCTGAACAATTTCCACACTTTTGACTTGAGGACACTTCAACTTTCAAAGGGGGGATTATTGATAGGAATCCTAACTAACCCTTTGCAACCTATATGTGAAAATATAAATGTGATAGATGAGAAATAAGAACATTTGACTAAGTTAGTTATTATTCCCTATTATCTCCTTTATTATTTAGTTGTTTAAATTCAATTAAGAAATAAGTGACAGTTCCAATCATAGTATTTAGGAATCGTTGAAGTATTTTCCTAAATTTGTGTATTTCAGTTTTTGATTTTCTCTATAAGTCTTCTCTATATATTAGGCAATTTGCCTTATGAATAAAATAGAATATATTTCCAGAAAAGAACAAAAGTAGAGATTCTCCATTAGGCTATTACTGGGAACTGCCGAGATCCTTACAATCTCTCTTTAATAGAGCTCATTATCATTTTTCTTATCCATTATCTAATCTGAGTATGAGTGTATACCATATTTACTATTGTTGGAGGGTGTGCTTCATATAAACGTTGCAAGCTTCAAAGTTGGTATTTCATTATTCCCTTTGATTGGGTATGACCAGAACAATTAATGTTACATTGCTCTGGGGTAGAACCGGTGTTTCTGTTGTGGAGGATGGAACCTTGTTTACCCCAGTTTGTCCCTTATGAGTTTTTAACAGTCCAATAATCTAGACCATCATTCGATTAACCATATCCTACTATTAATACAACATGATTATGTTTCCATGAACCAATGCCTAAACAATCATTGCCCTTAAAGATTCCCTATCATATCAATGCACTTATTTTTCCTCATGCTTTGAATAGCCCTAGTCTAATAGCGGAGTTAAGTATGGAACTAGAGTAGCAAACCTGTTGTCAAGGAAGATTGTTTGTTAGTACTCATGGTAAAGAGGGACTAATTCTTAGGTAACAGCATTCTAGCTAGCCTCTCCTAGGCCATAAGTTATGAAAACAACAATTAATTACTTTTCAAAGGTGTCTGGTTGGATTGTAGCTAGATGTGAAGTAGTGAGATAATGAAATTAAACTTACACCAGTGAAAGAGTTAAATTCTAGGATTGCATACAGGTAAACACTAACTAGTTGGTTGTAAACAAAACAATGAAGAGAACTCCCAAATCGAGGAGTCTGATACCAATAATTATAACCATTAATAGTAGTGATTATGTTTTGAGCCTGTGTAATATCCTAAATATTTACTCAAGAGATAAATGACCCAAAAAGCAAGATTTCAAGAGACAAATTAGACAACATTTACCTAACAAAACACCCACACTTTTCCATTTTCCCCCACCACACACCCTACCCACACTACATGATACACACTTAAACAAATCAACTCACCTCTTAACAAGAAGACATAAGAATTAGGTATTAAACACATCATCCTCTCCCTATTTAGTCCAGAAGGACAGCTAAGGCATAATGGGGGGGAGGGAGAGAGAGAGAGAGAAAGTTTAAATAATTAAATTCCTCATCTTTTCTCTCCCAACTTTCTCAACTTTCGGCGAAGCATTCAAGGTAGATGAAGATTAATGAATAAAACAAAATACACTCTAATTCCTTACTCTTTTGGTCGGCCAACACCAAGAAAATGAGATTGAATTAAATATTTAAAATACCTCACTCCCTCATTCTCATCCAAAATGTTGGCCAAGAAACAAAAGCAAGAGATGGAAAGTTTAATGAAACTATTCCCTGCACTTTTAAGCCAACATAATCGGCTAAGGCAAGAAAGGGAAGAAATGGGATTGGCCAATACATATTTCCTCTTTCATTATGCTTTTACATTCGGTCAATACCATAAAGCAAGATGGAAATAGAGAATTTGAATTAAACTAAACCAACCCTTATTTAATTAACCAACTTGTATTTTCAAGACACCACAAGAATTGGACACCTCACCAAACTCTCCTAAATCTCTCAAATTGTTGGCCAACATTTAGAAGGATGGGAATAAATATTTAATCCATTCATTTCCTCATTTACACACATAAAATTCGTCCAACACCATAAGATAAGAGAAAAAGTAGAAGGAAAAATAAAAGATAAAGAGAAAGAGACGAAAGCTTTGAAGAAAGAAGAGAGAAGAAGTGTCTTGAGTCATTTTCACCATCCAAACTTCATTTCTAGGCTAAAGTGTCTTCATAAACATTATTCCTCTCAACAAGAGCAACAATTATATGGTTTTAGTTTCTTGAGGAAAGGTGGTTAGGGCTGCCAAGAAGGTGTGGAAATTAGAGAAGTCAAGTTAGGGTAATAGCAAAATCAAGAGGTAAGTAGAAGTTTTGTTTTAAATCAAGTATCTTGACATTTGGTTGTTGACTGGTTTAAGGGTTCTGTTTGGTCAAAATGTGGCATGGTAAAAGAGCGTGATTTTGATCAAAATTAAGGTTACTAATGGATTATACATGCAAAATTGTGTGGGGTTAAGGTATGGTTATAAATTTTGCATCATTGGAATAAAATATTAATATTGTATTTTGAGTATAGTGCTGTCAAAGTGACGTTTTTGGGAGACAGATTGCTTGTGATATGTTTTTAATTGATCAAATGTAGTCAAAATACTATGAAATTTTACAAGATTAAAATATACATTATGGGCTTTAATTTGCTAGGTAATATGAGTCATTTGAACTAGTATATTAAAAGTTATGATTTTTCAAAGGTTGACCTTGATTCTAGAATGAAATTGTGGCAGTCAATTGGTGACGAGCTTCTGAATGATCAAATCTTATTCAATGGCCATGAAACTTTCTCGATTTGAAGTATACATCCTAAGGTTTAATTTCATAAATAATATGTGTCATTTGGGTTTTTAGATCGTGAGATATGAATTTTGAAGTTAGGCATTGAATCTGGAACATTTTCTGGACCACTTATGTTTTTCGATGATTCTAGAAAATATATCCTTGTAATTTGAAGTGACTAATATGTTTCCTTTAAATTTGACTTAATGAGGGTAACACAAGACTTTGAATCACTAATATTTCTAGAATTAGTTATGATGTTTTAAAGTTAAGTGGATAATTCTGCCAACCTTTAGTCCATGCGAATATAATAGGGTTTACGCTAAAAGTAGTAAAGGTGAACTTTAAGGGTGAAGAATTAGTACTTAGTGTAATATCCCAAAATTCATACACCAAAGATTCATTATGTATTTATTCAACAAATATAATCAAGGGTGAATTTTGGAGAATTTAATTATGCTGTCAATGAAAATTTCTTGTGAGATAGTGAGTTTGTTATTGTTGTTTTGGATAATCGAATGACTTTTAAAAATTTTGAAATTATTCAGAATGGAAGTAGACATTCTAAGCTTTAATTTGATAGGTAATGGGTAATTTTTGGAGTTGTACACAAAGAGTTATGAATTTTTGAAGCTTACCCAGTGAAACTAGCAACTTTCTAGGACAACGCCCAAAGATTTAAATTCTAGGAATGTTAAGCTTCTAGATGGCTAAAAGCTATATTTTTCTTTGAAACTAGACTCAATAAGGGTTAAGTAACCTTTGGAATCACCTCAATTGAATGTCTACAAGTAAAGTGTAAGGGAAATTTTGGAAATTTGGAAAATTTATCTTTCCTCTATCCATTAAGATGCACAAAAAAATTATAAAAATCTTCCAAAAATCAGAAAAAAAAATTGAAAGGGGAAAGAAGATGATGAATAGTGAAAACTCTGGGGAAAATTCACCAATTTCACTATTGAATCGCATCTTTCCTCCTAATAGTTCTTTACAAATCGTCTTCTCCTTATCATAAGATTCAATTCTATGGTTTTAGATTTTTGATTGGTGGAGGTTAGTGTCTTCTACTCAGGGTAGGTACTGCTGGAATCAAGAACTTGTCGCAAAATCGTGTTCAGGTAAGTGCAAGCTTTGATTTAAGCCGAATATTATGATGTTTGAATAATTATTCATAGAGTTGTGTTACTATCTTGATTTTTTAACACCATGAAAATGAAGGTTAATGGTCTTGTAATCATGAGATATGGGTTAAAGAAGATTTTGATGATGTTAGATTATAAGTCTTAAAGCTTAACTTTCAAAATAAGATTCTTGGGAAAAACGGTTCCGGTAAGTTCTGTATAGAATCTGTGCAAAAAGCTGGATTTTGATGTTTTTGGGTGTTCCAGTTGATTCTATGTGAAAAATGATGTTGAATTACATATGGTTGATATTTTTGGATGATTATATATAATTCTAGAATTTTTGGGAAGTTTGAGTTGTTGCTGTCCAAATTTTGTAATGACCCAATTTGAGAATAAGGGCTAATAACTTCGAGATAAATTGTAATTAGTGTAATTAAACACTTATGGAGAAATGAGATGCAAACTTGATATAAATGTTCATAGTGATGATTTAATAGTCATAGTGAAACCTGTTAGAGCAAGCGTTTCACCCAAGAGGGGGGGTGAATTGGGTGATCTTAAAAATTTCGTTGCAAATATAAAATTTGACGTTGAAATTAAAACATGAAAGAGTAAGGAGAAATATCACCGAAGTGTACACCGGGAGTTATACTGGTTCGGCCACAACCACTTTGACCTACGTCCAGTCCTTAGAGCTTCTCTGAGAGTTTCAGTATATCTTCCAAGATTCAGTGGGTTCTTGGCACCTCAGTATAAGCAAGTTCCTACACCTGGACACTCGCTCCCCCTTACAAGTTGTAATTCAATCCCAACTCAAGGTTCCACAACCTTAAGTTACCTCAATAACAAATATTGAGTTTGAATGAAATATCTCTCTTCACAGAGTAAATAAGAATCACTGAAGCATAGAAACAAGAGTATAATGAAAACAGAGTAATGAACTTGGTGATACGTTAGTAAGTGTGTTATCGTGTACTTCTCTGTTCAGATGTTCACATATATATAGATACATTGGTAATGATTGCTGGAACGTATTTCTTCATGTCCGTTGGAGCGTGCGCAACCATTATTGACTTTTCCAGTTTTTGAAAAACATACGTTGTGGTAGGTGACAGTCGGTGACATTTGAACGTTTCATTTGACTTCCACTACTTGATATGATTTCTTCATTGTTTATCTGTAAATAGGCTAAGAATACTAACACAATGAAAGATTAATCATATAGAAAACAAAATATTCAACGTTTGAAAGGTTTATGGATTTCTCGGTTTGCTTACTCGAGTAGCTACTCGAGTATCACATGAAGTTTACTCGAGTACCTACTCGAGTAACATCGAGAAATCTTTGTCAAACTGCAAGTCAATCAATAAATACAAGATTACTCGGGTAGTGCATGGAGTAAACTAAATTTCAAACCTTTGGAAATAGTTATTTACTCTGGTACCTACTCGAGTAATGCACTCACAACTTTAGGAGTTACTCGGTACCAACTCGAGTAAACCTTTATAAAAACTTTTGGTTACTCGATGCTTTACTCCAGTAATGTTGCAGGATTTAGATGCCGAGAGCACTTACCTCATTACTTGGGTACGGACTCGAGTAATACATTCATTTTTGCATAGGTTACTCGGGTACCACCTCGAGTAACTGTACTTTTTGTGCTTGACTTACCCGGGTAATGACTTGAGGTTTCCCTTGAAGTTATCTCTTCATACTCGGGTACCTACTCGAGGAATCCACTTAAAATAGATTGTTGAATACTTGCATATCAGAATAAGGACTCGAGGAAATGAGTTAAAAATATATCAAGTTACTCGGATACCACCTTCACGTTTTTTACTTACTTTAGTGCGTTACTCGAGTACCTACTCGAGTAATGTTGCAGTTGTACAAAATGCCGAAAGGTCCACATTTTCAGAAACAGAGTTACTCGAGTAGCGCCTCGAGTATCTTTGGCAACCTGAAGGCAAACTATTACTCGAGTAGCGCCTCGAGTAACGTTGGCAGGTTACTGGAAGTTGTCTCTGATTACTTCAAGTTTTGTCTCATTACTCGAGTAGTGCCTCGAGTAATGCCTTAGAAAACCTTCTTCTGATCAAGTTCCTTAGCATTTTCTCTTGGCCTTTCTTCATTACTTCAATGCTTACTTCAGGTGATACTTGTTCCTGTCATTACTTTGTTAAAACTTGTTTATTAATCATTTCCTTTTCAAACCATTCTTTTGTTATCATCAAAACATGAGATCTAACATTCTCCCCCTTTTTGATGATGACAAAACTTGGTGATTTTGAACATGGTTTTGCAAATTGAATTCTCAATTAAATATGTCTTATTAAGTTTGATTTTCATAGCATACACACCTTCCATACACAATAACTTCATTAGTCCAAACATGTATTATAATTTAAAGTTTGAATGAACTTAAAATGAAATTATAACTTAAACACACTTGCATTTAAACTTAAAATTTTCAAATTACAAGATAAAGTTCAAAGAAATTCAAAATGCTCCCTAAAAGCCCATATACAACCAAATGATCAAAAGAAACTAGGACACATCCACAAAATCACTCTCAAGCTCTTCTCCCCCTTTTTGGCTTCATCAAACAAGTGGAGGGCTAGGAGGTTTGACCATGGAAATGGGTGTCACAGGAAGAACCGAAGATTCATCTGAGCTCAAAGAGTCAAAAGAGCTAGAGGGGACAGGTTCAGGCAAATTAAGTGGAGGGATATGGATGTCATCTTTGGGAGGAATAGAAGGAGGTTGGTAGACAATCATAGAAGTGGTGGCTACCTCTGGAGTGGTCTGAATCTCAGGGGTGGTCTCAGCCTCGGGAGTAGGATGTTCAGAGAGGATGAAGAAGGAGAGATTTCCTCTGTGGGAGCAGGTGATGAAGTCGGTTTAGGAGCGGTGTCTGGCTGAGGATTGGGAGGTGAATCATCAATAATGATGTGAGTGGTCTCATGGGTTTCAGGATCATCCACTGTGAATAGAATATCTTTTCCTTGGGGCTCAAGTTGATCAGAAACCAGAGGGGTAGATGGTTCATCCTCAGGGATAGGAATGTCTGAAGGAGGATTCACTGGAGGTGGTGGTGGTGCAGATGAAGATGGACCGGCAGAAGGTCCTGGACCTAAGGAATCCAGTCGTGCCAAAATCAATCTCAAGGTCTCGCCCTGGGCACGTTGTTCAGCTAGCAACTCTTCATGCCTTCTATCCATTCTCTCAACCAATTCCTCATGCCTTTTGTCAATTTTCTCAACCAGCTCTCCCATCTTAAAGTTCGTATTGGTAATTAGCTCAGCGTTTGTGTTGGCTATGTCCACATGGAAACCTCTGAGCATGTTCTCCATGAAGTACTGAAGAGTGGCGTTGAGGAAAGATGGTGATGATGTGGTAGCAGCTGGAGCCGATGACTGAGTGTCATCTAACTTGCTGGTCTCTGCCTCAGTGGTCTTCCTCTTCTTCTTGGACCCAGGCTCCAAAGGACCTTTGAGAGGGATATCGATGTTCAATTTTCCTATCTGGTTCCTTCCAACCGGGGTCAACCTCTCAATTGGCTCCTTGCTATCCAAATACCATATTTTGTTCTCTTTCAGGATTAGAGACACAATCTGAGGGTATGGCATTGGAGTTGTAGCCTTTCCATCCACCTTGTACCTTTTCATCTCCGAGAAAATATATTCTCCCAGATCTTTCTGTTCCTTCAGAAGCAGTGAAGCAAACCACCTGAAGTCCCTATCGGAGAAGTGGGTGTAATTGTTGGCTTTGTTTACTAGGGACCTAGAGTATATGTACCAAAGGACCCTATGATGATCACACATATCACTGGGCTTGAAATTTAGGGGGCTAACTAACTCACCGGGTTTGAGAATAGTGAAAATTTGGTTTGGCTCAAGTTCAGAATATATATCATCTGGGGGATTCTCAATTCCTAACCACAGGTTAATTCTAGATGGTGAAATTAAAATCTTTTGGCCTCTCACAGATGTGGTCATCTCTTCCTCAAGTGAGGTTCGATCAGGCTCATCTATGATCTCTAAGTTGCAATAAAAATGGGTGATCACTTTAGTGCAGAATGGTAATCTAATAGATAGCCAAGGCATAAAAGGATCTAAATAAGGACTTAGGTCATGCTTCACTACCTCTTGAAGTAACCTCAGATCAACATAGTGTGTCTTACACACTTTCCTTCTGGAGAATTGGGTCCGATACTTGGGAGACTCCACCAATTTGTTGGCATTGAACCCCTTTGGTGGATTTGTGATCTCTGTTTCTTTGGTCTTCTTAGATGATTGTCCCTTCTCCATTTGATCAATAATTCCAGCCATAGCACTAGCCACTTTCTTGTCATACTTTGGCTTTTTGAGCGGCTTAGGAGTGAAAGAAGGGGTAGAGGAATCCGAAGGAGGAGGTGAGGGGGATTTGGTACTCTTTCCTTTCCCAGTTGAAATGCTCTTTTTGGATTGAGCCCTTGTAGCAATAGGCTCATTAATCACAACACCTTTGGCTTTCGGTTGTGATTGAGGTTGAAGAGGGATTTTAGCTTTTAGTCTCGGGGTTAACTTTCTTCTCTTTTTGGGAGGAGAAGAAAGAGGATCAGAATGCTGTTGGGACTCAGATGACTCTAAGGGAGTAAGGTTTTTGGTTCTCATTTTTCAGAAAGATTGAAAAACGAAAAGCTCAGAAGAGAATGAGAAACTGTCGCAGGTTAGGGCACAGAGAATCTGAAAGAAATAGAGAGTTTCTGGAACTGAAATCTCTTGGGTTTTGACCGAAATGGATCAAAGAATCACTTGAGAAAAATTTTTGTGAGAGAAAATAGTGATTTACTCGAGGAGATTTTGTGGAAATGACCGAGTTTGCGACAGATAAAGACCTAAAACCCGACATTACTCGAGGCCTTACTCGAGTAAACTTCATCTTTACTCGAGGCCTTCCTCGGGTGTTCATGCAGAAAAATTCTAAAATAATTCATTTAAATTGCGTACCTGGCAAGAATAATATTGTAATTATCCATGGATGTTCCCTCGATCATTTTAAACCAGTTTGCAACATGTTTGAGTCAATTTTTGATCAATTTGATATTCTGGACTTACAGTTACTTGAGGCCTTACTCGAGTAAGCTTCAAGTTTACTCGAGGCCTTCCTCGGGTAACCTGAGTTTTCAACTTGTGACTCTTCATTTCTTTGTAACTGAGCTGTTATATTTGAAATTCAAGTAACTTGATCCGTTACTTCCAGTTTTGAAGTCTATTACTCGAGTATATACTCGAGTAAAATGCTTCTTTACTTCAAGTTGTTCCTCGGGTATTGCTTTTCTGTCACACATTACTTCAAGTTGGTACTCCAGTAAAGGTGTCCTCTGATCACCTGTGTTTTTGTTTCTCAAAACAGAGTTTCAACCTTCCTGCAAAACAAATTTCTATATACTCCGATGCTTAAGTTAGTAATCATCAAAACATTATTAAGTGACTTCATCTAATATTATGAGATACTTGAAATAACTTACAACTCATTGGGATTTACCATTCCCAATTCTCTTCTAATGTATAGAAATTGATCTTTTGCAAGAGGTTTTGTAAAGATATCAGCTAGTTGAAGATGAGTAGGAATGAATATCACTTTCACATCTTTCTTTTGAACATGATCTCTGATGAAGTGATGTCTGACATCAATATGCTTGGTTCTAGAATGTTGAACTGGATTCTTGGCCAAGCTTATTGTACTGGTATTGTCACAATAGATTGGTATTTCTTTGAGATAAATACCAAGATCTTGTAGTTGTTGTTTTAACCATATCACTTATGCACAACAACTTGAGACTGTAACATATTCGGCTTCCGTCGACGAAAGAGACACAGTATTTTGTTTCTTGCTAAACCATAATACAAGAGATCCTCCAAGAAATTGTCCTTGTCCACTGGTGCTCTTTCTGTCTATTTTGTATCCTCCATGATCTGAATCTGAATATGCCACAAGATATTCACTTCTTCCTTTGGGATACCACAGACCCAATTCGGTTGAGTCAGCAAGATATCTAAAGATTCGTTTGACCGTTTCAGCATGTGATTCTTTTGGTGCCGATTGATATCTTGCACATATGCCAACACTAAATTGGATGTCCGGTCTACTTGCCGTGAGATAGAGTAATGATCCAATCATTCCTCTATATTTTGTTATGTTGTAGTCATTCCCTTTGACATCAGCATCAAGCAATGTAGTTGAACTCATAGGCGTGTCCGTGCCATTTGCTTCATCCATTCCATACTTCTTTAATAGCTCTTTTAAGTACTTTGTTTGAGATATGAAGATTCCATTCTTTCTTTGTTTGATTTGTAAACCAAGAAAGAAATTCAGTTCTCCCATCATTGACATCTCAAACTCTCCCTGCATTATCTCAGAAAATTCCTTACACAGAGATTCATTAGTAGCACCGAAAACAATGTCATCAACATATATTTGAACAATTAAAATATCATTGTGTTTTCATTTTATAAAGAGTGTCATATCAACTTTTCCCCGTACAAAACCTTGATCAATGAGAAACTTACTGAGCCTTTCATACTAGGCTCTAGGAGCTTGTTTTAAACCATATAAAGCCTTTTTAAGTTTGAAAACATGGTCAGGTTTGGTAACATCCTCAAAACCTGGAGGTTGTTCTACATACACTTCTTCCATGATGTAACCATTTAGAAAAGCACTCTTTACATCCATTTGATAGAGTTTGAATCCTTTGATGCATGCAAAGGCTAAGAGTACACGTATAGCTTCCAATCTAGCCACTGGAGCATACGTTTCCTCATAATCAATCCCTTCTTCCTGATTATAGCCTTTGGCAACCAATCTTGCCTTGTTTCTGACAATAATTGCGGATTCATCGAGTTTGTTCTTGAATACCCATTTAGTACCAATGATCGGATGATCTTTGGGTCGGGGCACCAAATCCCAAACTTGATTTCTCTCAAATTGATTTAGCTCTTCTTGCATTGCTATAACCCAATCATTGTCTGATAGGGCTTCATCAATGTTAGAAGGTTCAATTTCAGAAATGAATGCAGAAAAACTTACTTCATTGAAAATCCTATTTCTAGTTTTGATCCTTTCATTCACATCTCCTATGACTTGATCTAAGGGATGACTTTTGTTGTATTTCCAAGCTTTAGGTTGTTCTAGGGATCGTTCTTCTTCCTTGGTTTCATCAACCTCTGGAATAAGAGATTTAGAAATAGATTGACCATTTTCTTGATTTAAACCAACTTCCTGTTCTTCATCAATGGTTTTGTCAGAGGATTCAAATTCATCAAATACAATATGAATTGATTCTTCAATAATACATGTTCTTTTATTGTAAACTCTATATGCTTTACTTCGGTTAGAATATCCTAGGAAAATTCATTCATCTGTTTTGGAATCAAATTTTCCTAAGTTATCTTTACTATTATTATGAATGAAACACTTACAACCGAAGATGTGTAGATGAGCAATGTTTGGCTTTCGTCCCTTGTACAACTCGTATGGTGTCTTTCCAAGTTTTGTTCTGATATATGCTCTATTTGAAATGTAGCATGCTGTACTCATAGCATCAGCCCAGAACACTTGAGATACATTCTTTTCATTCAACATTGCTCTAGCCATTTCTGTGAGCACTCTATTCTTTCGTTCCACAACCCCATTTTGTTGAGGCGTTCTTGGAGTAGAAAAATTGTGATCAATACCATTAGTATCACAATATTCTTCAAAGGCTTGATTCTCAAATTCTCCACCATGATCGGTCCTAATTCCTGCAATGGACATACCTTTCTCAGTTTGCACCTTTTTGGCAAAAACAATAAATTCTTCAAAGGTCTCATCCTTTGATGATAGAAAAATAACCCATGTAAATCTAGAGAAATCATCAACAATGACTAATGAATATAGATTTCCACCAAGACTTTTTACTCTTACTGGACCAACCAAATCCATATGTAATAATTGTAATGGTCTATTTGTTGAAATCTCATTTTTTAATTTGAAAGATGATTTAGTTTGTTTACCCTTTTGACATGCATCACAAATCAAGTCATTTTTGAAATTTACTTTGGGTAATCCAAGCACTAAATCCTTTTTGAGTAATTTGCCTAGTTGATGCATATTGACATGAGCCAATCTCTTATGCCATAGCCAACTTTCATCGTCATTACTCAGAAAACAGTTTTCAGATTTATTTCTATTAATATCTAGAGTATAACAGTTACCTTCCCTTTTTGCTCTGAGCTTAGTCTTGATATTCTTCTTATCAAGCTGTAAGTCACTCTTGTTGATAATTAAACATTCTTCTGAATCAAATATTACCCAGTTGTTTTTATCTGCACTCTGACTTACGCTCAGCAAATTATGACACAAGCCTTCAACATAATATACATCTTTGACTTGTATTCCTTTGTCATTTTTGATTTCACCAATTCCTGCTATCCTTCCGGATTGATTTCCTCCAAATTTTACCTCTCCACCTTCTTTAGGTTGCAATTTGGTAAAACTATCGAAATCACCGGTCATATGTCTAGAGCATCCACTATCAATGTACCACTTGCTATTTTTGGATGCTTTAAGACATTCCTGCAATCAAATGACTAGGTCTTAGGTACCCACATTTTTCTGGGTCCTTTTGGGTTAGTACAAATAATTTTCTGAATATATGAACCTTTAGGTACCCATTTGTAGGTTCCTATCGTTCCTTTCTTCTTATGAATGCATGAAGAAGTATAATGACCTTTTCTATTATAGTAATTACAAAATGCAAAAGGATTTGATGTATGTACAGAATGCTGGAAATAATTCAAATATGACTTATCTCCTGCTTTCTTTCTACCTTTCCTTTTATCGGGCTTTAGATCATATCCAATTCCAGATCGGTCATTTACAAATCTTTGAGCTTTTAGAATAACATTTAGCATCTCACTTCCTTGTGTAAATTTTTCAAGAGTTTTTGTGAGATCAATGTTTTTCTTTTTCAAAGATGAACAATCTTCACAATTCTTTTCTTTAAGTTCAGTTTCAAGAGCTTTGTTTTTCTTTTTGAAAACAATCAATTCTTTAACTACTTTGATGAATTCAGAATGTAAAGCATTATATTCAGAAAGTAATTCATCATAGGTAGGTTCAGAATCATTTACCTCTTTTTCTGTTTCTTCTTGAGCTACGAGACATATGTTAGCTACTTTTTCCTCATCACTTTCTTCGTCAGAGGAGCTATCACCCCATATAGCAGATACAAAGGCTTTCTTTTTGTTGAAGAATTTGCCTTTTCTCTTTTCTTGCTCTTTTGATTCAGTTCTGGACATTCTGATTTGATATGTCCTGGTTTTCAACATTCGTAGCAAATGATATGATCTTTACTGCTAGTTCCACCTTTTTGAAAGTGTTTGAATCCTTGTCCTTTCTTGTAGAACTTTCTGAATCGTTTTATGATTAGGCCCATTTCATCATCGTCAAACTCCTCGTCCTCATCTTGATTCTCTTCTTTTACCTTTAGTGCAAGACCTTTCTTTTTCTTGTCACCAATGTCATCTAGTTCTCGTTTGAACTTTAGTTTGCTCTCATATTCAGAAAGACTTCCAAATAGAGAAGCAACTGATCTCATTGATTCTCCTTTTGCTTCTTCTATCGCAGTGACTTTTGCCTCCCACTCTTTAGAAAGAATATTCAAAATCTTTCATACTTGGGTATGTTGATCATAAGATTTCCCAAGTGCTGCAAGTTGATTAATAAGATGAGTATATCTAAGTTCAAATTCAGAAATTGATTCACCTGATTTCATTCGAAGTAGATCAAATTCAGTGACTAAGGTATTGATCCGATTCTCCTTTATTCCCGAAGTTTCTTCATGAGCTATTTCCAGAGCTTCCCACATTTCCTTTGCTGTTGGAAGTGTGCAAATTCTGAAATACTCACTTTGACTCAAGGCACTTTGTAACATCAGAATTGCCTTGCTGTTGAGAGTGATAAGCTTCTTGTCATTCTCATCATATTCCGCTGGCGTCTTGGGAATTTTCTGAGAATCTACAGTTTTTGTAGGTTGATAATTTCCACTCTTAATCACATCCCACAGTCCATATTCGGTAGCCATCACGAACACTCTGAATTTTGCTTTCCAAAAGGAAAAGTGTTCTCCACTGAATCCAGGTGGTCTAGTGATGGATGCTCCGTCGGGAAGAATTACTTCACCCATGCTTGCCATTAGATCCTTCTTAGGTTGTTATACCTTAATAAGAAGACCTACGCTCTGATACCAAATGTTAGAGCAAGCGTTTCACCCAAGAGCGGGGGTGAATTGGGTGATCATAAAAATTTCGTTGCAAATATAAAATTTGACGTTGAAATTAAAACATGAAAGAGTAAGGAGAAATATCACTGAAGTGTACACCGGGAGTTATACTGGTTCGGCCAAAACCACTTTGACCTACGTCTAGTCCTCAGAGCTTCTCTGAGAGTTTCAGTATATCTTCCAAGATTCAGTGGGTTCTTGGCACCTCAGTACAAGCAAGTTCCTACACCTAGACACTCGCTCCCCCTTACAAGTTGTAATTCAATCCCAACTCAAGGTTCCACAACCTTAAGTTACCTTAATAACAAATATTGAGTTTGAATGAAATATCTCTCTTCACAGAGTAAATAAGAATCACTGAAGCATAGAAACAAGAGTATAATGAAAACAGAGTAATGAACTTGGTGATACGTTCGTAAGTGTGTTCTCGTGTACTTCTCTGTTCAGATGTTCACATATATATAGATACATTGGTAATGATTGCTAGAACGTATTTCTTCATGTCCGTTGGAGCGTGCGCAGCCATTATTGACTTTTCCAGTTTTTAAAAAACATACGTTGTGGTAGGTGACGGTCGGTGACATTTGAACGTTTCATTTGACTTCCACTACTTGATATGATTTCTTTATTGTTTATCTGTAAATAGGCTAAGAATACTAACACAATGAAAGATTAATCATATAGAAAACAAAATATTCAACGTTTGAAAGGTTTCTGGATTTCTGGGTTTGCTTACTCGAGTAGCTACTCAAGTATCACATGAAGTTTACTCGAGTACCTACTCGAGTAACATCGGGAAATCTTTATCAAACTGCAAGTCAATCAATAAATACAAGATTACTCGGGTAGTGCATGGAGTAAACTAAATTTCAAACCTTTGGAAATAGTTATTTACTCGGGTACCTACTCGAGTAATGCACTCACAACTTTATGAGTTACTCGGGTACCAACTCGAGTAAACCTTTATAAAAACTTTTGGTTACTCGATGCTTTACTCCAGTAATGTTGCAGGATTTAGATGCCGAGAGCACTTACCTCATTACTCGGGTACGGACTCGAGTAATACATTCATTTTGGCATAGGTTACTCGGGTACCACCTCGAGTAACTGTACTTTTTGTGCTTGACTTACCCGAGTAATGACTTGAGGTTTCCCTTGAAGTTATCTCTTCATACTCGGGTACTTACTCGAGGAATCCACTTAAAATAGATTATTGAATACTTGCATATCAGAATAAGGACTCGAGGAAATGAGTTAAAAATATATCAAGTTACTCGGATACCACCTTCACGTTTTTTACTTACTTTAGTGCGTTACTCGAGTACCTACTCGAGTAATGTTGTAGTGGTACAAAATGCCGAGAGGTCCACATTTTCAGAAACAGAGTTATTCGAGTAGCGCCTCGAGTATCTTTGGCAACCTGAAGGCAAACTATTACTCGAGTAGCGCCTTGAGTAACGTTGGCAGGTTACTGGAAGTTGTCTCTGATTACTTCAAGTTTTGTCTCATTACTCGAGTAGCGCCTCGAGTAATGCCTTAGAAAACCTTCTTCTGATCAAGTTCCTCAGCATTTTCTCTTGGCCTTTCTTCATTACTTCAATGCTTACTTCAAGTGATACTTGTTCCTGTCATTACTTTGTTCAAACTTGTTTATTAATCATTTCCTTTTCAAACCATTCTTTTGTTATCATCAAAACATGAGATCTAACAAAACCAAGGGAAAAAATGGTAAAATTGGAAATTTACCGACCAATTGGTCAGTTACTAAAAAGGAAAGTCATTGGTGATTAGAGATCAATGGTTAAGTGAGCAAGATTATGCCAAGTGTCATTTTGTGGACCACAGGATGATGCCAAAAGTCAAGCATCCACCTTTTCTCTTTTCTCTCCTATTTGGTAGGGAGTATGGGCAAAGGGAAAAATTACGCTCATCATCATCATCTTCCTCATCTCTCATAATCTCTCTCTATCCCTTCATTTCTGGTAAGCACCAAAGAAGAAAGAGAAGAAGAAAGGTGAGATTTTGATGCCTTTGTTGGCCTCTAATGCTCTAAACCTCTTCTCTAATCTTGTGTACCTCATTGAGCGCTTCATCTTGGTGGTTTCATAATTTTGAAAGGTGGTAGTTTGGGTGTTAGAGCAATTTGGATGTTTGAGAATCAAGGTTTTGGCCTTGGCAAGTTAAAGAGCTAAGGAATTGATGCTTTTTGGTATATTTATTGTGATTTTTGGTTAAGGTTGATAAATTCTAGAATTTTCCCTGGTTTTATGCCAATTGTGAATGTATAGATTACATGGTTAATGATGTTAGAATTGGTTTATTGTGAAGTTATTTAAGTGTTGGATATGGTTCTGAATTTTGGAAATGAGTTGAAGGGAATTGGGTAATGTGTGTGTCATAGAGACTCAAGAGTAAGATTGTTGTTAAAATGGGTTTTTAGGTGTTTTGAGGTTGCCAATAGGTTCCTTATGCAATTTTAAGTGGGAATGAGCTTTAGTTGAGTTTGGGAACCATTGGGATCAGTTTTGGCAAATCTGGGAATTTCTGTCAGTTGCTGCGATCCGGCAATCTGATAAGCATCACTCGAGTGAGGAAGGTCTCACTCAAGTGTATCAGTCTGATCTTTCCCTTTCCTTCATGTTTTGCCTTAGTTTCATGAAGCAAGCTCGAGTATACTTCTTAACCCGCGAGTGATATTAATAATCACTCGAGTGAAGCTATGAGTTTATATTAAGGGATGCGTCCTGGGTCCTCACCCGCTAGCCAATTTTCAAGAGTGTGTTCTGACACTCGCAAGTATGATCTTCTCACACGAGTGCCAAGGGTTGTGCTCGAGTGAGCTTTTTCCTCATAAGTTGTTTGTGCTCTCGGGTTGTCACTCCCTATGTTGCACTTTTATAGGCTCAAGTGAATTTTGAGTGATCACTTGAGTACAAAACCTCATACTCAAGTGTTGTGAGCACTTTCTGGCTATGGTTGTTACTCACTATCAAACACTCACGAGTGAGAGTCATTCTCACTCTAGTACAACTCTCATCACTCGAGTGAGGTCATCTTCACTCAAGCGAGTCATCCAAAAATCAGTGTTCTGCTTCTGAAATTGGGGTCTTCAGGAAACATTCTCCCAACCCTTTTTACATATGTTTAGGCCTCTAATAGCAAGCTAAGAAGTTCAAATGATAACCAACTTAGAGTATTATGGAAATAAGTATTTGGAAAAGAAATTGATCGATTGTCCCTAATTTGGTTATAGGATTTGAAATTTGCCAGACTCGTGAGCCCACAGTGCCAAAGAACGCCAGGAAAGAACAAGGTAGTGACTCCTCTCTTATACTTTGTGTAAATGTATTGTATGTATGTCTATCATGCATTGTATTGCTACTGCTGCCTTGTGATACTTTGTGCCTTATGATGCTGCTGCATAGTGATTACCACGAAAGCGGGCATAGTGATTACAGCGAAATCTGGATAGTGATTACAGCGAAATCTGGCGTAGTGATTACAGTAAAAGCTGGCATAGTGTTTACCGTGAAAACGGGCATAGTGCATTATGATTATAGCTGTAAATGCTATCGTTTATGGCATGAGCCATGAATCATTGTGTTGTTGCTGAACATGATAAGCTTACATGCTATATGTTTATATACTGTATGAGTGATTTGTTATTACTGGGATTCTTTAGAATCTCATTCTTTCTAATGACTAACATTTAAGACAAGGAAAGTGGCTCAAAAGAGAAGCGAACAACCCGGAGCAGTTAAGATCTATTAGAGACATTTGGTTGGGAGTTGGTTATCTATTTTGGTTTAGGATTACTGTATGTATATGGGATGTAAATATAATTTTTGGATATGTAATCCCAATTTTGGGAAACTTTAAACCCATTATATATATATGTAACCCGGGGTTGCGTGGATTTTAGTTGTGCACTCTAATATTTTTGAATGTGATTTAACTGCACAGGTAATTGTATCCGAAAGTAAATGTAGGACTAGGTGGATTATGTTTTTGAACTGGTTTTTGGGATACCCCATCTTGAAGATGAGGGATTATAAATGTTGTTGTTGTCTTGTTGGTCTCCATTTCACAAGAATTTGATAATCCAGATGTAATTACGGTATGGGGTTTAGATTTTTTGTATCAGAGCTGTAGTTCCTGGCTAGGGTAGAGTTTGCTAAGATAGGTCCCATAGTTTAGCCTTAGTGATAGTAGATCATTTATGAATGATTGATGTAAACACATATGTGTTCTTGTTATGTGGATATAAGTATGATTTATGGAATTATGTTTATACCATAATTGTTGGATTAATGGGGTGAGTTATTTGTAGAATGAAAAGAGCAACAAAAGGTCACCCCTGAGTGTAACAAGTAAATCCTGAGGTGGAGATAGTTAATGATAATCCACCTGACCCGCTGTAAGAAATAATGGGGTTGATTCGGGATCAGCAGGATATGATAGTTGAGCTGTGAGAAAAGCTCAGAGTTGAGAGAGCTAAGAACAATGAGGGCCGAGGTCAGTCTACTCAAGAGGAGACTCAAGAGGGGACCCATAGAGAAGAAACGACATAAGGGTCGGCGCGACCACTCGAGTTACCTCCTCGTGCCGGATCAAACCAGGAATCATATGGAGTTCTAGCTAAAGAGGAAAGAAATCTTCAATATGGGTTTCCAAATTTTGTAAACACCTACCTCCAGTATTTAAAGAGAGATTTCATCCTTAGGCGGCTGAAGATTGGCTAAACTGTCTTGAGAAGATTTTTGAGGTCCTTGAGTGTCCCTCAGAAGTGAAAGCTCGACTAGCAGTGTATAAACCTGAGGGAGATGCTGACTGTTGGTGCTGTAATATTTCTTTGTGATTGCAAAGTAAAAATATACCACTAACCTGGGAGGTGTTCCAGCAACATTATAACGAAAAATATTTTCCTAAGTCGGTGAGGCTTGAGAAGGAGATTGAGTTTTTGAACATCAAGTAAGGGGACATAGAGTCTTTTGAAAAGTATTACTCCCGTTTCATCCGCTTGTTTTGTATTCTTCCTCTTTAAGGAAGATGGATGACAAGGAATTGAGCTCAGACATATTGGTACGGGGTTTAAGGCTTGATATGAGGAAGAGATTAGCCACCTATCAGTTTACCGAGTTCAACAAGGTGGTTAAGGAATGTCGGATTATAGAGAGCAATCTAAGAGGGCTATATCTGGTTAAGGCTGCTGGTGGTCATAGTGAGCCCAGCAAGGACGGTGCTTCTCAGAAGTGGAAGGGCTTAAGATCATCTTTATATAGGGGTAGTGGTAAAAAGCCTTATCAGTCCGGGAGTTGTGATCAACAGAGAGCTCCTATAGTATAGACATGTCCTCAATGTAACAAGCTATATCATGGTAAGACTTGCAATGGTCATGTGATCTGTTTAAATTGCAAGCAAATAGGGCATATATCCGTTAAGTATAGACAACCATGATAGGAGCAGAGACCAAGGGATCAGGGTCAAGTATTTGCTATGACTCATGAGGAAGCCCAAAAATCTCCATAATTGATACAAGGTACAATTCTTCTTAATGGATATGTGTTACAAGCATTGTTTGACTCGAGTGCAAGTTACTCCTTTATTGCTTCTGATTGTGTGAAGAACTTGGGTATGAATGTGTATAAGTTAATATTCGATCTGATTGTGTCAATGCCGATGGGTGTTAAGGCTGTGACTACATAAGCCTGTTTAAATTGTGTTGTAACCGTTGAGGGTCATGAGTCTGTGGTAGATTTGATTTGTTTACCGCTCTACCAATTGGAAGTCATTTTTGGGTTTTGATTGGTTGAGAGCCAATAATGTATTGGTAGATTATAGGAACAAGAGGATACTGTATCCTGTTTCTCAAAGCATTGAGGACGAGAATGTTGGTCTAAATTTCCTTTTAATAGCTAAGACTGAGAAGTATTTCCAAAAAGGCTACCAGGGGTATATTGTTTTCTTTTTTGTGCAAGGAGAAACCAGTGAAACTTTGAGTAGTATACCCGTAGTAAATGAATTCCCTGAGGTATTTTCGGATGACCAAAGTGGGTTGCCTCCTGAAAGGGAAGTTCAATTTTTGATTGAAATTTTGTCAGGAGCTGGTTCTATATCTAAAGCCCCATATCGAATGGCCCCAAATGAAATGGCAGAATTGAGGAAACAGATTGAAGACTTGCTTGAGAAAGGGTTTATTAGACCCAGTGTGTCACCTTAGGGAACTCTAGTTTTATTTGTCAAAAAGAAAGATGAGAGTCTTCGTCTGTGTATGAACAAGTACCCTCTTCCCCGAATCGATGACATTTTAGATCAATTATCTAGTGTATGTGTATTTTCGAAGATTGATCGAAGGTCAAGGTATCATCAACTACGAGTGAAAGCAGAAGATGTTCCAAAGACTATTTTTTGGACTAGCTATGGTCATTATGAATTCTTAGTGATGCCATTTGGGCCAACCAATGCACCTGTGATTTTCATGGATTACATGAACCGTATCTTTCGACAATATCTGGATCAATTTATTATGGTATTCATTGATGATATTCTGATATACTCTAAGAGTAGAGAAGAGCATGAGCATCATTTGAGAATTGTGTTGAATACATTGCGTGAGAAGCAGCTTTCTGCCAAATTGAGTAAGTACGAGTTTTGGCTATCTGAAATGAAATTCTTAGGCCACGTTATCTCACAAGAAGGGGTCTTTATCAATCCCAGCAAAGTTGAAGCTGTTAGATCTCATGTTTTAAAGATAACAAAGAATATTATGAAAAAGATTTGGTTAATAAATAAGTTTGAACAAAGTAATAACAGAGAAAATCATCACTTGAAGTAAGCATTGGAGTAATGATGAAAGGCCAAGAAAAAAAGCTGAGAAACTTGATCAGAAGCAAGTTTTCTAAGGCATTACTTGAGTATGTACTTGAGTAACGAGACAGAAACTTGAAGTAACCAGAGACACCTTCGAGTAACCTGCCAATGATACTCAAGTAAGTACTCGAGTAATAAGGTAAATGTTTTCAAGTTGCTCTCGGCTTGCCAATGTTACTCGAGTAACTACTCGAGTAACCAGGTAAATAACTTGGAGTTGCTCTCGGCCTGCCAACGTTACTCGAGTAGCTACTCAAGTAACCATGTAAAAGACTTCCAGTTGCTCTCGGCCTGCCAACGATACTCAACTACGTATTCGAGTCCCTTGTTTCAAGAAATGTGTTGCTCTCGGCATTTTAACCCTGCCAACGTTACTCGAGGAGCTACTCGAGTAACTCACTGTGGTAAGCAAAAACCTGAAGGTAGTACTCGAATAACTTGATCTGGTTTTATCACATTTCACTCAAGGCACTACTCAAGTATGCAGGTATCTAATGACTCATTCAAAGTGGATTACTCGAGTGACTCATCGAGTATGCAAAGTTATTTAAGAAGAAAACTTCAAGTCATTACCCGAGTAAGCTATGCAAAAAAATTATGTTTACTCGAGTAACAAGGTAATCAAACTTGAAGTGCTCTCAGCTTTGAAATCCTGCCAATATTACTGGAGTAAAGAATCGAGTAAACTAAAGCTTATTTGAAGTTTTACTCAAGTTGGTACCCGAGTAACCTTTGAAGAAAAGAGTGCAATACCCGATTTATCAAAGTTTTGCCGATGATACTCGAGTATGTACTCGAGTAAACTTTAATGAATACTCGAGTAACTACTCGAGTATGCAAGTCTACAAATTCAGAAATCATTCTAACGTTCATTGATTTACTTCCTATATGATTAAACTTTCATTGTATTAGTATTCTTAGCATATTTACAGATAAACAATGAAGAGATCTTACCAAATAAGGAAAGTCAAGTGCAACGTTCAAACGCTACCTACTGCTACCACCGCATACGGATATTTTTCAAATACTGGAAAAGTCAACAGTGGCTGCGCACACTCTAACGGACATGAAGAAAATGTTCCAACGGTCATCACCAACATATCTATATATATGGGAATATCCAAACAGAGAATACACCAACAAGAACACACACGAACGTATAATCAAGTTTATTACTCTGTTTTACATTATACTTGTAATTCTATGCTTCAGTGATTCTTATTCACTCTGTGAGAGAGATAATTCATTCAAGCTCAATATTTGTTATTGAGATAACTTAAGGTGTTGGAACCTTGAGTTGGGATTGGATTAGAACTTGTAAGGGGGAGTGAGTGTCCAGGCAAAGGAACTTGCTTGTACTGAGGTGCCAAGAACCCACTGAATCTTGGAAGTTGTAGTGAAACTCTCACAGAAGCTCTGAAGACTGGATGTAGGTCAAAGTGGTTGTGGCCGAACTAGTATAACTCCTGGTGTGCACTTCGGTGATATTTCTCCTTACTCTTTACTATTTTAATTTCACCGTCAAGTTTTATATTTGAAACGAAATTTTTAGTATCACCCAATTCACCCCACTCTTGGGTGAAACGCTTGCTCTAACATTTGGTATTAGAGTATAGGTCTTCTTGTTAAGGTATAACAACCTAAGAAGGATTCAATGGCAAGCATGGGTGAAGCAATTCTTCCCAACGGAGCATCCATCACGAGACCTCCAGGTTTCAGTGGAAAACACTTTTCCTTCTAGAAAGCAAAATTCATAATGTTCGTGATGGCTACCAAATATGGGCTATGGGATGTGATTGAAAGTGGAAACTATCAACCTACAAAGGTTGTAGACTCTCAGAAAATTCCCAAGACGCCAGTGGAATATGGTGAGAATGACAAGAAACTTATCACTCTCAACAGTAAAGCAATTCTGATGATTCAAAGTGCGTTGAGTCAAAGTGAATATTTCAGAATATGCACACTTCCAACAACAAAGAAAATGTGGGAAGCTCTGGAAATAGCTCATGAAGGAACTTCGGGAATAAAGGACAATCATATCTGCACCTTGGTCGCTGAATTTGATCTACTTCGAATGAAATCAGGTGAATCAATATATGAATTTGAACTTAGATATACTCATCTTGTTAATCAACTTGTAGCACTTAGGAAAGTCTATGATCAATATACCCAAGTATGAAAGATTTTGAATATTCTTTCTAAAGAGTGGGAGGCCAAAGTCACTATGATAGAAGAGGCAAAAGGAGAATCAATGAGATCAGTTGCTTCTCTATTTGTAAGCCTTTCTGAATATGAAAGCAAATTAAAGTTCAAACGGGAACTAGACGACATTGGTGACAAAAGAAAGAAAGGTCTAACACTAAAAGCAAAAGAAGAGAATCAAGATAAGGATGAGGAATTCGATGATGATGAAATGGGCTTAATCATAAAACGATTCAGAAAGTTTTACAAGAAAGGTCAAGGATTCAAACACTTTCAGAAAGGAGGAACTAGTAGCAAAGATCATATCATATGCAATGAATGTGGAAAACTAGGACATATCAAGTCAGAATGTCCAGAGCTGAACCAAAAGAGCAAAGAAAAGAGAAAAGGCAAATTCTTCAATAAAAAGAAGGCCTTTGTATCTACTATATGGGGTGATAGTTCCTCTGATGAAGAAAGTGATGAAGAAGAAGTAGCAAATATATGTCTTGTTGCTTAAGAAGAAACAGAAGAAGAGGTAAATGATTCTGAATGTACCTATGATGAATTAACTTCTGAATATAATGCTTTACATTCTGAATTCATCAAAGTAGTTAAAGAATTGGTTGTTTTCAAAAAGAAAAACAAAGATCTTGAAATTGAACTTAAAGAAAGTTCAGAAAAGAATTGTGAAAATTGTTCTTCTTTGAAAAAGAAAAACATTGATCTCATAAAAACTCTTGAAAAATTTACACAAGGAAGTGAGATGCTAAATGTTATTTTAAAAGCTCAACGATTTGAAAATGACTGATCTGGAATTGGATATGATCCAAAATCAGATAGAAGGAAAGGTAGAAAGAAAGCAGGAGGTAAGTCATATTTGAATTATTTCCAGCATTCTATGCATACATCAAATCCTTTTGCATTTTGTAATTACTGTAACAGAAAAGGCCATTATACTTCTTCATGCATTCATAAGAAGAAAGGAACGATAGGAACCTACAAATGAGTACCTAAAGGATCATATGTTTCAAAAATATCCTGTACTAACCCAAAAGGACCCAAAAAGAAGTGGGTACCTAAGAATTAGTCGTATTTAATTGTAGATGTGTCTCAAGGCATCCAAAAACAACAAATGGTACATAGACAGTGGATGCTCTAGACATATGACCGGTGATTTCAAAAGCTTTACCAAATTGCAACCTAAAGAAGGTGGAAAGGTAAAATTTGGAGGAAATCAAACCGGAAGGATAGTAGGAATTGGTGAAATCAAAAATGACAAAGGAATACAAGTCAAAGATGTATATTATGTTAAAGGCTTGTGTCATAATTTTCTAAGTGTAAGTCAAAGCGCAGACAAAAAAAACTGGGTAATATTTGACTCAGAGGAATGTTTAATCATCAACAAGAATGACTTATCACTTGATAAGTAGAATATCAAGGCTAAGCTCATAGCAAAAAGGGAAGGTAATTGCTATACTCTAGATATTAGTAGAAATGAATCTGAAAACTGTTTTCTGAGTAATGCCGATGAAAGTTGGCTATGGCATAAGAGATTGGCTCATGTCAATATGCATCAATTAGGCAAACTACTCAAAAAGGATTTAGTTCTTGGATTACCCAATGTAACTTTCAAAAATGACTTGATTTGTGATGCATGTCAAAAGGGTAAACAAACTAAATCATCTTTCAAATTAAAAAATGAGATTTCAACAAATAGACCACTACAATTATTACATATGGATTTAGTTGGCCCAGCAAGAGTAAAGAGTCTTGGTTGTTAGAACAAGCGTTTCACCCAAGAGGGGGGTGAATTGGGTGATACTAAAATTTCGTCAAAAATATAACACTTTAACAGTGGAATTAAAATAGTAATGAGTAAGGAGAAATATCACCGAAGTAGGCACCGGGAGTTATACTGGTTCGGTCACAACCACTTTGACCTACGTCCAGTCCTCAGAGCTTCTCTGAGAGTTTCACTATAACTTCCAAGATTCAGTGGGTTCTTGGCACCTCAGTACAAGCAAGTTCCTTCACCTGGACACTCGCTCCCCCTTACAAGTTGTAATCCAATCCCAACTTAAG
Organism: Inga laurina; assembly: GCA_963855925.1. Classification (NCBI taxonomy): domain Eukaryota; kingdom Viridiplantae; phylum Streptophyta; class Magnoliopsida; order Fabales; family Fabaceae; genus Inga; species Inga laurina. The sequence continues at coordinate 59,423,709 of OY979701.1, forward strand.
GTTCCACAACCTTAAGTTATCTCAATAACAAATATTGAGTTTGAATGAAATATCTCTCTTACAGAGTGAATGAGAATCACTGAAGCATAAATATACAATTTCAACGTGAAAACAGAGCAATGAACTTGATAATTCATTTGTGTGTGTTCTTATTGTTCTTTCTCTGTTTGGATGTTCTCATATGTATAGATATGTTGGTGATGACCATTGGAACATTTTCTTCTCGTCCGTTGGAGAGTGCGCAATTACTGTTGACTTTTTCAGTTTTTGAAAAATATCTGTTGGCGGTGGTTGGCATTTGAACGTTTCATTTGACTTCTCTCACTTGATAAGATTTCTTCATTGTTTCTCTGTAAATAGACTAAGAATACTAATACAATGAAATATTAATCATATAGGAAACAAATCAATGAACGTTTGAATGATTTCTAAAATTCTGGGTTTGCTTACTCGAGTACTTACTCGAGTATCATCGGGAAATCTTTGATCAACTGCAAGTCAATGAATAAATACAAGGTTACTCAGGTAGTTCATGGAATAACCAATTTTTAAACCTTTGGAAATGTATGTTTACTCGGGTACTTACTCGAGTAATGCACTCACAACTTTATGAGTTACTCTGGTACCAACTCGAAAAAACTTTTGGTTACTCGATGCTTTACTCCAGTAATGTTGCAGGATCTCAAGGCCGAGAGCACTTACCTTGTTACTCGGATACGGACTCGAGTAATGCATTCATTTTTGCATAGGTTACTCGGGTACCACCTCGAGTAAATGTACTTTTTGTGCTTGTCTTACCCGGGTAATGACTTGAGGTTTTTCCTTGAAAATATCTCTGCATACTCGGGTACCTACTTGAGGAATCCACTTAAAATAGATCATTGGATACTTGCATATCAGAGTAAGGACTCGAGGAAATGAGTTAAAAATATATCAAGTTAATCGGATACCACCTTCAAGTTTTCACTTACTTCAGTGCGTTACTCGAGTAGCTACTCGAGTAATATTGGCAGTGGTACAAAATGCCGAAAGCACCATTTTTTTCAGAAACAGAGTTACTCGAGTACCTACTCAAGTATCATTGGCAACCTGAAGGCAACTGGAAGTTTTTCACATGGTTACTCGAGTAGCTCCTCGAGTAACATTGGCAGGCCGAGAGCAACTCCAAGTTTTTACCTGGTTACTCGGGTCGCTCCTCGAGTAACATTGGCAGGCCGAGAGTAACTTGAAAATACTTACACTATTACTCGAGTAGCTCCTCGAGTATCTTTGGCAGGTTACTGGAAGTTGTCTCTGATTACTTCAAGTTTTGTCTCATTACTCGAGTACCGCCTCGAGTAATGCCTTAGAAAACCTGCTTCTGATCAAGTTTCTCAGCTTTTTCTCTTGTCCTTTCTTCATTACTCCAATGCTTATCTCAAGTGATACTTATCCCTGTTGTTTCTTAGTTCAAACTTATTTATTAATCATTTCCTTTTCAAACCATTCTTTTGTTATCATCAAAACATGAGATCTAACATTGGTGGCAACTTATATTAATTGGTCATTGTTGATGATTTCTCAAGATTTACATGGGCAATTTTTATCTCGTCAAAAGATGAAACCTTTGAGGAATTTATTGTTTTTGCCAAGAAAGTGTAAAATGAGAAAGGTATGTCCATTGCAGGTATTAGGACTGATCATGGTGGAGAATTTGAAAATCAAGCCTTTGAAGAATATTGTGATACTAATGGCATTGATCACAATTTCTCTACTCCAAGGACGCCTCAACAAAATGGAGTTGTGGAATGCAAGAATAGAGTGCTCACTGAAATGGCTAGAGCAATGTTGAATGAAAAGAACATGTCTCAAGTTTTCTGGGCTGACGCTATGAGTACAGCATTCTATATTTCAAATAGAGCCTATATTAGAACAAAACTTGGAAAGACACCATACGAGCTGTACAAAGGAATAAAGCCAAAAATTGCTCATTTACACATCTTCGGTTGTAAGTGTTTCATTTATAATAATGGTAAAGATAATTTAGGAAAATTTGATTCTAAAATTGATGAAGGAATTTTCCTAGGATATTCTAACCGAAGTAAAGCTTATAGAGTTTTCAATAAAAGAACATGTGTTGTTGAAGAATCAATTCATATTGTGTTTGATGAATTTGAATCCTCGGACAAAACCATTGATGAAGAACAGGAAGTTGTTTTAAATCAAGAAAATGGTCAATCTATTTCTAAGTCTCTTATTCCAGAAGTTGATGAAACCAAGGAAGAAATGCAATCACTAGGACAACCTAGAGCCTGGAAATACAATAAAAGTCATCCCTTAGATCAAGTCATAGGAGATGTGAATGAAGGGATCAAAACTAGAAATAAATTTTTCAATGAAGTAAGTTTTTCTGCATTCATTTCTGAGATTGAACCTTCTAACATTGATGAAGCCTTATCAGACAATGATTAGGTTATAGCAATGCAAGAAGAACTAAATCAATTTGAAAGAAATCAAGTTTGGGATTTGGTACCCCGACCCAAGGATCATCCGATCATTGATACTAAATGGGTATTCAAAAACAAACTCGATGAATCCACAATTATTGTCAGAAACAAGGCAAGATTGGTAGCCAAAAGCTATAATCAGGAAGAAGGGATTGATTATGAGGAAACGTATGCTCCAGTGGTTAGATTGGAAGCTATACACGTACTCTTAGCCTTTTCAAGCATCAAAGGATTCAAACTCAATCAAATGGATGTAAAGAGTGATGTTCTAAATGTTTACATCATGGAAGAAGTATATGTAGAACAACCTCCAGGTTTTGAAGATGTAACTAATCCTGACCATGTTTTCAAACTCAAAAAGGCTTTATATGGTTTAAAACAAGCTCCTAGAGCATGGTACAAAAGGCTGAGTAAATTTCTTATTGATCAAGGTTTTGTACAGGGAAACGTTGATACAACACTTTTTATAAAACAAAAACGTGATGATATTTTAATTGTTCAAATATATGTTGATGACATTGTTTTCGGTGTTACTAATGAATCTCTGTGTAAGGAATTTTCTGAGATAATGCAGGGAGAGTTTGAGATGTCAATGATGGGAGAATTGAATTTCTTTCTTGGTTTGCAAATCAAACAAAGAAAGAATGGAATCTTCATATGTCAAACAAAGTATTTAAAAGAGTTGTTGAAGAAGTATGGAATGGATGAAGCAAATGGCATGGACATGCCTATGAGCTCAACTACGTTGCTTGATGCTGATGTCAAAGGGAAAGACTACAACCTCGCAAAATACAGAGGAATGATTGGATCACTACTCTATCTCACGGCAAGTAGACCGGACATCCAATTTAGTGTTGGCATATGTGCAAGATATCAATCATCACCAAAGGAATCACATGCTGAAACTGTCAAACGAATCTTTAGATATCTTGCTGACACACCCGAATTGGGTCTGTGGTATCCCAAAGAAAGAAGTGAATATCTAGTTGCATATTCAGATTCTGATCATGGAGGATACAAAACAGACAGAAAGAGTACCAGGGACAAGGACAATTTCTTGGACGATCTCTTGTATCATGGTTTAGCAAGAAACAAAATACAGTGTCTCTTTCATCAACGGAAGACGAATATGTTGCAGTCTCAAGTTGTTGTGCACAAGTGATATGGTTAAAACAACAACTACAAGATCTTGGTATTTATCTCAAAGAAATACCAATCTATTGTGACAATACCAGTATAATAAGCTTGGCAAAGAATCCAGTTCAACACTCTAGAACCAAGCACATTGATGTCAGACATCACTTCATCAGAGATCATGTTCAAAAGAAAGATGTGAAAGTGATATTCATTCCTACTCACCTTCAACTAGCTGATATCTTCACAAAACCCCTTACAAAAGATCAATTTCTATACATTGGAAGAGAATTGGGAATGGTAAATCCCAATGAGTTGTAAGCTATTTCAGCTTCTCATAATATTATATGAAGTCATTTGATAATGTTTTGATGATTACTAATTTAAGCATCGGAGTATGTAGAAACTTGTTTTGCAGGAAGATTGAAACTATGTTTTGAGAAACAAAAACAGAAGTTATCAGAGGACACCATTACTGGAGTACCAACTTGAAGTAATGACTGACAGTGAAGCATTACCCGAGGAACAACTTGAAGTAAAGAAGCACTTTACTCGAGTAACTACTCAAGTAATGGTCTTCCAAAACTGGAAGTAATGTATCAAGTTTCTTGAAATTTGAATCAAACGGTTCATTGGTGAAAATTGAACAGTCCAAACTGAAAATGAAAGGTTACCCGAGGCAAGCCTCGAGTAACGTCGGGTTTTAGGTCTTTATCTATTGCAAACTCGGTCATTTCCATAAAATCTCCTCGAGTAAATCACTCTACTCTCTCACAAAAATTTTTCACAATCTCTTCCTTACATCATTTCCCTCAAAACCCAACAAATTTCAACCCCAGAAACCTCCTATTCTGCTCAAATTCTCTGTGCCCTATCCGCGACTCTTTCCTTTGTTTCTCTGAAAATTCAAGCTTTCCTTGATTCAAAATGGTTAGAACCAAAAGCCTCACTCCTACAGATTCATCTGGATCCCCTCAACTCACTAATCCTCTTTCTTCTCCTCCTAGAAAGAGAAGAAAACTCACACCTAGGTCAAAAGCCAAAGTCCAACTCAAACCTCAACCTCAACCGAAACCAAAAGGGGTTGTTAAGAGCCAGTAGTTATAAGGGCTCAATCCAAGAAGAGTACCTCTACTAGGAGAGGCAAAAGTGCAAAGTCTCCCTGTCCTCCACCTTCTAATTCCTCAACTCCTTTCACACCAAAGCCTCACAAAAAGCCCAAATATGATGTAAATATGGTTAAGGCAATGGCTGGGATTCTAGATCAACTTGAGAAGGGGCAGTCTTCAAAGAAATCTGAACTGCCAGAAGAGGAGATCACCAAACCTCCAAAGGGGTTCAATGTCAATAAACTGGAAGAGTCCCAGAAGTACCTCACTCAGTTCTCCAGGAGAAAAGTGTGCAAGACACACTATGTGGACCTCAAGTTACTTCAGGAGGTATTGAAGCATGATCTTAGTTCCTTTTAGAACCATTTATGACTTGGCTTTCTATTAGACTTCCTTTTTGTACAAAAGTGGTCACACATTTTTACTGCAACCTTGAGATCCTAGATGAACCAAACAGAACCTCAACTGAGGAAGAAATGACTACCACTGTAAGAGGCCAAAAGATTCTCATCTCACCCTCTAGGATTAATTTGTGGTTAGGAATAGAGAACCCCCCAGATGATATTTACTCTAAACTTGACTCAAACCAAATATTCTCTGTCTTTAAACCTAGAGAGCTTGTTGGCCCTTTAAATTTCAAACCTAGTGATATGTGTGATCATCATAGGGTTCTATGGTACATCTACTCTAGATCCCTTGTGAACAAGGCCAACAACTATACCCACTTCTCTGATAGGGACTTTAGATGGTTTGCTTCCTTACTCCTGAGGAACAGAAAGATTTGAGGGAGTACATTTTCTCTGAGATGAAGAGATATAGAGTAGATGGAAAAGCTACCACACCGATGCCATATCCTCAGATTGTTTCTCTCATTCTGAAGGAGAATAAGATATGGTATCTGGAGAGCAAAGAACACATTGAGAGGATTACTCCGGTTGGGAGAAATCAGATTGGCAAGCTCAACATTGACATTCCTTTCAAGGGCCCTCTAGAATCTGGGTTAAAGAAGAAGAAGAAAACTGAGACTGAAACTAGCAATATGGATGACACTCAGTCGTCGGCTCCAGCTGCCACTACATCATCACCTTCTTTCTTCAATGCCACACTCCAGAACTTCATGGAAAATATGCGAGATTATTCCATGTGGATATTGCCAACACAAATGTTGAACTGATAACCAACATGAATCACAAGATGGCTGAGTTGGTTGAGAAAATGGATAAGAGGCACGAGGAGTTGCTAGCTAAGCAATATGCCCAGGGTGAGACATTGAGATTGATTTTAGCACGATTGGATTCTTTGGGTCTCGGACCTTCTGCCGGTCCATTATCTTCTGCACATGACACTTCTTCATCTCAAGAGCATATACCATCCCAAGAGCATACACCACCACCTCCAAAGAACATCCCGTCTGACCTTCCTCACACTGAGGTTAAACCTCCTATCCCTCCTATCTCTAGTCCACCTGAGCCACAACCCAAAGATATCTTATACTCAGTGGATAACACCAAAACAAATGAGACCATCCATATCTTCATTGATGATTCACCACCCAAACCTCAGCCTGAACCCTCTCCTAGACCTATTCCATCTCCTACCCATACAGAGGAAATATATCCCTCCTCATCCTCTGATCATCATACTCCAGAGGTTGAGACCACTCCAAAGGTTGAGACCACCACTATGATCGTCTACTAGCCTTCTCCTATTCCACCCAGAGACGATATCCATATCCCTCCACTTAATCTTCCTGAACTAGAATCCTCTAGTTCTTTTGATTCTTCTGTTTCAGATTTTGTCCTCCTTGTCAAACCTATTACTATGGTCAAGCCTTCTGATCCTCCTCTTGGTTGATGAAGACAAAAAGGGGGAGAAGAGCTTGAGTGTGATTTTGTGGAGTGTCTGATTTTTGGGTATATGGATGTATATAGGATTTAGGGAGCTTTTTGAACTTTTTAAATTTTCATCTTGTAATTCCTTAAGTTTAATGCAGGTTTATTTAAGCTATGATTTCATTTCAAGTTCATTTAAGCTTTTAAATTATAATACATTGTGGGATTAATGAGTTTATTGTGTAGGCAAGGTGTATATTATGATTTCATTCTCTTTTAAAACACTTTGAATCTAAACTTAACAAGTTTTTCCAAATGATCTTCGAATTCAAGAAGTATTTATTTTAAGAACTTACTTTCAAAAATCTTGTTCAAAATCACCAAGTTTTGTCATCATCAAAAAGGGGGAGAATGTTAGATCTCATGTTTTGATGATAACAAAGAATATTATGAAAAAGATTTAGTTAATAAATAATTTTGAACAAAGTAATAACAGGGAAAATCATCACTTGAAGTAAGCATTGGAGTAATGAAGAAAGGCCAAGAAAAAAAGCTGAGAAACATGATCAGTAGCAAGTTTTCTAAGGCATTACTCGAGTATGTACTCGAGTAAGGAGAAAGAAACTTGAAGTAACCAGAGATAGCTTCGAGTAAGTACTAGAGTAATAAGGTAAATGTTTTCAAGTTGCTCTCGGCCTGCCAATGTTACTCAAGTAACTACTCGAGTTACCAGGTAAATAACTTGGAGTTGCTCTCGGCCGGCCAATGTTACTTGAGTAGCTACTCGAGTAACCATGTAAAAGACTTCCAGTTGCTCTCGGCCTGCCAATGATACTCGTGTATGTACTCGAGTCCCCTATTTCAAGAAATGTGTTGCTCTCGGTATTTTTAACCCTGCCAACGTTACTTGAGGAGCTACTCGCGTAACTCACTGTGGTAAGCAAAAACCTGAAGGTAGTACTCGAATAACTTGATCTGGTTTTATCACATTTCACTCGAGGCACTACTCAAGTATGCAGGTATCTAATGACTCATTCAAAGTGGATTACTCGAGTGACTCATCGAGTATGCAAAGTTATTTAAGAAGAAAACTTCAAGTCATTACCCGAGTAAGCTATGCAGAAAAATTATGTTTACTCGAGTAACAAAGTAATCAAACTTGAAGTGCTCTCGGCTTTGAAATCCTGCCAACATTACTGGAGTAAATCATCGAGTAAACTAAAGCTTATTTGAAGTTTTACTCGAGTTGGTACCCGAGTAACCTTTGAAGAAAAGAGTGCAATACCCGATTTATCAAAGTTTTCCCGATGATACTTGAGTAAACTTTAATGAATACTCGAGTAACTACTCGAGTATACAAGTCTAGAAATTCAGAAATCATTCCAACGTTCATTGATTTACTTCTTATATGATTAACCTTTCATTTTATTAGTATTCTTAGCATATTTACAGATAAACAATGAAGAGATCTTACCAAATAAGGAAAGTTAAGTGCAACGTTCAAACGCTACCTACTGCCACCTACCGCAAACAGATATTTTTCAAATACTGGAAAAGTCAACAGTGGATGCGCACACTCTAACGGATATGAAGAAAATGTTCTAACGGTCATCACCAACATATCTATATATATGGGAACATCCAAACAGAGAATACACCAACAAGAACACACACGAACGTATCATCAAGTTTATTACTCTGTTTTACATTATACTTGTAATTCTATGCTTCAGTGATTCTTATTCACTCTGTGAGAGAGATAATTCATTCAAGCTCAATATTTGTTATTGAGATAACTTAAGGTTGTAGAACCTTGAGTTGGGATTGGATTAAAAATTTTAAGGGGGAGCGAGTGTCCAGGCGAAGGAACTTGCTTGTACTAAGATGCCAAGAACCCACTGAATCTTGGAAGTTATAGTGAAACTCTCAGAGAAGCTCAGAGGACTGGACGTAGGTCAAAGTAGTTGTGGCCAAACCAGTATAACTCCTGGTGTACACTTTGGTGATATTTCTCCTTACTCTTTACTGTTTTAATTTTACCGTCAAGTTTTATATTTGAAACGAAATATTTAGTATCACCCAATTCACCCCTCCTCTTGGGTAAAATGCTTGCTCTAACAAAAGCAGTACTAGACTGGAAAAGGCCAGAAACTGTGGCAAAGGTACGCTATTTTCTGGATCTTGCTGGCTACTAGTGGAGATTTATCCATAATTTCTCCCTAATTGCCTTGCCGATGACCAAGCTCACGAGAAAAGATAAGCCATTTATATGGGATGAAAATTGTGAAAATTGCTTTGTAGAGCTGAAATAGAGGTTGATTATGGCACCTGTATTGATTATACCTGATCCCAGTTTGACATACGTTATGTATAGTGATGCCAGTAGGCAGGGATTAGGGTGTGTCCTTATGCAGCAGAGACGTATGGTGGCTTATACCTCTCGACAGCTTAAACCTCATGAAATGACCTATCCCACTCATGATCTGGAGCTTGTTCCCATTGTGTTTGCTTTGAAGATTTGGCGGCATTATTTGTATGGTGTGGCGGTAGAACTATACTGTGACCACAAGAGTCTCAAGTATCTATATGACCATAAAGAATTGAATATGAGACAACAGCGCTGGATGGAGTTGCTTAAGGACTACAACCTGGAAATCAAATACCATCTGGGTAAGGCTAATGTAGTCACTGATGCTCTTAGTCAAAAGACGGTGCTTGTGGTAGCTATGATGATATAGGAGGGGAAGTTGATTGCTGATTTTTGTGATATGAATTTGTTAAACCAGATCATCTGGGCCAATTACACTGTTTCCTAAGGGGAAAGTAACTTGAGAGCTGAGATTGAAGAGGCTTAAAGGCAAGTGGCTGGATACAGCATAATTTGGCTAGAATTGAGTAGGGAGAAGCTCAAGGCTATGATTTATCACCTAGTGGATTGGTTCATTATCAGAAGAGAATATGTGTTCCACTTAAGGTGGAGTTGAGACAGAAAATGTTAGATAAGGCACATAAGAGCCGATACACTCTTCATTTAGGTATGGCCAAAATCTGCCATAATCTGAAATATATGTATTGGTGGCCGAGATTGAAGAGTAATGTGATGAAATATATGGTGTGGTGTCTCACATGCCAAAGAGTAAAGATCGAGCACCAGAAACCGCCTAGTTTGTTGCAGAGTCCTGAGATTCCATAATGGAAATGGGAAAGTATGACCATAGACCTTGTTGTGGGATTTCCTAGAGTCAAAAACTATGATGGGATCTAGGTAATTATGGACCAGTTAATAAAGTCAGCACACTTCCTACCGATCAATACTAGTTATTCTCTAGATAAGCTAGCAAAGATTTATATCTGAGACATTGTGAAGCTCCATGGCATACTGAAGAATATCATTTCCAATCGAGATCCCCATTTCACCTCAAGATTCTGGAAGGCATTGCATGAGGCACTGCATACTCAGTCGAGTAACCCTACCGTCGAACTTGAGCAGACTCCACTATGTGTTCCATGTTTCCCAATTGAAGAAGTACTAACTGGATCCATCTCATATCGTTGAGTATAAGGAAGTGGAGTTGCAAGATAACTTCACGTATGCGGTGGAGTCAGAGCAGATTATTGATCAAGTAGAATGATGGCTCAGACACTGAAGTATTCCTTATGTGAAAGTGATCTGGAAGGGAATGACCCAGAGAGAAGCAACTTGGGAAGTGGAAGAGGATATGCGAAGATGATATCCTGAGTTTATGGCTCAAGTAGTTTGACAAATTTCGAGGGCGAAATTTATTTTACGGAGGGAGAATTGTAATGACCCAATTTGAGATCAAGGGCTAATGACTTCGAGATAAATTATAATTAGTGTAATTAAACACTTCTGGAGAAATGAGATGTGAATTTGATATAAATGTTCATAGTGATGATTTAATAGTCATAGTAAAACCAGGGGCAAAATGGTAAAATTGGTCAGTTACCAAAGAGGAAAGTCATTGGTGATTAGAGATCAATGGTTGAGATTCGTTGTCTATGGGTCGGATGTCGGAATCCTGTGCTATGAGTTTATGTGAGCTTAAGGAAGAGTGAGCAAGATTATGTCAAATGTCATTTTGTGGACCATAGGATGATGCCAAAAGTTAAACACCTACCTTTTCTCTCTCTTCTCTCTCCTATTCGGTGGGGAGAATGGGCAAAGGGAAAAATTACACTCATCATCATTTATTGAACCAAATTTTTATATAATATTTCATAATTAAATTGGGATTTTAATAGGTTTTATGGGACATTATTGCATGATTAAGCATTAATTTTGGTTAGGGACAATTGTTTTGAATTATTGTAATTAGGGGCAAAATGGTCAAAATTTATTAATTATCTTTTTATACAATTGTCCCTCGAACTTTTAATGCTACTTGAGCTTAAACTTGCATTGTAGGTGTTAAGGAAGAAATTTTGAGATGTGGAGGGCCAGAATTAATATTTCGAAGCTTGGATAAAATCACAGAAAAGGGCCCGAGAATTCTGTGAAAATTACATAGAGTGAAGGAAAAGGGATCAGTGAAAAATCACAGAAAAGTACCCATAAGATTTGAAAATTATAACCTCCCCAAAACATTTCAAAATTATTCCATTAAGTCCCTCAAGAAAATATTTTGAGATTATTCATTTAGGTCCCTCATCAAAACTTGCATTTTGATAAGGGAATTAGCTTGTTAAGTGGTCTCTGGAGCTGGGATCCGAAACATTGTTGCATACCCGACATTGACGGCAATTGTGAGTTTAAAGAGAGTGGCGCCGCAAAAGGAGAGAGGGAGACAAGCAAAGATCGTTGGATCATCACCTTCTTCACCTCAGTCTCCGACGGCATTCACCTCCATTCATTGTCGCCGGCGACAAATCTCCATCGTCAGCCTCGCTACAGTCTGGTTTGGAGAAAAGAAAAGGTCACAGATGAGTTGCAGAAAAATAGAATTCAGCACCATGCAAGCTTGAGAGAGCTCGGTTTTGAAAGTTGGAAGAGAGTATTGCATCATTTCTCCTGTGTTCTCACACCACTATCACCGTTTCTTTACCACCATCGACCCTCTCTCAGACCACCACGTCAGCGCCATCACTTTCGAACCTGGATATTCAGTTTTGGAGGCGAATGAACAGAGGAAGAAGGAGGAGACAACCGTCATCTACCATCATTCATCACCGTCAAGTTTTCTCTGCCATCACCTTCGTCATGACCACTCTGTTGCCATTGACTCCCTTTCCCCAACATTATGTCACCACCATCGTTGCTCCTCCAATCCTTATTGTTTATGTTCTGCTTTTGAATTCAAATCCAGGCCCAATGTCTGATTGATTAAGTGCTAATTGTATTGTAATATGTGATTTTAATGGCTGGACCTGTTAATATGTGCTGTGGGGTGCTGCTCTCATGAGTGGCAGTGATTGATTTTGTTGCTTCTTGGCAGTAGGGATTTGTGCTAGGGCTTCAAGTTTGTATATGGGGAGTTAATTATTTTCCATTTGCTCAATTTAAACATTATGTCTTTGTGGATTAATTTTGCATTGATATATTAGTATTATTTGAAAATAGATGAGTGATAATTTGTCTATGTTGATTAATATCTTGTGCTAAATTTGGTATTGGTGCATTTGAATTTTATTGAAATTATTTCCCTATTGGATTAATGCAATTGTACATTCTATGTGATATCTAGATTGTGTGATGGATTTAATTTAATTTGAATGTCGCGATTGTGCTTTCAATTAAGAGGAACGAAGTGCATTAATTCATTTTCAATACACATCAAGTGGGTTTTTAGCAATTTGCCTAAGAGGTGACTAAGAATGTGATTGTAGGACTAGTCATTTATTAGGTAGATTGGACCTAATGCGATTGTTTAGGGTTTTTAATTTGACTTGATGCAAAAGTAACTCCCAAATTATTTTAAGGAGCTAGGAAAGTCACCAAATTTGCCACCAAGGTTCATTTCATCATTCATATTTTTAATTCCAAATTCCTTTCCATTCATTCCTTCATCATTTTTATAGAAAAGAAAAAAATAGTAGTTTAGGGATTTTAATTAATTTGCATCCTTCTTTTAATTATTAATTTGAAAAACTAAAACCCATTTCCCTTTGTTTTTATTGCATATTGCATGACATTTAGGTTACCTATGACTCAATAAAAAGTTCCTTAAGTGAGATGACCCGAGTGTTGCATTGTACTGCAATTCTTGGATAAAAAAATATTTTACATTTTAAATTCATCTTTTGACAAGGGGTTTCTCGAGTAAAGCTTGTTAGTTTTGCATATTTTGTTATTTCTTTGTTTATAGTTTAGGATTTTTTCATTTATTTAGCTTGCATAGTATTCATTGCATTGTTTTGACTTGGTAGGTTCTGTGTGGTGTCGTTGCATTCAATTTGATATGATTTTGAGCCCACTTATTTGAATTCTCCATGTCTCTAAATTAATTCATAGCATATCTGCATTAGTTGTCAAGTTGATACTTTTCTTTCCTTTTTATTTGTATTTGTATTTTTGTTGATTCTTTTTCTTTGTTTTCCATAGTTTATTGTTAGATAATTCTCTTGTGATTCATTGGAATTTATTGTTATTGAATTATCATGGCTTGGTTTAATGGTAATCAAGGTTTACCTTTTCAATCTTACTCTTCTGTAGCAGATTCGACTGAAAGGAAAGAGTCCATCTCTGAAAGCATCCATGCTATTCAACAAACATTACAGTTTCTTCAAGCTAATTTGGGATATCAAGATATTCCAATTGTCAAGAATGCCAAAGTCCATTCCACACTTCATACCATGAACCCTACGAACAACCTTTATTTCAACCTCGTTACCCACCCCACCCACCCTATAGATCATACCATGAACCTTCTCCTCTACCATATAACCCATATCATGAGCCTCATTCTAATCCTCCACCATATAACCGCATGTCATATCATGAACCTTCTCCTTCATTCCATTCCACTTTCCAACCATTCCATCTAACTCATGAGCCTCTCTACTCACCAGTTCAACAATCTTATGGACCTCATTCCCAACCATATGTGCCATACCAAGAACTAACCATTAGTGAAGTCATTCAAGAGTTTCAAAACCGAATCACCTAATCTATCAATGAAGAGCAGTCCAATAAGGACACCTTTACTCATCAAATGGAAGTGAATCAAGAGTTTTAAACTTAAATGTATGATCATACCAAAGAGCGATGGTCACAAATGGACTTTCTTATCAGAAGATTAGAACAACAAGAGAAAGAGAGTGAGAGATTGGAAAAGGAACTTGAACGTCTTACTCAACAAGCACAAGTATTGAAGAATCCCTAAGAACATCCTCCTTCTATATCCTTCCAAACACATGAAGTAGAGCATATACAAGAAAGCACTGAGGAGCTGGAGGAAGCACAAAAGGCTTCTAAGTGCCATACTCTACCAAAGACTCACCCACCTCCTACCCTTCCATATGAACAAAGTATTTTTGAATCTTATGCTGTTGAATTGAATTTGAACTCCCTCCTTGCCATTCCAACTATTGATGATCGAGTGCATGCTTTAAGATAAGCAAATACCAAGTTGGATACAGAACATCAACGCTTATTGGATGCTGCATGGGAATCTTGAAAGAGGCAAACTTCACCCAAGAGGGGGGTGAATTGGGTAATCCTATAAATTTTTCGCTTGATGTGGAGATATGAAAAAATAGAGTAGATAGAGTAGAGTTGAGAAGATTAGGACACAGAGAGTTTTACTGGTTCGGCCTAACAACCAGGCCTATGTCCAGTCCTTAGAGATCAAGACCTACGGAGAATTTCACTATACCTCTAAGATTCAATAGGCTCTCAGAACGCCACCAACAACAATTGTCCTTGAAAGGACTACGAGCAGAAATATTCTCTCACTAAGAAATTTCTCTCCCCCTTACGACAAGTCTTACATGGAGAAAAACAACCTATGACCTTTCCCACTTGCTTATGTATACAAGACTTATGAGCAGCAACGTTCTCTCCTTCTTACACCACTGTGAGTCTTACGAGCAGCAACGTTCTCTTCTGCTTGTATCTTATAAGTCTTATGAGTGGAAGGTTTAACAAGGAATTCTCTCAATTGCTTCTCTCGTAAGGAAATCTACCCTCTCAAGGTCCCAATACCTTGAGATCAAATGAAAATAGAATTTGAATTGTATGAAGACTCTCTTACAGAGCAAATGAATGAACACTGAAGATCAATGTGTATACAGAGAAAATTGTGAATAAAAATTCGTGTATATGCTTGTGAATTCTTGTGCTTCATTCCTTGTTCACGATCTCTGAATCTCTGTATTTATAGATGTTTAGTTTTTGCCTGTTTGAGTAATCATCGTTGAGGAGCGGGGCTTGCAACAGTGGAATGACACGCGCATGTTTGAATATTCTGAATGCGGTAGGTACAAGCGTGCTTGTAATGATGTTGTCTGCCGTTATTTGACTTTCTTCATGTCAGTTTATTCCAAACGTTCATCCTCCTATATAACACTTATAATACATTCAAAATGATGTTAAATAATGATAATAAGTAATGATGAAATAAATAAATAACATTAAACCATATTCGGATTAAACGTTGTGAGACTTGGTGTATTTGTTGATCTGGCAGAGCATCACTCGAGTGATATCGAAGTTTTACTCCTTGATCTTTAGTTTTAAGTCTGTGCTCGCATAGGAATTCAGAGAGACAGAATTCTTTCTCGCGAGTGATGTGGGGCCTCACTTGAGCACAGCTCCTTATGCTCGAGTGACCATGTATTTTGCACTGGGGTTTTCTCTTCTGGTCAGCACTCGCATATCATTTTAACAAGAGTGAGATTTTGTACTCGCAAGTGATGTGGTCCCTTACTCAAGCACACATGCTTTTGCTCGAGTGAGACGAATATTCTTAAGAAATATACCCTCAATACCATCACTCACATCAGGATTTGAGAGGGATAGATTTATCACTCATAGGTGATATAGGCCCTAACTCGAGCACACATACTCCTGCTTGAGTGAGAGGAATATTCTCAAGTAATATACCGTTTATACAAACACTCGCATCAGAATTGAAGAGGGATAGATTTTTCACTCGCACATGCTGATATGTCACTCGAGCATGTGAAACTATGCTCGAGCATATTTACGCTTCTCTGAACTTCATGACTCTCGACTAAACACTCGCAGTCCCTTGTTCGAGTACAGAACACTCATGCTAGAGCATTGATGTCTCTGCTCGAGTGCACCAAGTCAGAATGACAAAACTTGCTCTCGGCCAGACACTTGGAGGCTCTCACTCGCATGTGCTCGAGTGAGAAAGGCTCCTCTGCTCGAGTGCTATCTCCAGTGCTCGAGTGAATCAGTGAACATGACAGTGGCATGCCTCTTGGGTAAACACATTCTGGCTATCACTCACACCTGCTCGAGCACACAAGGGATCCATGCTTGAGTGCAAGACTCATGCTCGAGCACACCAGTTCATTTTGATAGCAGACACCATAGAACATTGTTATATGCATTTGGTAACCTTGTAAACATTTCTTAAACTTATAAAAACATAATTTGTACACAATTGACTTCTGTTATCATCAAAACTTAGGATATAACATTCTCCCCCTTTTTGATGATGACAAAACCTTTGTGATGGGAATCAAAGAAAATTGGTTAAGATGAAAAATTTTAAAGTACAATATCAATGTTTCCGAATGCATATCAAGTTTTAGGTTCAAGTTCAAGTTTCCCTGCAATACTTCCTCTGGATACTTAATCAACCAAGATAAGCATAGTATAAACCAAATAACTTGAATCATAGATATAGTCATTAATATTAAACTTGGTTAATAATCTTGATAACAAAAAAATAGATAATCTCAAATACAATTAGCAAAACCTACCCCATACAAAAAAATCTACCCAAGCACCCGATACATCCCATAAAAGCTCAGCTCAGAAACCATCACACATCCTTCTCCCCTGTTTTGTCAGCATCAGAAGGGGGCTGGGGAAAAGTGATATCAGAAGGTGGGACAAAGGGTACTATGGCAGTGAGAGGGTCAATTGGCTCAATAGGTGGAGATGATGGCTGTGGTACAAAGGTTGAGGGAGGTAGTGAAGGCGACCGATCATAGGTGATATCGACATTAGAATCTGGATCGGTGAAGAGAACATATGTCTTTGAATGAGGAGGTGAGGTATGAGTGGTCTCAGGAGGCACCTCTGAAGATGAAGATGGGAAATGAGAGCGTAAGAAAGTCTCCATATTAGTTATCCTCTGTGACATCTCATCCTGAGTCTTGAACATTAAATCAAAGTTGGTATTGGCCTTATCTACCAACTGGATGACCTGTGACTCCATCTCTTCCACAAGTTTCTCATACTCAGTCACTAATTCCTTCTTCAGACTGGATACAGCTTGATTGATTGCCTCAGTCAAATGGTTGGAAAGAGAGGCATTAAGGAAGGAAGGAGGAGGAATAGGACCTTGAACAGATGATTAGGCCTCATCACCTTTTGATGGAGTGGCTTCCCTCTTAGATGTGGCTTTGGTTCGACTCACTGGAAGATTGATACCCATATGAGTTAATTGAGTCTTACCAAACCTCAAAATAAGTACCCTCTCAGTTCCTTCCAAATACCATATCTTGTTTTTCATTAGGATGAAGGATACAAGCTGAGGGTATCGTATGGTTGCGGATTTTGATGAAGAAAATTGAAATCTTCTCATTTCATTGAAGATAATCCCCCCCACATTCCTTTATTGTCTGATAAGTAAAGAGGCCAACATATAATAATCCTTTTGAGCGAAATGGGTAAAGTTTTTGGACTTATTGACTATGCTCCGGGAATATATATAGTGAAGGACTCTGTGAGAATCAGGCATATCAATAGGTTTAAAATTTAGAATGCCTATTGGATCTCTTGGTCTCAAAATCCGGAAGACCTCATTGGCTGAAAAAGAAGGTGGATCAGGAGGTGGTGCAACATACCCAAGTAAGTCATTTATGATCTTGGCAGATATCATAATAAATTTTCCTCTAACAGTGGTAGACACTGCTTCCTCAATCAATTCACCAGATCTAGACTTAATGTTATGGGATTTCATGTTGCAATAAAAAGTTTTCACGACAGTGGGTTAATAAGGCATATGGATATTTAGCCAGGGAGCATAGTATTGAAGATAAGGATATAAATCCAAATGGAAATTCTTCTTCAAATAATCTAAATCCACATACACAACTGGACAGAAATGCTTATGAATATACTCATCATCAAATACCTTATGAGACAATGCCTTTAGTTCCTCAACAATAAATCCCTCAGGAGGATTGGTAATGTGATCATCCACTGGTGCTTGTGAGGCAGAAGGTACTCCTAAAGCAGTGGCACTGGATTTCCTAACATGATGTGAACTTGAAACACCGGCTTGAGAAGCAATCTTTCCAACTATCTTGTCAAGTTTGGATTTCTCTATTGCTTCCCGGAGTTGTCTGTTGAATGAATCATCAGAGGAAGAAGATGATTGTTGGGGTTGCTCAGTTTCCTTTTTCTTCCCTTTTCCTTGAACCTCTTTGAATTGAGACCGGGTAACAATAGGTTCCTTGAACACCACACCCTTTGGTTTCTTTTGAGGAGGTTGGACTTTCTTTGCAATTTGAGGCTTTGGGTGAGGCTTCTTAGCCGGAGTCCTCTTTTTAGTCTTGGGTTTAGGAGGAGGTGACGGTGAGGAAGATATTTGAGGAGATGGAGGTGTTGGTTATGGGGTTGCAGAGGTACTAGCGGTGGAATGAGTAGGAGAGGGAGAGTGAGATCTTTGAGAAATGGAGGGCACTTTAATTCTTGCCATTGATGAACAAGAGAAAAAAAAGAGGCAAAACTCACAGAATTTTGAGAGTGAAGAAGAGTAACACATATTAGGGCACCGAATGAGAAATGCAGAGGATAAAAATCACCTTTTATAGAAGATTGAAGAGTTGTAACGGTGATTTGAGGTAAATGGACGCGATTGATTGAAGAGAAACGGTTTAAGATGAAGAGTTGCACCCTTCGAGTGACGAGACACCTCGAGTGAGAGCAGGAAGTGAGATGTTCTAGTTTCTGCGTAACTGATATAAGTGACAGTGCTCGAGCATAAACCCTAGTGCTCGAGTGATGTTCATACTGTGCTCGAGTATGTTCTATCTGTGCTCGAGTGAAAAACTGGAAATTTTAATGAAACATGTAAAAACATACCTGGAATATGAATTTCTTGCCATATTTTGTATCTTTGTACTCAAATCCTCTAAAATCATTTGAGTAACCATGATTTGGGTAGCTTTTGGAAAGAAACTCTTTCTTTCCACTCGAGCAGACACTCTTCACATCAAGCATCTTCTCATCATGCTCGAGTGAACTCAACTCTCACTGTTGCTTTTGAGATAGACTCTTGGTATTCTTAATTCCTCTGTTAACCTCTGTTTTACATATCAAGAAGTAGAGTATTTTTAACAGTGCTGTGCTCGAGCAGAGCTAAACGTGCTCGAGTGAAGTAGCTTATCACTCGAGTGACACTCTCTGTGCTCGAGTGACAGACTTGCAAAATGATTTTTAATACTCCGATGCTAAAGTCAGTATGGTTATCATCAAAAAGAACATTTAATTAAGATATTTAACAAGAAAACTTACAACTCATCGGGATTAACCATTCCCAATTCTCTTCGAATATATAGGAATTGATCTTTTGCTATTGGCTTTGTGAAAATATCCGCAAGTTGAAGATGAGTTGGTATAAATTCCACTTTGACATCCTTCTTTTGAACATGATCTCAAATGAAGTGATGTTGAATGTCTATGTGTTTAGTCCTTGAATATTGTATAGGATTCTTGGCCAAGCTTATAGTGCTAGTGTTGTCACAATAAATTGGAATCTCATTTAAGTATATCCCCAAATCTTGGAGTTGTTGTTTCAACCATATTACTTGAGAACAACAACTTGCCACAGCTATATATTCAGCTTCAGTCGAGGATAATGAAACTGTGTTCTGCTTCTTACTGAACCATGATACTAGAGATCCACCAAGAAATTTACATTGACCATTGGTACTCTTTCTGTCAGTTTTATATCCTCCATGATATGAATCTGAATATGCCATTAAATACTCATTCCCTCTTTTTGGATACCAAAGACTAAGCTCTGAAGTATCTCCTAGATATTTGAAGATTCTTTTTACTATCTCTGCAAGTGATACCTTAGGAGCAGATTGATACCTTGTACACATTCCCACGCTGAACTGAATATCTGGCCTGCTTGCTGTAAGATAGAGTAATGAACCAATCATCCCTCTATATTTAGTGATGTTGAAACTAGGACCTTTTACATCAGCATCCAACAATGTTGTAGAACTCATTGGAGTATCAGCTCTATTAGCATTATCTAATCCATATTTCTTCAATAATTCCTTTAAATACTTTATCTGAGATACAAATATACCATTCTTCTTTTGTTTGATTTGAAGTCCAAGAAAGAAGTTCAATTCTCCCATCATGGACATTTCAAACTCTCCCTGCATAATCTTAGAGAATTCTTGACACATAGATTTGTTAGTAGCACTGAAAATAATATCATCTACATAAATTTGAACAATTAGAATATCATTTTTGTTATGTTTGATGAAAAAAGTTGTATCTACTTTACCTCTGACAAAACTTTGATCAAGAAGAAATTTGCTTAGTCTTTCATACCAAGCTCTAGGCATTTGTTTCAAACCATATAATGCTTTCTTAAGTTTAAAAACATGATCAGGCTTTGTTTCATCTTCAAAACCAGAAAGTTGTTCTACGTATACTTCTTCCATAATATAACCATTCAAAAAAGCACTTTTCAAATCCATTTGATAAAGTTTAAAACCTTTAATGCAAGAAAAGGCTAGAACTACTCGTATTGCTTCCAATCTTGCCACTGGAGCATATGTTTCCTCATAATCAATACCTTCTTCTTGATTATAGCCTTTGGCAACCAATCTTGCTTTGTTTCTCACAATGATTGCTGATTCATCAAGTTTGTTTTTGAAAACCCATTTGGTCCCTATAACCGTATGATCTTTAGGTTGAGGAACCAAATCCCAAACTTGATTTCTTTGAAATTGATTTAGTTCTTCTTGCATAGCAATCACCCAATCATTGTCAGATAAAGCTTCTTCTATATTAGAAGGTTCAATTTCATAAATAAAAGCAGAGAAAGTTACCTCATTGAGGATTCTATTTCTGGTTTTGACACCTTCATGAATATCTCCTATAACTTGATCAATTGGATGATCCTTTATATGTCTCCATGCTTTTGGTTGAGCATGATCATCGACATCTTCTAAATTTTGAAAATCATTTGTTTCAAGATCATCTTGTTTTAAAATAGATTTGTTTTTCTTGATTAAATCTATTTCTTCTTCATCAATATGTTTTGTCTGAGATTCAAGTTCATCAAACACAACATGAATAGATTCCTCAACAGTACATGTTCTTCTATTGAAAGCTCTATAAGCCTTACTTCTATTTGAATATCCTAGAAATAAACCTTCATCAGACTTTGAATCAAATTTACCTAAGTTTTCTTTATCGTTGTTGTGAATGAAACACTTGCACCCAAAGATATGTAGATGAGCAAGATTTGGCTTTCTTCCCTTGTAAAGTTCATATGGCGTCTTTCCAATTGATTTGCGAATATATGCTCGATCTGAGATGTAGCATGCAGTACTCATTGCATTTGCCCAGAACACTTGTGACATTTCTTTTTCATTAAGTATTGCTCTCGCCATTTCTGTAAGAACTCTGTTCTTTCTTTCCACTACTCCATTTTGTTGAGGTGTTCTAGGAGCGGAGAAGTTATGATTTATTCCTTCGTTGTTGTAGTAGTCTTCAAATAATTGATTATCAAATTCTCCTCCATGGTCTGTCCTAATAGAAACAATAGAAATACCTTTCTTATTTTGAACCTTTTTGGCAAACATAATAAATTCAGCAAAAGTTTCATCTTTTGAAGCAATAAATATAGTCCATGCAAATCTTGTAAAGTCATCGACAATTACTAATGTATATAAATTTCCTTCAAAACTTTTTACTCTTGCAGGTCCTACCAAATCCATATGAAGTAATTGTAAAGGTTTTGAAGTAGAAATCTCATACTTTGTTTTAAAGGAGGATTTAGTTTGTTTGCCTTTTTGACATGCTTCACAAATCATATTATCTTTGAATTTGAGTTTGGGAAGACCAAAAACTAAATCTTTTCTAATCACTTTGTCAAGTTGATTAATAATGACATGAGCTAGACGCTTATGCCATAACCAACTTTCCTCTAATCGACTAAGAAAACAATTTTCAGAAGAATTTGAATTTAAATCAATAGTATAACAATCACCGTCCCTTTAAGCTCGAATCTTTTCCTTGATAGATTCTTTGTTTAGTAGCAGATCTTTCTTGTTCACTATCAAGCATTCTTTTAAGTCAAAAATCACCCAGTTATCTTTGTCAGTGCTTTGACTTACGCTCAGGAGGTTATGGCATAATCCCTCAACATAATATACTCCGTTAATTTGAACACCATTGGATTTTCCCACTTCACCGGTTCTAGCAATACGTCCAGATTGATTACCTCCAAATGTTACCTTCCTCCTTCTCTGGTTTCCAGCATGGTGAACATATTTTTGTCACCAGTCATGTGTCTCGAACATCCACTATCAATATATCATTTGTTCGCTCAAGATGCTTTGAGACATACCTAGAATAAGGTGATCAAGTTTTAGGTACCCACACTTTCTTGGGTCCTTTGTGGTTCGTATGTGATGTATGTGTTCCTTTTGGAACCCATTTATATGTTCCAAAAACTTGTCCCTTTTTGAAATAACATGATGAAGTATAATGTCCTTTCCTGTTACAATAACTACATGATGCAAAGGGATTTGATGTATACACAGAATTCCTAAAATATTTAAGATACGTTCTACTACTATTCTTCCTATATCCTTTATTCTTATCATGAGCAGAATTATATCCAATTCTAGATTTATCAAATGAAACTTTTTGAGAATTTAAAACAACCGTAAGAGTTTCACTTCCCTTAGTAAATTTTTCAACAATTTTTGTTAAATCACTTATTTTCTTATCTTTCTCTTTACACATTTCACATGATGATATGACAGTACTTTCTAATTCTTTTACTTTCTTCTTATAGCTAACCATTTCTGTAGCTACTTTGATGAACTCTATATGCAATGCATTATATTCAGATAACAATTCATTATAAGTAGGTTCAGAATCACTACCTTAGAGTCTGATTCTTCTTCCTTGGCTACCAAGCACAGATTTGCTACTTCGTTATTGTCACTTTCTTCATCTGACGAACTATCACCCCATATAGATGATATATATGCTTTCTTTTTCTGCTTCTTTTTGTCTTTGTTTCTGAGGCATTCAGATTTGATGTGTCCAGGTTTCCCACATTCATAGCATACTATCTGTTGTTCTTTATTTTCCTTCTTGCTTGGTCCACCTTGGTAATTTTTGAAGTTCTTTTGACCTCTTATATAGAATCTCTTGAATTTTCTCACGATCATTCCCATTTAATTATCATTAGGGACATCTTCATTATCAGAAGATTCTTCTTCTTCCTTGATAGCTTTAAGTGCAACTCCATTTTTCTTTTTATCATCAAACTCTTCAAGTTCCTTTTTGAATCTCAACTTTCCTTCATACTCGGAAAGACTCTCAAAGAGAGCAGCTACGGATCTCATAGATTCTTTTTTAGCTTCTTCGATAGCTGTCACATTCGCTTCCCATTCTTTCGTAAGAATATTAAGAATCTTTCTTACCTGGGAATTTTGATCAACCGATTTTCCAGGAGCAGATAATTGATTAACAAGATGAGTATACCTGAGTTCGAATTCTGATATACCTTCTCCAGGTTTCATACGAAATAGATCATACTCTGTAATTAGAGTATTGACTCTATTTTCTTTGATTTCGGATGTACCTTCGTGAGCAATTTCAAGAGCATCCCACATATCTTTGGCAGTTGGTAGAGTACATATTCGAAAATATTCCTTTTGACTAAGAGAACTATGTATCATTAAAATAGCTTTACTATTTAATGTTACTAACCTTTTATCATTCTCGTCAAACTCCTCTGGGCTCTTCTTAACGACTCTATTTTCGATTTTCTTCATTGGAACATAGTCATCATCTTGTATTACATTCCATAAGCCGTACTCATTAGCCATCACGAACACTCTAAATTTAGCTTTACAGAACGAAAAATGTTCTCCAGCAAAACCAGGAGGTATAGTGATTGAAGCTCCATCTGGAAGAATGTTTTCACCCATTGTTGCCATTTATCGGATCCTTCTCAAGCTGTTAGGCTCTTCGGAGAAGACCTTGCTCTGATACCAAATGAAAGAGGCAAACTTCACCCAAGAGGGGGGTGAATTGGGTGATGCTATAAATTTTTCACTTGATGTGGAGATATGAAAAATAGAGTAGATAGAGTAGAGTTGAGAAGATTAGGACACAGAGAGTTATACTGGTTCGGCCTAACAACCAGGCCTACGTCCAGTCCTCAAAGATCAAGACCTACAGAGAATTTCACTATACCTCCAAGATTCAATGGGCTCTCAGAAAGCCACAAACAACAATTTTCCTTGAAAGGACTACGAGCAGAAATATTCTCTCACTAAGAAATTTCTCTCCCCCTTACGACAAGTCTTACATGGAGAAAAACAACCGATGACCTTTCCCACTTGCTTATGTATACAAGACTTATGAGCAGCAATGTTCTCTCCTGCTTACACCATTGTAAGTCTTACGAGCAGTAACGTTCTCTTCTGCTTGTATCTCTTATGAGTGGAAGGTTTAACAAGGAATTCTCTCAATTGCTTCTCTCGTAAGGAAATCTACCCTCTCAAGGTCCCAATACCTTGAGATCAAATGAAAATAGAATTTGAACTGTGTGAAAACTCTCTTATAGAGCAAATGAATGAACACTAAAGATCAATGTGTATAAAGAGAAAATTGTGAATAGAGATTCGTGTATATGCTTGTGAATTCTTGTGCTTCGTTCCTTGTTGACGATCTCTGAATCTCTGTATTTATAGATGTTTAGTTTTTGCCCATTTGAGTAATCATCGTTAAGGAGCGGGGCTTGCAATAATGGAATGACACGCGCATGTTTGAATATTCTGAATGCGGTAGGTACAAGCGTGCTTGTAATGATATTGTCTGCCGTTATTTGACTTTCTTCATGTCAATTTATTTCAAACGTTCATCCTCCTGTATCATACTTATAATACATTCAAAATGATGTTAAATAATGATAATAAGTAATGATGAAATAAAGAAATAACATTAAACCATATTCGGATTGAACGTTATGAGACTTGGTGTATTAGGTGATCTGGCAGAGCATCACTCGAGCATAAATGAGCTCACTTGAGTGATATCGAAGTTTTACTCCTTGATCTTCAGTTTTAAGTCTGTGCTAGCATAGGAATTCAGAGAGACAGAATTCTCACTCGTGAGTGATGTGGGGCCTCACCGAGCACAACTCCTTATGCTTGAGTGACCATGTATTTTGCACTGGGAGTTTCTCTTCAGGTCAGCACTCGCATATCATTTTAACAAGAGTGAGATTTTGTACTTGCAAGTGATGTGGTCCCTCACTCGAGCACACATACTTCTGCTTGAGTGAGACGAATATTTTTAATAAATATACCCTCAATACCAACACTCACATCAGGATTTGAGAGGGATAGATTTATAACTCGCAAGTGATGATGTATCACTCGAGCATATGAAGCTATGCTCGAGCATACTTGTGCTTCTCTGAACTTCATGACTCTCGGCCAAACACTCGCAGTCCCTTGCTCGAGTATAGAACACTCATGCTCGAGCATTGATGTCTCTGCTCGAGTACACCAAGTAAGAATGACAAAACTTGCTCTCGGCCAGACACTCGCAGACTCTCACTCGCATGTGCTCGAGTGAGAAAGGCTCCTCTGCTCGAGTGCTATCTCCAGTGCTCGAGTGAATCAGTGAACAAGACAGTGGCATGCCTCTCGGGTAAACACTTTCTGGCTATCACTCACACTTGCTCGAGCACACAAGGGATCCATGCTCGAGTGCAAGACTCATGCTTGAGCACACCAGTTCATTTTGACAGCAGACACCATAGAACATTGTTATATGCATTTAGAAACCTTGTAAACATGTCTTAAACTTATAGAAACATAATTTGTACACAATTAACTTTTGTTATCATCAAAACTTGGGATCTAACAAATCTGGCACTTTGAGGGGGCAAATAGATAAGCTCAATGAAATGGTAGACCTCTCTAACGCTATCATACATCATATATGGTGGGAGAAATCTGGAGGTGAAGTGGGAGCTACAATCTTTTCAAGGTTACACGTTAAGAGAAGAGCAATGCTGAAAATGTTCTTAAGCTCACTCAACTCCAATCATCTCAGAGTTTGGAGTCTTATGAAGTGCATCTCATGTTGAAACCATGCTAGAGCAACTTGACATTCTTTTCTTAGAAATTCAAGAGCAAGGTGTTAAAGCTCATAAGCCAAATGCCTCTTCACAAGTGGAAGACTTCAAACCTCGGGTGCCTGTTCCCACACAAACATATGAATTGGAGCAAGTTGAAAAGAACTTTGAAGAGTCTTCTATACCATTCGGTAATGATCCTATCCTTATAGAAGTAGACTCTCCTACTACTTTAATTTGTGAAGCAATTAATGATTTGAGTGATGATAAGGTGGATGAGGAAATCATTGTCGAATCCCCTCAAATATTTGAAAATATAATTGCTCAACCCATTAGTTCAAGTAGTAGTGATTAGATTGTACTTGTTAATAAGTGTGCTCCTACTTCTTTGTGTTATGCTTTAACTATTGAAAATGATTCTCTTCATAGTATTAGGGATGATTGTGATGACATGAATGCAATATTTTCATGTTATTGTGAGGAAGATCATATTTGTGTAGATTGTTATCATGCAAAATTCCACTTACTTGTTGAATTTTAAAAGAAAGCATTATGAAAAGTGGTTGATTCTACCATTAGTGATAATGCATCCCCTTGTACTATTGATGATTGCAAGCATGAAAATTGTGAGAATGTTGAAACTTGTATGGATGCCACTATGGTTGTTGTGAATGAGAAAGACAATAGCCTAAGAAATAATATTTCTCTTGATTCCAATGAATTACATGATAGTTTCATATGGGAAGATTCAAATGCTTTGATTGATGATTTTACAAATGAAATTGATTCTTTCCATATGATTCTTTCTTGTGATTTGCCACCCGATATAGAAAAGAAAGATGATTCTTTTGAACATTCAAAAGTTTTGGGTGGCAACAATTTGACCAATTCTCTTCCTTCTTCCACTCTTTTACCTTCCATCTCTTATGATTGCAATGATGATGTGGTGTACCCCAACTTTATGTTGTATTCCACACCTTCCACTTTGCAAAAACAAGAGGATTTTCAAAAAGTGACTGGTTGTCTCACTCCTACTGATGGGAGTGTCATTGATTTCCTTAGATGTGATAGTTACTTGGAGAGTTTGGAACTTAATATCCCTTTACTTCACTTGAAATCTCTCTATGTTTCTATTTTTGGATGGGATGCTATTGTTTGCTCGGATCCTTTACAGGCACATTATTGGAAAGGTCGTCGAAGGAACCAAACATCCACCGTACCTCCTTAGACCTCTTCTGATTGATCCTGAGCCACCTCCACCAAGGAAATTTAATGCGGGAGAAGTTGTTTTTGAAGATAAATGCATGATTCTCATCAAATTTGAGAACTTCTCCTTCAAGCGACTCAAGATTACTCTAACATAGGTTGTCTCTTTCCTCACTTGTTTTCTTCCAAAATCCTATGGTTCTTTGTGCTTAATTGTTGTGTGAGGAAGATAAGTGTGGGGGAGGGACATGATCCAGTAGAAAAAGGTAGAAATAGTGTAGTTTAGTACAATAAAAAACCCCATTTATTTTCTTTGCATTTTTTGCCACTACCATACTTAATTACCATTGTCCCTTGAATTTCAACTTGCTAAACATTCTCTTTTGAGTGTTTTTTACATTGAGGATAATGTGTTGATTAAGTGTAAGGGAGGGAAATACATTATGAATCTCATGAATTGGTTGTTTTAAAATGAGAAAATGGCATTAACTAAAAAATTTTTCAGGAATGACTTACTTTGATACATGTCCTAAGTGGTAAAGGGTTGAATTTGCCACTTTAGAAATGTGTTTTGTGAGAAATTCTTTGAGCTTTCATGTGATCTAGTGTTTTGGCAACTCTTTGAAACCATGTTTTGTTTCTCAAGTGAATGGGTAGAGAAATGAACCCACAATTAGATTTTTGCTTACTTCTTGTTTTAAGAAATCAAAAGTTTCTATATCATTAATGCTTTTATGAGTTGAGCATTCTTATAATTGATCGCAATGTTTTGATTGATTGTGTTTGTAAAGTTAACATTAGGAATAGTTAATTGATTGTGCTAGAGCTTCAAGGTTTTATAAGGGGAGTTTATTATTTTCCATTTGCTCAATTTAAACATTATGTCTTTGTGGATTAAATTTACATTGATATATTTGTATTATTTGAGACTTAGATCAGTGATAATTTGTCTATGTTGGTTAATATCTTGTGCTAAATTTGGTATTGGTGCATTTTAATTTTATTGAAATTATTTTCCAATTGGATTAATGAAGTTGTACATTCTATGTGATATCTAGATTGTGTGATAGATTTAATTTAATTTGAATGTCGCGATTGTGCTTTCAATTAAGAGTAACCAAGTGCATTAATTCATTTTCAATACACATCAGTGGGCTTTTAGCAATTTGCCTAAGAGGTGACTAAGAATGTGATTATAGGACTAGTCATTTATTAGGTAGATTGGACCTAATACGATTGTTTGGGGTTTTTAATTTGACTTGATACAAAAGTAACTGCCAAATTATTTTAAGGAGATAGGAAAGTCACTAAATTTGCCACCAAGGTTCATTTCATCATTCATATTTTCAATTCCAAATTCCTTTCCATTCATTCCTTCATCATTTTTATAGAAAAGAAAAAAAAAGTAGTTTAGAGATTTTAATTAATTTGCATCCTTCTTTTAATTATTAATTTGAAAAACCAAAACCCATTTCCCTTTGTTTTTATTACATATTGCATGACATTTAGGTAACCTATGACTCAATAAAAAGCTCCTCAAGTAAGACAACCTGAGTGTTGCATTTGTACTACAATTCTTGGTTAAAAAAAATATTTTGCATTTGACCCCAAGGCGTTTTGACACGGTCAAATCAATCATCATCTTCCTCATCTCTCATAATATCTCTCTATCCCTCCATTTTCGGCGAGCACCAAAGAAGAAAGAGAAAAAGAAAGGTGAGATTTTGATGCCTTTATTAGCCTCTAATGCTCTTGACCTCTTCTCTAATCTTGTGTACCTCATTGAGAGCTTCATCTTGGTGGTTTCAGAATTTTGAAAGTTGGTAGTTGGGGTGTTGGAGCAATTTGGAAGTTTGAGAATCAAGGTTTTGGCATTGGCAAGTCGAAGAGGTAAAGATTTGATGCTTTTTGGTATATTTATTGTGATTTTTGGTTAAGGTTGATAAATTCTGGAATTTGCCCTGGTTTTATGCCAATTTTGAATGTATGAATTACATGGTTAATGATGTTAGAATTGGTTTATTGTGAAGTTATTTAAGTGTTGGATATGATTTTGAATTTTGGAAGTGAGTTGAAGGGAATTGGGTAATGTGTGTGTCATAGAGACTTAAGAGTAAGATTGTTGTTAAAATCGATTTTTGGGTGTTTTGAGGTTGCCAATAGGTTCCTTATGCAATTTTAAGTGGGAATAAGCTTTGTGTTGAGTTTGGGAACAATTGGGATCAGTTTTGGAAAATCTAGGAATTTTTGTCAGTTGCTGCGATTTGGCAATCTGAAAAATACCCACCATTGAGTTTATGACTTTCTTCTATATCTTTCTTCTTGATTTTTCTCTTGATAATCATTCTTAATAACACAATCAAGATATCTTCTTTATTTTCTTGACTACATTTAATCTTCTTCCTTCCTTACTTGGATAATCTATAAGATATGCAACATTAAATATAGCAGTTAGTCAATATATAAGATTAATATATTATGTAAACTTTTTGCTCATAATATTTAGCATCTATTATTTGACATCATCAAAACTAATCATATCTAACATTCCCCCCTTTTTTGATGATGACAAATCCTTTAAGAAAAAGATGTGTGACTTATAAAAGTAAATTTAGTGCAACATATTTTGCTTGCCTTTTCTCTCCCCCTATTTGACATCAGCAAAAAATTTGAAGTACAAAAAAGTAATGATTTTGAAGAATTTATCAAAATGGATATGTCAAGAAGATAATTCTCTCTCTCTCTCTCTCTCTCTCTATTTGAAAGTATTTTCATTTTTAATGTGATGTGAGTCATGTGACTAAACATAGATTTGGATAAGTTTTCAAGAAAACTTTCATAATTAAGGCAAAATGAAATTAAATATATAAAATGTATTCTTGAAATAAATAGGAAGGGTCTAGAAATGCTCATTTGGATTCAGCAAGCTGATGATTGATCTATAAATCCCATTACCCTCTTTTCTTGTTGTGTTAGATTCATGATGTTGTGTTATGCAACTCTGAAATATGGAAGGAGACTGAAGTACTCAAGTGGTGTCTCAACTAAATGAATATGGCCAGCACTCAGGAGATATGAGGTAGCTATGTGGTATATGAATTTAATCTCTGATCATAACTCCTTTAGATGCTACCAAATTTATCCTGATCTGTGCCTCTTGTTGCTTTGAGTGTTGTAGCCAATATATTTTCTTTGACTGAGGATTAAGTCATCTTTCCTCAAGGTTGATAATTTTTTCTTGTAGTAGGTTGAGGAATGTTATTGTATAAAATGAATTCTCCTATCACAAATTTAAATCTTTCTTTGCAAAGAGAATTGTTAGTTCAATCAAGTAACAAAAGGTTTTCTTTCATATGATGTGTTAAAATTAAGATTATGAAAAAAAACAATATAAGAGTAACTCTTCATCAAAACTAATCAAGACATAGTGAATATCGATGAGTATGTTAAAAAGGTTTTCTTCAAAATGGGATATAAGCTTTTAAGATGTAAAACACATATGAATGTGAATCTCGCCATAGTAGATGCATGGTTTAAAAAACAATTGTCATGAGGAAAACAGTTAATAACTCTCCAGGATTTGAAAAACCATTGGAAACCTTGTAGAGAATATGATTGTGAAAGTATGAAGATTTGGAGATAAATCAAATTTTAAAAATGGCATTGCTATTTAAGGGTTTTAAGAGATATAACCCAATACCACATGAGTGGTCACTTGAATGATCCTACTCGACCGTTACTCGAGTATTGACTCAAGTGATGCAACTCAAATAATTTGAATTAAGCAAGAATACAATACCTCACTCAAGTAATCTCATAATCACTTGAGTCATAATCCTATATAGTCCATTAATGCATTATTAGATAGTCACTATTAGATGATAGGATCGATACTGAGGGATGTTAGAAATGGCTGTCACCTAAGAGAGGGATGGATTGGGTGTAAGATAGAAACTTAATAACTTTGAAAATCTTTTCGCATCTTATTGAAAACAATAAGTATAAAAGTAATGAGTCATAAATCAACAGTCAGATTAAATAATATATTATGGAAATATAAAAGCTCAAGGAAGAGAATATATAGACTATGATTTATCCTGGTTCGGTCCAATCTGCAATGGCCTATGTCCAGTCCCCAGGCTTTTCTTGAGATTTTTAAATCCATTATCCTCTTGTTTAATCTAGGTACAACAACAGCCTTTACAAATCTACAAGTTTAGTCGGGCACTTGTGAAGTCTTTAACAAATCTCTCACCAAGATACTCCCTCTTATGGCAGGTTTCATGAGCAGAGCAATCCTGAAATCCTTTCTCTCATGCTTACCTATGCAAGTCTAACAAGCAGCAACATTCTCTCCTGCTTACACCACTGTAAGTCTTACAAGCAGTATACTTGCACCTTATAAGTCTTTAAGATCAGAAAGTCTTACTGGCAATTCTCTCAACAGCTTCCCCATAAAAACATAAACTCTCTACCTTGAGATCAATTTAAAAATATAGATGAAGATGTTTACAAATTTTGTCACAGAGTGGTTAAAATGATCACTAAAGTACAATCAAATAACACTTTCTCAAATATACATGATATAGCAAATAGATAAGAACAGAGAGTGGTTGGGTCGGAGTGGATGACCCATAATATAATGTCAGTGCAAGCGTTTTACCCAAGAGGGGGGGTGAATTGGGTGATACCAAATATTTCATTGTGTATAAGAAAATTGACAGTATATTTAAAGCAGTTAAGAGTAAGGAGAAATATCACCGAAGTGTACACCGGGTGTTATACTGGTTCGGTCACAACAACTTTGACCTACGTCCAGTCCTCAAAGCTTATCTGAGAGTTTCACTATATCTTCAAAGATTCAGTGGGTTATTGGTACCTCAGTACAGCAAGTTCCTTTACCTGGACACTTGCTCCCCCTTACACATTGTAATCAAATCCCTAACTTAAGGTTCCACAACCTTAAGTTGTCTCAATAACAAATATTGAGTTTGTAATGAAAAACTCTCTCACAGAGAAAATATATAATCACTGAAATATAAAGAGTGAGTATAAGAAAACACAGCACAAAGAGAATATTGATTGATGTGTGATTGCTTATTCTCAGTTGTTGTTTTTTGTTCTTTGAATGCTCTATATATATAGACGATTTGTAGTGTCTGTTAAAGTCGCCAGTAACGGTTGACCATTCTTCTAATTTGAAAACTATCAGTTTTGTGGTAGGTAGCGGTAGGTAAGTGTTCAAACATTATTTTTTACTTACCATTTATGGCATAATCTCTTCATTGTTTCTCTGCAAATGCACTTAGAATACCTAATACAATGAATCATTAATCATATAGAAAAAAATCAATAAACATTGCATTAAAAACTTGTTTTCTGGAATGTATTACTCGAGTGGCTACTTGAGTGATCATGCTCATTACTCAAGTAGTCCCTCGAGTAAGCTTATCAAAAATATGGCATAGAGTAATTCAACATTTATATAATACATTACTCGAGTAAGACATGGAGTAAGCTACATCGAAACCTTGGACATACTTAATTACTCGAGTGTTTACTCAAGTAAACGTGCCTTTTCTGAACCAGTTACTAGAGTGACTACTCGAGTAAGCATTTAAATGAGTTTGCAGATTACTTGAGTGGTCCCTCAAGTAATGTGAATCAAATCTTGGCTAAGAGTACCTGTTCTCTGATTACTCAAGTGCTCACTCGAGTAATGCTTAAAATAAATTTGCAAATTACTCATGTGCTCTTTCGAGTAATCCCATTTTCTCACTTGGTTACTTGAGTGGTCCCTCAAGTAAAATGATTCAAATATTGGCCAAGAGCTATTGGAAGATTTTATCCCTGGTTACTCAAGTGGCTACTCGGGTAAGGCCTTTTCTCATATTGTTACTCGAGTGGCTACTTGAGTAATAGTTCATATAACTATGCAAATTACTCGAGTGACCCCTCGAGTAACTTATAAATTTTGGTAGTGCGTCTCTTGAACATTATCTCCAATATTACTCGAGTGCTCAGTCGAGTAACAATATTCCTTACTCGAGTACTTACTCAAGTAAACCTTTAAAAAATCTGCCAGTGATGTTCTTTCTTTGCTTTGTCTCTCAGATCTTCTTCATTACCCAGTGTTTACTTAAGTAAAGCTTTTGTCTGCCATCTAGTTACTTTATTCAAATCCTATGATTAGTCCAATCTTTGTTATCATCAAAACATATGGGATCTAACATTCTCCCTCTTTTTGAGGATGACAAAACTTTGTGAATTTGAACAAAGTTTTTGAAATTGAGTTCTCAATCAAATGCTACTTGAAAACTTGTCATATGAAATATTTTGTTCAAGTTAAACTTGAAAACTCTTCTGAAATTCAAATGATCTTGAAAAATTGAGTTTTTGTTCTTATTTACTTGTTCACCTTGTATACACAATAAAAAAACTCATTAGTCCCACAATGCAATATAACTTGAATGAAATTTAACTGTAAAGAAGAGAATTGCATAAATATTAATTCATTACATAAACAAACTTAAAATTCAAAGTTTAAAAGCTTACTAAAGCCCTGTACACCCATATCCCCAATACATTAACTCAGCCATTGATCACAAAATCACTCAGGCTCTTCTCCCCCTTTTTGTCTTCATCACAAAGGTGGAATCAATCATGAGGAGGAGTAGATGGCTTGGCTGTTAAGATAGGAGTGACAGGATATGCCAAAGATTTATGTGATCTATCTGAATTGGAAGAATCTGAAGGTGATAGTTCAGGTTCAGGAAGGTTCACTGGTGGTGTCTGAAGATCATCTGGAGGATTTACTAGAGGTGATGGGTAAGGAATCAGAGAAGTAATTTCTACTTCCTCTGTAGCAACAGGTGAAGAAACAAGCACCTTCTCAGTGCATGTAGCTGAGGCAATGGGAGTAGATATGGGCTTTGGCTGAACAGGCTAAGCTGATTATCAGTTGTTATGTAAATTAGCTCGGATATGTCAGGGTTAGGCATAGTAAACAAGAGATTACTAGGTCCAATCGCAGGGGGTCTATGCTCAGTAGGTGATAGAGCTCAATATTTATATATTTTTATTAATTAATCTGAGGCTTTTGTGGGACTTAATTGAATATTTTGGGCATAATCAAGTGTTAATGTGAGACTTTAATGGAAGAATAATTTTGGAATTAAAGTGGTTAAATTGTTATAATTTTAATTAATATTTGTTATTCCCATTATTCTTTAATTGTGAACAAAAGATATTACCTTTGTGAATATAATTTTGTAGGTGATGATGTGGCACAACTTGAGTGGTAAAGGTAAAAGATGTTATTTTGGAGCTTAATGAAGGACAAAAGTGGAACATTACAAGTACAGAATTTCTTTTCACATTTTTTCTAAGAGGAGGTTAAATGAGTAAGGGCCTTATTTGGTGGTTGCAATTTTGTGTCTAATGTTAAAACACACTTTTATCTCTTATCCAAACAAGGCACAACTCACTTTTAACCTAAAAACACTTGAATTGCAAAGAGAAAGAAAGCAAGTGGCGGCTGAATTATTTAGGGGCTGCTGAACCGAAATTGAAGGGATTGGGAGAATGGGAGTTGAACCGAATTAAAGTCATGGAAGGGCTGGACCAAGTTGATTCATTAAAGAAAGGAAGATGAGATAAACCGAATTGGAGATGAAGAAATGCAGCCGTTTTTATTGACCCAAGTGGTTTGAAAAAGCAAGCCAAAATGAAGAATGGATTAGCTGGACCAAAGAGCATCACGGAATGAAGTGAAAAGGGAGGAGGCGTGAGGCATAAAGGAGAAGGAGGAAAGTCCATTTTAGCGGCTGTGTGGTGAGCAATGAATAAAAATGAGGGCTGTGCGTGAAAGGAGGGCAGCACACAATGGAATAGAGAAGAGAGGAGAAAAAGTCAAGTGTGGTGGCTGGGTTAGAGGATTCAAATTGCGCTGTGATCATGAAGAAAAGGAGGGGAGGCATTGAATAATTCAATGTTGATGGTTCTTCTCATCTTCATCCATCAAGCCTTATCCTCTTCTTCCATGAGTAGCTAAAGTGTTGGTGATTTCCTTGAGTTGGGTAATGGTTTGAGCTTCAATACTTCAATGGAATTCCTTTAAGCTCTCTTTTTAGTTCATGATTATGTAGCTTGGTTAAGTATGTAATTGTGATCTAGATTGTTATGCCAAGTGAATAAACTTGGTGGTTGAGCTAGGAGTTGATTAATTAAGATTTGTATGATTCATATTAGGAGTAGGTTGAATTGTTTATCTCAACTTGGTTAAGTGGATTTAAATGATTAAACTGAATGTTTTGAATTGTTGTAATGGTAATTACAAGCTAGAATTGGAAGATAGTTATTCATCTCCTTGGGTAACTATTAATTGGTAGTATTCATTTAATTGCTTTGGTTGAATGAATTAAATGATTATTGTAAGTATGGAGCTAGTGGTATCTTAGTTCCATCCTCTTGACTCATTATGGAATTCATATTATTAGCAAGCAAGAAAGACTAAAACCTTAACTCAAGGGAATCCCATTTCATCATTATTCTAGTTTATTAAATTTACTTTGTTATTAGTGTTAAATTCAATTCCATTTGCTTCTTTGTTTTAAAAACTGAAAAATACAAAAATATTGTTTTAGCTTAGATTACTTCATAGTTTTAAACTCAAATTCTCAAAATGATTTCTCATAACTTTAAGGCTTTTTATTACTTTACTATTTAGAAAATTAGAAATTAGTCTCCTCACAAGAACGACCTAGGTTGAGCTACTACGCTACATTTTAAAACCTAGTTCTATTTTGTGAACTCACACGACATGGGTTCATCAACATTGGCGCCATTACCTGGGAAGATGATTGCCAAGGTTTTAAGTAGTTAGGTGTGCTTTTATGTTGTCATAGTGTGTTTCAGTTTAGTAGGAAGTGTGTAGCACTCAATTGAATTTTGGCGAAATTCTGATTTTTGATTAGCACTGTCTTGCTGGAACTGAAATATTTGTGCCCAGAAAATTCTGAAATTTGACAGGTTAAAGTTGTTCCGCATTCTAAGATTAGGTCTGCTGGATTTTAGCCAAATTCGAAGGTTTGCTATACTTTTCTGAATTTTCTTTCTTTTTTGGTATTTTTCTAAGTTTTTGATTTAGTTTGTTCTTAGGGTTTTCTTTGATTTTTCTTGGTTGTTAGTATATTTTTGAGTTTGATTTAGGTAGTTGTTCATTGTTGCATTTAGAAAAAAAAACACAAAAAGAAATTTGCATTTTGTTGCTTTGCTATCATGTTCTTAGTGGCCATTATGTGGTTCATTATTGTTTTGTGGTGAGCAACTTTGCATTCTTTATCCTTGGAAATTTGTTGGTTGCAACTTGAGATTTCAGGTAGCTATCACATTTTGTAAGTTTTGCTTCTAGTGACTCTACTTACATACTTGCGGTTTGAGGTACTACTTCACTGATATACCAA
Source organism: Inga laurina (assembly GCA_963855925.1). Lineage (NCBI taxonomy): Eukaryota > Viridiplantae > Streptophyta > Magnoliopsida > Fabales > Fabaceae > Inga > Inga laurina. The sequence continues at coordinate 59,460,466 of OY979701.1, forward strand.
CTTGTTCTCCTAAAAGGTGAATTCTTACCTTGAAACTCCTATTTGCCTCTTGTCACATTGTGTTGCACCTGTCTTGTTATTGCAGAAACTGGTTTTACTCTTTAGACACTTGAATTTTTTTGGTTGTGGTTAACTCTTTTGGTTTCAAGGATTAGTTAACTTGGTTTCCTACAAGTTGCTAATTTTTTCTGTATACAACCCTTCTTCAATTTACCATTTGACCAATAACTTTGTTGTACTTTGTGTGTCTATGTGAGTCTCTTTACTGTGCATAACTAGAATGGGCGATCCTCTTTCACAAAGCTTTGAAGCCATACAACATCAATTAGAGCTTGTTCAAGCCCAGTTGGAGAATCTAGAGAAAGGTTCCAATAGTCAAGAATATGATTCATCATTCCACAACCTATATCATGAACCCTAACCCCAACAATATTTTCCACCACACCAACCTTTCCATAGTCCTTCATTCCCACTACAACCACCATATAGACCTCAACATGACTTTTATTCCCCACCTTACCACCTAAATTTTGACCCCATCCCTTCACCACAAGGACCACCCTATGAACCACCTCTTTTACACCATCTACCTTCTTACTCGCCATACCAACCCTTATTTCAATCTTCATTCCAATCATTTAACCCACAATTTTGTGAACCTTCCCCACCATCCTACCTTGACCCTCCACTTCCATTTCATGACCCACAACCTAGTAGATTGGATACCATTTTCTCACCTCACAACATGGATTCCCTAACAAGTGCCTTAATAAGAAAGTATGAGATACTCCAAGAGCAATACCTTCAGTTACTCATGTATGAAGGACCAATTGATAACTCAAAGGAGAGAGAAGAGCAATTGAAAGATATTGATGAATTCTTCAAGGCATACTATGATATCATGTTATGGCTAAAGACAGGAGGTGAAGCTGGAACCCATTGGGCTCAAGACCTACAAAAGGAGGAACAAGGAACCCAAAATCAAGAGCTTTATTCTACTTCACTTGTGGAGAGTTCTCAAACTTCAATGATTCCATCAAATGCATCCATCCAAACACAAGAAGTGAAGCAAGTACAAAACAGCAATGAAGAGTCTTTCTTACCATTTGTTAACAATCATATCCTTATAAAACCTCAGGGTTATCAAGAGTAAAATCGAATTAATGCAATATAGAGCACAACTCGGGTCATTTTACTTTGAGGATTATTAAACTAATTATTAGTAAGCTAAGTAATTATAATGCAAAATTGACAAGGATAAAATATAATTGATTGGTTTTCAAAACTATGAATTTAATGCAATTAAAATAAATATTTTTGGGATTTTTCGAATGCTCTTGGAAATGGTTTTCAATGGTTATCCTTGCTCAATTAAGATATTTGGGGAGTTAATACACTAAGCTTCTAATATTTCAAACCTCATTAACCAATGAGGCTAGCATCACTAGAGAGGGACCCCTACTCTTGAAATGCTATGAAGCACTTTTAGTGTAATGAGTTTCTGTAAGTTTCCTAATATACCAAACCTTGATTATCATTGAGTCTAATGCTTAAACTCATAAAACCATTCATTTAAGCATTATTAAATCTCCTCAGAGAGTGATTATGAAATATGCAATGCCTTTAGGTCCAACTATAATTCCAATTCAATCAAACTATTCAACAATACCATGTTAAATAGATAGAAATTAAAGTAATAGAATCATAGAGAAACATATATATAACCATATAAATTGATGAGTACAAATCCACATTACAAATCCAAAATCACAAGGAATTAATTCATAGAATAAAACTTAATTAAAATCAGTCTCAATATATAAATGAATTCCCAAACGTAAGAAATCACAAATATAATGAACTAAAGGTAATTTAAACTCCCCTTTGAAGCACATGTGAACTCAAGCCAATCTCTAATTCATCTCCAAGAGCACAAAATTGCCTAGCCACTCATAAAAATAGCTTCAAGAAACATAATCACATTCTGATTCAAACACCCAACCACAAAATCACATATTAAAATAACCAGTTAGCAATAAATCAAGGAATTCAGGCTGGATTTGAACCAAAAGTAGAATAGAGGAAGCCACGGCTGTGATGATGTTGGAAACAGAGAAGGCTACCAACGATAAAACTAATGAAGAAGTAATGGTGATAGTGAGAGTAAGACTGGTTGAAGCTCCCTCCTGTCCCCATGGTCCCATCTCAATGGTTCTGTTATTCTCTATTGGCTCACCAAGCTCGCCACTGCTGTTATCTCACCAAAGGTCCTGAACAGAGATGACTGATTAAGGAGAGACAGTAGTAGACGGAAGTGGAGCAAGAAGGTGGAGATGATGGCAGGCGATGGTGGTGTAGAGCTGAGGTACCGATCGGAGAAGGAAGGTGAAAGTGATAAGGGGTGCTGATGAAGAGAATTGAAGCTTGCGGCTGCCACCCCTATTCCTCTTGTTCGTCCTCCTCTAAAAATGAAGTCTCCCAATTGATTAAAGAGCTGACCCAAGGGCTTTACAAAACGCTACAGTTTCATTTTTTTAAAATTCTTATTCTTTTATGGCATTTCTAAAATTCAAACCCCAAATTGTTATTTTGAAATTTAATCTAAATTTTCAAGTATTTCTAATTGAAAACAATTAAATCAATATCAAATTCTCTCAATAATCAATCATTAAGAGTAATTACAATTATTTTTGATAATTTTAACCTTTTTAGTCTTAATTTCATGTATTTACTCTTAATATCTATTTATCACAAGTAAGGCATTTTAAGCTCAATTAATATGAGAAAATCCCTAAATAAAGTGTAAAAGCAAATAATAAAAAATAGGGATTTGTCACTATCTTTCTTGATTTTGTTATGTGTTCAATTTGATTTCTTTGCATTAAAAATTTCCATGAGCTTTAATTGTATTTTTGAATTACTTGATGATTACAACATTGGGCATATTTTTCGAAACATTGGTTCTATTTTGCCTAGGAGTGCAAAAGGCTATGTGTAGGGGAATTGAAAAATCCCTAATTTTATTATATATTTTTATGCTTTATTTAGGGATTTTGTCATATTAATTCGGTTTAACATGCTTTACGTGTGATATATAGATATTAAGTGTGACTACATTAAAATAGGATTAAAAAGGGCAAAATTGTCAAAATAATTGTAATTACTCTTAATCATTGATTCTTGAGAGGATTTGATAATAGTTTAATTGTTTTTAATGGTAGGTGCTTGAAACTTGGATTAAATCAAAAAATGGCAATTTGAGGCACAAATTTTATAATTGACAGTTTAGTCCTGCGAATTTGGAAAATGACATTTTGGTCACTGTCAAAACTGTAGCGTTTTGACAGCAGCCTTTAGGTCAATTTGAGACCATATATTTGGGGACGATGAACCAGCTTGTGGGCAACAGAATTGAGGGATCTTGGCTCTCATCACCTTCATTCACCTTCATTTTAGATCACCACCATCGTCGGCGACGTTAACTGTCATCTCAATTATCACCGGCGACCACAACTCCTCCATTATTGCTGGTGGAGCTTCTAGGAATGGGGACACAGCTTGACCTGCAGAAGACCCTCAGAGTTGATCCCTTTTTCACAAGAGTTCTCATCATCATCGCTTCACCTTGCCTGCATTTTCTTCACCACTTCACCTCTCCTTCAGTTATGGTCACTGTCATATTCATATTCTCTATCTTATACTCTCTATTTCACCAAACCTTCACCTAATTTCCCTGCCTTTAATTCTTTATTAAACACTTCCTCTCTTCCTTAATTGATATGGCTGAAGCTATACAGACATTTTGGGACTCTATGTTGACAAATTGCTATGGCTAATTCCCTCAATCCTTTGTAGTGGGCAATGACATGAAATTGGAGCTTCAATAGGGTGTTTTTGCTCTTCCATTTCTTTATTTCTCCACTGTACTTGTGTTTCATAAGTCTTAGTATAAATTTTATAATGTTGAACTGATTTATTATGATGTATTTGGAGATTGGTTGTGGTTTGAACCTTTGTTAGACACTTGACACTGTGGTTAATTAGCTTAATTATCATTTCTTTGTGTTGGTTAGTCATTGAATTGATGATTTTGTGAACATTTTGTACTAATCTCAAGGTGGCTTGTTAGTGGATAAATGGTGTCTTGTGTTTACATTGGTTAATTGAATGTGAATTTATTAATTGTAGTTAGCATTAGGTTTTAGAATCGTTAATTTTGATTTTTCATATGGGTGGTGTAAGAATTTTGGTTGTACCTACAATCCAATAGACTTGTTGAAGTACCCACATGAAACCGGAGCATCGATAAGGACCCCGATTACGTTACACTGCAAATACACCGAAGAGAGGAATACAAGAGAACATTCTTATGAGAAAATCTTTTAGAGGGAGCATTGTGTATTATATCATCATTGTAATATCCCAAAATGTACTCAAGGGTTAAATGTACAACATAGATGATGGGATTAATGACAAAATTACCTCTAGAAATTTTGTTATAACTTCAGTTAAATTTCACATGCAAAATTGGCAACTAAATATCATATTGCAAGATGATATTTTACAAGATCATCTTCTTCTTCAAAAGGCCATGATTCATGTATGACAAGGGAAAACCAAGAGAAAAATACCTATTGACTATTAAATATGACATATGGAAGCAATTGGACCAAGTTATAAAAGATGAGGACTTGGTCAACAATCTCATGCTAAGTCTTTTATCACTTTTTCTCTTCTTCATTTCGGTCAAGGAAATGCTAAGAGAGATAGAGTAAGCATTTAATCAATAAATTCCATCCCCTCAAGTCAATTATTTCGGCTATGTCATCAAGAAAGAAAGAGAAAAGATGAAGCAAAGATATCTTGGCACATTTTGGACGTCCAACACATGAATAAAGAAAAGACTTGGTGAATCAATTTTAACCACAACTTTTTACCACCTTTGGACCACAATTTCGGCTGCCTCTTTAAGTGATAAGGGAAAGGAAAATCTGATCAGTTATTCACTCTCTCTCTCTCATTCTCTAAGTCGGTTCAGCAGTGCAAACCGAGAGAGCAAGAAGGAGCAAGTGAAGGTAAGACTTTAATCTTGATTTTCACCTCCTTAACCTCATCTATGGCTCAAGAGTCCTTCATGAAACTTGTTCCTCTCTTCCTTAGCTTCATTTCTATGGTTTTTGTTTTTGAAGAAGAGGAGTTTTCAGCCACCTTGCAAGAACAAAAGCTGAAGAATCAAAGAAAGAACTTAAGGAGAAGCAAGAGGTGAGTATTAGCATCAATTTGAGCTATTGGTTGTGTTGGTTGAATGAGTTTTTTTGGCATGTGTAAATCTGCCCTGATTTTTCCTAAACAAGGGTTTGGGTAATTCATGATGTTTTAGTTATGTTATTGGTGGTTTATGATGATTGGAAACCATTTGACATAAGTTTGATGCTGAAATTGGAAGTTGGTAATTGTTGGAATTTATTCTGAATTTTCTGCCAAAACAGGACATGGAGAATGAGTGGGAATTTGTTAATTTTGATGTTACCATTGTGTTCTACACGAAAAATTATGTGGGAATAGCCCTAGGTTGTGAATTTTGGGTCATTGGAACTCAAAGTGTAAATTTGGGTTTTCAGCCTGAACAGAATTCCAGCGAGGTACTCTGCTTGTGTGGTGTTTTTGGATAACCAAATGATCTCTAAAAATTGTGAAACTTTTCAGTATTAAAGTTCACATTTCAAGCTTCAAAATGGACATATAAATTGTGTCATTTCGTTTTTTGAGCTGTGAGTTCTGGTTGCCCAAAGTTTGATGTCGAAACTGGACTTAATTCTGGAGCAGTGTGGGATTTTGTGTAATTCTGGAATTGTGTGGTGATTTCCAGTAATGATTCATATTTTTCCTATGAAGAGGACTTCAATAGCTTTCCATAGGACTTGGGATCACCTCATTTCGATTTTTGTAGAATTAGTTATGATTTTTCAAAGTCTGGAGAAAATTCTGGCAGATTTGGTCTCTTATGCGAAAATTGAAAATGTAATGGCATAATGTAGTATTGTTGAACTTTGAGGTTAGGAATTGGTCTTTGAGGTTAATTGACCACTTTAACTCCTTAGTTGATTTGATTAATGTCCCTAATGATAACCAACTTGAGTATTTGAATCGTGATAAAGCAGTGACAGTGCACGAGCGAAAAGAACAAGGTAGTGACTCTTTCTCTTATTCTGTGTATGATGCCTTGCATGTATGTCATTTCATTGAATATGCCGTGATATAACATTGCCGTTGTGAAATGCCGTTGTTGTGCTGTTGTGAAACATGCTGTTGTGAAATATGCCGTTGTGAATGCAGTGAAAGCTATTGCAGAAATGCTGTTGTATTGTTGTTGTTGTGATTTGCTTACATGCTTTGTGATTGTACATGTTATAAGTGAATTGTTACTACTGGGATTCTTTTGAATCTCATTCTTTCCAATGACTAACCTACAGCAAGGGCAAGCGGTTCAAAGGAAAAGCAAGTGACAAAGGGCGGTTAGAGCTCCTAGCTAGGAGTTTTAATTTTGGTAGTTGGTTGTCATATTTTGTTGGGGATTAGTTGCACATGTTGTATATATTGAATAGTGTTGTGTAATCCCCTATATGGGAAACTAATCGTTGTAAACCCTTTATTACGTAATGAAACCTGTGCGTTGTCAGGAATTTTTGGTTGCACTCTGATATGTATGAATGAAACCGAACTGGACAGACCAATTATATTCGAGATGTGAATGTGAGACCGTACTAAACAAGTTTTGGAAAAGTTTTAAATTAACCTCTGGTCTCTATTTCAACTTAATGACGCATTCTCGAACTATAAATTTGGCTATTAAGGTAGGGGGTTACAATCATTAGCATTCTCCATTAATCTTACACCTTCTATGTATAATGTACGTACAGTTACATAGGAATAGATATAACCCTTCAACGTATGGTTACATAGGAATAGATGTAATCTTTAAAACACAAAGGGTATCACTCTTTATAACCCGTGTCTCTCCATGAAACCCCTATTGGATTGGGCTTGGGCCCTAATCCACCAAGGGTGGACTAGTATATTCCAACATCTCCCACTCATACTTTGTGGATTAGATGTTATGGGTCTAGCCTCTTTCTCTTAATTACAATTCGAAAAATTAAAGAGGGTATTTTAGGAAAACAAACACACTTGTTGTCTCATTATATTGTCCTCAATAATGAGTATTGGTCCCTATATTCATAATTTGCAAGAGAAACAATAGTAGTAGTAGTTGATGGCGTGACTCTCACTTAGCATGCACTTGGATATAAATAAAATAAAAATAAACTAAGTTGCAGATCACAGATAATATATAAATGAAAGGAGAAGGTTATGTGCATAATATTTTTTTTTTAATTTCTATGCTGATACTCCCTGAGGTCCTGAACGTATACCTAATTTGATTAGATTAAGGAAGTTAATTAAGTTAATTAATTAATTTGACATGTATTATATTTTTAAAAACACCATAGTCATCTTCCCTAATTCACTCCTTTCATTTCCTTCTTAATTATTATTGAGGGAGCATCAATAGGGGTAAATTAGGAAAAATTGACGAACATGAAAAATATGTCTTATATTTATGACCAAGATCAACTCCTCAAATAAGTCTTACATTAACGAATGGAGGGAGCAATAAATAAATTTTATTCTATTATTTTTCGTTAAAATATATGTTTGATCCTCTAAGTTTATATCAAGTTTCAATGAGTCGTTGATAGGGAAGATTTTTTAACATTCACTGATGATGAAGATTTTTTATTTTCTTATTGAGTTTTTTTTTTTTTTGGATATAACATCAGAATCCTCTTTTATTAAAAAACCACGTGGATTTATGTAAGTAGAGGGAAATGGACGGCCCAATCGATCTTTGTATAAATATAAGCATCATTATAATAATACATCTACACAAATATTAGATATCACATTTGACCCTTGATATAAAATCTAGTTTGTAGTGCAATTTCACTACAAACTAACTCTTATATAAAGGAATGCGGACAGTATTATACTATAATTGTTTATGACATCTTATTTAAAATCCTTTATTCCAAGAATTTATATAACAGCATCAGACAAGTGAAAGATTCCTTCCTCAACACTGTATTTGGCCAAAAAAAAAAAAAAAAGACAAGTGAAAGAAAATTGACAAGTGAATACTTATTAATGCACTAGCCTATATGGTGGGGACATATCCCCAGACATTAATAGAGCAAACTCCATATGATAGACCAGTATTCCTTTGTATATATGTAGAAGTATCCATTCAATTCCCACTCCTCTTCCCTCGAGGTTTGTACAATCCAATAATCCATCCCATCTTTTGAATCATATCCAATTATAAAAGCAATTTGATTTGTATTAAAGGGATCACTGGGGCAATTCTCGCCTTTATAAATTCCCTAACAAAAATGGAATAAGTGTAATTAGAGAAATATGAATATTGAAATTTGTCGATAAAAAAATTATATAAGTTCATTCTCATAAATTTGTGCCTTGAGTTTAAATCATGTCAACCTATGAAACGGTACTGGATCTTGCTTTTCATATTAGGATCAAATTATCAATTTATAAGGTAATGAAAACATATGGATGTCATGAATTGTCATAGTCTTGAATTGAAAGAACATTTTCACATTTAATTGATTCATTATGAAAAAAAATAAACTAATACTTTTATATATTTTTTGAGCCTTTATCCTCTACTCATACCTAACCCGAACCTTAGTGAACAATAATTATTTACAAAACAAAAATAAAATGAATGTCCTCTCAAGAAAATGGAAAAATTTATTAATTGAAATTTAAGCAATAGTTTTTAATAATTAATCATGGCATAACTAAGAGGCTATTCATTCGGTCCTTTTTATAAGTCACTTTAACCATATTTCACCCGAACCAAAGAAAATCCTAAAACTCATTAAGTTAGCCTTAAAATTAAATATTTTTTAATTTTATCCCTATTTAATATATACTATATCCTATAAGAAACAAAGTTTACATATAATAAATTAAGGATAAAAATAGTGTACATTCATATGAAAATTTTAATGACATAATTTATAAATAATAAAAAAAAACCTTTTATCTATGTCCTATTAAAAATAAGAGAGAAGTATATTCTTTTTCAGCATCATATACATCTTCACTATATATTCTAGCATGTTAATAGTCACTCTATGCATCAGTTGTCATTGACGGTTGAAAACAACATATTCAAAGTTGAAAATGTACGTATAAATTGAGAGAAACAAAATATTAAAATGATTACATGTTTAAATATTAGAGAGGTAAATCATTTTGGTCAAAACAGTTAATTAAAATAATAAAAAAACACAAAAGGTTAAACGAATATTCAGAGGAGTCTTACCCCGTTATATAAGTGAAAATCATCCGTTGCATACAAAGAGACAGGTAGTGGCTGCTTAGCAACAGCACACAAGAGAGCTTCATCTGATTGTCCTCTTTGAGTATAGCTATTGATTTTCACGACTGTGCCTCCATTTTGCTTAAGAAACATAAAAAAAAAAGCCACAAATTCGAAGAAGAGTGAGATATCAAAGTAGTAATTACACTCACATAGAAGCACATTTTGTGCTTATCATTTTGGTGAGCATAGTGCACTCATCACCAATCTAAACGGTCTAGTAGATTAATTTTAGATGATCCAGATTTTAATTTATTTAATTTTTATATTTTAAACAATTATTTACTTTAAAATATGTAAAGTTTAAAATAAAAATAATCTTATAATTATTTCTTTTAAAAAATGAATTTATCTTTTAAAAAATAAAAAATTAGTAGAAATTTTAATTTAGACCATTCGGATCAGATGTGAACGGTCTATAAATATAACAACATCGATGAGAACTCAGTGCTGATGAGCATTAAATGAGAAAATAAACCGACCATGTTGCAAGAGCCCTTTTGAGTAACATATGGATAAGTGGTTTCTTCAGTTATGCCACCATTATTGATAAGTTGATAACCCATTCGAAAGCACGATAGGACCATCCTCCTGAAAAACCCTCCTGGTTTACGGAATCAGCACAATCTAAGAGTCGTTGTTCAGAAAGGGAAATTAGTTGCCCATTGGTTATTGCATTTATTGATTCTGTGGCTCCAACCGCTGCAAACGCCCAACAACATCCTATCAACCATATTCAAACAATATGTTAGGCATTGTTTTTTGTTTTTTCGTTCGAACTTGGGAAATTATTTTTAAGGGACTCAGCTATCTACCAACTATGCTAGACTTTTGTTGGTGTTAGTCATTTTCTTTTTATGTGTCAAAATCAAATCATGGTAACAAATTAAAATAATTAGGAAAAAGTGTACATTTTTCCTTTTCACCCAATATTTCATTTTTGTCTGTTAGTTTATATTATGTCCATTCAATCGTATAACCCTAACCCCGTTAGCCAAAAAATGTTGATATTAAAGTTTTAAACTCTGACTAAAATATTCTCAAATTTTGAATTATTAAGTTTAATTTTCAAAATAACAATAATTGATACAAAAAAAAAAAAAAATCACCATTTGAAACTAACTGTGTTATTGTTGGAAGGTCCGGAAAAAATTAAGGGACCAAATTGAAACCTTGCCTAAAGTTGGAGAACTAAATATGTACTTTTTGTCAAATAATTGTTTTAGATGTATTTGTTATTTTCTCAAGATATTTGTAAATCTGTTTTAATTTGTTTTAATCTAGAATTGGGGGGGGGGTGAAATATGTGTTCAAATGCAATGGGGGTGTCAAGTTTATACTACACATAGATAAAAGTTATGTGCACAGTTCATGGAAGCAGGCGCTGCACAATCTGAGCTTGAAATAGCTGTGGCGGTGGCTGCGCCGGTAGTTCTGGTAGCAGTAGGCATCTTTTGCTGACGCAGGTACACTTTGTTTAATTCATCCGTACTCATATCAGCAAACTTCTTTAGGCCCAAACGATGCCCATATGTTGAATTGGATCTCTTAAGATTCATCTCTGTAATATACTTGAGATTTTTTTGGAATATCTGGAATCTAATTTCACTCTCTTTGGAGTTTGGATAGGATTTTCCTTGCTTCTTCATCCAATTTTGAAATATTCCAAACTCTTGTTTTGCCTTTGAAGGAAAACAGATTCCTCAGTTGGGAAACCTGAGGAGAGACATATTAAAGCAAAACAACAGATCAAGGAATGAAGGAACAGCAACCTAATATTATTGAAAACCATGTTTTTTGGTTGTTTCAGATATTATAAGAGAACTAAGCGATAAGGTATATATAGAATGATTCTCGTTGCTTGAAAATGAACATTACATAAAATGTCGTATAGTTCTTGTTCACACGGAATCTTTGTTCGTTTGTTGATTACTAGGAAAGTTAGTTATTTGCAATATACTTTGGGTTTAATTTCAACAACCTAAAACTAGTCCTTTGCAATAATTATCTATGGCCTGTTAGTTGTTACTACCTCAGGTTCTTAATATAAAGTCAATTGACTTTTTTTTCTTGATAAATTAAGGAAGTTAAATATAAGTTACATTAAAGTATTATTTATATTTATTTTTTTCTAACAAAATTATTTGTCTAACTTATAAACTAATAATAATATAATAACATATAATATATACGATGATTATGTAATTTATTTAGCTTCTTCAATTTCTCTAAAGAAAGTCAACCTGCTCTTATATTAAGAATCAGATAGAGTACTAATCACCATATTGATTCCACATTGTTGACCAATTAAAACAAGTTCCAGGACGTGGAATCATCGGTGGCATATGGATCCCTTTCATGGTCCTCGCCGTTTTGAATACGTACGCTTGGCTTGAATATTATTTTTGTTTTCGTCCACAAGTTCCACTATTATTTGTAATATTATTCCCACAAAAATAATTTATATAATATTATTGCCTAAATATAATTCAATGACCGAAACGAAATCAATAATTCGATTTAACTTATAAAGTGACTTCCAAAGAACGTGTTTCAAGCACCGCCGGCATTTTGCCAAAGTCAACTACTCACGATTTAGATAGATGCCTCGTTCATATTCGAACATTTTTATGTAGCATTTAATTCCAACCATTGAAACTTACTCCAATGGTAGAGACATTCAATGGAGAGGAAATAGATAGAGGAATCAATGGAGACATTCTTTTCCAATTCACTGTGGGGTTCTACTTCTACCATGTTTGATTTATGCTATTTTGATGTAATTATTATTACGTGCCTTTATACTTATAAAAAGTGACCTCCAAAAAATGTTAATAACAAAAAACTTGATCAAGTTTTAATGGTTGAGGTTTAATACTATAGTAACATTAAATATATTAAAAATCTATCATAGTAAATAGAATAAATATGAACCATTAAAAATTGATCAGATTGTGGAGATATTAAATGGAGAGAAAATATAGAGAGAGATCAATGAAGACACTCTTTGTGTGCGTGCCCGTGTGCACGGCACAGAATCAAATAAGGATCCACATTGATGTCTTGGATAGGATCTAATAAATCTTAGAGATTATTTTTAGAGTTTATCTAATTATTTTAATGTAATACTTATTTATAAATAGACCAGCCTTTCTAGAGCTAGTTAGTTAGTCATGAATAATAAATCAGTTTCATTGACTTGTGAAAATTCTCTTACCCTATATTTGGAGGGGAAGAAAATTAAAGATGAAAGAATACTAAAAGGAAAACTTTCAAAAAAAATAGGATATTTTGTTTTTTGTTCACTCTTTTATATTTTCCTCTCACTTTTTATTCCATCCAAACATAAAATATTTGGCTTTCCAAGAAGAGCTGAGTGAGATATTTTCTCTTTTATCCTTATTAGATTATACGTATGTGTAGAAACTAGATAATTAATTTGCAAAAATATTAAAGAAATTAGTTAAATTAATTATTTGCAAAAAATGTGTGGCCTTCTAAAATACCAATTTAATCATTTATTTGCATTAGAAACTGCTCCCGTTAGAAACCTCATTAATTAATTAATACAATTAATAGGGATAATTTGGTGAATGAATTATAAATTTAGGAGATACCGTGAAATGAGGGCTTATATTTAGGACCAACACTAATTCCCATATTAGCTTCTACATTTTGGTCGAAAGTAATACTCCTTTGGTCTTATTTATAGGGTAGAGAGAAAAGAATTTTTGTCTTATTTAGAGGGCAGAGAAAGAAACTATTCATATAAATATACAATTTTACCCATAATTTATTATTGTATTGACTTTACTCTCATTTGGTATTATGCATATTAAATAGAGGCAAAGTTGGAATTCTGTTCAATTTTAAGGCATAATTAATAAAATTTGAGGCTTTTTTTATTTATATGAAACATGTCAAAAGTGCCTTATAGGATGTTTGGTTTGAATGCCCGTGCAGGAGGAATTTTTAGTCTCCACCAACACGACACTCAAAAATATATATTGAAGGTTAAAAGTGAGTTATAAATAGGTCTGGAAGAGTGATTAATAAATATAGGTAACACTGACGGTACCGCTTCATTTTAGTTTCTTATAAAATAATCTCCAAAGAATGTTAATGTTTTCTTTACCCTATGTTTCGATAGAGAGAAAAATTTGGAGAGAAAGAATACTATGAGGGAAAACTCTCAAAAATAGTATATTTTTTACCATTTTAAGAAGTTTTCATTCTTAGTATTTTTTTTTCCATATTATTCCCCCACTTTTCTCTCCATAGGGTTATAGTTACCGTTAACGAAATATTCATATCAGCAACAGACCCACTTTAATTAATTTCTGAAAAGTACTTTTAACGAAATATGCATTTGCTAGTTGGGCCGACGGTGAACCCCTCCCTATCCATTCACTCCTCACAACTTCCTCACTGCTTCATCCAATTCTTTGCCGAAATAAATTACTTCTTAGATAATTAAGTTAGAAATAATAAGTTTCATGGAATGCTTGAGTGATTAATTAAAGGCTCACAACTAAATTGAACGTAAAAGATTAAAAGCACAAACCCCTAAAATATAAAAATATTATTTAAATAATTACAATTTTAGCATATTTTGTCAGCAATTAATTGGGTAAGCATTGTAAAAACTTGTTGAATCAACAATTTATGTTGAATGAAACTAACAATGTTAAGATTAAGTTAAAAGACTAAAATTATATTTTATAAATTTAAAATACTAAAATAAAATTTGATATAAATTTAGAAGACGACATGTATAATTTAGCCAAGAAAAAATGACTTAATAAAACACACATTAACTTGATGTAGCATACGCTTCTCTCTTTTTAAGGTTACTTTTTAAGAGTGAGGAAAGGAAGAATTAATGGCTTAGATAAGTGGATCAATTTAATCTGTTTCTCTTGCACAATATGAAAAGCCATGTTTTTATCATTTTAAGTTTTAAATATAATATGCTTTTGTTTGAGATCCTAATGTTTCATAAAGCAAATTTATTGATGAATAGGCATTTCATTTAGTACTGTTCTATTTTTATTTTTTATTTTTTGCTAACCATTCAGTACTGCTATTCATTTGTCATTCATATTTAATAAAAGTAAATAATATTAATTTTTTAAAAAGTAAAATGAAATTATATATCAGGCACTAAATTCCGCATTTCTAAGATGAAAAACAAGAGAAAATGGGGCGGTCACCAAAATTTTTAAGAAATTTTTGAAAAGCCTCTTCAGATAAAAGGATGGTCTATGAAAAGAGAAAAAGATTTATGAGTTTATATTGTGTAGCAAATGTGTTACAGCAGCCGTTGGTAAGAGCAGTTCGTCCTCTTGGTTAACTACAAAAATAATACGATCTTAATAGTATTATAATTACTCAATAAAATAAAAATAAGTATGAAAATCAAAATAAAGATTATTTATGTTGGATTTCATCTCATATGACAACCAAAGGTCTATGCAACTTTTGGGAAATCGATATCATGCAGTATGGCGGTAAAGTGCATGTCATTTGATGGGTACTGTTTTTTTTTAAATATATTTTGGATTTGGTTTATATGTTTTATTTTATAGAAAGACAGTTTTATTTTTCATCTTTATTTAGAAATGATGTTAGGAGAAAATATTTTTCACCATACCTCTTTAAAAATTGATATTAATTATCTCAGAAAATCAATAAACTAATATGAACATAGGTTGATAATCAGAAATATTTCATTACCTAGGTTAGTTAACAAGCATGAGTGCAGTGACTGACAAGAGAGAATGAGTGAGAAAGCTAGTGAGTGAGAGAGTGTGCGCACGGTTCGATTGATAGACATTGGAACCACTTCCGATGGAGGTGAGGGGAAATCTAAAGAAGATGATGATTTGTTAGGGAGAAGCATAAA
Organism: Inga laurina; assembly: GCA_963855925.1. Taxonomy (NCBI): domain Eukaryota; kingdom Viridiplantae; phylum Streptophyta; class Magnoliopsida; order Fabales; family Fabaceae; genus Inga; species Inga laurina. Next base: position 59,475,837 of record OY979701.1, read on the forward strand.
AAAAATGCCGACAAGCGTAGCAACGGAAGGGAAAGGAAATACCTAAATGTAGGGAATGAGACATTCTGACATTAATGGAGGATGTGCCCGAACAGGAACCAAGTAATACACTTGCCCAGCAGAAACCGTGTATGAAAAGTCCTCTCAAAAGCCAAATTTCATACAAAGCTAAACTCTTGGGTGAGGAGGAAAAACCCTTAAATAAGAGCTTTGATGAGCAGATGACTGAATCGCTCAAGGAGGAGAAAAAATTAACCCTAACTTTCAAGGAAGAGCAAAAGGAGAGACTGGGTTCAATCCCTTCTCCGAACATAAAAAATGAAAAGTTGAAGGAACTGTGCAGCTTGTGGAAAGATGCTCTTATACTGACAGTTTTAGGGAAGAGATCAAGCTTACATATGATGAAGGACAAAGTCAAATGGCTTCTCAGATTAGAAAAATTTGAACTTTTTGACCTTCCTAACAACTTTTTTTTTAGGACGGTGGAAAAGTCCTTACGTTCTAGACTTCTCTTTGATGGGCCGTGGCTGACACAAGGCATTATCTTGCAGTTCAGAGATGGAGTCCAAATTTTAACCTATATTGCAACAAAGTATGAAAGGTAGCAGTTTGGACAAGGATCCCCACTCTCCCAGTGCATGTTTATTCGGAAGAGTGTATGTTTTAGATAGGAAATTTGACACAGTGAATACTTAAAGTGGATGTGAACACCTTAACTCATTAGGAAAACAACAAGCAAGCATTAGGAAAGGGAAAATATGCAAGAGTGAGTGTAGAGGTGGACCTTAACCACAAACTATAATCCATATTCATGCTTTGAAATCATGTTTACACAGTGGAATATGAGGGCCTAAGTGTTATATGGTTCAAGTGTGGATTATATGGCCGCACACTGGAAAGTTGTCCAAGAAAACCACAGAACTTAAACTTAAGGCGGAACGGGGTCACCGATAAAATCATCGGTGATATGGATGAGAAGCAACAAGATGAGAAACTACCCTTGGTGTTCGTACCTAGCATAGCTGCGAAGGAGGAGTACAGATCATGGATGCAAGTGAAATCTATGGTCAGGTCACGCTCTCATTTCACCGAATTAGACAGGATGTCGTAAACAAAGATGTCACCCTCTGTCCGATCGAATGCAAAAATGGCTAAGAGAGGGTCTAGCTCGCGTTTCGAAGTATTACAACAATAGGATCCATATGTCTATCCAAGGACATAAAATGAAGAAAGAAAGACCCCATGGCCAGGGATTTCCTCAAATGGCAGTGAAAAGAAGCAGACACAACGGATGGAAAATATCATTTTGATTTTCGAGAAAGGAGAACCGAGTGGCACGAAGAGTGCAGCAAAGGAGAGAGAAATCGGAGGGAAGGTGACGGATAAGTTGAAGAAGGAAAGCAAGTTAAAGCGAAAAGGAAAGGGAGAGATGGCGGGTTGAGTAAAACCTGATGTTAATGGGTCTAAATGACCCAGAATCTATAAGCTAATTCGCCTCCACAAAGCCAATAAATGGGCCCATCTTTGAGCAGGCCGAAAACTAAGAAGACTACTAGCACATGTGGACCCAAAATTTCATCTCGTTATTTTAAACGCAAGCAGGCCGCAAGAGCCTGTAATTTGGTTTTGGGTTCATTATCAAATAATGGGTCTATAAGTTTGGACAAGATTCTGGAAGATTTGCAATACATGGGGTCCACTCTTGTGCCAGATTCTAAAAGGCCTATTACTAAAAATAATCAGAACAGTTACCTACGGAGCAATGTTTTAAAAGCCGGACTGGATGTTGAGCCGGAAAAGCTAGCGGGTCATGGTTCAACCGGTCAGATCGGTCAGACCGTTCGGTTGGACCGGTAACATATAATAATTAAATTAAAAATAATATTATACACATATGTAATGTTATAAATATAATTACTCTAATTTAATGAAAAATTAACAAAATCACAACATATCTACCAACAAAATAAAATCATTGAAGTAGCATATTAACAAGGTAACCATCAATACTCACAAATATATTATAAAATATAATTATAAAAATATTTACTAAATGTTTCAAATCCTTATAACAATATTCAGTTTTAAAATAATCATTATATGGTGATACGAATATTTTTAGATATAAACTTTATAGATTTGTGTCAGCTGAAGTCTTATGTTTTTCAAAGCATTTTGAATAAAAAAATAGATTTATAAATAACTATGCACAATTAAAATTTTAATAATGATATACTAAAAAATTTAAAAATAATACTCTTGTGTCTATCCTACCAATGAGTAGCCTACTGCCTATGAAATGAAATGTGAAGAAGATAGGAAATCTGGAAATGAGATTGATGGAGTGAGAAAATCAATGATTTTGAGGATTGTAATTTGTAATGGGATCATCCGTTGGATCAAATGCTTTTTGGTTTTTTGAAAAGAGAGCTCAGGTGCATAGGCTGCCATCCGTTGGATCAAATGAACTTGGTTGAATCTCAACCACAAGATGTTCAGCAACTCTCCTCGATGCTCTCAACTTCTCTCATGCTTCCGTCTCAACTCTCTGGCTCTTTGCCACTTCTCTTCGTACCTCTATCTTTCTATTACATCTCAAACAACTTTTTCTTTCAAGCATTTGACCGCTTCTCACCTTCTTCTCTACCAGATATTACTGAAGCTGTTCGAAGACATGAATCAGTTGGGTTAAAAATTTTTACAACTTACTAATATTTTCATCACTTTGTTTAAAACTTCAGATCGGGTAAGTGCTTTATATCTGGTAGTTCTCTCTCCATTTTTTTTTTCATATCTTTGTCTTTCATCTTCCTTCATCTTTTTTTTTTCCGGTGGATCTTGAGCCGTCCGGTTATGAGAAAGCCGCTCTGGGTCACGGTCTAACAGCGGCTCCCGGCTAAAAGGCCGGTTTTTAGAGGTCCAAAACGGCCAAATGCTCAAAACGGCTAAAAGCACTAAAGCAGTCCGGTAGAACCTCTGGCCAACGGTCCAGCCGGCCGGACCGTCCGGTCCGGTCCGGATCTTCAAACATTGCTACGGAGAACCAACTGGCGAGCGTACAAATAATATATGAACACACGCATCCTCCTGACAACACTGTTCTTCAGGGAGATTATTGAAGATAGCGGCCAGATTATTCCATCTAATGCCTAGGTTGAAGTAAGGAATGGAAACAGAGATGGCGTCTTCGATGATGGCAAAAACATGGAATTGCCAAATTCGGGCCAGTAGCACGATAGCTTCAGGTTCTTTTTTAATAATTTGTTTATTTTATGGATTCCATAAACATTTTATCTTGGAATTGTACAGTTATAGCCTCAAGATTTTTTTCTAGAAGAATTAAAGATGTGATTCAGGGAAAGGATATCAAGATTCTCATCCTTACTGAGATTTGTGTCAGCGGTAAAGGGCTGATACAACAATCAGAAGGCTGGGTTTTAACACTTGGATACGACTGGAAGCTACAAGGTACTCCCTCAAATTATATTTATAAGCAACTTTCTCTTTGATTGTGCAAAATGAACTTATAGTTAAAAGCAATAAGTATGTCAAAAATGTCATGTTTTTTTCCATATATGCCCCTATTTATAAAAAGAGTATAGGAGAGAGAATAAATAAAAAGTATGAGAGATAATGAGTATAAGATATAAGAGAGAATGAGTATTTAATAAGGGTAAAATAGCAAAAAGAAGCTTATATTTTTAGACAAAAAGTGAAAGTTTCTTATAAAAGGGACCAGCCCTATGAGAGAGAAAGTTGATTATAAATAGGACTGGAGGGAGTATGACGGAGGTATTTGGATTATGTGGAATGTTGAAGAGCTCTCGCCGCTATATATTTCTTCTTCGTCTAAAGCTATCCATGTCAAGGAGGTGGTAGCCAATAAAGATAAGGAGTTTGTTCCCTCTTGTATATATGCAGAACCTACCCGTATTCTTCGACAAATTCTATGGGAGGAACTAAATGATTTTAGTAGTAAGGTTAGTCTCCCTTGGATTGTGATAGGCGATTTCAATGCCTATCTATACAGTGAAGACAAAAGAGACAGCTCAAGCCCAAACGTTAGTTCCAAAAGCAATTTCAAGAATGTATCGCTCAATCTCAACTTATTGAAATAGAGGTAGTTGGAGATAGATTCATAGGGAAACGTGGGCTGCTTAAAGAAAAGATCAACTGGGCCTACATGTACTCTGAATGGAATCGGTTACATGCTCTCACTTAGGTGTATCATTTAAGTAAATTTTGTTCAGATCATCGACCAATTTTATTGAAGTCATCACCATCATCATCCTATCACCGTTTAAAACCATTTTTTCATTACCAAGCTACCTGGTTCTCAAAAGTTGGTTTTGCGGATATGGTGAAGCAATCTTGGAGCAGAGGTCTGTGGAATGAGAAAGTCAATAACTTTGCCAAGGAATTTAGAGAGTGGAATAAAAGAAAAGTCGGTAACCTGAATGGAAAGAAGAGGAAAAATTTTCAAAGGATTAGAGGTGTTGAAAGAGCAAGGGCAAGATGAGATAATCAACATTTAGTTTAAACATAAAATGAAATATGGAAAGATTTCAATAAAATCCTTGTACAAGAAGAACTTCTGTAATACAAGAAATCTAGATGCAATTAGCTGAGGTATGTGAGGGGACAAAAATAGCAAATTTTCCACATGGTAGCTGTAATAAGGAGAAGACGGAATAAGATTGATGGACTTAAAAAGAATGATGGCGTGTGGACTTTTGACCAAGGTGACCTAAAAAACATGGCTGTGAGATACTACACTGAGTTTTTCTGGAGTAAAATTACTAATATTAGCTCCATTGAGACTCATAATTGATTTCTGGTCATAAGTGCTATAGAATATAGCAAGATAAATGCAATTGTTTCCAAGAAAGAAATCATAGGATCAACTTTTGATCTCGGGGATTTTAAGGCTCCAAGACCATAAGGGTCACAAGCGGTATTTTATTAGGAATACTGGTCAATAATTGGGGATCATATTATTCATTTGGTTACTGAGGTTTTCTAGAATCCTAATCGAGTCAAAGATATAAAAAACACAAACATTATGCTCATTCCTAGGATAGAAAATCTAGAGACAATTCTGGTTTTTAGGCCAACTCTCTCTGCAATGTGAGCTACAAGATCATTACTAAAATTTTAAATAGTTGTCTTGGGGGATATAATAGGTAAGCTTGTTCACTAGTACAAAAAAGGTGATTTAAACCGGTTGTAGTAAATGAGGTCTAAAAGAAATGCGCGGTGGCATTTACGTAATTATAAAGAATTTAGGAGACCAGTTATTAAAATAACCGATCTAAAAAATAAAATTTAGACCGGTTGCACACTAACCGGTCTAAAAAGATTAACTTTTAGACCGGTTATTATAATAACCGGTCTAAAAATTAATCTTTTTAAGACCCGTTGCTAGAGAACCGGTCTAAAATGAAGCTTTTTAAGACCGGTTCTCTAACAACCGGTCTTAAAAGGTGATTTTAAGACCGGTTGTTAGACAACCGGTCTTAAAAAGCCTGATTTTAGATCGGTTAATCTACTTAACCGGTCTTAAAAAGTTCCCCAAATTTTTCCCCCTCCCCTGCCCGCGCGCCCTCTCCATTTCTGAAATTTTTCATCCCAATCATTTCTCTTCTCAGTGCTCAACTCCCCGTCCCTTACCTGATCTTTGAATTGGAACAATCGATTCTGGCCGGTCGCTGCTAATTGTTGTCGCTGTTGGGTCGCCGTCTTCATTTGCTTCTGGTTTTTGAGCTCCATCCGTCATTCACTGCGACTGAAGGAGGTCTTCGTCTTCATCGTCTTGTTTGAGGTATGCTTCCTCGTCCTCGATCTACATTTACCCCTCAAAAATGCTTCCTCGTCCGCACTTGGTCACATACTCAATTTGAAATTGGTATCATTAGATATATTCATTAGTTAACCGAGCAAGCAGAAAATTGATGGAGCTTTAGGCCGCTTTCTTCTTTTTTCAGCTCTGCTTTTCTTTTATTTTCTAGGTTTTTAAGCTCTCTCTGTTTCATGGTATGCTACTTCCACTGTCATTCTCTCTGTTGTCCATTTTAGTATGTGTAGATTTCTCTGCTTATTCTGGTAATAAACAATGACTACATAGTGCTCAATTTCTAATCTCATGGTTTTATTCTGGTCTACAGGAATGGTAGATTTGAGGTGAAGAGGTTCAACATTTACCGGGTAAATGTCAGATCTAGCTCCTGGTTGCTATTTTTTTTTTTGCCAGCTCCTGGTTGCTAATACTAACATGCGTTTGTGATAAATTAGTAGAAATATATAGTATATGAGAATATATTGTGGAATATAGTAATGTAGTAATGTGCAGTAGTGAGTAATTAATGGGGCAAAGAGACTCGAGTTTTATTATACATGTGGCAAAGAGAGAATTAATCTATGGAGTGTAGAACAAGAGCAATTACCTGGTGCCATAAACCCACGAGTACCTAGATGATATGTTGACCGTAAATGCATTGTAGTATAGGGCTGATTCAAAGCAATCGAAATACCAAAATCAGTAATAAAAGGCTGCATATCAGAGTCAAGCAGTATATTCTTTGGTTTGATGTCTCGATGCAATATGGGGGGATCATGATCATGATGAAGATATGCTAGTCCTTTTGCAATTCCAATAGCAATTTTATAGCGAACGTTCCATGCTAGGCCAGGATTGCCCAAGAATGATGAAGGCATCCATTTTCCATGTACCTGCTGACAATTAGACCATATTCCTCACCAATCCAGGAGCCTAGGCATCTTGCCACATTTTTATGCCCAATCTTCCTAGTCAATGCAATTTCTCTGACCAAGTTTGATTTCCTGTTATTGATTTTTGCAAATTTAACCTTCTTAATAGCAAAAACTCCAATATCAAGTTCAGCTTTATAAACAATTCCATGCCCTCCTTCACCAATTATATATTTATCATGTAGATGTTCTGTAGCTTCTAGTAGGTTAATAATTCTGAAATATCCCTCATCATTTGAAAACAAAGCCTCTTGCTCTTCATAATCAACATTGCACTCCACGTTAGATATTTGAACAAAGCAGCTGATGTAAATGAGAAGGTAAATGACAGATGACAGGCAAATGACAAATATTTCGAGTCCAGACACTACTAATTTACTGCCTTTGTGGTCAATTGATATAGAGTCAGGTCTAGAAGATCTGCAACCTAAGCGATCTAAAATTGAACAATTGATACAAAGGCCAGGATTGCCCAAGAATGATGATGGAGATAATTCCAGCTGTTGCATTGTGCATTGTGGTAAAGGACCAGAGAATGAGTTGTAAGATATATTGACTTTTGATTACAGCTAACGAGTCTACCATACTATTGTCGTCTCTGTCAATATATTGGAACTCTACATTCCAGCTCCGTTCCAATATTGCTTTAATCTCTGTAAGTAGCTGCCATTCTTTCCTTCCTCTTTCCACCTCCATTCCTCATTCCCTCACTCCTTCTCCATTCCACTTTCCCTCATTCCATTTTTTCCTCACACGCTACTCTAAATCATGATCTTCTTTGTTTAATTCTAGTTACCCTATGTACTTGGGTGTAATGATTGCATGCTCTCATCATTCTCCTACCTTTTCCAGGGAAAAAGTACAAAACAAAAAAAAGGTGTTGGAATATATGGATCGTAGTTGGATACAAGCTAAACGGACGAGTGTTGAATATGATGTTGGGGTCAAGGGTTTTTTAGACTTTGCAAAAGAAATGCCGATGATGATAGTGGGATGTTTTATTGCCCTTGTGTAAAATGTTTGAATGAGAAGTGACTAAGTGCTGCAGATATATATACACATTTAATTTGTGAAGGGTTTTGTAAGACGTATGTAGTATGGGTATGGCATGGTGAACAATTAGAAATGCCAAGTGCATCTCAACAGGGGGAAGTAACTTGTGATGATAATGACACGGATATGGATAATCGGATAGAGGATATTATTCGTGATGTAGGAGAAGAGGCTTTTAAACAATCACATGCATATGGTAATATGTGCAGTGATGCTGAGAAACCGCTATACCCGGGGTGTAAAAAAATACCAATTGCTAAATGTTGTATTGAAATTGGTAAGCTTGAAAGCACGGCATGGATGGAGCGATAAGAGTTTTTCAGAAACTCTTGAGGCCTTTAAAGATATGCTTTCTGATAATAATGTGTTGCCTTGTCGATACTATGATGCTAAGAAAATACTGTGTCCACTAGGGATGAAGTATAAAAAGATCCATGCTTGCCCTAATGATTGCATATTGTATAGAAAAGATCATGAAGAGAAGGAGCAATGTCCGATATGTGAAACTTCGAGGTATAAATCAAATAAGGGCCCTGCAAAAGTGTTGTGGTATCTTCCAATCATTCCAAGGTTCAAGCGCCTGTTTGCGAATGAAATTGATGCCAAAAATTTGAGATGGCATGCAGATGAGCGGATTTCTAATGGAAAGCTTCGACATCCAGCTGATTCTTCTCAATGGCAGAAAATCGATCAATTATTTCCTACCTTCGGTGAAGAACCTAGGAATCTCAGGCTTGGGCTTAGCACAGATGGTATGAATCCTTATGGTAGCCTAAGCAGTATACATAGTTCATGGCCTATTCTGTTGGTAATTTACAACTTATCTCCTTTGTTATGTATGAAACGAAAGTACATTATGTTGTCTATGTTGATTTCGGGACCAAAGCAACCTGGAAATGACATAGATGTTTATCTAGAACCCTTGATCGAAGACTTGAAAGAGTTGTGGGATAAAGGTGTCGATGTTTTTGATGAGTACAAGAAGGAGACTTTTCATATGCGAGCAATGATCTTTTGTACTATAAATGACTTCCATGCATATGGGAACTTGTTAGGATATAGCGTTAAAGGCCACAAAGCTTGTCCGATATGTGAAGAAGGCACATGCTACCATTAACTTCAACATGGAAGAAAGACGGTTTACCTTGGCCATAGGCGATTTCTAAGATGAAGCCACCCTTATCGTAGATTAAAAAAAGCTTTTTTCGGTGGCCAAGAGTTTGAAGATGCTCCAGAGGCATTGACTGGGGAGAAAATTTATGAAAAGGTGAAAAATATCAATACTATGTTTGGTAAGTCATCAAAGAGTAGAAATGAGAAAAATATATGGAAAAAAAGTCCGTCTTCTTCGATCTTCCATATTGGCAGAATCTTGACGTCAGACACTGTATTGATTTCATGCATATGGAGAAGAACGTATGTGATAGTATTGTTGGGACACTGCTCAACATACAAGGAAGTTCTAAGATGGCGTGAAGGCAAGATTAGACTTGCAAGAAATAGTAATACGAGAAGTTTGTTATTTTGTATTATGTTACAGGATGAACTTAGAAAACAACAAGATGAGGGCTCTTTTAAGTCGGAGGGCAGGAATGACATTCTAACAGTTGCTACTGGCAAACATGAGCATCCAGGCCGTGTCAGAGTTGTTGGAGGAGGGGTAGGGATACGGGATTACTTTGGAGCCCCCGTACGCCATTCCTCAAACATCGTGACTAGGGAAGAATTGGAGACTATGTTGGCCATTGCAAGAGCAGAAGCAAAGGCTGAGGCTGAAGCATCATTTGATGCACTATTAGAGACCCGATTGACCAAGATAAAAGAGGAAATGATAGTGTTTATGAGCTCAAGACAAGATACCAGTGCCCCCCAGCCACAATCGATTGATCCTAATAAGCAGAGCACTAAAGGTAGTTGTTGCAACATCGGGCAGTCTTCAGAGGGTCCTAACCCAGAAATTACAGAGCTTTGTGATCTTTTTGTCAAGGATCCTCTGAGACGGTTAGTTGTACGGGGTCGTGTGCATAACCTGGGATCAACTGTCCACCACCGACAAATGGAAGGTGATCAAGTCTGAGTGTCAGTTGACAAGGTGATTATTGCAGATGCACCTGTCCCTATCCCTTCTGATAAATTCAAGATCGTTAGCGATGTCTTGGGCACATTCAATCTTGTGGTAAGCATGTTCGTGATTTAAAGGACCCTACATGGATCATGCCAAAGGTTAGTACATATGGATTTGTTTAAAGAATGTAATAAGATATACCTTTATATTTGTTTTAATGGTATCATGTTTTTTCTCAGAGCCGTAGGCAACCAAAGGGGTCTAACTTATGTGGTTTTTATGTTTTGAGACACATTTATAAAATTATCACTCTAGGCACGACTGATTTTACTGAAGAGGTAAATTTATATTTCAGAACTTTTGTTTTACTTTATTGTTTTTAAGTTACTAAGTCAATGTTTCGTCTGGTTTTGGTGTTACAGATGTTTGATCTTGCTGATCCCTTTCCGGAAGAAGATATTAATATCATTCGCACATGTTGTGCTGAATTCATCTATGAGCTATTACACAAATAGTGAGTTTTTGAATCCAACGTTACATTGTACATTATTGAATTGTGAAAGCTTTGTCCTGGTGTTTTTGTATCTATATGATGGGTTAATTGTGGCAAGATATTGCTCCTAGAATAGGATTCTTGATGAATCATACTGTTGCTTGATTATTTGGGTTTTTATACAAGACATAATTGACGCCAAGGGCTATTTGAAGCAAAGAGGAATTGAGGTCAATGTCATTTTGCTTTTGTTGGTTCTTGCATGTTTGCTCTATTTCATTCTCAATCTGATCCTTAGACAGAAACTTCATGTTTGGGTTTTTGTACAGGACATAATTTACACGTTTTTTATGGCATGTTCATTTCTTTGCTTGGTTCTTTTCCCAGAAACTTCATGTTTGGTGTAGGCAACCAAAGGGACACTGGGGACTTGGGAAGGTACAATCAACTTCAAAAGAAGAAGCTTTTGTTTTACTGCTGTCATTTCGTCATCCTTACTATCTAATGGCCAAATGAATCATCAATGTATGACTGTACTAGCTTGTATGGACATTAATTTGTTGCTGCTATAGACTGTACTGGCTTTCGAATTTTGAAATTGAAATCAGTGATTGTTATGTATTGCTGTTTTTGGAGCATTCTGTGCGTGTACATATAATAAAAGGGACGTTTTGTTAAAAAAATGAAGTTTAAGACCCGTTGTAGTCACAACCGGTCTTAAAAATTACATTAAGACCCGTTGTGGGCACAACCGGTCTTAAAGTCACACATTTAAGACCGGTTGTGGTCACAACCGGTCTTAAAGGGCAGACATTTAAGACCGGTTGTGCCCACAACCGGTCTTAAATGTCTGACCTTTAAGACCGGTTATAACAACCGGTCTAAAAAATAACAGATTTTTTAGACCTGCTGTATCAAGACCTAATATAGAACCAGTCTAAAAAGTCATTTTTAACTGGTCTAAAAAGTCATTTTTCTACTAGTGGTTGGTGATCATGAATGTAGTTTTATTGCAAGTTGATAGAGAAGTGACAACATAATAATTACTCAAGAAGTCATTCACTCCATGAAGATCAAGATAGGAAGAAAGAGATGGATGACAGTCAAAGTCGATCTTGAGAAGGCTTATGATCGACTTGAATGGTCTTTCATTCATGATATCCTATGAACTGTTCATAGTGAAGCACACATGTGAGATTAATATGGCTTATATCTTGAGTCCCTTTTTCTAGATACCATGGAATGGGGAAGTCACTAGTACTTTTAGTTCATCTCATGGAATTAGATAGGGGGACCCCTTCTCCCCCTATATTTTCACTCTATGTCTGGAATAGCTAAACCATATTATTTTGGATGCTATTACTCAAGGTTTACGGAAACCAATTTGAACTAATAGAGATGGACCTAGTATCTCTCATCTCTTCTTTGCATATAATCTCATATTATTTGGCGAGGCATCAAAGAGTCAGGTAGAGGATAAGTTAAACTGCTTACAAAATTTCTGTCATGTTTCTGAACAGAAAATGAACAGAGGCAAGACAAGAGTATGCTTCTATAAGAATGTTCACATATCTAGGGCCTATAACCTCAATCAAAGTATGGGTATATGTTTAACTGGGGATTTGGGTAAATATCTTGGCATTCCTTTGATTTACAAAAGGGCCTCCAAGGTCACCTTTGCACCCATTATGGAAAAAACTCAAAAAAGGATATCTAGGTGAAAGAGAGGATGTTTAAACCCTGTAGGAAGAGTTATACTTATAAAATTAGTTTCATATGCTTTACCATCCTATTATATGCAAACGGTGTTACTACCCAAGGAATTAAGTGGGAACTTGAGAAGAAGATCAGGGATTTTTTATAAGGGTAGATTGCTGATAAAAAATATTGCATCTCATTTCTTGGGAATAGATTTCTAAAGAAAATAGGTATGGTGGCCTAGGGATTCATGATATTTGTAAACAAAATGAAGCTTTTATTATGAAGCTTTGCTAGCTTTTACTGAATAATAAGGAAGCGTTATGGGTCTCTGTCCTTAGAGCTAAATACCAATGGGATCAGATGAATAGGCCAGTAGCTCAAAGAAATACATCTTTTACATGGAAAGGAATTTGCTCTGTTTGGGACAAGTTCCAATAAGGAGTAGGGGTCAAAATTGGAAATGGTGCTTTGGTTTCATTCTGGTATGAAGATCCATATCGTGGGGCTATCAAATAAAGCTAAGATGAATGCATTATAAGGCAACTAACCTAGATAGATCTCTATGTGGAACATATATTTAGTGCCTAAGTAATCTAGTGTAAATTACAAATTAACCAAAGAGTATGGGATATGAGTTTCATCTATCTAATTAAACTAAAGTGCTACTTGTTTATGAATTTTTCAATGTATAAAGTGAGTAAGTGGGTGTAAATGCAAGGGATGAATGTCCTAGGTGATTAAGTCTACTAACCATCCTTGTCCAATTTTAATTTTGAGTTCTTCTTTTAACTAAGCACAAGGACTAGTAAGAACCCTTACTAATCAATATTCCTAACTTCTCAATTTAATCTAAAGCATAGACTCAATTGATCAATTAGGAATATCATGAAGTACTTAGTTTATGATTGATCCATAAAAGATCCTTTCTACCACCAATTAATTCCTAGAAACCTAGCAAACAATTGATTTCAAGAGAATAGAGGAAAGCAATTGAATAACAAGAGAGTGCTATAGTTCAATCACAATCCATGAGTACAAATCTAATACAAGCACCATCATCTAGATTACATTAACCAATTAATTCCTCAGCCGTATACACAAATCATAAACACTAGCAACCTATAATCATAATCTGCATATACATAGAGTAGAAGATAAAATTAAGATACAAAGAACTCCCCTAGTTGCTCAAGGACTCAGCTTGGGTAAGGTCTGAAAAGGACAATGTCATATCTATCCATTGCATTGCAAAATGTAGCCTCAAGCAAGAAACGTGACAAATTCTAGAGTGCAATAGCCTAAGTGGACAAATCACACAATGAAATGAACAATTAGGCCCAAAATACGTTCCAACTAGGCTCTTTGTTTCCTACCAAACTCATCAAAAGCAAAACAATGCGTCATTTCTAAGACTTATAAATTATGGCAACTCACTCCATGCAGACAAGTTTCAACATCAATATCTAATCACATGCAATTGAGATACTTGATCATGCTTAAACATCTCAAGATTTTTGAAAAAAAAAATAGGCTCAAAAAAATAGGCTTAAACATCTCAAGATTTCAAAACTTTTCAAAAATTATCATAAAGTAGTTCATAATTTCTTTGCAACTCATTGTTTCTTAATTTTCTTTATTATCTTAATAAGAGTGATTTCTTGCTCATTTTTATGTCCGGAAGGTTTCTTAACTAATGGGCTCGTATCATGCGATTACCCATTCCTAATTCAATTACCGTGCTTTGGAACTTCGATTTGTCCATCATGCAGTGATATAACCGACTACAACTTAATTCGATTATATGCATATTTATTTTATTCTTTATCGAGTGTAAATAATTTAAACACAATAAAATAAATACAACTCTCTTTCTTCTGTTCTTTGCCATTCTTCCTTTTGATTCATCTTTAAACATTCTGTTCATTCAAGTTCTCGTACCTATATGGTTGGCGGAGGTGAGATTCGGGGGAGTCCCAGTAGCAAACAATACTAACTATACATGTAAGATGAATGTTAGTGCATGAAATGCTTACCTTACATAAGCTCATGTTCACATATGATATTTTGCATGCTCAATGTTTTGTGTAATATATGTATGGCCACAGTAAAGACAAAAATAAAACTTCATTCATTCTACATGCTTCACAAAATTAAGCAAATCAATACATAGCAAGCACATCAAATACATGCAAGTTAAGTAAGTTCACTACCTTTTGTCTTTAAGTTCCCTTTTGTACCTTTTCTTTTAACCACTGAAGTTGCTTCATTTGCCTCCTCTTTGTCATCTCATGGCCCTAGATAAATGGCCATATTATTAGAGTCATGACAAATAAATGTCAAATGAACTACTTTAGTCTCTAGGATGTGTCTCTATTTTTAGGGCCCATACTTGTCCCAAATTTTAATAAGTTAAAACACTTTGGTTAGTTAACTTTAAAGTTAACACATTAGGCCCAATGGGTATTTAATGGGCCCATACTAAGTCCAAGTGCTTAAATTAACACTTGGAAGTTAATTTTATTACCAAATGCCATTACTTTTCCATTTTTGCACTATTCCAAAAAGTTGACAGATTTTTCACTGAACTTTGAAAAATCATAACTAATTCTAGAACATTCTAAATAAGTTGGTTCCAGTGGCTAATTAAATATCTTCAAATCCTCTTTAAGGAAAAAATATCACAAAGCATCAATTACAACAACATATTTTATAGAAATTCATCAAGCACAGGCTACCACAGATTTCATTTCCGAATCAAGGCCACACTTTGAAAAATCATAACTTTCAATCTACTAATCCAAATGGCTCAAATTAACTATAAAATTAAGGCCCACGATGTCTAATTTAATCGTGTAAAATTTCATAGTATTTGGACTAAGTTTGACTGATCAAAAACACGTTGCAAGTTCTCAGCCTCTATAAAACGAATTCAGGCAGGTTTGAACATAACTTCCAAAATAATCATAAATAATCATTTAACTATAAATATATGATTAAACCTCAAAAATAACCCGTTGTCTAAAATATGAATAGTACCCCACCCCCATGACAAACTCATCTAAACAACAAACCAAATAGTTCAAAATGAAGCCTACGCTTACCTCTACGCATATTAGCAATCAGTTCGAAAATCCGACAGTATTTTGGCAAGAGAGATAGCACCAAGCACCTCTAAATAAAAATTTAAAACCATATAAATGTTGTTCTCATTGAGAGAAATAACATTACAGAAGACTCTGGGAGCTTGAAATGCCGAATCGAGGGTGAAATTGGCTCCGAAGCTCAAGAACTTTTTCTATTCATCCACCTTCTCTCCTCTACCATTTTTCTCCACGTTTTTTGGGATAGTTTTTTGAATTTTGGCCAGCTTCACCAAAATATATGGCCAACAGGGAGTCTTGAAAAGTATGCCAAGTGTCAAGCTTTCATGGTGCCATTTGTCTAGTAATCCATTAGTTCGGTGACACATGTCACTTGATTTAATAAAGTTGGTCCCACCTCCTTTCTCAGGTTCTATCTGTCCTTTTTGGATAGGGGATGGAGAGGCCTAATAATTTTCTGGGCTCCCAGGTTTGGTGTTCGAGAAGTCAAATATATGACCAGATCAGAGACCGGTAGATTTCCCTAACTCAAGTGACGTGTGGCACATCCCAGGGATGCCAACACAAAAGGTAAAAAGTGAGGTCATCATGAGGGACATGTGTCACCTTCCTATCAAGCCAACACAAAATGTGATTGGTACTTTGTCATGATGAATGGACAAGTAACAATTTCTTATTTGTCCAACACAAAAGTTGAGTCATCAATACTTATCATGACTTACTTTATTAGAGCTACTTTAATAAAGCTACTTTATTGGTGTCTACTTAGGTTTCACTTGAGACTTACTCGGGATTGTTTCACGTATACCGAGGCCTACGAAATGATATTAGGTCAGAGTATGTGTGTGGGCCGCACATGGCCCCATATACCGATGTTTACTTTAAAATATTGGGTACACCTATTTGCCTTAAAAATGCCATGAGTACACTTATATTTGCATACTTTACTTTGATTAACTTGTTCCATACCTCGTGACATAGCTGGGTGGTATCTTTCAACAACCTAATGGCACCATATATGTTTCATGTGAACATATGCAATAACACTTAATCATACTGCCTATAAATACCGAGCCCTCTGTCTGATAGGGCCAAATCACATAGTCCCTGAGAGTCTTTCTATCTCCCATCATTCTTAAGACTCTTCCCAAACTAGGTTGAGTAGTCTACCTGATATAGGCTTATCTTCAAAGTCCTCAACCCAAAATTTGGGATATTACAAATAACACACAAGACACATGCTACCTTTTTCTACTAAAGTGTTCCTCCCCCACACTTGTTCAACATCGTGAAATCATGCAATTAACAATCCAAAATAGTAGAACAAGGTAAAGGAAGGAAATAAGCTTATCATAAAGGCTTGTAGCTAGTATGGTACAAATAGAGATAGTTGGCTCAAGTGTGGAGGTGTCCTCGATAGCCATCCTACAATTTATAAGTCCTCTTATTACATTTGGCAACCACTTCTAAAGGACAAATCCATGTCTCCTTAAATTCTTCATGTGGAGTAGAGTAATGAGGCACATAAACCATGACAAAGTCACCAACTTTAGAAGTGGACTTTTGTGCTTGAAGCTCCTCATAAGTAAGTTTACTTGGATCAATGGACAAGGCATAGAGTGGAAGTAGATCCTTAGGTCTTAAAGGCTTCTCTTTGCTAGGTGGTGGATTAGTATGGATTTGGCACACCACCTTGACTAATTTGGAAACTTGCCTCAAGGCTTGACAAATGTTCAAAGTCCTCTTTGAACGAGTCTTGGTAGCTCCACTATACCATACACTATCATCACAAACAAAACATTTCTCAAAAGCATTTGGAATAGTTGAAGACTCAACAAGCATATCATCATTTAGTAAAATAGAAGATGGTGTGGAACAAGTGTAGTCTAGTGAACTAGCACTAGAATACTTCACAGCACTGCCATGGGAGGGGGAAATAGAAGAATAGGGGATAGAAGAGGTAGAATTAATCACATGTTCATCAACATGATTCATATGTCCACTAGAAACTAACACATGCTCAATATGACCATTATCATGCAATTCATCAATAAAATGCACATCAAGCAAAGAATAGTCTTTAAATGGGTGTTTTATTGTTTCATACATATTAAAATGCACAAAATTATCACCAACATACATAGTTATAGAACCTTCCTTCATTTTAATCTCAATGTTCACAGCTCTCATGAAAGGCAAACCCAAAATCAATACACCTTCACTCATACTCTCCTTAGACATGTCTAAAACATAGAAATTTGAGGGAATGAGCAAGTCATTAACTTTAACTAACACCTCCTTAAGTACCCTAACTAGATATCTCATTATTTGATCCGCTAATTACAAAATAACACCAGTAGGCTTAAGTATAGTGACTCCTATAAACTTATAAATAGATTTGGGCAACATATTTATTATGGCATCTAAGTCAAGCAATCCCTTAAGAAATGTGAAATTCCTAATTGTGCAAGGTATAGTGAAACTCCTTGGATCTTGAAACTTAATCGGCAAGTAGAGCTTAAACAATGCACTCACGTTAAGCTTGAATCTTCTCTTGTATTTGTATAGGTCCCTTAAGATCTTAGCATACTTAAGTTGTTTAACAAGTTCAAGTAAAGGTATATTGACTTCAATCTTGCTAAAAAATTCAATCAAATCATTATCATGCTTTTCACTAGCCTTTTTCATGCCTTAAAGATAAGCGTGAGGAAAAGAAAGGTATTTCAAATTTACCTCTTTACCTTTATGGATAATGGTTCCATAATGCTCATATTGGCTTCCTTATTCATCTCCGATATTCTTTTGGCTTGTAGAACTTGTGGAGGAAGTCTTCTTTAAGATGCTTTTCTCCTTTTGGCTCTCGAATGAAGGAATGACTTGGAATGTGGAAGCTTATTCTTATAAGCTTTCATCATAAACAACTTCTTTGTCACCCTCTTTTGGATCATCAAGTCCAACTTGCTTGCTAGTCCTTCGTTAGATAGCATTTAAACTCTTGTGATTCACCACAACATTAAAAGGTAAGGTTCCCTTCTTGGTATCACTCTCACTCTTTGCATTAGCCAATTGAGAAACAAACGTTTAAAGATTATCATGCTTCACTTCCATTTGTTCAATCTTGTCACAAAGCTTGCTCATCAACTTCATTAAGGCCTCATTAGTGTTAGGTTCTTGAATAGGTGCCTCTCTTGATGTTGATGGACCTTAATAAGACGTCATAGAGGGATTCATAAATTGTCTTTGAGAATTTTCAACACCTATTGTCATTGCCTCCTCATCTAGAATTGGAATTGTCCTTCCATCCTCTATTGAAATTGTTTTGATTATATTGGGGTGGCCTTTAATAACTCTTAGCAGCCACATCATATTCTCTAGCTTGAGAAGGACAACTCAAAGTTATGTTCATAGAGCTTAGGGTGTAGAGTTTTGAAAAGTTTTTATTTTCCTAATAGATACTTTCTAGATATAGTAAAAGGATATAAGGCCTCTTGGATATGGTCTAGTATTATGGTTGGAAGGGATGTCCTGTGTAAGGATTAGAAATGGGTGATTGGGAATGGCATGACAGCCTGAATTTGGAAAGATTGTTGGAAAACTTTAAACCAAACCACTGAAAGAAAATTCAGTAGTGATGATAGGGTAGCAGACTTAATGGTGAATGGGAATTGGGATCCTTTCTCCTTTAACTAACAAGGTTGATAGGGGGTGTTAGAAATGATTTTGGAGATGCAAGTAGGTATCTCAAGTAGGGAGGATAGGTTGTTGTAGAATATGTTAGTGCAAGCGTTTTACCCAAGAGGGGTGAATTGGGTAATACCAGAACATTCATTTTGTATATAAAATTGACTAGAAATTTAAAGTAGTTAAGAGCTAGGAGAAATATCACTGAAGTGTACACTACGAGTTATACTGGTTCGGCCACAACTACTTTGACCTATATCCAGTCCTCAGAGCATCTCTGAGAGTTTCACTATATCTTCCAAGATTCAGTGGGTTCTTGGCACCTCAGTAAATAGCAAGTTCCTTGACCTAGATAATGGCCCCCCTTACACATTATAATCAAATCCCTAACTAAAGGTTCTACAGCCTTAAGTTTTCTCAATAACAAATATTGAGGTTGCAAAGAAAATCTCTCTCACAGAACAAATGTATAATCGATGAAGTATAAATAAAGAATATAAGAAATAAAGCACTAAGAATGTGTTGATTGGTATATGTTTGTTTGTTCTCAATCGTGTCTATTCCATGTTGAATGTTCCCATATTTATATATGAGTTGTGATAGCCGTTGGAATAATTTCAACTTGTCTGTTAGAGTCGCGCAGCTCTGTGTGACTGTTCCTTGAATTTGAAAACCATCCATTTATGGTAGGTGAGCATTCGGATGTTTTGTTTTACTTTTCACCCATCTCATGATCTCTTCATTGTTTCTCTGCAAATCTACTTATAATACTAATACAATGAAAGGTTAATCATATAGATAACAAATCAATGAATATTGGATTAAAATCATGCTTTCTGTACTATATTACTTGAGTGGCTACTCGAGCGATCATTATCCATTACTCGAGTAGTCCCTTGAGTAATCTCATTAAAAATAAGGTAGAGAGTAAGTCAACATTGTTGGACCATATTACTGGGGTAATCCATCCAGTAATTCATTTTACCAAAATTAGTAGACTTAATTACTTGAGTGATCCCTCGAGTAAGCCTTTCTTTTCTTCTCTAATTACTCGAGTGATCCCTCGAGTAATGCTTCCAATTCTTCTTTCATTACTCAAGTAATCCCTTGAGTATTGTCATCCAAAGGTCGAGAGTAACTTCCCCTTTGCTTGCCCGATTACTAATAGAGCTCAATATTTATATATTTTTATTAATTAATCTTAGGCTTTTGTGGGACTTAATTGAATATTTTGGGCATAATCAAGTGTTAGTGTGAGAGTTTAGTGAAAGAACAATTTGGGAATTAAAGTGGTTAAATTATTATATTTTAAATTAATATTTGTTATTCCCATTATTCTTTAATTGTGAGCAAAAGATATTACCTTTGTGAATATAATTTTGTAGGTGACGATGTGGCATAACTTGAGTAGTCAAGATCAAAGATGTTATTTTGGAGCTTAATGAAGGACAAAAGTGGAACATCACAAGTGCAGAATTTATTTTCACATTTTTTCTAAGAGGAGGTTAAATGAGTAAGGGCCTTGTTTGGTAGTTGTAATTTTGAACCAAATGCCAAAATAGATTTTCACCTCTTATCCAAACAAGGCACAACTCACTTTTTAACCTAAAGACAATTAAAGAATCAAAGGAAAAGTGGGAACCATGTGGTGAGAGGCGGCTGTTATCAAAGAAAAGAAATGAAGAACCGGAATTAAGGAAAAAGAAGCAGTTGAGCCAAAATGAAGAGGTGCTGATCAATTTATTAAAGAAAGGAGAGTGGACCGAATTGATTATTAGGAAGAGAGGCCTCAGCCGAAATTGTTGACCCAAGAGGTTTGAAGAAGCAAGCCGAAATGAAGATAAAGGAACTGACCAATTAAAAAGGGCTGAACCGAATGTGAAATGCAATTGAATAGAAAAAGGGCTATTGACTGAGTTAACGGAAGGGCTGAACCAAAAAGGAGGAGGTGGTTGTGAGCTGGGTACAAGATATAGTTATATAATTTAATTATATTTATAAAATTAGTTAAATTAGTATGACATTTTTTTCTAAATTACCTTAGTTATTTTCTTAAAGTCCCTTCATCTATGTCTTGTTTGGTTATTGTTGAGGAATAATCGATAGGAATAAATTAAGAAAAATTAATCTAGACAATTAATATTATTTTGTACATTAAAATAAAACAATTTCTTTAACTACATTTTTAATTTTTTTTTTTAAAAAAAATTACCCTCCTGTGGCGCTTGTTAGAGGAAGTGCCACAGGAGGGGGGTCTCCTGTGGAGGTTGCATCAGCAAGCGCCATAAGAGATCCCCTTCCTGTGGCACTTCCTCCAACAAGCGCCACAGGAGGGTATTTTTTTAAAAAACAAATTTAAATGTTGTGGCGCTTTCAAGCACCACAGCTTCTTTTAGTGGCATCCAGATATGTGGCACTTCTCTAGCGCCACAGCTAATGCAATTATAAGCGCCACAACTTTAATTTTTTGTAGTAGTGTGGAGAGTCATTTCAGTGAAGCAAGCTGCTGCATTTCATGGCCAATTATCCCTTCATTCTTCAAGTTTCTTCCTCCTCTTTCATGAGTAGCTAAAGCCTTGGTGATTTCCTTGAGTTGGGTAATAGTTTGAGCTTCTAAACTTCAATGGAATTCCTTAAGCTCTCTTTCTATTTCATAATTGTATGGCTTGGTAAAGTATGTGATTATGATCTAGATTGTTATGCCAAGTGAATAAACTTGGTGGTTGAGCTAGGAGTTGATTAATTAAGCTTTGTATTATTCAAATTTGGAGTAGGTTGAATTGTTTATTCCAACTTGGTTAAGTGGATTTAAATGATTAAACTTAATGTTTTGAATTGTTGTAATGGTAATTACAATTTAGAATTAGAAGTTAGTTATCCATCTCCTTGAGTCACTATTAATTGATAATACTCATTTAATTGCTTCGGTTGAATGAATTAAATGATTATTGCAAGTATGAAGCTAGTGGTAGCTTAGTTCCATCCTCTTGGCTTATTATGGAATTCAAATCATTAGCAAGCAAGGAAGACTAAAACCCAACTCAAGGGAATGCCATTTTGTCATTATATTAGTTAATTGAATTTATCTTGTCGTTAGTGTTAATTTCAATTCGTTTTTCTACTTTGTTTTAAAAACTAAAAAATACAAAAATATTGCTTTAGCTTAGATTACTTCATTAGTTTAAAAATCAAATTCTTAAAATGATTTCTCACAACTTTAAATTTTTTTATCACTTTTGTACTTAGGAACTTGGAAATTAATCTCCTCACAAGAACGACCTAGGTTGAGGTACTATGCTACATTTTCAAACCTAGTTTTATTTTGTGAACTCACACGACATGGGTTCATCAATTACTCAAGTAATCCCTCAAGTAATGCTTTCTTTTTATTTCATGTTAGTCGAGTGATCCCTCGAGTAATTTCACTCATTTCTTGGCAGAGAGTTACATCATCATTTCTGCTTTGATGACTCTAGTTATCTCTCGAGTAATGTTTCAAATAACTTTTCAGATTACTTGAGTAATCCCTTAAGTAATGCCATGCAATTTTTGACAGAGAGCTTCTGGAACAATTTCTCACATATTACTTGAGTGATCCCTTTAGTAAAGAAGGATCATTACCTGAGGGCTTACTGGAGTAATGCCGTTAGAATTCTGCTAGTGATGTTTTCTCCTATTCTCTGTCTTTTAGTTCTTCTTTATTACTTGAGTAGTTACTTGAGTATGGATTTTACTGCTACTTTGTTCAAACCTTTTTGTTTATTATCAATACCTTTTGTAACGTTAATCCAATCTTTGTTATCATCAAAAAATATGGGATCTAACATTATCCCCATTTTTTATGATGAAAAAACTTGGTGATTTTGAACAAAGTTTTTGAAATTGAGTTTTCAATTATATACTTCTTGATAACTTTTCATATGTAAACTTTTATCCAATTTAAACTTGAAAACTCTTTTGAAATGACTTGGGAAAGATCATTTTGAATTCAAATCTAATGATTTTGTGAAATTTAATCAAAAAACTTATAACTTTTGAAAGTATGTTTTAATTGTTCATTTGATCACCTTGCATACACAATCAGAAAACTCATTAGTCTATAACTATAGAATTAATGCATTACACAACCAAAATGAGTTAGTGTATTATCAAAAACTATAAAAAATCTCCCTAAAGCCCAATACACCTATAATTAAGCCTATGCTATATATGTGCAACATCAATGTCAATGCTCAAAAATAAATTCTAGTTCTTCTCCCCCTTTTTGTCTTCATCACAAAGGTAGGAATCAATCAAGAGAAGGACTAGGGCAAGATGGCTTGATTACAGAAAGAGGAGTGATTGGAAGAGGTGTAAATTTAGAGCCATGTGAGTCACTTGAACTGGAAGTATCTGAGGCTCAGGTTTAGGAAGATTCACCAGAGGTACTTGAAGAGGATCCTCTGGAGGGTACTATGGTGATGGAATCAGAGAAGTAACCTCTACCTCCTCTGTACCAGCAGGTGACTGATGATTACTAGAAGAAATAATCATCAATGGTTGGACTAGATCATCAATGGTGATGTGGATAGGTTCGGTTATGTTTGGGTCAAAATCAGGCACAGAGAATAGGATGTTTCTGAGGATGGTGATAGGTATGATAGGAAGAGGGATAAAAGAAGGTCCAGGCTCAGAAGGTCCGAGCATAGAAGTATGTATTAGCTCATATGCAGTCGTAGGCATAGATGGAACGGGAATAGATGAGCTAGGTGCCATAGCATCAAGTATGGCATGCAGTGATCTCAGAAGTTCACCTTGGGCTCGTTATTCAGCAAACATCTCCTCATGCCTCTTATCCATAATGGCTATAAACTCTCCCATCTTTTCGTTCATATGAGTAATGAGCTCTGCATTGGTATTGGCAATATCTATATGAAAGTCTTTAAGGATATTTTGCATAAAAGTCTGCAATGTGGATCCAAAGAAAGAAGGAGTAGTAAAGGCAAGGGTAGAAGACTATGTATAATCCATCCAACTAGTCTCAGTCTCAGTCTTTTTTTCCTTGGAACTAGATTCAAGAGGAGTCCTCAGAGGAATCTCAATATTCAATTTTTGAATCTGATTCCGTCCTACTAGTGTTAGCCTCTCAATTGGTTCATTCTTCTCTAAGTACAGAATCTTATTCTTTTTCAAGAATAAAGATATGAGTTGAGGATAAGGCATTGAGGTGGTGGTTTTTCCTTCAAATCTGTATCTTTTAATTTCAGCAAAAATATATTCTCCCAAGTCTATTTTCTCTTTAAGAAGAAATGAGGCAAATTTTATGAAATCTCTCTCTCTATATAAAATGAGTGTAGTTGTTGGATTTGTTTACTATGGCTTTTAAATAGATATATCATAGAACTCAATAAAAAGCACACATACCACTCGGGTTGAAGTTAAGAGGTCCCACTATCTCACCAGGCCTTAGAATAGAAAACAACTTATTTCAATCAAGATTAGAATAGTTATCTTCAAGAGGGTCATCTATTCCTAACCAGGTGTTGATTTTAGAAGGTGAGATTAGGATTTTTTGTCCTCTAACCATAAAGATCATTTCTTCTTCTAGAAAATTTCTAACGAGATCATTGATAGGCTCTAAGTTGTAATAGAAATGCCTGACTATTTTTGTACAAAAAAGAAGTTTAACTGATAGCCAAGGCATATAGGACTTAAGATAAGGACTCAGGTCGAATTTCAATACCTCTTGAAGAATCTTGAGATCAATAAAGTGCATCTTGCACACTCTTCTCCTTGAAAGTTAATCTATACATTTCTAAGATTCCTTAAGCTTTTTCATATTGAATCCCTTTTTAGGGAATGTGATTTCTTCTTCCCTATCTTCTAGTTCCTTTTAAGATTGACCCACCTTTCCTCTTTTAGTTTGTAAATTTATTAATTTGGATACCTAGCTTGATTTTAGGAATTTGATATGGTAGAAAAAAGCCTTGTTGGGAGATTCTTGAGCCTTGATTCTATTTTCTCATCATGTGTGTATATTCACCTATTCTCTAGTTAATCTCTTGAACTTGTCTACATTCTTTTTCAAAGCTACATTAATGCTTTGGATTTGTAGTATGATAGAGGCATTCATTTTTAAACCCATTTACCTAAACACAAACTACTAATCATTTACCTTTGATTACCCCCTTAAGCCCTTCACTTTCATTTCTATTTCATTGTATAATCCTATGTTTGTATCATTTATCAAGTTCTTCCTAGCACTATTGGAAAAAAAGCACCATGGTATATATATATAATGCCATATGAATAATCAAAAGAAAAATAGAGGAAAAAAAAGAAAGAAAAGAAAAAGAAAAAGAAAAAGAAAAAAGATTTTGAATAGTGAAAAAAAAGAGAGAGAAGAAAAATGGAAATTCAAAGAAAGAAAGAAACAAATAAGGCACTCTGGTAAAATATGTTAATCAAAATTTAGTTGTGTAGTGCTAAGTGATCTACACTAGTACAAAAAAGGGTTTTTAGACCAGAACATTTAGACCGGTTATATCAGATAAGGTCTTAAAAAAATAACCAATGGCTTTTATATAATTATGATCAAATTTTAAGAATGGTTTTTCTTATAACCCGTCTTAAAAGCTTTTAAGACCGGTTATAAGAAAAACCGGTCTTAAAATATATACAATTAAAAAAAATATGTAATATATTTTATAAACCAATTCTAAATATAACCAGTCTAGCAAATATTATCTGAATTAAAGACAATTAAAAAAATAAAATGTTTATTATTTTTAAGACCGGTTGTAACCAGTTGTCAATGAAAACCGGTCTTAAATATTAAAACTTTAAGACTGGTTATTATTTAAGACCGGTTTTTATTTAATACCAGTCTTAAATATTATTTTTAAGACCGGTTTTTAATTACAACTGGTCTTAAAACTGACATAAATTTCGAAACGCACCTAATTTTAACTCTGAAATATGATACTCAAGCACATAAGCAAAACCCCTTTCTCAGTTTGCGGCAGCTCCTCCTTTCCCCTTCTCTCTTCCATCCTTAACCTTCACCACCATCAACGCAAATCTATGGTTGAATACATTGCCGTAAGGCTATCGTCGTTTGTTCCCTCTGATTGGTTTTGTTCTCAACCTCATTTTTATTGTCAGGTTTGTGTTTCAATTGCTAGGTGTTCAATTAAATTAATGGTTTCATTTTTGGGTATTTTATTGAAATTGTGAGATGACTTGGCCTCCATTTTTTTTGTTCGATTCTTGCAGCAAGTCATCAACCCACTTTTCAGAAGCATCCATTGCCTCCTAAGAGAGACCTTACTCGATTCGTAAAGTGGCCAAAGTCTCTTCAAATCCAGAGGAAGAGTATCCTCAAACAAAGGTTGAAGGTATCGTTAATTATTCTGAAGAGTTTTACTATATGCATGTGTCTGAGGTTAATGTCCTTATGCTTCTGTGGACCTGGGTTTATTTTGGTTGTGTATGAGAAAGGCTCATTGTTGTAAGTTATAGTTCCTTGGACTTTGGGGTTGCTTCTGAGTCTGCCTCCTAATGCATTTAGGACTGTCAACGTGTTCATGGTGCTTCATACTATATAAAATCTTGCAGGAACATTTTGTTGAATGAAAACTTGCTTGTGTTCTTATTGCCTAAGTCGATGGGTTGGCTTCAATTCTAATTCTGTATTTTTACATGTATGTTCAATATAGTAAACTTTTGGATTCATAGTACTGATATTGCTTGATATTGGATATCAAATTGTGCATTGCAATTAATTATTTGTTCATGTTTGCATAACTTGGGAATTACTTTTGAATAGTGCCTTTGTAGATAGTGCCGTGTTATAGCAATAAGCACCATGTAGCAAAATTTCCTTAAACCATCACTAGCTATCCTTAAATAGTGTCCTTAAAGTGAGGATAATGAGTCGTCCTAATAAAGGTACTCCAGATCCAACTAATGTTAATCAAAGCGAGTCTAGCAATGCTCCGAACTAGGAACACAGTAAGCCACGTAACCTGCCAAGACTAAGGGGTAGGAGAGCCACCTAATTGAGAGATATTCCTCTCATTCGGAATACTAGGGAAAAGATTTCGATTGAGTTTAATAGATATTGGAAACCAATTGGGCCTAATGCAAGCCGGTATAGGAGTTTTGTCGGCCTCCTAGTATGCAACAAGCCTAGCATCTTGATAGAACAGTGGAGAAATGTGGATAAAAGTGTGAAGCGACATATTTGGGAAACTATCCAGCTCACTTACGACATTCCTGAGAGTGAAGTCTTGTATGACAAGACAATGACGTATTGTGATGAACGCTGGAGGAAGTTTAAGACAAGTCTAGCCAACAATTACGTGCATATCGAGGTGGAAGAAGGTGAGCCTTGTCCTAATCCGTGTGAGCAATATTCTTTTATCGAGGGACAGACTTGGCAAGAATTCAGATAGCTTCAGACTACTCCAGAAGCATTGGTGGGTTGACTTATTTTGCATTTGATTTACTTATGAATTATGAATTGTCTTTATTAATTTACAATGACTTAATTTTGATTTCTTATTCACAAGAAAAAAGGAAAAAGGCCCAAGAGAGTGGTAGAAAGAATGATTACCCCTATACAATGTCTCGTAGGGGTTATGCGAAGGCCGAAAAAGACTTGTTGGCGGTCAAACGGAAGAGATTGGAAGAAGCAGCTCAATTCGATCCTTCTGTTCTTCTTTCTCCACAATCTCCGATACGTCGCAAGTGATTCTAATGGCATATTATACATCCTTTCAAACAAGAGATTGGCCTATTGAGTCAGCTGTTGGCAAATCAGGAGCGCAATGTTATCTTGAGAAGGATGATTTAATGTCCTTGGTAGCTCCTCTATAACAGCTTACAATTTTGATTGTCCAACTCTTTTTAATGTAAGTATCTTCTCAAATTAGAAGTTAATATTTCACAAATTATGCCGTTAAACTTTGATTTGTGTGCTTGCATTATTGTAGGCACATGAATCGTAGGTTGGTTGACTCTAGCAAAATCAATCAATTTGGACTCCTATGCCCACTTCAACTCTACGATAAAGGGACCACTGCTACTATTAGACACATATACTTATCGCATAGGCTTTGTGAAATCCCAATTGAGTTTTACTTGGCTCCATATTTGCATGGGTAAGAAACAAATTTATATTTCATAATATACATAATATTTTATATTTGCTTAAAAGTCTTCCCTTTTTTCAGTGATCATTGGCAATCGGCTATTTTGTGCAAGAGTTATTTTGTCATCCTCTTATGCTCCCTCCACCTCAACAAGCCAACTAGTGAATTGAAAAAGAGCTTGAACTTGTAAGTTTTCTTGCATTTTAATGACCTTTTGTGTGCAAAATTTATGGAATTTGTGTAAAATAAGTAACCTTTATGATTTTGATGATATAGGGCTATGCGGACATTCCAACACACTGCTTGTGGTAAGCCTATTCATGAAATAAAAGAGCCTACATAGATCTTGCCAAAGGTTAGTTACATATTTGTTTGTTTTAAGAATATATTCAATAATAAGCCATGCTTTAATTTTATACTTGTTTAAATAATATCATATTATTTTTCAGACCCATAGGCAACCACCGGGGTCCAACTTGTGTGGGTTGTATGTTCTAAGGCACATTTATAATATTATTATCCTAGGCACGACAGAATTTACTGAAGAGGTAAATGTATATATATTTCAAAAAATTTGTATTACTTTTATTTTTTTTAAGTGAAGTTAATGTTTTTCCTGGCTTTGGTATTTCAAATTTGTTTTACTTGCTGACCCCTTTCCAAAAGAAGATATTGATTACATTCGTAATTGTTGTGCTAAATTCATTTATGAACTTTTACAATAGTGAGTTCTTGTAAAACTGAGGAATCTTTTATATATATTGATGAATTGACATGTTAGTTGGTTGAAAATATTGTTGGTTGCATGATTTGACTTGTTTGTTGTTTTTTGATTATGTGCAACCATGCATTTATATATGTGAATCTGTTTGAGCCATATCATTGGCCTGCATGTGTTTTAAACAATTATGCATATATATATATATGATAGTTTTAAACAACACATTACAATTAATAACTTTATGGCACTTAATCAGTATGGCATTGGAAGTAGCAATTCTAGGATGCGTTATGGTAATTAACCAAATCACACACAATTAGAATAAAAAATATAATACTTTTAAGACCGGTTCTAAAAATAACCAGTTTTAAAAGTTATTTTAAGACTGGTTTCGCATATAACCGGTCTTCAAATTCAAGTTTTAAGACCGGTTTTATGTACAACCAATCTTAAAATTAAAATTTTTAAGACTGGCTATATATGAAACCGGTCTTAAAATAACTTTTAAGACCGGTTATAACTATAACCCATCTTTAAAATGTTTTGTAATTGCCTTACAAAAGAGGTCTTTTAAGACCAGTGCTCATAACAACCGGTCTTAAAATTGTTTACTTTAAGACCGGTTATTAAAACAACCGGTCTTAAAAGTGACATACTTTCAAGACCGGCTGTATCAAGACTGGATCCAAAATTGGTTGAAAAAGTCAATTTTAACCGGTCTAAAAGCCATTTTTCCACTAGTGCTAGCAATTTCTTGGGTGCAAGGATAATGTTTTGTTACATTTTCCATTCCACTTAGCCTTCTCAACATTATAACCCTAAGAAGTCCCCTTGACTATGGATTTCTGGCAAACTAGAGGTAGAGATAGTAGAACCTCTACAAGCCTATGGTAGATGCTAGAATAGATGAATTGAGTGAAATTCCCATGATTTGAGAGATGAGAGAAACACTTATTCCCTTGAGAGTTCTATCATATCCATCTTTTTTGGTTTTGTTATGTGTTCAAGTTGCTTCCTTTATATTAAAAAATTCCATGAGCTTTAACTTATTTGGGGATTGTGGTTATTCAAACTTTATATAATTGCATTCTTGAATTACTTGATGTTTACAACATTAGGCATATGTTTGAAAACATTGGTTCTATTTTGCCCAGGAGAGCAAAACACCAAGTGTGGGGGAATTGACAAATCCCTATTTTATTATATATTCTCATATTTTATTTGGGGATTTTGTCATAATAATTAAGCTTAAAATGCCTTTATTGAGATAAAAAGAGTTGTTAAGAGTAAATACATTAAATTAGGCTAAAAAGGGAAAAATTCTCATAAAAATTGTAAGTACTCTTAATCATTTATTTTTAAAAATAATTGATATTGGAATAATTATTTTGAATTGTAGGTGCGTGGAGAAATTGGTTTAAGCATGGAAATGGCAGTTTGGAGTTCGAATTTAGGAAATGTCAGAAAAGGGCCAGAATTTATTACTGTTAAGGACATGAAATAAGATAATGACAAAGAAAGAACAAATGAAACTACAGCATTTTGGGGAAGCTAGGTTAGAATTGAATCAGTTTTGGAGCTAAAGAAAAGCTGGACACACTAGTAATAAGGGAGACAACCAGCAGCTACAAGCTTTGACTCTCACCACCTTCCTCTTCTTCTTCCTCTCTCTCGTCGGCGGTGTCTTCACCACCACAAGCCGCCGTCGAGCTCCTTTCTTCAACATCAAAGGCCATGGACTTGAGAGGAACAGAGCTGCCTCAACATTGTTCAGTTGAGAGGATCAGAGGGAGCTAGGAGTTTGGAGAAGCTACCATGAGAGCAGTGAGATAGTGTCGGGCAGAGCGAGAGACGGGGGAGGAGGTCTGGAGCATGAGGATCAGGACAGAATCAGGGTGCTGAGGATGAGGACCTAAGAGACCTGGGAGTAAGGGAGCTACAGCAAGCCTTAATCATCACCGCCCATTATCCATCTTGCATTCACCATCCAGCTCACAACCACCAGCACCGTCCTTCATAGCTGGAGGCCTCCTCTCTTTCCAACATTATTCCAGGCCGTGGCTTCCTATACTTCCTGAACTCATTACAACTGTGGTTTCCTCTATTCTGTTTTCTTTTGTGAATGGGATTATATTTCTTTAAGTGATTCTCATGATTGGCTAGGCAATTTTGTGCTTTTGGAGATGAATTGGAGATGGCTTAAGCTCACATGTGCTTCAAAGGGGAGTTTTAATTAACCATGGCTCATTATATTTGTGATTTCTTAGGTTTAGGAATTCATTTATATATTGAGACTATGATTTTAATAATGTTTATTTATATGGATTGAGTTGAGGATTTGTTCTCATCAATATATATGGTTATATATATATTTATCTATGATTCTATTGATTTCTATCTATTTAACATGGTATTGTTGGATGGTTTGATTGAAATGAAATAATATTTGAACCTAATACATTACTTATTCCATAGTCACTCTCTAAGGGGTTTTAATAATGCTTAAATGCATGGGTTTATGAGTTTAAGTATTAGACTCAATAGTAATTGAGGTTTGGTATTTTAGGAAACATAGAGAACTCATTACACTAAGAGGGCTTAATAGCATTTCAAGAGTAGAGATCACTCTCTTGTGGTGCTAGACTCATTGGTTAATGAGGTTTGGAATATTAGAAGCGTAGTGTATTAACTCCCCAAATATCTTAATTGAGCAAAGATAGCCATTGAAAACCATTTCCAAGAGCATCTTCATCATATGCATTCTTAATCCACATTTCCAAGAGCATCTTCATCATTTGCATTCTTAATCCATTTCCATTCCTTCTTATTTGAAAAATCCCAAAAATATTTATTTTAATTGCATTCAATTCATAGTTTTGAAAACCAATCAATTCTACTTTATCCTTGTCAATTTTGCATTGTAATTACTTAGTTTATTAGAAATTAGTTTCATAATCGGCTCCTCAAAGTGAAATAACCTGAGTTGTGCACTATATTGCATTAATTTGGTTTTATTCTTGATAACCCCAAGGTGACTAAAAGGGCTATTTCAAGTGGCACAAAACCATTAAATTTGACCTAACGCCATTAGAGGTTTTCACTACTACAAAAAAGGGGTTTAGTGGCACAGCTCTTATGACACTTTTTAAAAAAGCGCCAAAGATAATTATTTATTTAAAATTATTTTGATGCTTTGGCGCTTACAATTATAAGTGTCATAGTAGACGTTAACCTTATATGACGCTTTCATGTACAAGCGCCAAACAATGTCTTCAATTTGTTTTTAAAAAAAAAACAATAAGAAGCTTTGGCGCTTTATGTGGAAGCGCCAAAGCTTCTTATATTTTCAAAAAAATAAAAAATAAAAATATAATAGGAAGCTTTGGCGCTTCCTAAGGAAGCGCCAAAGCTTCCTATATATTTTTTTTTAAAAAAAAATCTGATCCACGCTGGTTTCACATATGACATAGTAAAGGAAACTAATACTTAAGAGTACAGGTTTCCCATCAAAATCAATTTAATGTATTTAGCTTTTCTTAATATATTATTTATTCTTTAATAATTCTTATTATTATAGAATAAATAATATGATTACTATTTTGTAGGGAAAATTACTCATAAGTGTCAGGTAAAAAAATTAAACCATAAAGATCCAAAAAAATGTAATATTTTTACAAATTTAACTTGTAAACATGCAAGTTCGACTTGTACGTGTAGACATAAATTGTTAAATTTAACTTGTAAATATAAAAGTTTGAGTTGTAAATATATAATTTTTAAAGTATTTCTATATTTTATTTGTTTTAACAATTTTAACTTGTTATAACATTTGTTTTAACAAAATTATATACAATTTTGTCCTCATTTCTATATAATTTTTAAATATACGTACAATTTTGGAAACAGTTGCAGGAGAATAAAGAGAATTCATGAGGACAAAATTATGAATAAGACTCACTACTATCAAAAGCTTCCAATGTATTTTTTAAAAAAAAAAATTTAAAAAGACCACATTCCAAAAGAAAAAATTAAAAATATATATATTTATATATATTATGCCAAAGCTTCCTATATATTTTTAATTTCTTTTTTTTTAAAGACCACAGTCCAAAAGACAAAACAAAACAAAATTATAATAGGAAGCTTTGGCGCTTCCCAAAGCTTCCTATGTATTTTTTTTAAAAAAAAAATTTGATCCATGTTTTTAAACACCCAGTCATTATCATCCCGTCATTATCGTCTTATAAAATTTAAACATCCCGCCATTATCGTCTTATAAAATTTAAACATCCCGCCATTATCGTCCTCCTACTTCCCATTTTTCATAAATTCCAATCCATTGCTCTCCACTTCATTAGTCCACCAGTTTTTTAGGTACTTATTTGAAGTTTCAGTAATATAATGGCACTCTTTTATGAAGCGTCAAAGCTTCCCTTGTTTACAAAATTTAAACACCCCGCTATTGTCATCCCGCCATTATCGCTCTCCTGCTTATCATTTCCCATAACTTCAATCCATTGCTCTCTCACTTTATTGGTCTACTAGCTTTTCTTATTCGTTATCTCCACTCCTTCCTTTCTTTGATGGCAACAAGTAGAAAAGTAGGAGATCCCTAGCTTGTAAGCATTGTTTTTTAAACATTTGATCCATGTTTTTTTTTTTCTTTTTGGTTAAGATCTATAATGACTCTTATATGTTTGCTTATATTTTTTATTTTTCAGGTGTTGATTTGAAGTTTCAACTTTGTCAGCTTAAACTTCCTATACATTATTAGTTTTTTAATTTTTAAGCTTACAAATATAATAATATTGTAGTGATTTTATTGTAATACAAATCATTTTAATTACTATTTTACATTTTTTACTATCGCATTGTAATTTGCTTGTTTTATCAAGAAAAGAAAATAATTCAAAAAAAAATGACTAACATTGTTTTGTATTGTAATTGGCCTACTAGACGAAATATATGATTATTTATTTGCTAAAATTTATATATGATCATCAGACATTTATTTTTGCATTACATCATATATGAAAAAAATATTTAAACAAATTATTAAAAAAAAGCAAAAAAATATTTAAAAAATTATTAAAAAAAAGTCAAAAAATAACCCACCTTTAACGTTTATATGATAAACGCCAAACGAGGTACCTCCTTTGGCATTTATCATATAAACGCCAAAGGAGGCTCCTTTGGCGTTTATACAATATAAACGCAAACTCCTTTGGTGTTTATAAACTCCTTTGGCGTTTATACATATAAACGCCAAAGGAGGTTTTATCTCCTTTGGCGTTTATCATATAAATGCCAAAGGTGGGTTCTCACTCTCTTTTGGGCACCTCTTCCTTTGGCGCTTGTTACATAAAATGCCATATGTAATTTATTTATTTATTTATTTAATTTAATTTGATAAGGTATTGTATGGCGTTTTTGTAAATTGAAAGCGCCTTAGGTATTTTTAATGGCGTCAAAAGCTTTGGCGTTTCTTAAACGCCAAAGTATTTTTTAAAATAAGCGTCATTATATCGCTTTTTTGTAGTAGTGTTTCTTCTCTTATAATTTAACGCAGTTAGGTCAAATTTAACAGTTTTGTGCTAAATGCTCCACTTTTAATTTCTTACGTGTATTTTTGCCCCTATAAAATATAATTTTGCTAGACGCTCCTTCTTTAAAACTTTGTTATCAAATCTGCTCCTTAACCCTACATTTTAATTTTAAGAAAAGTCTATATGAAGTTTCAAAACAACATGGAGGTATGTGTAATTAAGACAATAGAGAGGTGGCTAGACTATTCTACTCAAAATATAAAATAAATTTAGAAGCTTACAGATACCAAGAGAAGAAGAAAAATTGAGGGGCGTGGGGTGGGGGTTGTGGGGAATCTTCCACATATCGTTGGCTCTTTGTCATGCAATTGTGAACAAAATAACAAAATTAAACACCAACAAGCTGTTGGTTGAGGTGGTAAGGGGCCTCACTCCCGTAAAGATAACACAAATCTGAATCTCAGGAAGCACACTTGTTATGAGAGACAAAAACCATTTGCTCTCTAAGCTTTGAGGGAGAAACTCTTGATCAATAAAAAAAAGGAACAAAAATAAACGAATACGGTGACTGAAAGTGGCATGTGTACAAATAATTATATAAAAACTTCCATCGCACGCGTACATCATCATCATCCCAACATAATCCAAGGTAAAGATTTCATGGTTAACACAGCTCAATAATTTTAGGTCAATATTATATGCTTATAGGATATAAGAGGTTATAAACCTCTCAGTTACCTTAAGATTCATTATTGGTTATGTATCTTCATCACTGTTTACGAAATTATGAAGTAATTCAAAGCGAATGGCCATTGATCTACGGCGATCTCAAGGATGCTTGTAGGAAAATTAAAGTCTTACACTATTATTAAAACCACGCCACACTACTTTATTTTGATCATTTTTATCTATTTAATTCAATTTTCTTTTACTCACATTTGAGCTTTGGGATGGTTAAGTTGTATTTGGGCTACAATTTTAGTTCTTACTCCTATATGCAGGTTACTCGCAACATTCCGAATTTTGAATATTGATTGAACAAGTTTATTGGCCCAAAAGTTGAAAATATGAGGAGTTTAGTGGCAAAAGTGTATATAAGAGACCATGTTGGGAAAAATGAAAATATGGGGTAATGCCCAGAAATTCAAGTAAATTCAAGAAAATCACTATAAAATAGGGAAGAGGTTCCCAAGGTATTTTTGAGTCTGATAGAATATTTATTTGTGACTGTTATAAAAAAATAATATTTATTGAAATGCTATTTAAATCTATTTTAAATACTTAAATTCAGAATCAGACCTTCACTTTTAACAAATCTCTTAATGAGGCCCATAAAGATTTTGAATTTGTTGATTTCACCAACCTGTCGTTCTGCTATCTTAATTTCTCTGTGCCTCATTCTTTTTTTTCAATAAATTCTCTGACTCAATCTCGTTGGCTCCTGGCCTCTCCTTTCTCCAGCCCATTTACCATCTGACATCACTATATCCAACATCGATTCAGGTCTAATCTGCCCAGTGGCTAGTTTCCTGGATTAATGCACAATCTTTACATTGATGAGAGTAGTATAGCTTGGCACAACCTTTATTCTTTTTACTTATTTCTTTTTGTTGCCTATGAACATACCTTTGTAGATGCTTATGTGTGATCAATAAATCCTTGTGTAGTTTTCAATTTTTAGGTGTTTTTTTTTGGGGGGGGGGGTTAATGCTGAATATAGACTTTGCCTTGAGAAGAATCTTGATATGCATGAATGAGATCTAGAAAACCCGAAGGCAGCAAGCACTGAGGTCAATGCACATGGGTTGATATTTGACAGATTAGATGTCATAGTCGATTAAAAGTTGAGATCCCAGTGCTCTAAGTAAGTGACAAATCTCTATTTTAATTATATATTTTCATATTTTATTTGAGGGTTTTGTCATAATAATTAAGCTTAAATGTCTATTTTGTGATTAATTGTGATTAAATGTGTTTATATGCAGTTGGGATAAAAAGCGAAAATTTGTCAAAATAATTGCCATTACACTTAATCATTGATTTTTCTGAAAATATTTGATGTTAGTTGAATTGTTTTAATTATAGGTACTTGAAAGAATTGGATTAAAACTGAAAATGGCAGTTTTGGTCTCGAAATTTTGAAATGACAATTTAGTCCTACAAAATTTAAGAATTTCAGTTTGGTCCACGAATTCAACACAGCGTTTTGGCAGCAGGTCTTTAGGTTTGATTCAGAGGGAGCTTTCAAGAGAATTCAGAACAGAGGCGCCGCAAGGATCAGAGGAGATTGGAAACCTCTCCCTTCATAACCTTCGCATTGTTCTTGCGCTCTTGCCGGCGACCTTAGCTACATCATCGCCATATACATCCGTCGCTGGCGAGCGTCAGAGTGAGGCTAAAACAGAACAGGATCTGAAGCTACGAGGATCGGAGAGGAGAGAGCTAAAGGCAGGGAGCTAGGAGTTCCCATCTTCTTCACCATCACTATCGCTCCTCCACCACCGGAGACTGCAACCACTCCACCGCAGGCGATCTTCATCATTACAAACCAGCAAAAGAACTAGCAGTGGCGGCGAACAAACGAGAACAGAGGCGGAGAGCTGAGATCAGGGGAGGACGAAGCTCAGAACTACACGCGCCGGAGTCATCTCCATCCTACAACCGTCACCTTCACAGCAACCAACTTCTTCCTCCGTTTATCCAACCCATGCCTTTCTCTAATCTGTTTTGTGTGGCAATTTCAGCCCTGAGCTTCATTGATTCATTGCTAATTGGTTAATTTATTCAGTATTTTACATGGCTGGAATTGTGAAATGTTTTAGTGAAATTGTGATGAAAAATTGCTGTGGCTGATTTTCTTTTCTCCTTGAGCAATGGTTTGAGTCTTGAGCTTGGAGCTTGACTGGGGAGTATTTTCTTGACTGGGGAGTATTTTACAATCTAATTTCTATATTTTAATCTTTTGTATTAGTTAAATTCTAGGTTTAGAGTTTAATTAGTACATTGGACTGAATGTTTTGCATTGGGTTCCATGCATTTCTTGAGATTATATGTGTATTTGGATTTTAATGTATGTATTTGACACTTGTGCTTCATTAGTAGCTATTTCATGTAATTAACTTGGTATAGCTTTTGCTTGAATTTACTTTGAATATATAATTGAGATTGTAATGCAAGGGTTTTTGGTTACTTGTATCTTGCATATTATTAATTTCAATTGCTAGTGTTTAAATTGGGTTTCAGTTAAAGGGTTCAATTTCTACTCAGTGTGGAGGGATTAATTCACTCAAACTAGCTTAAAGGGTCTTTTGAGCAAATTCGTAAAACTAGCACACTCCCATTATCTTTTGAAGCAAGGATTGATGAAATTCATTGTTTTAGGAGATATAATCATACTTTTCAAAAACCAATTTCAACTCCTTTCCACTTGTATTCCAAAAAAAATCCAAAAAATATTAGTTTTTAAAGCATTTTAATTTGGTTGTAAGTAGGGCTAATGTAGAGAGTGGACTTTATATATTGGTTATAGCCATATACCAAAAAAAAAAAAAATAGCGTAGGGGTATAGAAAGTTCACTTTAAAATGTCAATTTTAACTTGTGTAAAAAATCATTTCTATAAAAGTGCAATTTGTAGAATTTTTTAATCTTGTTA
Source organism: Inga laurina (assembly GCA_963855925.1). Lineage (NCBI taxonomy): Eukaryota > Viridiplantae > Streptophyta > Magnoliopsida > Fabales > Fabaceae > Inga > Inga laurina. The sequence goes on from OY979701.1 coordinate 59,513,754, forward strand.
ACTAATGGAGTTTTGGTTTTGAGAATCTTTAATAAGATCATCTGAGTTAATCTAACTTGGAGATCCCTAATGGCAATCTCCTTCATTTACGGTATGTGAAATCTGTGTAACTCAACCACCAATGTGAAATCAAGAGAACAATTATTATTTTCTTAGAAAGCTAGGTCATGTCAACTCACAAGTTTATGCAAACAAATAAATTTGGATGGTGAACTCGAATCATAAAGTCGTAAGTATTTACTTTCATCAATAAATAGCTATTAAAAGTATATGATTAAATAATAAAAATATAAAAATGAAATAATTTAGTTTAAATATATTTTAAATCCAAATAGTTGAAATTAAATTCATCAACCTCCATAGTTTTCATTATACTCAACAAAGAAGTTTTTGTGAAATTCACATATAAACTCACTAAACATGATCAAATCTAAAAACCTAGCATGAATTTAAGAGTCAATCGGCATGATTTTGCAAGTTAGAGATGTAAATATAGTAAAATTGGTTAATGGACACACGAGTTTTATCAAAATTGTAATTAGCACAAGTACAAAAGCATGTTGACACAATTTTATAAACTGAAAATGGTTAGCTCAATGAGTTAATTTGCTAGTTTGATGACAATGCAATGATAAAAAGACAAGACAAAACAAAAGAAAAGGCCTAATAAAGTAAGAGAGCAATTATTGTGGAAAAGGGATACTAACGCATGGGCCGAATCAGCGGAAGCCACCAATGTGCACCACGTTTGCTTGTACTCACGCAATTTCTCATGGTTTTCTACATTATAATCAGATTGGCATAAAATTTATTAAATAAATAATAATCTAATAATTTTTTTTCCAATTTTCATCAATTGAATAGGATGGAATGCAAAATTAAAAATTTTCAGTTTTCTTCTATTCGATTAATGCCTTTATTTGTTAATTGTTCAGAGAAAATTAAATAATGGAGATTGCAATACGTCGAATGTTTGAAATTGTTAAGTGTCACGATTGATTATAACACAAATATAATAAAAAACATTTAAATATTAAAACGTGAACCACATCGAACTGGAATCAAGAGCATAGAAAGCACATGACGGTGCGCGTCCCAATTTTTTATTTTATACAAAAAAGATTTAGGGTAGTTAGGTTTTGAAATCTTGCCAAAATTAAGACATACTTCTGGATTTAAAGAATGGTTATAAAGGTATTTACATATTACACACTAACAAGATTTTCACATTGATAATGAGATTTGAACTTACGATTTTGTGATTTATTAACCAAATTCTTATAAACTTGACCAATATTTTTTGTCTGCCTATCGCAATATTTATGCTATTTGTCAAAGATAGAAGGGTCCTATTTTAGAATCTCTTATTTTTTTTCTGTGCGCAAATTACAAAAATTTATTATTGACATATTTTAAATATATTTCTAGAAATATTGATGAATTTTGGCAGGAGTGCACAGTATTAAAATTAAAGGGGCAAAATATCAAAATTTACGCTCCCTACATACAATTTTCACTAATGTTAGCGCTGCATTGCCTGTCCAAATAGTTAACTTGAATTTTAATGATGCAGTAACAAATTTATTTATTGTCACAGTATCATGTTACTTATACAATTTTTATGTGTGAAAAATAATTAAAAATAACATAAATAAAAGAAAACTTGGAATTGTGTAATAACATCTCAAGAAAAACTAGGTGAAATGACCCTTAAACTCCAAAAGATAAATTTAACAACCAGTAAGGTGTCCAAAAAAAGAGTTGGTAAACGATTTGTAACAAATATTAATTTAGACAATTGCAAATAATCGAATATTTGATCTTAGATGCAAATCAGGAATTAGAATTTATATCTCTGTAACTCAGTCCCATTTATTTGCTTATAAGATTCCATATTTATAACTGTTTCAACAAATATTTTCACCTAAAATTTTTGCAAAAAAGTTTAAAACCTAACTTATGAGTCTTGGGACCAACTCACCTAAAATTTTCTGTTATCTAACATTAAATTATACTTTAAAACAGTGTCATTTCTCCAAAAATTAGACTCTCCCAGCTCAAGGGAATAAAGGGTGGGCGCTACTGTGCTAGATTAATTACATAAATTTCAAATTGGTAGGCAATAAACTTAATGTTTTTTTCTTAAACCCTTTTTTGTTTAAAATTTCTGGGACTTAAATAATGGGAAATTAATTACGTCTTAGAGACTACTAATTCTCAGATTATCCATTCTACCCTGGAATTAGAGAACATAGTTATAAGAGTTTGGATATAACAAAAATGAGCATTTTAAAATTTCTGTCGTACATGTTTTGAATCAACATAATATTAGGAGTTTTTTTAATCAAACTCTTTTTTTTCGCATGACAAGCTGGCAGATTTTATTTTTTTAAAATAAATTTCATCTCTGAATTTAGGGACAGTGGCCCTCGGAAGGTGAGATCAGTAATATTTTAAATAAGGGTAATTTTGAAAAAAAAAATTGTATTTAATTTTTCTCTCGGTAACTTATAATAAGGACCATATAGGACCCCAGGCGACATATCTTTTGTTGCATTGCTCTCTTTCTTCAAGAACAAGAATGCAGTTGATCGATGTAATCACCTACCTAATCATGAAAATTAATTAGCATTTATTTAGAGAATCTAAATGCTATTAAACCAAAAAGCTGAAGACAGCGTGTGATACTCAACCATCATAGTCCTATCCGGTGGTTTGTTCGCTGGTTTAGGACTTCTAAGTCGACAACAATATAATGCATGTGGGAAATACGTAATTGATAATAGGAAAAATTTCATAGAAGGGCCACAGGACCAAAATTAATTCAGTTAAAGACCAAAACATTTTGAACGTTTACGGTAGAAGTAAGGACCAAAATAAAAATAAGTTTGCAGGTAAAAAGACAATAATGCCCCTTGCTTTTTTTTTTTTAAATGATTTGATTGTGTGAAGAAAACGTGTGCTTTGTGCCTTGGTAACTTCTTCAAAAATTAAATCAAGGATTGCAATATAAGGTGCAATCCTAGATCATCTCTCGAGAAGCCATTTATTAATTATCTAGAAACTAAGTGTGATGATTGGCTTAAAACAAGTTAAAAAATGATTTTGAGGTTTTTATCTAACAACTAAATTGCAATTAAATAAAAATGCTTTAAAAACTAAAATTCTTGGATTTCTGGAATAAAAATGGAATGGAATGAAAATTGGTTTTGAAATGTATGATAGAAACCTCCTAAAACAATGGATTCTATCTATCCTTTGCTTCAAAATATTTTTAAGAGTGTGCTAGTTTGACAAAAAATGCCCAAAAGACCCTTTGAGCTAGCTTTAGTTAAGTGAATTAAATCTTCCACATTGGTCAAGACTTAATGATCCCTTTAACATAATCTCAATACAAAACACTAGTAATTATAACTAAAGTCCCTCAAAATACCAAACCTCAAATATCATTGAGTCTAGTGAATTAATCAATGATTATTCCTAAACCTAGAAAACAATAACTTCTTAAAACACTATTAGAAATCACTTTGTATGCAATTTATGAAATCATTAAGTTTTCTAAAATACCAAACTCCATTAACCGATGAGTCTAATATCAAAAGAGAGGAACTCCTACTCTAGATATGCTATTAAGCATTAGTGTGTGATTATGAATTAGTTAATGCAATAAAAAATCATCTCAATATCCAAACAATACTATACAAGAATAGAGAGAATCAAGAGAATTATAATAAAACATATATGTAACCACATATATTGATAAGCACAATGTTCAACATAAACTAATTCAAATCACAAATTAGTTCAAACAAAGATTAAACCAAATATATTAGTCTTAACTATAAATTACAACTCCTAAAACCAAGAAAATCATAAATATATAGTCAAGCTAATGAACTAAAACTAAAACTTCCCTTTTGTAGCTTCAAACATCAAGACTCAATCCTTTGCCCTAGGAGAAGAGATTTTAGCTGCTAGAATTCATCAACAAAAGCTCCACCAAACACTATTAAAGCTTCAGCCATAATCGATTAATTGAAGAATGAAGTGATTAGTAAATGATTAATGGCATAGATGAATAACAATGATGAAACAGAGTTGGAATGCTTCTGTGAACAAGCTGACCAAACAGAATAGAGATTGCCGGACGTTATGGTGAACGGACGGAGAACAGTGAAGGTGGACACTCGCTGCACTCTGTAGGTCCTGCTCCACGGCCTTCCCGAGCTCTGAAACTCACAGTGCTCTGTTCTGGTTCGTGGCAGTTTCTGTGGTGGTGAGGATGGAGTGGTGGTCGCCGGTGATGGTGAATGAAGAGACGAAAGTCACCGGCGACGGAGAAGCCCGAAGGTGGAGATGGAAGAGTATTCAAGATCCAAGGTCCGGTGTGTGTTGCGGCTGTTCTCTCCTCTGAAACTGTACTAAAACCAGACCTAATTCAATTTTGCAAAACGCAGCAGTTTTACTAGGACCATTCTGTCATTTGCCAAATTTCCAGGACTAAACTATCATTTATTAAATTCGAGCACCAAATTGTCATTTTCAGATTAATCCAAGTTTTCAAGCACCTACAATTGAAAACAATTAAACCAGCATCAAATGCTCTCAAAAAAACAATGATTAAGAGTAATTACAGTTATTTTGATAATTTTATCCTTTTTAGTCCTAATTTAATGTATTTACTCTTAATCTCAATTTATCTCGAGAAAGGCATTTTAAGCTTAATAATTATGACATAATCCCTAATAAATTATAAAAATATATAATAAAATTAGGAATTTGTCATTGTGGCTGGAACTTCGGTGACCAGTCACTAGCGGCCGCCAAGCCAGAGCAGCCCCAGCTTCCAAGCCATCAAAGCTCTAGTCAGAAATTTATGTTGTTCATAGAAGGATTTTACATGAAGAGTTGCAGACTTATTCATGAAAAGTAGAATACTTGCAAATGCAATTTGTTGAATTTGTATTGTTCATATATATAATCCACTTGTTCATGAAGAGGTGAACACTTGTAGATGGGGCTTGTTCATGATCCTATATTTTCTTGTTAACCAATTAATTTGCGTTGTGTTATAAAAGAATGCACGCTTTTTCGCAAATTGAAATAATAATAATAATAACAACAACAACAACAACAACAACAACAACAACAACAACAACAACAACAACAACAACAACAATAATAAAAAACAATGACAGCCTTGCATGCCAAACTCAATCCATCCAGAAAAGTCATGGGAAGAGAGAACTTGTGAGATGATTTGCACGCATAAGATAAGGCATACATCTAAGATATCTAATATCAATTACTAATTTCTTTGAGTCCTCTATTAGTCTAAATTCATGAGTGGGTAACTTCTTTATTTTCTTTTCTTGTCAAGATTATTGAGGGCCTGGCTCAATGAATAATTTGTGAGTGTCTTGATTTTATTGGTTTCGTTTTCTCGAATATTAAAATATTTCTTAGAATAAAATGTATATAAACCTCTTGTAAAATTGAAATATATATTTCACAAACCTTCCTAATTAATCTTTTTGAATTGGTATCTTATTATTGCCGATCAAAAAAAAAATTGGTATCTTATTAGTACCTTAGTACTTTGAAACTATCAATCCACATAAAAACAACACTCAAATTTTTCTAGGGGATCACTTAATTACCTTTCTTCATGTTTTCTCTGCGCAGAAATTAGCCCTAATTTAGCATGAAGATAAGAAGGTGAAGTGTATATAATTTATATATATAGAAAGAGAGAGAGAGCACTCATTTGTAATTAAACATACATACATTTTATTCCATGGCAAACCGCTTGCCATTTATTTATACTCAACACATACATAGTACAACACATGACTGGTGTATTTCATATAGAAGCAGCACCAGTTTTTCATACTCAACATACACATAGTACAACACAAAATAAGTGCACTTCATATAGAAGCAGCACCAGTTATTTAATACCCACACATACTGGTGTTTATACCCGATAAATGGCATATCGATTGCCATTTACTATTGTTGGAGGTTGTGCTTCATATAGAAGTTACAAGCTTCAAATCTGGTATTTCTTTCTTCTTTTTGATTGGGTATGCACCAGAACAATTTATGTTGCATACCCCTGGTTTGGAGCCCGTGTTTCTTTTGATGCGGATGTAACCTTTTTCACCCCATTTGGTCCCCCATGAGTTTTTGACAATCCAATAAGCTTGACCCTTCCATGAACCATATCCTACTATTAATACAGCATGATTTGTTTTGCATGAAACAACGCCTTTACAATCATTCCCCTTAAAGATTCCCTATCAAAGTTAAGAAAACAACTGTTAATTACTTCTCAAATGTGTCTGGTTGGATGGTAACTAGAGATGAAGTAGTGAGGTAGTGAGAATTAGACTTACACCCTTGTAGGACTTAAATTCCTTGCTTGCATACAGGGAAACACTAACAGGTTGTTTGTAAACATAATCACGAAGAATACTCTCAGATATAGGCTTGTGAAGCCAATACTTATAACTATTGATAGTAGCGACTACTTTGTGCTCCTGCATCAATAAAAAATAAAACGAAGAGTAAAGCCAAAATTTAAAAAAAAAAAAACACATATATTTGAACAAACCAATTAGTAGACACAATTATAGACTAACCTTAACGTGATCGCAAGGAGTCTCTTTACCTACATATGGATAAATTGCTTGTGAGGTAATACCACGATTGCGGATGACATATTGAAATGCCCTGACGTACCACCCTCCTTTACAGCCTTTGTTACTTTTATCGCAGGATACGAGTTGTTGTTCAGAAAGATCCAGAAGCCGTCCTGTGACTATTTTTGTTATTCCTTCTATAGCTCCAGTGGCAGAGAATGCCCAACAAGCACCTATTAAAATAAATTTGATTTGATATTATGCTTATATGCTATATGCTATAGGTTATAATAAACAAACAAAAGATATTTAGACTTACCACATCGACGCTGGTCTTTCACACGAGTTACAGCTCCTTTTTTCCTCCAATCCCAAGAAGGGGGTGGTGCATTTGGATAGGATGCATGGTTCAATATCATGTTGCTGTCGTTGCCTTCCATTATGGGATCCTCTATCTCATGTAAATAGATTTCGCTGAATTCTTCATAACTCATATCTGAAAATTGGTTCAAACCTAGACCATAGTCGTCGGGTGAGTTTCTTTCTGCATTGTTCTCTTTGACATACTTCAAATTACTTTTGAAAATCTCAAACCTAGCTGCCTCCTCTTCTAGGGTTTGGTATTCTCGTTCATTCTCCTTCTTCCACATTTGGAATAGATGGAAGACTTCTTTCTCAGAAGTGTACATGTCTAGATCTACATTCGAAATGGAATACTCATCAGGCACACTAGACGCGAGACAAATCGAAGCATACCAAACCAAGAAAAGGGGAAGCAATTTAGTAACAAGAGAACTCATTTTGCACTCAAAGGCAATAGATATCAAGCGTTTCGATTGTGGTTGTTGCATAGCATTTTTTCCATATATATAGGGAGAGAGAGAACCACAATCCGTTTATCACAGTTCACTTTTCTTAAATCAAATTGAGTTCGCTTACTTGTCATTTGAAAAATGTGATGAAAATAAAAAATAAAAAAAAAATCTCACATCCTTGTATTGATATATTTAAACTAAACTTATGCTGAGTGAGAGTCACATCATCAGCTACCAACCTTGTTTTCTTGCAGTTTAATAAATTCAAAGTATAGAGATCAATACCTATAATTTAAAAAATTATAAGGACCTAATAAAAAATTTACTAAAATTTAATTAAAACAGTTATTTTTGTTATAAACTTACATATTAATTTTTTTTCCTTTAATCTATCCAAGTTCAAGAGAGTCCACCCATTGTTGTCAAACTCGCGAGTTGACCGTCCGAGTTTACTATTTTTACGTTTCTAACTTATAAAATCGAATCGAGTCATTGGTAAACTCGTGACTATTGTAAACTCGGTTAAATTCATGAGTTTATACACCGAGTTTACCGTTTTTATGTTTCTAACTTACAAAATTGTGTTAACGCGCCCTTAAACTTATATTAACTTTTTCAATTTGATTATACTCGATGACTTTATATATGAATTTGATAGAAATTTCTTTGTTAAATACGATAAATTATGAATGTTGATAGATTTAATTTCAAATATTTGGATTTAAAATATATTTAAATCAAATTGTTGTCCACTTTTTATATTTTAATTCTTTAATTATATACTAATAATATCTATTTAATGGTAAAACTAAACTCTTACGAGTTTACGATTCGAGTTCACGATACGCATTTACATCACTATCAGGAGTTTGCTTAAACTCGCGAGTTTGACAACCTTGAGTCCACCCCTTTATTCCCTTGTATTACCAGAGGCTGAGAGCCACTTATACAACGTACGTGCGACCTCATTATTCACAAATAAATGCATTAATTAACGGATGGAAATTGAAGAATTTTCTTGTTTTGTACTCCGTCTTATTCAATTGATAAAAACTGGAAAAAAAAATAACTAAGTGATTATCTTGTTAATTTTTATGGCAATTGAATTATAATGTAGAAAACCATGAGAACTTAATGACAAGCAAACCTGAAACACGGTGGCTCTTGCTGATTCTGCACATTGTGACCCTACTCCGCAATAATGCTGAGTCAGACCCCAAGGTATGTGTGCTCGTGCGTTCACATGGAGATTAAAATATTCTCAAGCATTGTCTACTGTAATAATTAAGAAATTTAGTGTGTTTTACTAAAATGACTTTATATTTTTTAAGAAATAATTCTTCCTCCCTCATGGTCATGACTCGCTAGCACCGAATCCCCTACAACCACCCACCAGCGCGCGGCCGGCTGCTGGAGCCATCACTAGGGTGACATGATAAATATTAGCAAATGACTTTGATGACACTTGAACTTTGGACCTAATAGTTACCAAAAATATTTATGAACATTGAGCCATTAGTAAAAGAATGGAAATTATATTATACATAATAAGCTTAGGTAGGTTGCTTTTGAGAAATAGTCATCAAGTTGCTATATCCAAGTTGTCAATTCTTGTAGGCAGTTTTTAATAGAGATGGCAACATAAGCAAGAAAAAAAAAAAAAAAAAAGGTAGTTGTAAATACAGTTGTCAAATTTGATAAGATATAGTTGTGAACTTGTTGTATTGAAGTAAATTTTGATAAAATATAAAATTAATTCTACAATTATATGTATAAAAAAAATAAAATATAAAATTATATGTCAAACAAGGGTAAATTTTGATACTTTACCCATTAATTCTACAATTTTGCAACCTTACGTAAATCTAACAACTTTTCTTGTGTGGGTGTGAATTAATTTAACTTGCACAGTTTTACACTAACTGATTTGGAACCCCTCCTCCTCCCTTCACATCCTCTTGGCTCCTCTTCTTTTTATAACCTAATGATTAACATTTTAATGGTCTAGATTTGGTTTTATGCAAAATATTATTTATATTTTTTTTATGTTAGTATTGAATTATTCATGTCAAAATTTAGCAATTTGTATTTAGTTAATTATTTTTTTATAATTTAACATTTTAATAATAATTTTATAAAAGATCAAATCTGAACCATTCAAATATGGATCAAATGGTTACATTTATTTTTTTTTATCAAAATTATTATCAAAATGTTAAATTATAAAAATAAAAATAATTAATTAATTTTGAATTTCTAAATTTGGTTATGAATAATTGAATACTAAATAAAGGAAATAAAAAAGATTTGTATAACACTAAATTTGAAGCATTCAAATGTTGATCTTACCATTAGAAAAGGAAGAGGAAGAGGATAAAAAGGAAAAAGGAGAGGTTCCTCTCCTACTAGACCAACTGATTTTGAACTTCTGCATTTTATCTTTTTGAATTCAAATAAAATGTACACATATTGTTAACAATAAATCCAATAAACCCCATATTCTGGTTCGTTTTGTCCGTTAATTTTTTCTTAATTTATGTTTTTATTTTTGTTAAAAAAGATAAAGAATGTTATTGTTTACATTTTCTTGTTGTATTATTATATAGATTTGTATACCTTTTTCTTTTAACAAATAATTATCTAATTTTTTTAGGATGATGCTCAATTAAATATTTTGAATACAAGATAATTAAATTTTGAAGCGAAAATTATCATCTAATGAATAACAATTATCATCAAACCCTTATGAGTCAAATCTCTAATCACGTCACAACAAACTAAATTTTATATTTAATAGATTGGTCATTATATTTAAGAAAAAGGAATTAGCTACCTCAATGCTTGTAGCTACTAATTGTTGTAAATATTGTGTGTGAGTGTGTCAAAGAAAGAAGTATCATATAACTCAAGGTTGGGAATGCCTTGGTATACAATTAAATATGAGCTTGAGTTAGTAAAAAGGCTTATAAGAGGAGTTTTTAAACTGACCGTTCAAGATGACAATTGGAATTTTAATTGACTAGTTTTAATGACATTTAAAAGGTTTTATTATATTAGATTGTCATTAACACTTGTTTTGTAACTGTCGTTTTAATTGCCATTAAATCGTTGTTAATGGTCATTATAACTTCCCAACGGTCACATGTTTCTACCTATGAAAGGCAATGTTCTGTGCACGGTTAGGATACACTGAGGTCCCCGACCTCCTCTCCTCTCTCCCTTATTCTGAGTTATACTGATATCTTTCTGCAATCCTGTCACCCTGCGTTCTACAGGAAGGGTTTGTTTTATCCTGGGAAGTGCTGCTTCCTAATCTATTAGGGGGGTTGCGGAATATCTCCTAAGGACAGCATCCTTGGATGTGACTCAAACTATTTGTTTATCATGTTTCATTAAGTGCTGCCGCTAATAATTAGTATGGTGTGAGGTGCTAATGCCAACAATCTTAGAAGATATTCCCTGCTGGTCTTAGGAGTGCATCCTGATGGGCGTTCTCCTACTCATTTGGTTGATCATAAAGAAAATGAGATAAGTTCATATATTCAATATTTCCTTATGTTGAATTTGGTTCATCAACATAGTTATTTGCATTTGGAAAATTCAGTAAATGATTAAATTTCATGATTTGCGAGTATATATTTATAATGGTATAAATATATATGACTACTGTGAATATTGAATTTTTTAATGTAGATGGCATATGTTTCTTACAAAATTATATATTGCTGCCTCATTTTATAAATAGAAGATGTGTGCTGCAAATAATTGATTGAATGGAGGCTTTGCTATCTTTGCTAATGCGAGCAAATTTTGTGGATTATCAAATATTTTGCTTGAAACAAGCATTATGTGGCATGAAAATTTTGATCATTTATCTATGATAAATAAATGTGATTGTCATAATTTGAGGCTGTATAATTATTTTGTGAGTCAGAGTATGTTACTCTGGAATTGACTAAAATTTGAGGCTAAGTCATTGAAAACCTCTTAGCAAAAATTTTTGGGTCTAAAACTGATGAGTTGTGATTGCTAAATAGCAATAACCACTGTAGAAAGAGCAATGATGTAAGTAAAAATTATTTGAGATATTATGTGAATAAGCTAGCTTCAAAATTGTGGAGTTATCTCAATCGATTTTGTGAGGCCAAAAGTTGACCTGCAGATCCATTGACAAACCCCGGGAAGAACTAAATTAGCTTAAGGGAATGGGACTAAAGCCAACACGAAATTAACAGTAATGGCAACCCAACCTCCGTAATTTGTGATCCCATGAAAGAGGTTCAATGGGTAAGAACAAGTTGTTTGTTAGTTCTATTAGCACTAAAATAAATGACCAGTCCCTTCCTATGGCAAGAGGGAGAGCTAGAATGCATTTTGGTGAGGCTGAGCTAAAACTCTTAATGATTTCATAATCCTACTGGATGATGTGCTCATTGTAGGAACATTTCATGAAATCACCTATATGAATGAGGACAGGGGCCGCTCTTATAAGTTCATGGCAAAATCTCTAGAGCATTCGTTAAATACTAGGGCACATGCATGGCCATTTTAAATTGCAAAAATGCACTAACAGTGGGAAATATGGAGGTATAATCTAACTCTTAATGCCTCTAGTATATGCCTAAGAGGTCCTAGTTCATAGTCCATAAGACCACTGACATTTCTGTGTACTAAGTGTTATTAGTTTAGGTCTGGTTTTAAGTTTGAAGAACCACCAGATACAATGGTTATATCCATATGTCTAACTCATCTAATGAAGCTATGAGCTCCCTTTGACACATGTGGGGGATAGTTGTAAATATTATGTGTGAGTGTGTCAAACGAAGAAGTCTCATATAACTCAAGATTGGGAACGTCCTAGTATACAATTAAATATGAGCTTGAGTTAGTAAAAAGGTTAATAAGAGGAGTCTTTGAACTGACCGTTGGAATTTTAATTGACCAGTTTTAATGACATTTAGAAGGTTTTATTACATTAGATTGTCATTAACACTTGTTTTGTAATTGTCATTTTAATTGTCATTAAACCGTTGTTAATGGTCATTATACCTCTCCATGTTTCTGCCTTTACAAGGCAATGTTCAGTGCACGGTTAGGATACACTGAGGTCCCCGAGCTCCTCTCCTCTCTCCCTTATTCTGAGTCACACTTATATCTTTTTCCAGTTTTGTCACCCTACGTTCAACAGGAAGGGTTCATTTTATCATAGGAAGTGCCGCTTCCTAATCTACTAGGGGGTTGCTGAATATCTCCTAAGGACAGTGTCCTCAAATGTGACTCGAATTATTTGTTTATTATGTTTCACCTGGTGCTGCCGCTAACAATTAGTATGGTGTGAGGTGCTGACTCCAACATTAACTACTAGGCATTCATAATTAAAAAGAAAAAGGTGGATATATAAATACTATTGAGTCCTTGGATCGACTGGCTTGGGTCATTCCAACTTAACCAATAGTCTTACATTCGAGTCATGACTATAGTGTTTCAATAAGCTTTGGTAGTAATCTGTAAAAATGTAGAGGAATGGATCTATTTGGTTCTTGGGTTTCCTTGTTTGATTTCATTAATCTGCGGCGTGGAACATGAAAATGGTGCTTTCATGCATTTAATAATTTTTCACACACCAATCAGCGTCAAATTGATTGCTCAACAAGTTACTCTATTTTCCATTACAAATGACTCAACTCTCTGTTCAATAATTTATTTAGGTTTGGTAGTAATCTGTAAAAATGTAGAGGAACGGCTTTATTTAATCGATGGATTACTTTGTTTGATTTCATTAATCGGTGCGAGGAGCATGCTTTCATATATTTAATTGTTTTTCACAGAACGTCGTCATATTGATTGCTCAACAACCAACTCTCTGTTCCATTACAAATGACTCAACTCTCTGTTCAATAATTTATTTAGGTTTGGTAGTAGTCTCTGGAAAATGGAGAGGAGCGGTTTTATTTAATTGATGGATTACTTTGTTTGATCTTATTAATTGGTGAGAGGGACATGATTTAATTATTTTTCACAGAACGTCATCAAATTGATTGCTTAACAAACAAATCTCTGTTCCATTACGAATGACTAAACTCTCTGTTCAATAATTTATTTAGGTTTGGTAGTAATCTCTGGAAAATGGAGAGGAGCGGCTTTATTTAATCGATGGATTACTTTGTTTGATTTCATTAATTGATGAGAGGGACATGATTTAATTATTTTTCACAGAACGTCATCAAATTGAATGTTCAACGACCAACTCTCTGTTCCATTACAAATGACTCAACTCTCTGTTCAATAATTTATTTAGCTTTGGCAGTAATCTGTAAAAATGGAGAGGAACGGATTTATTTAATTGATGGATTACTTTGTTTGATTTCATTAATCGGTGCGAGGAACATGCTTTCATATATTTAATTATTTAACGTCTTCAAATTGATTAAACTGTATTGAACCTACTGTTTGATGTTTTTATATTCTAAATAAGCACCCAAGATGATTAAAGGATTGCTCCAAGGTTCTAAAATGTTAGTAGGGAAAATAAAGACTGGTGTGGATTCTAGCACACATTTTGCATATTTTTCCTCTTGCATTTAGGATGTCGGCTCAATCAGAAGGAATGTTCCTTTTGTTATGCTTTTAGGATTCAAATCTTTTCACTTCTGCTCACATCTTATCTAATTCTTGTCTGCCACCGGAGCTGATCATATATGGCCAAAACATCATTCACAATGTATTATGGGTCTGGCTTCTTTTTCCCACTATAATAAGACACAACGTTTAATAAGGAGCAACAAAAGACAACTCCCCAATTAAGATTTAAGAAATTGGCAAAGCATAAGACCCAGTTTGATTCCCGTCTTAAAAACTGTTTTTGTTTTGTTTTTAAAAAAAAAAAAAAAAAAAAACATGTTTGAGTCCGAGCTCCCGGACTTTGAACTGCCGCTGCATGGACATGACTAGGGACAAAAGATGACTTTCTAGGGACTGATGTGCTCACATAAACTCTTACAGTATCACTATCCGTCACTGCTTTTGCATGAACCTAGTTTCATTGAGATAATCAACTAAGTGAAATACATCTCCTTGCTTCTTAATTTTATTTTACATAAGAATGATGTTCCTAGGGGCACGACGTGTAATTCAAATTATACCCCTTGTGGCAAGATAAAATTTGAAATTTTCAAATGAGTGCTCAGCCAACTAGAATTAACATGATACAAGTTGTAATGTTTTCACTGGACAGAGTTCAAATGACATGGTACTCTTGGAACATGTAAGTAGTTCTCCAACTTGGAATAATAATTTACTCACTGGGTAAGGGAAATTAATTTCCACCTAACACTTTATCTACTCTCAGTCACCATTCTCAATCAAAAAATTCAAACAAACGGACAAGTAACAGTTAATATGTATTTTTGCACATATTTTAGAAGTTTATAGTTACTTTTGTTCTTCAAAAAAGCATTTGTGTCAGGAGCACTTTAGGGAAAATCTCATATGTATTTTTGCTCCTCAACCCCTTAAAAAATTCAAACAAACAGTCAAGGAATCAATGCGTATTTTGCAACTACTTAAAAGTTTATAGTTATTTTTGCCTCCAAAAAAGCATTTAGTGTTGGGCACACTTTTGGAAAAATCTCATGCGTGTTTTTGCACCTTAACCCTATATTTTGGGTGTCATGCTTACCGGGCCATGTTAATCTTTTCTATATTTTTCCAATTTCATGGGATGCCCGCAAGCAGGGACTTGTATGTGCTTTCTGAATTCTGATAATGAAAAGGTTGTTGCTTTCTTCTTCATCTATATATATATACACGGTCAAACATAGAGATCAAGTGTTGCCCCTCTCTTTAAGAAACTCGTCATCCAATTTAGGAGCCACGTTCTTTTTTCTCTCCTATATATCTCAATCATTATCTTCACCCTTATATTCATATCATCCTCATAGAACTCACATATTTATATGTAATTAATAATATTTAAAAAAAATTATCCCTAACCAACAAATAAAGTAATTTGATATAATTTAAAGTAAATTTTAGAAAATAATAAACATTAATAGTGGCTATTAAAAGTTAAAAAGACTTTAAAGTATAAGTTAAATAAAAACAATTTTATTAGGACATGCAAATTGAGAAATTTTATCTTAGTAATAAGAAATAATAATTTGTCATAAAAAAATTAACTGCACCATTTTCAATTTTCATACAAGAGATCTCTCTTTTTACTTTATTTTTATGTAACATATGAATCTCTTACTCCCTCTGATGAGAAATACTTACATACTTTAGGAGCTCCATCTCATTTGTACTCTAACAAATTAAAATACAGTAACTCATCTTATTTTAATCCTATATGGTAAATGAGTCATCAGGAGAAATTCAAATTTTATGATTTTAGGCATGATGGGAAGGAATTGCGTTTTTTGTTTTTCTAAATTAAGAAGTTTAGACTTTTTAAAATCATAAAATTTGAATTTCTCCGATGACTCATCTGCTATATATGATTAAAATACGATGAGTTGTTGCATTTTAGTTGGTCAGAGTATAGATAAGATGGCGTTCCTGAAGGATGTAAGTATTTCTCCCCTCTGATATTCTTGGTTCCGCGCAATGAGTGTAGGCAAATTACAAAAGCAATAATTTGTCATAAACGGTTAACGGGTAATTTTGCCATTTATTAAACCTAGTGGCGGTTGAACTAGTCTGACCATTAGGTTCAGTTCTTATACTACCTCCTATCTTAAATCTAGAATCTAATTTGTAGCGCAAGTTTTATATTTAGGATTGGAGGATTATCATTATTATGGAAATTGCAAGCAATTGACGAAAAAATAATAATATAAAATTATATATCGGATTATAACCTTGTGAATCTTCAATGGTTTAATCAGTGTAATCATAAGAAATAATAATGAAGATAATAAGCAAAAATTGTCATTTTAATTTATTGTTAAAATGCAAGTTTACTATTTTGAAAGAAATGGGCAATAATTCAAATAACACATTGGTTTGTGTTTACTAAGTGAACCCCTCGCTTTGTCGAAAATTACATGCCCGAGATGGGCAAATTTAGAAATTTTACCCATTAATTCTAGGATTTTGCACCCTTACGTAAATTTATCAAATTTTCTTGTGTGGGTGTGATTTCACATTTGATTTTTCATGAATTATTATCAAAATCTTAAATTATAAAAAGAAAAATAATTAATTTAATTTAAATTGCTAAATTTTGATATGAATCATTTAATAATACAATAAAAGAAATAAAAAAATTTGTATAAAACCAAATTTGAACTATTCATATGTTGATCTTACAGTTGGAAGAGGGAATAGGATGAGAAGGGAAAAAGGAGACGTCCCCTCCTAGAGACCAACTGATTTTGAACTTCTGCATTTCATTTTTTTGAATTCAAAGAAAATCTACTTATATTTTTAACAATAAACCCATCAAACCCCCTATTCTTGTTTGTTTCGTCCGTTAATTTGTTCGTAATTTATGTTTTTATTATTGCTAAAAAAGATTAAAAATAATATTTTTTATACTTTATTGTTATATTATACTTATTTATATACCTTTTTCTATTAACAAATAATTTCTTAAATTTTTTTGGGTGATGGTCAATTAAATATTTTGAATTTTCTAGATTCTAAACACCAGATAATAATATTTTTGAAGAGAAAATTATCTTCTAATGAATATCATCAAAACCATGAGTGAAACCTCCAATCATAACAAACTCAATTTTACGTAATAGATTCGTCAGTGAAATTAAGGAAAAGGAATTCGCTACCTCAATGCGTGTAGCTACTAAACCATTTAGCATGCATGATTAAAAACAGGTCTATAAATACCATCGAACATTTAGATTAACTAGCTGTGAATCATTCCAACTTAACTAATAGTCTTGTATTTGAGCCATAGGAATACAGCTGTGCCTTAGGTAAGAAAACGGAAAATATGTTTAGTGATAAGAAAATGACCAATATGTTTAATGGGATGGTGTATCTACTTTGACACGATGCTTGAATTGTGCTGACTGCAAAAGAAAATAATATGTTACAGCGTACCAGCATTAGAATACATTATCCTTCCTAAGTCCTTATAGGATAGTTGATAGGCACAATATTAACTTGGGAAGAAATATCATATTTCGATGTTGATGTTGATGTTGAGGCCATATAATATTAATAGGTCTTTAGGTTCCTATAGCCCTGAATCTAGATTATTTGGGTATTTCGAAATGATGTGAATGTGATTTCCCCTAAATTATATATATATACATAGGTATAGGAGGTACTATGTAGCTCCACTATTAGATTAATTTTGGATAATAAAGATTTAATATCCTATAAAAAATATAAAATATGAAATATTTTAATAAAAGTGAACCAATGTGAACCGTTTACATCCAATTTTAAGAATTAAAATTTATTTGTGTATGCATTTTGTGTTGTTTGATATTATAATAGCATTTTTATACAATAGCAAATCTCAATCATTCAAAGATGATTAACAATAGAAATAAGAAGTGGAATAGAAGTGAAAGGCAAGAGAAATGAAGATATTCCCTTTCCTAATCGTCATGGACAAATCAAAAGAAAAGAAAAGTATAGAAAATATGAGATAAAGGGTACATATACTTTCGTTCAATTTTTTATCTTATACCTATACCTTTTTAATAACTTCATTAAATCCTTTAACTTTGTTCTATTAGCATCGTTAGCTCCAATAACTTTGTTATGTTAGCACTATATTTATCCCCTTGTACAAGAGGCCAATGATACTAACAGAGCAACGTTAAATAAGTTTATAATATTAAAAAAATGCATTAAATTAAAAATGCAAAATGGTGTCCTCGTGATTAAATTTGGAAGCAGACGAATATAGAGGGAGGAAGAAGAATAGAGAGAGAGAGAGTGTGTGTGTGTGTGTGTGTGTGCGTGTTGGCAATCGATAAGTGAGTAAGTTGCTGCAATCTTCTTAGTCTTCGTCGTTATCTGGGGGAGGCAAAGATTTCCATGCAGCGAGAGCGACCTCCTAACCCCCAATACAATTGAATTGTGAACAAAAGACAAAATAAACAAATAGCTCGGTGTGCTCCCCCTATGTCACATATAATTATATATAACAAACAAAAATGCCATCAAATTCTTAAAACATAATGGTTTTCGTACACACGTGATTATTATTCTATGTAGAGTTATTAATATACTCTAAGACAAGGTTTCATCGTTATCCCTACTTGAAGGGAAACAGAATATAGAAGACGTGCTGGGTCAAAACGGGAGGAAGAAAATAATGGAGGCGTGCAGCGCTGGAAAGAATAAGCCAGGGATCACATCCGTGATTTTAGTCAAATTTGATATTTATATATATTTTTGTCCAAATTTAAAAAGTCATAGCTAATCAATCAATCAATCATCAATTAACCTTCAACCATCAACCATATTCTTGAAATCTTGTAAAAGCCGCTCCGGTTAAAAATGGGTCGTCAATTCAAGCCAAACAATCAGTATTTCCTATTTTTGCCTTATTAACTTTGATTTCCTCTTTTAATTATAATTAATGCATTGAATAAGATTTGCAACATATACGTAATTAAAGGCTATTGAAAATTGTATTTTCAAAATACTACGTTTTTAATGATTCGCAATCTCTAATCCTCTTATTTACCAACAAAAATTGTTGATGACATCTAATTTAATTTCAAATAATTTACAATTTAGTTTATTATTGTTGAATTATCTTGCGTTCAACTTCTATTATTTTTTAAATCCATAAAGAAATTTGTTGCATTACTTTTTAAAAGCTTTAGCAAAGTATTTCTTTTTTTTTTTTTTTTGTAATACAAAGGCAAGCAAAGCTTGAAGGAAATACAAAGTCAGGGGGTGGACCCCAAATCATGAACATGTGGTTGCAAGCCACGTTCTAAGACAAAAAGACGGACACATTCCGCCGGTGACGACCCGAGCTCGGTATAAATCTGATGGTTATAGTGAGCCGATCGTGCTAGATAGTCCGCACAACGAGTATTCTCCCTATGAGTATGGGAGATCTTCAAGTCCCAGTCTGTGTAGATAAGGGAATTGGTATCCAAGATGACATCATGCAGAGGATGATCATTCGCACAATGAGATGACAGTAAGTGGATGGCCTGAAGAGAGTCAGTGAACATTCTGATTTTCGTGAAACCTAACTGCTTACAAAGCTGAAGACCTCGGTGGATTGCGTGGATTTCCGAAGCAGTTGGGAAAGAAAGTCCTAACTTCTGTTGAAATCCACAAATCCAGTGACCTTGGTGATCACGGATGACTCCTCCACAGGTAGAAAGACCATCTCTAGCCGTCGAGCCATCAACGTCGAGTCTAATATAACCCTCATCCGGGGGAAGCTAGTAGAGAAGACCTCTCTCCGGAGCTTGAAAGATCTGATGGTGAAAGCGTCCCCTCTCCACACTTTCCGAAAGGTGGAAAATGCATTTGTGAACCAGCTCCTTTGGAGTAGCAGCTTTACCTTCAAAGACCTGACAACAGCGGTTCTTCCAGAGAAGCCAGCATGTGGTACTGAAAACTTGTTGCCATGACCACCCAGCCATTCTTCTGTTACCTGGGGAGTGCTGTGAATTCCATGTAAGCCAATCCTGTAGATTACCAGAAGCAAACATAGTAGAATATAATTGGTTAGTTAAAGAAAACCACACTCTCTGGGCCTGCTCACAGTCTCTCAGGACATGTAGAATGGATTCCTCACTCTCACACTGAAAGGGGCAAGTGTTTAAGGCGCTCGGATTAAATCTCGCTCTAGTCTCATTTGTTGGGAGCCTCTCATGGAAAACTTGCCACATGAAGTGCTTGACTCTTTCAGGAACACCCCATTGCCAAAGATGCCGCCAGGATGGGCGATGAGATAGGGACTGTTGGTGATAGATAGCCTCGTAGGCGGATTTCACACTGAAGTTACCATCCGGGGAGTTGCGCCAACAAACAAAGTCATCTGCAGTGCCCATAGGAGGGGGGAGCATCAAGATTTTGTCAACCACCCAATTAGGAAGGAAAGCCTCCCATTTCGCCCTGTCCCAATGTCCAGAGGGGGAGGTGAAGGAGCAAACAGGAGCTTCCATATCGACAAGGTGCAAATTCCTATCCACAAAAAATTTCAAAGGCTTATCCAGAGGGGCCCAGCAGTCATGCCAAGCATACGTGTTTCTACCACTTCTGAGCTTTTTGCCAAGGCTCCTTTGGAAGTCCTCCCAAACCGTAACGATACCACTCCACACGGCCGATTGGTTACGCCTTTTTTGCACATGAGGAACCAAGGAAGAACCACAAGAGTATTTAGCACGAAGACATTTGACCCACAACACATCCGGTTTGGTGATAAGGTTCCAGCACAATTTCATGAGTAAAGCTTTGTTCTGGCAGCGGAGATCCTTAATTCCTAAACCTCCGTCATGCTTCCTCCTTTTGAGAACATCCCAGGCTATTAGATGTATCTTCTTGGATTCATCATGCTGGTTCCAAAAGAAATCTCTGCTTAGCTTCTCAATCGCAGAGAGAACTCCTTTGGGAACCAAAGTTGATTGCATCTGGTATTGAGGAATGGCTGAAAGAACTGACTTGATGAGCACAGTCCGGCCAGCCATACTCAGGTATTTACCTTTCCAGCTGGACAACTTAGATCTCACCTTTTGAATAAGCGGGGCAAAAGTCATTTTGACCATGCGTTTATGAAGAAGGGGAACACCCAGATATTTCCCAAGATCAGCGGTGAGACCGACCCCCACAATGTGGCTCAACTCAAGAGCCCTATTAAAGTGCACGTTCCTGGACACAAACATTTTAGACTTGCTCAAATTTATCCTGTGACCGGAAACCCTGCAAAAAATTTCCATAATGCTTCTAATCTCTTCCATCTGGTCAATAGAGGCTACACCGAAAAGAAGAAGGTCATCGGCGAAGAACAGATGAGAGATACGGGGCCCAGCGGCGCTCAGTTGAAGGGGTTGCCATTTCCCCAGATCAACCTCGCGGTGGATCAGCTGGCCAAGAAGCTCCATACAGAGGACAAAAAGATAAGGGCTCAGGGGATCACCCTGCCTCACACCTCTAGAAGGGAAGAAGGGTTCCGACGGAATACCATTCCAGTTAATGCTCATGGAGGCAGAGGAGACACAGCTCATAATCAGCTTTACGAAGCCAACACGCAAACCAAGGCTATGAAGGGTGTACTCTAGGAAACGCCAATCCAACCTGTCAAAAGCCTTCTCCATGTCGACTTTCACAGCAAAGAAACCTTTTTTCCCTCTCTTATTTCTCATGGTATGCATAGCCTCTTGAGCAATAATGATATTGTCCACACCATGTCTCCCGGAGATAAAGCTACATTGGTTCTCAGCGACAAGGTAGTCCATGACACCTTTGAAATGGTTGGCAATAACCTTGCTGATAATTTTGTAGCTTACGTTGCAAAGAGAGATGGGCCTGAAATCCTTAAAAGAGACCGGATGGTCAACCTTGGGGATAAGGACAATGTTGGTTTGATTGATAGATTTCACCTCATCCGGGAATTCAAAAATCCTGATAACCAGGTCACAAATCTTCTGCCCAATCGAGTCCCATTAAGTTTGGAAAAAATGGGGGTTCAAGCCATCAGGACCCGGAGCTTTGAAGGCACCCATCTCGAAAGCTGCATTCTTGATCTCAACCGGGGAGACTTGCCTATGAAGAAGGTCAAGCTGGCGATTGTCGAGAGATGGGAAACGATCCAACCAAGGGGAAAAGGAAGAGGAGGAATCCTCAGCCGAAAAAAGCTTTTGAAAATGCTCTCGAGCCATGTCTCTCAAACGGTTCCCCTCAGAGACCCAATTGCCATCAACATCTTGAAGAGCCCCAATATTGCTCCGTTTCCTTCTTGACACCACATTTGCATGAAAGTACTTTGTATTTCTATCTCCACCACTGAGCCACTTACATCTAGACTTCTGGAACCAGATCAGCTCTTCTTGCAAAGCAATTTTTTGGTACAAGTCCCAAAGCTTCTTTTCAATCCTGTGAAGACCATTTTGGGAGCCCACTCTGATTCTGGCACGATCAATACCTTCCAATCTACGGAGGATTTCTCTCTTCTTCTTTGCAACGTTGCCGACCACTTTATCATTCCAAGATGTAGCATCCTTTGCAAATTGGGAGCTACCAAGAAGCCAATCCTTGCCCTGCCAGGCAGCCTTAACCACATCCCTAAACTCATCTTCAATGCACCAAGCGGCTTGATAAATGAATTTCCTCTCCTTGTTATTACCAGCACTAAAATGCTGATCCGCAACAACAACAACCCGATGATCAGACTTAAATCTGAGGCGATGGAAAGATTTGGAGTTAGGGTTTTGGATTTCCCAGTCAAAATTACAAAAAGCCCAGTCAAGTCTTTCCTTAACCCCAGATTTTTCCCAAGTGAAACGGTCACCCTCGAAAGGCACCTCAATGAGATTGCAATGGTTAATGCAGGATTGAAAATCCATCATGGAGCTATGATTTGGACTAGCCCCGCCCACCTTATCACCCGGGGAAAGAAAGGAATTAAAGTCACCTAAGACTAGCCAGGGGGTAGATACCGAATGATAAATAGAATTCAAAGTAAACCACAGATCTCTCCTCTTTAAAACACTGGTATCTCCATAGACAAAAGTCACAAACATAGGAGTCCTGGCGCTCTTGTCCCAAACTTTGCAGTTAATCAATTGGGTACTAGAAGTAATATATTCGAGATGGACATCCTAGTTATTCCAGAGAACCCAAATACCCCCAGCGAAACCAGTAGCTTCAATACGCAGCCAGTCATTAAACCCAAGCCTTCTCACAACTTTATCAGCTCTAATACCACTAACTCTGGGCTCCACTAGACACATAACATTAATACTATATTTATTAACAACATCTTTCAAAATTCTAGGAAAGGAACTACCACCCGCCCCACGACAATTCCAAGACGATATAATCATAAACACTAATGGGGAAAGGGAGAAAAGCACAAGCACTTACTTGTCAGGCGGCTCGTCTTCCATAAGGACAACAACTTCAAGTTGGGAGACTGAATGAAATTTGGAGCCATGATCAAATAGGACGTGATTTGGGATGGGATGGCTTAGGGGAACCAAAGCCAAGCTCTTGTTCTCCAAAGAGATATTGTCGTCCAGCTTATCTGCTTCGAAAGGAACATCTTCATTTATCTCTTCCTCCATGGAATTCACCACTTGTTCCTCGGTCTCACAAGAATGCACCACCGAAATTTAAAGCTTATCTTCACCGATAGAATTAGATGCTGGAGGGCTGGGTTGGGTTGATGGAATAATGTGACAATTTGGCTCAGCAAGGCCTACCATACTGACAGCGTGAGTGACTTGGGGAGATGGGACTTGGACGTGGGACATGGGCCCAGAGGTTTGAAGATTCCCTTTTACCAAATGATGGACTCGTCGTTTTGCACCCTTACTGTGTTTAGGGAGATCAGGCGGGATCTTTGGGCTCACCAATAAGCCCACTTCCTTCTCTGCTGCCTCATTCTTGTTTCTCGAAGACTCCGGCTGAGAATTCTTTTTTTTGGCCCAATGACCATGTCCCACGTGGATTCCCTTTTTAAAAGATCTATGACCATTGCTGGCCCTATTAACCCTTTCTGACTTCTCATCAAGCACAACAGACGCGTTAACATCTTGCTCTGAAGCAACAGCGTCCATTTTCGAGCTTGAGTTTGGGAGGGAAATCACATCAGCTTCAGGATCTAAAACCGATAGGGCGGAATACCTGGACCGAGGCATACTGTGGGCGACCTTACCGTGATCAGGGCCATACTGGGTCTGCCCACCCACTCTGCTTGTATTACTCCTACTCTCTGCTATTCTCGAAGGTCGCGCTCTAGCAGGACGGCGCACGAGCATCCATGGACCAAATTGCTGGTCCTTCGCCGGAAGGGAATCTTCCGGTGGCATCTTCAGATGGTTGGAAGAGATCTGGGTTGGGATTGGTTTAGCCACTGGAGCCGGATCTTTCACAGGGGAAGAGTTCCCCGCTGGAGTCTTCCCTTCGGGAAGTGTAGAAAAATTACAGAAATCCTTACGGTGACCATATCTACCACAGGCAAAACAGATAAGTCTTAAGCCCTCATATTCTATGTTAAAGAGAGTAGATGCCGAGATGATTCTAGGTATAAGCTTTTTCTGCAAATCCACTTCAACACATAATCTCGCATAACGTCCCCTGTGGACGGTAGTGTCTGCGTCCTCTGGGTTGGCAATTGTGTTCATATCAACTTTGATAGTTTTGCCAATCATGTCTCCGAGTCTCCAGAGGCATTCCTTGTTATAATAGAGGAGAGGGACATTAGGAATGCGCACCCAAGTAGCAACTCGTCCGAGAGGATTTTTGTGAGGGTCAAAAAACGGAGACCAACGCTGCACTAGGATAGAATGTTGGGCAACCGACTAAGGACCCCCAAATAATATTTTCTTGTAGAGTTCTTCCCAGTTTTCATGGTCTCTGAATTTTACAACAAAATAATTATTTGGAAGATCAATTAAATCAAACCCATTGGACTTCCATATTTTTTGGAGATGCTCTTTCAGCTTAAAGAAGCTAACTCTAGCACCAAGGATAGTGATGATGAGAGAGGCGTTCCAAGGCCTTGCCCAGCGATTGAACTCCTCTTGTGAGATTTGCATGGTCGGGTATATATCCATGAGCGGCTTCAGATCAACAGAAGGCTCAGGCAATACCCATGACTGGTTTAGAAGATCCGGAAGCAGAGCATTTGCTTCAGAACAAGAGTTTACATGGGAGACACCATTGAAGTCGGTTCCTTGAAAACCAACAAGAGAGTCCTTATATGAGGAAACTTGCCCTATTATGGGTGGATCAGAAAGCTTGACGCTCACTGAAGAAACAGACTGTTTTCCAAAAGAATCAGCCCCTTCATCAGGCACTGAGAGACCCTTTTTAGAAAGCACGCTCCTAGCCACAGCAACAGGATCTTTAGCACATAGTACATCCTCCGGCGGCTTTTCCCGGACGCCGGGGGAATCCATGGAGAAGACAGAACTTGCACTGCGCGATTTTTCCTAGAGAGTCAAGAAGGATTTCTCAAGGAGCTAGTCCCCACAGGTCTGTGCTTTTTAGCAAAGTATTTCTGTAACGTATTTCCTAAATTATAACATCTCAGGGAAATATGGCATGCAAACAAAAAAGATTTTTTTTGGGTATATGCTTTTTTTTTCCTGACATGTCGGTGTTATATGTCATGCTTTATTTTTGTGGCAAAACAAAATTACTTACATGGGGAGAAGGGTCACTTGAGGTGTGTTGAACATCTCTCAATTTTATGATCCAATTTGTCCTCACAGGAAGTATTCGGTAACTACTTCTCCTCCTTTCAATCTAGTGTAATATGGTTTTGCAATTTTTTGTCACTTCTTTTTGTTTTTTATGGTAAAACCGTGGGGTTTCAGAAAAAACAAATCTCTTCTAATAATATTATCTCTTTATTTCACGAACATGCAAATAGAGAAATCCCACTGAAAATTTTGAACAACACATCCTTCAGGTTCAGAAGATGTAATTTATTTATATATTTCACTATATTATGTTCATTATGTGATTTTGTTTTTGTGGTTATAAGGTTTCTTGCAATATTTCAAATATTAAACTATATTCATGTCGCGCATCTAGCGCCCTCTCGCATGAACTTGGGCTTGCTGTGATGATGGGTAAGCTTGTTGTGCTCTGCCCCTTATGTGGACTTTCATTAAGGAACATGCTTTCAAACATACTTTTCCCTACATGAAAATCATACTATCATTCCATCATACTTGTCATAAAATAATTCACCAATCATAAAAACATTATTGATGTCATTGGGTATCCTTAAAACATCTTTATTTCTTATATTTACATCTCAAAATACTTATCAAAAATTCATACAACTTATTCTTTAATATTTCTCATGGTCATGACATAATTTCCCAATCACCTTGGGTATCAACCCTCTCATTTTTTCGTGCATTTTCTCCTTTTAGATCATAGTACCTATAGTGGTTAGGTAAGGAGAGGTGTGATTCGATAGGGAGAATCTTAGTAGTTTCGAATCCATCACATAACTCAAGCATGCATTCTTCGAAAACAATTGCCATGAACATAAAATCGTATAAGATCACATCACATATATCATATTCATGGCCATAGGTATAAACGAACAAGTGATCACATATTCAAAACCTCATCATATAACCTGGCAATCAAAGGCTATACAACACTTGCAATGACAAGCTTAGGTTAAGATGATAAATTATTTTTTGTGTAGATAACTGCAGGATCTGTTGTGTACTTTTTATGTGAATAGTTTCGGGATTCACAATAATTTAGTGAGAAATCCCTATCTTTATTATATATTTTAATTTGTTATTTGGGTATTTTGTCATAATAAATAAGCTTAAAATACCACTTTTCACTACAAAAAAACAGCATATTACCCATGGAATTTACCCACGGAATTACGTGGCTAAAATCACTACCGATGGAAATCCGTCGGCAAAAAAACTGTGGCAAACCCATTTTGGGACGGAATAAATTTCTGTGGGTAATTACCCACGCATTTGAGACAGAATTCCACGCACATCAGACGGAATTCCGTGGCTAATTACCCATGCACCTGAGATGGAATTCCGTGGCTAATTACCCATACAGCTGAGACGGAATTCCATGGCTAATTACCCACGCATTTGAGATGGAATTCTGTGGTTAATTACCCATGCATCTGAGACGAAATTCCATGGCTAATTATGCTGTCCGAAATTTTGGATCATTATGTAATTGTTTAATTTTTTCTGCGCCATTTTTTTAATGATTTGCATGACAATAATTTTTAAAACACAATTTAAAATGTTGAGCAAAATAGCATAATCAATGAACTTAAAATGTGGATAACTAAACAAGTCAAAATGTCACAAGTATGAAGTCATTGAAATAGTTAAAAAGGACTTAATAGAAAGAAGTTAACAGTAACAAGTCTATGGTAACAATAAACATAAGAGAGCTGCAAGTTCTCAACTCTGATTTTCATCTTCTTCATTTGCATTGGTAGTAGAGGGAGCCTGAGCATTGCCATTGTTAGAGAGATTAGGCAAGTGAATCCCCATTCCTTGCAAGGCAGTCATAATCAGGTCAGTTGCTTGTTTAAGGTGCTGATTTTCTTGTCTGGGATGTTCAGTCTCTTGTGTGAGGTGTGTTATCCTCGTGTGCAATTCTTGAATGTTAGAATCCCCCGTCAAGTTTATGGATGGAGGTGAGGCAGAAGAAACAATATTTTGATTTTCAGATCCAAGCCCATAGATTCGACCCTTCTTGTTCTTACCACCGGTAACCTCTAACCATAGATTAAGTTCATCCTGATTAGATTGGACACTACCTATCTCAGAACTAATTGATGCCTTTAGTCTCAGAAATTCATCCTACAAACAAAAAGTACATAAACTAAGTACATCATAACAGATTTATTTCCAGATCAGATTTATCATATAAGGAGACCATAAAGAGAAAAGGATATGCCCTACATGTTGTTGCTCTTAACCTGCAAGATGGAACCAAAAGTCATCCAAAGACGTTGCTTCTAGCTAATCTCTTTAAATATATATAGAAGACAAAGGTGGTACCACTAACTAATTAATTTCATTGAAGAAGAAACTCATATTAATTCCTGCCATTAAGTGCATGTTTAATAGTATAATTTACAATAAGTTAAGAGTACTAATTAATGAAATGGTTTGTCTTTTCTACCACTAAATATTTATTTTGTTGTGGGAAATGCAAAACTTGAGGTGAGAGCAATGGATCCAATCTATAACCATATTCCTATGGGCTTGAAACAAAAAACCAGAATTGGGTTTTAACTTTTAAGATCGCTATTGTTGGAGTAATTCTCCTCGTGCCTCACCAAAAAAAGGAGCAAGAAAAGGGAAAAAAGCCAAAGCTATATGTTATGTAGGTTCAGACTCTATGTTATGTTAGAAAAAGATGGACGTGAACATTCCAGCCTCCTTCATGGTAAGTAGGTTTAGACCCTCTTGACTTGTGGGAATTACAACACACAAACAAAACTGATATTCTAAAACTCAATCTTGTCAGATTTGTAGGGTTCTGCCTTTTATGTTGTGTCTTGTTCTATTTCTGCTGTTTATGCTCAGACCTGCACACACCTCACCGTCCAATATTTTTACATGAATCACTGCTTCATCATACAACCTAGCAACTTGGTCTCCTACCTACCAATATCATAATGTATCTTTTTGTCTTTTTTTCTGTGACAGAGACAATATGTACATGTATGCTATTCTTGCAACTCCCTCCCCATGTTTTGACCAAATTATTAATCATCTTCTTGTTTCTTTGGCAACCCATTTGGATGTGTTCAATAGATCTTAATCATAACAAATTATTTATTCTGATTTGGTCTTAAACAATAGATAGTGGCCAACTTATTTTGGTAGATCAGGAATCTGAGTATTTGTTGGTTTTTAATAGTTCCTTTTTCTTATTTCTTATCTATTTTGTCTTGCTTTCAGGTGAAAACCTACTGGTTGAAACCCTACCAGATTGTGGTAGTTAATACCTAGAAGCCTAATCATTTTTTTTCCGGTGTTAACCTAAAAGCCTAATCTGCGTGTTCCTTTTTGTGCGTTAGTTCCCATTGTTGTGTTGATTCTTATGACTTCAACTGAAAAAAGCATAGTACTATAATAGAACCATCGTGACAAGAAAAAAAGAATCATAATATTCTATAATATTAAAGCATGCCCCCACATTGACATAATTATATGTTTTTTGTTTTGTCACTTGATTGATTTACAACTTTTCTGGGTGTAAACCACTCTTTCAAAGCTAGGCCAACTCTTCATCATCATCATCATCTTCTTCTTCTTCTTCTTCTTCTTCTTCTTCTATGTTACTCACCGGCATATCTACATCTTCATAGCGAATTTCAGTTGGAAGAGTGTCAATTATTGACATAGGGACTTCTTCTTCTTCTTCTTCCATGTTACCCACTGGCATATCTACATCTTCATAGCGAATTTCAGTTGGAAGAGTGTCAATTATTGACATAGGGACTTCATCATCATCAACAATTATT
The DNA here is from genome assembly GCA_963855925.1 of Inga laurina. Lineage (NCBI taxonomy): Eukaryota > Viridiplantae > Streptophyta > Magnoliopsida > Fabales > Fabaceae > Inga > Inga laurina. The sequence goes on from OY979701.1 coordinate 59,543,378, forward strand.
GGTAGCATGACTTCAAGGTCATCCACTTGAAATGGACCCACATTTGCTTCAGATGCAGGAGTGTCAATTATGCTAGCCTTGATCTTAATAACAGCTAACCAATTTTCCTTTTGACGGCAACAAGGGTAAGGCATGTAGTAGACTTGCATTGCTTGTTAGGCCAAAATAAAAGGATCATACTTGTTATACCTCCGTGATGCATGAACTTCAATAGTCCTGGAATGTGGGTGAATCTTTGTACCATGATTCGGTGTTGGATTAAACCACTCACATTTAAATAACACCACTTTCTTCACAGGGACACCCGTATATTCAAGTTCAACAATCTCGTGTAGAATGCCATAGAAGTCATATTCTGCTTGTGCATAGTCAGTTCCCTTGATGCATACACCACTATTATTGGTTGATTTATTCTTCTTCTTCTTCTTCCATGTTACCCACTGGCATATCTACATCTTCATAGCGAATTTCAGTTGGAAGAGTGTCAATTATTGACATAGGGACTTCATCATCATCAACAATTATTGGTAGCATGACTTCAAGGTCATCCACTTGAAATGGACCCACATTTGCTTCAGATGCAGGAGTGTCAATTATGCTAGCCTTGATCTTAATAACAGCTAACCAATTTTCCTTTTGACGGCAACAAGGGTAAGGCATATAGTAGACTTGCAATGCTTGTTAGGCCAAAATAAAAGTATCATACTTGTTATACCTCCGTGATGCATAAACTTTAATAGTCCCGGAATATGGGTGAATCTTTGTACCACGATTCGGTGTTGGATCAAACCACTCACATTTAAATAACACCACTTTCTTCACAGGGACACCCGTATATTCAAGTTCAACAATCTCGTGTAGAATGCCATAGAAGTCATATTCTGCTTGTGCATAGTTAGTTCCCTTGATGCATACACCACTATTATTGGTTGATTTATTAAGGGCAACTTTGGCTGTATGAAACTTGTACCCATTCACAAAGTACATAGGCCATGTTCTCGCTCTTCGCTTTGGGCCCTAAGCAATGTCATGTAAATATGAATCCGCAATATTGCAGGCAGGATTTTCAACCTAAGTGACATAATCAATAAGAATCATGTCAAATAAAGTTTGTTGTAGGTATTTCGTTCAAAATATTAACTACTTATATGACCTTTAAACCATGATGCAAATCTATTATTGATCTGAGCTTCTATGTCATTATCTGTAATTTGAGGGTGCTCTTCCTTTAATCTCTATACAAAAAAACTGCATTATGAGTTATGTGTTAACCATCATATATTTGACACAAATTTATTTAACATCACTTACTTCATATATGGTTGCACCTCATCATAATTCATTAGAATGAATGCGGTCGCGGTTTTCACATCTTCATCCCCTAAGAAACAGGATTTACAAGTCCTAGAAGGTCTTCCTCGATGATTAAAAATTGAAATAGTTGGCAAATCTGGTTCTCCACCATCGTCATTTTTGACACGTCTTGTTATTCTTGGTGGAACACCTGGCTCAAAGTAGTGTGAGCAAAAGAAGGCAATCTCCTTAGCAATATAAGTTTCACATAATAGATGCTTCAACCCGAGCTTTATTCTGTGCCTTCTGTTTTAAGGTATAAAGAAACCTATATATAGCGAACTCTATTGGACATTTTTTTAATAAGGTTTGTCAAACATTTTTTGTCAAGTCACATAAAACAATATTCAATACCTTTCAAATGGATACATTCATCTATATTGGACAGGCCCTCCTACTTTAGCTTCATAGGGAAGGTAGGTGGGTAAATGCTCCATTGAGTCAAAGAACCCTGGGGGAAAGACTTTCTCTAACTTGCACAATGTCACAACAATATTTTGCTCTAGCAACTCTAGTTGATCTCGCAACAAGGTTGTGGAACAAAGTTGTGTAAAGAATTGACTAAGCTCCACTATAGGATTCAAGACATTTTCCGGCAAAGTCGCAAAGGCAATAGGAAGCAAGCGTTCTATGAACACATTTATTTAGGTTAGATGCGCATATCCATCAGGAAGCTTCAAGTTCTTCACCAATTGACAAATATGTCGTTTTTGATCCATATTCAATGTATAGTTTGCGATCGGTTTCACCATTCTTCCTTTAATTTCAACAAGTTCATCATCCTTCCTCCGACAATACTCTTTCACATCCATTTGAGCTTGTGTGTTATCTTTTGTTTTCCCCTTTGTGTCCATAACATCGTGAAACACATTATCAAAGACATTTTTCTCAATGTGCATGACATCAAGATTATGTTGAATGAGATTAGTTTTCAATAAGACAATTCCCAAAATATGCTTTGTTTTGTCCAATAATGAGTGGCCTCTTATACCCTTCAATTGACAAATTTTTCCCATACTCAGTCACCTTGGATAGATTTTTAACTCTTTGCCAAACTTCCTCTCCGCTCAACCGGCACTGATTTCTCAACTCTATTCTTTATAAAAGATATTTTATTTCTCCGGAATTGGTGGTCAATGGGAAGGAATTGACGATGGCAGTCAAAGAAACATGTTTTTCACCCATACTTCAATTGGAACGCTTTTGAGTTCTCCGTACATATAGGACATGATAGTCTCCCCATTGTCATCCAACCAAACAACATACCATAAGCTGGAAAGTCATTTATTGCCACAATAATGCAGCACGCATAGGAAAGTTTTGTTTCAAAGAGGCATCATATGTTGACACCCCTGCACCCCACAATAACTTTAGTTCATCTATCAGTGATCACAAATACACATCTATTTTTCCCTTAAGATTATTAGGACCAGGGATAATCAACGTCAAGAACATATATTCCCGTGTCATGCATATCTCAGGTGGTAGATTATCGGGAGTAACTATTATAGGCCAACAAGAATGTTGCCTTCCAGATTGGCTAAATGGCGTAAATCCATCCGCACACATTCCAAGCCTCACATTTCTTGGATCATATGCAAAGTCTAGTTATGTTCTATCAAAAACTTTCCATGCTTCACCATCAGAAGGGTGAGAGAGAACATTGGAACCCTAACGATTCTCAAAATGCCATCTCATATCCTTTGTCATTGTTTCAGAAGCAAATAATCTTTGTAACCTTGGATTGAGAGGTAAGAAAAACAATTGCTTCCTTGCAACTTTCTTTTTTCTTCCATGACGATTCTTCTTAAAGGAATATCGTTCCTCACAACAAAACTTACATTTTGTTGCATGAGTGTCATCTTTATAATATAACATACACCCATTCACACAACAATCAATCTTCTTATAATCTAGACCTAGCCTCGACACTAACTTCTTTGTTTGGTATAAGTCTAGAAGCATAAGAGTGTCTTTAGGTTGTGTCCTAAGCATAAGTTGGGAAACTAAATTAAAGGCATGTTGAGACATGTTTGTTGTTGCCTTAATACTTAATAACTGTAATGTTGTTGAAAGCCGAGATTCTTCACAACCTTCCCACAACGGTTGTTGTGCAGTGCGTAACATGTCATAAAATTCTCTTGTTGTACTATTTGGCATCTCTTCAACACCTTCATTATAGTGATCCCTAAAACTAGGCCCTACTGCATCCATCATGATTGTCTCATATGGACTTGTATGGGCTCTAAGTTCCCCATGTGAGGCATGTAGGGCACATGGTATTAGAGATATGCGCAGATGATTTTCTACTCATGTTTCACTATGACTAGTCCATACATAATAGTCTGGCATGAATCCACTACTATAAAGGTGCACCTTAACGTCATCAAAAGGTAGATAATATCTACATCTACATTTCACACATGGACACCTAAGCTCTGCCCACTTTTGAGAGTACTGTGATTGATATGCATATGCAAGAAACCCATCAACACCTTGCTTGAACTCTACCGTCTCCTATTTCGTACTCGGATTAATTCTGTTACACATTCATCTGCGATGTTCCGGGACTTCCATTCTAAGAAGTAGGAATTCTAAGTAAATAGTAAATAAGCTTTGGGGCAGACAAAATTAAGTTCTAAATCACATTGTGTGGCAAAAGGCATATATATAATGCTGCCATGAACACTATTTGCATCAGTATAAAGTGATAAAGAAAACTATGGGACCATATATGTAAAGTCATGATGATATATGCAACTAAAAAGGCGTACCGGTAATTTACCAGCCATTTGAATCAACATACTAATGTCAAGAGAGCATCAAGAAGACAAAACACATTTACATGACACTGAGATGTGTTGAAACTTAAGAATTAATTAACCTATATGAAGCAACTACCTCAATAGCGCTATCACTTTCAATTTTACGTCCCCACCACGTTTACTCACTTAGATTCAACCTAACATCATCAAACAGCTTATCAAAACAATACATGGCAGAACATATGAAGGACAATTTTTTGTAGGATAGTCAAAGTTCAAAGTACTTGACTGTTGCATTTTGTACAACAAAACACAATTAAAATTCAGAACCCTTTCAGCTCTTATAAGTATGCGAATGTCACAGCAAAAGGACCCAAAACTCAGCAAATATTCACAATTTAGTAATGCATAGTGCATCCTAACCAAGACACTTCAAAAACAGATTTAGCAATAGTCAAATATGTAGCAATTAATTCTACACACACTAAGTTTTAGAATGCAAGTAGGTTAAACTCTAATACTCCTAACCAATGAGAAGAAAATATTTAACACAACCAATCCCAAAACATGGATTGGCTGTTACGTTTTATATTTGTGAATTAAGAGAAATTGCAAACCAAAAGGTTTGATAGGCTATATTTTCAAATATGATCTGTGACAGTATAAGCTAAAACAATATTTAAGGCAAACAAGTTTAATCAACCTTGTAAAAAGAAAATAAAATATTCAGCCAAGTCCATGCCTTTGAATTAGTATTGTTTCTTACCTTTTATATAACCAGGAATGTAGAAACCCCTTGATATTAGTAAGTGAACCAAATTTAACATTAATGGAGGTAATACACAGCAGACTTACGTTATAGACTTACATTTCTGCATAAATTATTTAAGCATGATACAGCAAGGAAGTACTTGTATTATAGATAAGCCCTCATTAACTTGTAAATTTGAGATTCCTATAATCATCTAATGCCTAAATTGCAGCAAAGACTTAGATGGAGGGCAACTTTGAGCTCAAAAAGTGATGTGAAACTATCTTTATAAACAAATTTTCAGAACTAACCTTTTTGGCATGTGAATTGTGCACTTCTCCAATAGTTCCTTGCATGTTTGTCTCAACCTCAGTTTGATCTAATGGGAAAAATTATGGCATTGCATGCGAATTGCACTTTGTATGTTTTGTATGCAAATTGCATTATTCAACACAACTAAATGAGAATTAATAGCATATTAATAGAGATGATTTTGCCACAAGAAAGCAGCTAGATGAATCATAAATGACAAATAACATACAAAAGTGTACAACAATTCATTCCTCATGAATGATTCTATGTTTCTATGGTTAATATAAAGGAAAGAAACTAAGTTTTTGACCCATGATCCAACCCACTTTGCTCTTACAAGAACAAAGGTGCATCACATTAAATTCTGAAGATTGTTGGCCACAAGAAAATACATATTACCCAGTTTTAAAAATATTATTTTGATTCCCGGTTCAGCCAGCTAAACTGAGTAGTTCAGTCCGATATTTAAAACCTTACTTAAAATCGAAAGGCCACAAAAAACATATAGAATAAGAAATTAACTACGAACATGTGCCTCTTTATACAAATTGGCCAAAAAAATATTTCTACACTTTAAATAAGAAGTGTTGTAAATCTTATAATATTCACTTTTAATTCATATATAAATGGCATTGTCACCAAAATAAGATCATGCATAACAAACAAATCAAAACCAAACAAAACATTAACAAAATCTTGACTTGATGACCTTACATGTGCATGCCCATAATGTAGGTATAGAGAGAGAAACGTGGAAAACTTGAGTTTGAACTATAAAAGGTTGGAATTTTAATTTTGACAAAAGAAAGCCCTTCTGGCTTTGAAATTTGATGAGCCATGTAGTTACCAATGAAAGAGACAGCACACATTTATGGAAGCATTAATACAATTACAGCTCAAACCACCCATCAACCATATCCAATATCTTGAATTGATCACAAAAAAGGACACCACCAACACATGAAGATCTAAAACATTCATCCATCAAAGACTACAAATAGCAAATTGCACAATAGAAAATAGGATGCAAGTAGTTAAACAAGCCATTACCCAAAAAAGTGGCCTTGTGATAATAATAACAAGTAATTCAAGAAAGCAAACACTGCCCTACATCATAGTGGAAAAATAGTCTTCTTCAAAAGGCTCTTGGACTTTTAAAGTCAGCTTCATTTTTTGTTCTTACCATTGGCTAGTTCTAGCTGCTCTTCTTGAAAATAGCCCTTAAACACTTATTCGAAGAAAAATTATAATCAACTACGGCCTCAAAGTATACTTTAACCAATCAAGGCATTAACCAATTCTTAGTTTAATTTTTTCAACATATTCCATATCATCTCCCAACATCTGTATTCATAGTTAAAATAATCCTTGATTTCCCTAAATATCAACCTACATATATATGTATGTATATATCTATGTATGTAACAACTTTTATATTAACTTTAGTAATTAAAACAACACTTATCTGCTATCATTGGAAAAAAAATTTCACATATCACACAGTTCATCCACCACCTTATGTGATTCAATTAATCAACAAGCTTCAAGAATATTGAAAATCACAATCCCAAACTCTTCATATTGCAAGACCAATCCTATCTAATTGACAACAATCCAGACACCATAGCAAAGAAGAATATGCACATAATCAAAGTAGAAGCATTATGAAAATCAGAGAAAGAAAAAGAAGCTATTCATGCATACCCCACACAATCAATGCACGAGAGAAGAAGAAAACTGAAGATGGGTTCATTGATTCTCCTTAGACGGCGAGAAAGATGAGCTCTCTCATTTTTTATATATATGTAGATTTATCAAATAGCACTACCAACACAGTTGCTATTGCCTATTGAATCGAATTCACAAAAACTGAATAAATGGTCAATATCAAGTTAGAGTTTAAAACCCCATTGAATTAATCAATGAGTGTATCGGACTTACCGACTGAGGACCAACGCTGCAGGGAGGGAGGGAGATTGGAGAGATTGCAGACGGCGAGAGAGTGCTGAAGCAGTGAAATCCGACACTAAGCAAAGGGATTAAGGATTTCGGATGAGACGCCGCACGACTCACCTTGTCTCGAAGAAGCTCGTTCTTCCCGTTTCCATGGAGCAATCGATGGAGTTTCGGATTGAAATCGTCGAAGGAGGTGCAAGTCACCAAAATCCTTTCTTGGAGCAGTAAATTGAACTTAGAAAATGGGTTGGGGCTATTTCTTGAGATGCTTCACGCAGGCGGCACTGGAGGGAAATTTTTCGGGTTGGGGAAAAGTGTGGTATTGCAGTGGTGACATTTTTTATTATTTCAAATAAAAAAACCCTATCTGCCACGGAAATCATAGACGAAATACTTCCGTCATTAATTTAGCCACGATATTCCGTCGCTGATGGCTATTCTTCGACGAAAATGCCCACGGAATTATTCCATGGCAAATTACTGACGCATTTCCGTGGGCAATTTTGTCTCTGATGTTCCGATGGAATTTCCGTCCCAGATGCGTATGAAATTACCCACGAACATTATTCCGTCTCAGATTCCGTGGGTAATGGAGGCTTTTTTTGTAGTGTTTGTAATTAATTGTGATTAAAGGAGTTTATAAGAAATTAAGATTGAAAAAGGATAAAAATGGCATATATTTTATGAATTACCTTAATTGATTAATTTTTGGAATATAAGGTATTACATTTAGGGTTCATTTTAATTGCAGATCAGTTTGGGAAGAATTACATACATAAACCCATAATTTTTAAGAAAAAACAAATTGATGAAGGAATAAATCAGAGGAAATTGCATAAGAGGCCCATAAGTTTGGAGAATCATCGTTGTACCCATAAAAGTTTTTAATCTTTCAATTTAGTCCCACCTAAGGATTTCAAAATTTTCACTGTGGTCCCTTGGTCAAAACACACCGTTTTGACCAACGGATCCGAATGTTACAGGACCCGACTTGGTCATGGTGTGGACTGCGGAGATTAATTGCAGAGCTGAAGGAAATTTTAGAGACAGCCGCGGATCATCATCGGATCTCATCACCTTCATCTTCTTCCTTTCTTCCTCTTGTGTCGCCGGTGGCCTTCTCCATCACCACCATTGCCACCGGCGAGCTCTCCTCAACCACTATCACCTTTCACCACCGATGAGCTTTGAAACAGAGAGGGTCGGAAATTGTGAGCAGCTGAGAGTAGCAGCTGGGATTTGAGGGCTGACATGGAGATTTGGAACTGAGAGTTTAAGGAGGCAGCACCGATAGAGAGAGAGCTGAGGCCAAAAGCTGAGCAAGGAAGAGAACAAGTGGAGTCGAACCAAAGGAGTAAGCATCGATCTTCAACCTTTCAACACCATCCCAGTCACCATTCTGGTCCTCACCACCGTCTTACTACAGCATCTCCACCGCCAGTGACTTGCTGCCACTTCATTGCCTTCACCGTTGGCAACATCTTTCATTCAGACTTGGCTTTCTCTGTTCTGCTTCTGGAAATATTTCAGCCAAAAGTTAAATTGGTTTAAGTGCTAATTAGTTACTCTAATCAGTTCTTTATATGGCTGTGTTGGTTTCTGGAAAATTTTCCATTACTGTGACAATTAGCTTCATGAATTGCAGTGGTTAATTCTCTTCTCCTCTTAGAGCAATGGATTGATTCTTGAGTTTGGTGCTTCAAAGGGGAGTGTTTTACCACTTAATTTCTATCTTCAATCCTTTATATTAGTTGAATTTAGGTTGAGAGTTTAATTAATTATTGGACTGAGATTTTGCATTGGGGTCCATGCAATCTATGAAATTAAATGAGTATTTGGATTTAATAGTGTCTATTTGACACTTTGGATTTCATTAGTATCAATTTCATGTAATTGACTTGGTATTGCTTTTTCTTGAGGTTGATATGAACATTTAATTGTGACTATAATGCAAGGGTTTCTGGTTACTTGTGTTATTGCATTTTATTGATTCAAATTGCTAGTGTTTAATTTGAGTTTCAGTTAAAGGGATTAATTTTTACCCAGTGTAGAGAAATTAATTCATCTAACTCAAGCTAGCTCAAAGGGTCTTTTGAGCAAATTTGTCAAACTAGCACACTCCCATTATCTTATGAAACAATGATAGATGAAATTCATTGTTCTAGGAGGCTTTATCATACCTTTCAAAACCAATCTTCATTCCATTCCACTTTTATTCAAAAAATCCCAAAAATATCTATTTTAATTGCATTCAATTCATAATTTTGAAAACCAATCAATCATGTTTTACCCTTGTCAATTTTGCATTATAATTACTTAGTTTATTAGGAATTGATTTCATAATTGGCTCCTCAAAGTGAAACGACTCGAGTTATGCACTATATTGCATTATTTCGGTTTTATTCTTGATAATCCTGAGATGACTAAAAGGGTGTTATTTCATTTAAATATATAAATTCCTTTGAATGCAGATAACTTATGTGATCCACTTTGGTTCTCATCACAGTGGTCACCTATTTCACATCTCAGTAATAGGATCTAAACTATTTGAATTTAATATGAACGATTCAAAATTAAAAATTTTCAGTTGTGATTTTTTAAATGATAAATTCATTTTTCCTTTTTGAAATAAGAAGTGGAGTGGAAGTGGAAAGAAAGAAAAATGTAGATATTTCCTTTCCTAGTCGTCATGGACAAATCAAAAGAAAAGAAAAGTATAGAGAATATGAGATAAAGGGTACAAATACTTTCTTTCAACTTTTTATTTTATACCTATACCTTTTTAACTTCATTAAATCCTTTAACTTTGTTCTATTAGCATCGTTAGCCCCGGTAAATTTGTTATGTTAGCAGTATATTTAGCCCCTTGTACAGGAGGCCAATGGTACTAACATAGCAACGTTAAATAATTTTATAATATTAAAAAATGCATTAAATTAAAAATGTAGGGGAACTATAACCTGCTAAATGTTTTCCTCATGAATAAATTTGGAAGCAGACAAATATAGAGGGAGGAAGAAGAATAGAAAGAGAGTGTGCGTGTTGGCAATCGAAAAGTGAGTGAGATGCTGCAATCTTCTTAGTCTTCGTCGTTATCTGGGGAGGCAAAGATTTCCATGCAGCTAGAGCGACCCCCAAACCCCCAATACAATTGAATTGTGAACAAACGACAAAATAAACAAATACCACGATGTGCCTCCCCCTATGTAACATATAATTATATATAAAAACCAAAAATTCCATCAAATTCTTAAAACATAATGGTTTTCGTACACACGTGATTATTATTCTATATAGAGTTATTAATATACTCTAAGACAAGGTTTCATCGTTATCCCTACTCGAAGGGAAAAAGAATATAGAAGACGGGCTGGCTCAAAACGGGAGGAAGAAAATAATGGAGGCGTGCAGCGCTGGAAAGAATAAGCCAAGGATCACATCCGTGATTTTAGTCAAATTTGATATTTATATATATTTTTGTTCAAATTTAAAAAATCATAACTAATCAATCAATCATCAATAAACCATCAACCATATTCTTGAAATCTTGTAAAACCCTCTCCTCTCCTGTTAAAAATGGGTTGTATGGGTCAATTCGGGCCAAACAATCAGTATTTCCTATTTTTGCCTTATTAACTATGATTTCCACTTTTAATTATAATTAATGCATTGAATAAGATTTGCAACATATACGTGATTAATGGCTATTGAAAATTGTATTTTCAATATACTTTTGATAGCATTAATGACACGTTATTAATGATTTGCAATCTCTAATCCTCTTATTTGCCAACAAAAATTGTCCATGACATCTAATTTAATTTCAATTAATTTTCAATTTAGTTTATGATTGTTGAATTATCTTGCGTTCAGCTTCTATTATTTTTTAAATCCATTGAGAAATTTTTTGCATTACTTTTTAAAAGCTTTAGCAAAGCATAACATCTCAGGGAAATATGGCAAGAAAATAAAAATGTTTTTTTTTTGGGTATATGCTTTTTTTTTTTTTTTTGACATATCGGTGTCATATGTCATGCTTTATTTTTGTGGCAAAACAAAATTACTGACATGGGGAGAAGGATCACTTGAGGTGTGTAGAAGATCTCTCAATTTTGCAATCCAATTCGTCCTCACAGAAAGTATTTGTTAACTACTTCTCCTCCTTTCAATTTAGTGTAATATGGTTTTGCAATTTTTTGTCACTTCTTTTCCTTTTTTATGGTAAAACCGTGGGGTTTCTGAAAAGAAAAATCTCTTCTTATAATATTATCCATGTCTTTTTTTCATGAACATGCAAATAGAGAAATCCCACTGAAAATTTTCAACAACACCTCCTTCAATTTCAGGATATGTAATTTATTTATATATTTCACTATATTATTTTCATTATGTGATTTTGTTTTTGTGGTTATAAGGTTTCTTGCAATATTTCAAACATTAAACTTAATTCATGTCGCTCAATGCGCAGAAAGTAATACTTGTTCTGAAAAAGAATATATCCTAAAATGTATTTGATAGGCTTTTGAATTTGGACAGATCTAGCGCACCCATACTTGCATGGACTTGGGCTTGCTGTGATGATGGCTAGGCTTGTTGTGCTCTGCCCCTTACGTGGACTTTCATTAAGGAACTTGCTTTCAAACATACTTTTCCCGATATGAAAATCATACTATCATTGCATCATACTTGTCATAAAATAATTCACCAATCGTAAAAACATTATTAATGTCATTGGGTATCCTTAAAACATCTTTATTATCTTATATTTACATCTCAAAATACTTATCAAAAGTTCATACAACTTATTCTTTAATCTTTCTCATGGTCATGGCATAATTTCCCAATCACCTTGGGAATCTACCCTCTCATTTTTTTCATGCATTTTCTCCTTTTAGATCATAGTACCTATAGTGGTTAGGTAAGGAGAGGTGTGATTCGATAGGGAGAATCTTAGTAGTGTTGTATCCATCCCATAAGATGAACAAGTGCCATAGGGAGAATCTTAGCATTCTTCAAAAACAATTGCCATGACCTTTCAATCATATAAGATCACATCATATATATCATACTCATGGCCATAGGTATAAATGAACAAGTGATCGCATATTCAAAGCATCATCATATAACCTGGCAATCAAGGCATACAACACTTGCAATGACAAGCTTAGGTTCAGATGATAAATTCTTTTTTGTGTACATAACTTTAGGATCTGTTGTGTACTATTTATGTGAATAGCTTCAGGATCCACAATCATTTAGGTATATAAATTCCTTTGAATGCAGATAACTTATGTGATCCACTTTGGTTCTCATCACAGTGATCACCTATTTCACATCTCAGTAATGGGATATAAACCGTTTAAATTTAATCTAAACAGTTCAAATTTAAAATTTTTAAGTTGTGATTTTTTAAATGATAAATTCAATTTTTATGAGAAGTGAGTTATAAGACTGTCTTTATTTTAAATTTTACACATATTAAAATAAAAATTTATTTAAAATATAAAAATTAAATTAAATTAAATCAAATCAGAACTGTTCAAAATCAATCAAATAGTGTAGATTGGTGCTTAGCACATTTATGCTCGGCAAAGTGATGAGCACAAAATGTGCTCCCTATTCCATATGGACATGCATGATCCACTTTGTATTCTAAGAAGAATTAATATGCAAGTGCCTATAATTTCACCTTATTTAATTTTTATTTAGATCCTTGTTGCTTTTTCTCTTTTTATTGGGTCCTTATAGTTTCCTTAATTATAAGTAGGAAAATAGATATCTTTAATCCTTTGACTTTATACAAGGTTTTAGTTTGGTCCTTTAACTTTAAAAAAGGTCTTTTTAGTCCTTTATCCCTAATAGTTGTTAATATAATATACTGATACTAAAATTTTAATGTTGACAAAACATTGTGAAATGCTATAATATATATAGATATAGTTTAATTTTCAAAATAATAATGAATATCACAAAAAAAACATCATTCGAGACTATCGATGCTAGGGTTAAAAGACAAAAAAAAAAGTACTTTTTAAAATTTAATTATCAAACTGAAACTTTATCTAAAATTAAAGGACCAAATATATACTTTAGCTATCCAGTTAGCAATGCAAGACTGATTTGATCGTGTCTTTACGCCTTGGGGTCAAATGCAAAATATTTTTTTTATCCAAGAATTGCAGTATAATGCAACACTCGGGTCATCTCACTTGAGGAGCCTTTATTGAACTACCTAAGTAAACTAATTATCATGCAAATGCAATTAAAACAAGGGGAAAATGATTTTTGGTTTTTTGAAATTAATAATTAAAAGAAAATGCAATTGTTAATTAAAAGCTAATATAATATTTTTGGTATTTTTCTTATAAAAATGGAGAATGAGTGAAAGTGAATAGAATGGAATGGAATGGAAAATATGAATAAAGAATACTCTTGATAATGAAGAAATGACAATCCTTGCTCAAAAAGATTATGGGAATTAAAACTCATTAAGTCTCAAGAACAACCTCAAGATAACACTTGAGTCCAATATTCCCATCTAATAGTAGCTCCTACAAACATAGCTAACTACTATTTCTTAAGATATTGTTAAAAACCACTTAATGTACAATTAAAATGGATAACTATAATCTAACAATAACATGTAGAAAGCACAATATCTTTGAATCAATAAGGAAATGAATATATATAAATCCCACAAACTATAAAAATCCAATCCAATCACAAATATCAAACCAACAGAGACAATTAACATCAATCTCAGTTCCAGAATCATATATAATAATTCCTAAAACTAGGCAATTTAAATATATAGTCTTAGACTAATGGAATGATAGAAAAACTCCCCTATGTATGCCATTGAGTCGGGCCGGCCCGTTTAGGCCCGAGCCCGTCAAGGGCCGGGCCTATGATTTAGAGGTTGAAAATGGGAGCGGGCCTAAAAGGGCCGGCCCTGTAGGGCCAGTCCTAAAGCCCTGCGGGCCGGCCTTTTTAGGCCCGTTTAATATTTTTTTAAAATAAATTAATAAATATAATATCATTATATCAATTTATCAATATGAGAGACACCTAAGTTCCTAATAGAGTATTAATAACAAGCAAACACTTATTAATTGGTTTGATTTATTTTATTTTCTACAATGTTTTATTCATTTAAACTTAAAAAAAAGGCTAATTTGGACATTAGATGATTATTTTAACTAAAAATTTATGATTTTTAAAAATAATGTATACCAATTTAAAGCAAAATAATAAATAAATTGTAAAACTTTTAAAAAAAAAATTTTGAATTAAAATGAGTTTAAGCCCGTTTAGGCCCGAGCCCGTGAAGGGCCAGCCCTGTAGGGCCGCGGGCTTCAAAAATATGATACTTTTTGCCCGTTTAGGCCCGAGCCCGTGAAGAGCCGGCCCGTTTTCCCAGCTCTACCATTGAGCTCAAGCACAAATTCTCATCACCAAGAAGCAAGAAAATCAGTCACTGCCACTCATGAGAACAGCACCCCACAGCACACATTAACAGTTCCAGCCATTAAAATCACAGATTAGAATCCAATTAACACTTAATCAATCAGACATTGGGCCTGGATTTGAATTCAGAAGCAGAACAGAAACAGTAAGGATTGGAGGAGCAACGATGGTGGTGACATAATGTTGGGGAAAGGGAGTCAATGGCAGCAGAGTGGTCACGACGAAGGTGATGGCAGAGAAAACTTGACAGTGGTGAATGATGGTGGATGACAGTGGTGCTTGGTCTGGACGAACGGAGGAATGAAAACAAGGGAAGGGACCAATGGTGTTAAGGTGAGAAAACAGGGAAAGTGAAAGGAAAATAATGGCGACAGAACAGAGGAAGCGGCTCAGAAATTCTGGTGAGAGGCGGTGTAGTCCGACGGTGGTGGTGATGATGATGAGACGTTGAAGCTCGACGGTGGTGTAATGCCAAAGGCAGAAGTTCTGAGCTCCCTCCAGCTGTGCCTTCCGCTCACCAGCTCTGTCTTAGTCTCCCTTCAGCTCACGGTGCCTGTGTCTCCCGCGGTGAAACTCTCAGCTCCGAGCTCCCTCGCCGGCGACGGAAAGGATGGAGTCAAGAGTGAAGGTCGCCAGCGAGGTTAGAAGAAAGAATGAAGATGATGTTCGTAGATGATCCTCCTGTGCGGCGCCTCCCTCTGTGATGTCCCTCCGCTGATGTCCATTCGTGTCTGCCATATCCAATTGCATATCCACAGGGTGCAACCAAGTCGGGTCTGGGCTTGTCTCGGGCCTCTGATTTCTGTTTATTTTTTTCCTGATATCTATTCTGGGCTTGACCTCCATGAGCCTGTTCTCTCTTTATTTTTTTTTTCTTTCGGGCCAGCTGCGTTTCTGTCTCTTTTCCTTCTCTTTTGGGCTCTCCCAACTGCTCCAAGTCCGCAGCTCCCCTCTCTTCTCTTCTTGAGCCCAAATTCCTTGGTCAAACAGCTTGCGTTTTCGGCTTTGGGCTCCCTTTATTTCAGGCTTTCCAATTTCAACATTAGCCCAATTCCCTTAAAATAATTAATTTTAATCTTCAAAATCTTCAATTTCTTCTTTAATACCTACAATACAAAATTTAAGCATAAGTAACATCAAAAGTTCAAGGGACAATTGTATAAAAATAATTAATAAATTGTGACTATTTTACCCCTAATTACTATTAATTCAAAACAATTATCTCTAACTAAAATTAATGCTTAATGAAGTGATAATGTCCCATAAAATATATTAAAAATATTAATTTAATTACGAAATATTACATAAAAATATAATTAAATCAAAGACCTTCTGCTAATTAAACTTGCAAACGTGTCCAGTTGAATTTGACAGGAAGTGAAGTGCTCCCTTTTATATTTCTGAAGTTTCAGCTCCTTTGCAAAAAAGCTTCCTTGTCCAAGTCTTCCAAGCCATAAAGGCATAAACAATAGTCAATGTCTTTCTGTCAGTTTCTCACTGAGATCCCATGTGGGGCTCTGTCTTCCCCGAGGGAATTAATGATTCACATTAATTATATAAATCTTTTATTTTTTTAATAAGTTTTTTTTTTTTGTGACATTTTTTTAGCAAGTTACAAACAATAAGTGTTACCCGTAGTACTTTTATTTCCCCATATCCAGGGTACTTTTTTCCAGCAACATCAAAATTTGGTGTAAATATATTTTAAATACAAAAATATACTTTTATTCTTTTAACTTTACATAATATTTTAATTTGACCCTTTAACTTTGAAAAAGATATTTTCAGTTCTTTACCCATAATGGTTTTTAATGGAAAAAATTATTGATATTGAAATTTTAATATTGACAAGATATTATATCAAACGCTAACATATAAAGTTTTAGTTTTCAAAATAATTATTATTATTATAAAAAATCATCATTTGATACTAACGGTGTTTGAGTTAAAGAACCAACAATATACTTTTTAAAATTAAAGCACAAAGTTGAAACTTTATATAAAGCTAGAAGACTAAATTTATGTTTTTCTCTATTTTAAAATGTTGACTCTTAATTAGCTGCAGAGCAAAGAAAAACCAAGTGCCTATGTGGGAAAAATAATCAATGCTCCTGACATTCCGTAAATTAAAATGATTAATATTTAGGAACTGTTAAGAGTAAAAGTCAGAAATGATAACATCAAAAGTCATGAGTTAGGAAGAGTTAGGAAATGCTTGTCGATTTCTCATTGAATCTTCAGAT
Source organism: Inga laurina (assembly GCA_963855925.1). Classification (NCBI taxonomy): domain Eukaryota; kingdom Viridiplantae; phylum Streptophyta; class Magnoliopsida; order Fabales; family Fabaceae; genus Inga; species Inga laurina. The sequence goes on from OY979701.1 coordinate 59,560,225, forward strand.
GTAATTATGTGTAGATAAACCCATATGTAACAAGCAATGAATAAAATAAGATTTACGTTATTACATGGTATCAGAGCCACTCCCCTGACTTCAGTTTTTTTTCTCTCTCTGTTTTTCTCCGGCGAGCTGCCATATTTTCCGGCGAACAACACGTGTTTCACTCCAGTTGCAGATCTCCCTCTCCAGACCTTATTAGTGAACACGCACCACATACCTAGATTCCTTGTGTCCATATCGGCGGGCCACCAAAAAATTGAAGCCATTCCGACGACGCGTGTGTCCTCATGCGCCGCCTAAACTTCTGCCGTCAGAGACACGCGCCGGCGCGTAAGGCTTCCTCCTATGTCCGTTTGTGACGCCGTTTGCGGCGTTCTGATCGCTTCTTCAACCTCTACCTCACTCTGAAGTTTCGTGGTCATCCGAAACGTTTGAATTTTTGAGCTATTGTTCTCCGCTTTCATTTCGACATTCGTAAGTTGCAATTTGTCACTACATTCAGCATTTTGAGTTAGTGTTTTAAGTCTCTGCGGGTCCATTGTCTTGTTTGAAGTACTTTATCTCTTTGACATGTTCAGTTATTGAATCTCTGCGGGTCCCGTGGGTTGCAACTTGATTGAGTTCATATTGTGGCACGGTCTTCTTGATTGTTCGTGACTCTTGCTATTTTGAGAAGATTGTTCGTATACTACTACGTTGATTGTTAAAAATGGCTGATTCTAAAAACTCTGATATGTTACCTATGTCTGCTAAGATCACTGCTTCACAGTTGAATTAGACAAATTACAGTGATTGGAACAAAACTATTAGAGTTTATATTCTGGGAATTGAGATGGAAACTCATTTAACTGAGGATCCTCCATCTATTGATGAAACTAAACTTTTGACTTGGAAAAGAGCAGATGCTCGTCTTTTGTTTCAAATTCGAAATTCCATTGAACCACGAATTCTGTCTTCTGTTAGTCATTGTAACTCTGTCAAAAAATCATGAATTATCTTGAATTTATGTTTTCTGGAAAAGGAAATATTACTCGGGTTTATGAATCTGTAAAGGTTTTTATCGTTCTCAACAGCAAGATCGTCCATTAAAAGATTTCTTTCTGGACTTCAAAAGAATGTATGAGGAAATGAAAGTACTTATGTCTCCGCAAGCAAATCTCTCAACTCAAATTAAGAACTTTGAACTTCAGGCTATCATAAGTTTTCTTGAGGCTCTCAACCTGTCCTATTAAACTATTCGTTCTCAGATTCTGTCTAGTCAAGAGCTTCCTTCTCTTGAAGATGTTTTCTCACGTGTTCTTCGTGCTGATAGCTTGATTCACTCTTCTGTTGATCCAACTACAAGTGCTCTAGCTGGACGTGGTCCCTTTGAGAATAGGAATTATGGGTACAAACAAAATAACAATTCTGGCAGCATTATTTGCAATTATTGCAAGGACCCTGGACACATTAAGAAAAATTATCAAAAATTACAAAATAAACAGCAGCGTGATCAACAGCGCGGCCTTGCTCATATTGCCCAAACCTCTGGTCCCCTTGATTCTGGATCAGGATCTTCTTCTGCAGGAGCTCTAGCAACAGGTACTCTGTCCTCTAGCCTAACTACTGCTTCAACTAAGTGGATCATTGATTCTGGTGCTACCGACCACATGACAGGTAATCATCACTTATTCTCTTCATATGCCCTATATGCCAACCAGTCATCTATATTTGTCGCCAACGGTTCTCCCGTCCGTGTTATTGGCTTTGGCACTGTTCAACCAACTGCATCCCTCTCATTATCCTCTGTTCTTAACGTTCCAGATCTCACCTTTAACCTTCTGTCTCCAAGTAAACTCACTCGTAAGTTAAATTGTTTTATCTCACTCTTCCCTGACTATTGTTTAATTCAGGATCTATCGACAAAGCAGATTATTGGTAGAGGCTATGAATCTGGTGAACATTACATCCTTGATGATCAGGTGCCACGTTCTGTTGCTTGTTCTGGTGGGTCGTCTCTCTTTGAAGTTCATTGTCGTCTAGGTCATGTGTCGCTTTCTTCTCTCCGAAAATTGTATCCTCAATTTTCTTCTGTGTCTACTTTAGATTGTGAGTCATGTTAGTTTGCCAAACATCATTGTATTCATTTAGCACCTCGCATAAATAAACGGTCTGCGTCCCCCTTTGAGTTAGTACATTTTGATGTTTGGGGTTCTTATTCAGTCACGTCTCAGACTGGTTATCATTATTTTTTCACGTTTGTTGATGATTTTTCCCGAACCACCTGGCTTTATTTAATGAAACAACGTTCTGAATTGTTTACTCATTTTCATAACTTTTGTGTTGAAATTCAAACCCAGTTTAACACTCCTGTGAAAATCTTATGAAGTGATAATGCTAAAGAATATCTTTCCGCCCTATTCACCGCTTACATGCAAATTAATGGTATTCTTCACCAATCCTCTTGTGCTAATACACCTGCTCAAAACGGTGTGGCTGAGAGAAAGAATCGCCATCTTTTGGAAACTGCCCGAGCTCTCATGTTTCATTCCTCAGTCCTTAAAAGTTTTTGGGCCGATGCTGTCTCTACTGCTTGTTTCCTCATCAATCGCATGCCTTCGGCTGTTCTTGGTGAGGATATTCCTTATTCCGTTTTGATTCCATCCACTAAGCTATTTCCTGTTGAACCTAAAATCTTTAGTTGTGTCTGTTTTGTTCGGGATGTCCGTCCTAGTGTTAGCAAACTTGATCCTAAGTCCCTAAAATGTGTTTTCCTTGGCTATTCTCAAGTTCAGAAAGGTTATCAGTGTTACTCTCCTGATCTCCATCGGTACCTTGTATCGACTGATATCATGTTTCATGAGTCATCTTCTTAACTTCAAAACTTTGCACGTCTCTGAGTCTCCCTCTATCATGGATAATTCTGATGATATCTTGATTTATCCTATCTCTCTCACCAGTACAAGATGCTAATCCGACACCTGATATCATGAATGATGCTGATGTTGATAATGATTCACCTTCGCCAGCTCCTGCTTTGCCGATTGACTCTGTTGATGCCTCTGTAGTTCCTACCTCTACTTCTGCCAATCCTCATCTTGCTGTTACTGAACCACCTATTCCTCTTTCTCTCGATGATACTTCTCATGACCTACCAATTACACTTCGTAAATGTACCCGACCTTATTGTCCTCCCAAACAATATGTTGACTGTCTCTATCCTATCTCATCTTTTATCTCTTATCGATCTTTGTCTCCTATTTCATCTTCCCTTGTGGCCACCCTAGATTCCATTACCATACCTACTTCCCTTCACCAAGCTCTATCTCACCCTGGTTGGCGTGCTGCAATGGAAGAAGAACTTTTGGCATTAGAAACAGATGGTACCTGGACGCTTGTTGATCTCCCTCCTGGAAAGAGAGCCATTGGATGTAAATGGGTATTTGTTGTCAAGACTAAGTCTTATGGTTCCTTAGAAAGACTAAAAGCTCGCCTTGTTGCCAAAGGATATGCCCAAACTTACGGACTTGATTATTCTGAGACTTTCTCTCCTGTGGCCAAACTTACTTCAGTTCGTCTACTTGTTTCTTTAGCTACTACATATCATTGGCCTTTGCATCAATTAGATGTCAAGAATGCTTTTCTGAATGGTGACCTACTTGAAGAAGTTTATATTGAGCAACCACCTGGGTTCGTTGCTCAGGGGGAGACTAGGAAAGTATGCTATCTCAGGAAGTCACTATATGGTCTAAAGCAAAGTCCTCGAGCCTGGTTTGATAAATTCTGTAATGTGGTCAAGAAGTTTGGATTACATCAAAGCAAGTGTGATCACTCTGTGTTCTACCAACAATCTGATACAAGCATGATTCTTCTAGTAGTCTATGTGGATGATATTGTAATTACAGGAAGTAACTATTCTGGAATCTCAAAACTTAAAATCTTCCTGAATTCTCACTTCCAGACAAAAGATTTAGGATCATTAAAATACTTTCTTGGTATTGAGGTTTTGAGAAGCAATAAAGGTATTCTTTTGACTTAAAGAAAGTATGTTCTCGATCTCTTAAAGGAGACTGGAAAACTTGGAGCTACACCAAGTAGCATTCCCATGATTCAAAATCCCTTTCTGGATCTTGATGCTAGTATGTTTGATGAACTTCCTGATGATTTGAAAAAGAGGATTGATCCAGAGAAATTGAAACTGTTTCCATTTCCTGAGAGATATAAAAGACTCATTGGGAAGCTAAATTATCTAACAGTAACTCGTCCTGATATAACCTTCTCTGTCAGTAGGCTCAGTCAATTTATGGCATCACCAACAGTAGCACAATGGGAAGCTTTAGAACATATCTTGCATTATTTGAAAGGCTCTCCAGGTCTTGGTATTCTTTATAAAGATTATAGGCACACTAAAGTCTAATGCTTTAGTGATGCGGATCATACAGGATCAAAGGCCACAAGACGATCTACTACGGGTTACTGTGTGTTTGTTGGTGGAAACTTGATATCTTGGAGAAGTAAGAAGCAAGGGGTCGTGTCAAAGTCAAGTGCAGAAGCGGAATACAGAGCCATATCACAGTCTGTACAAGAAATTGTATGGGTATTCCAAATTGAAGGAAATTGGCATCATCACAACATTACCTGCAAAACTGTGGTGTGACAATAAAGCAGCACTTCATATAGCATCGAACTCTGTGTTCCACGAACGTACCAAACATATCGAAATTGATTGTCATTTTATTCATGACAAGATTAGAGAAAATATTGTATCTACAGGGCACATACGGTCCGACGACCAACTGGCAGATCTTCTGACAAAACCATTAAATGGGACACGAGTTGAATATCTTTGTAACAAGTTGGACATGATAAATATATATGCTCCAACTTGAGGGGGAGTGTTAAGAGTAAAAGTCAGAAATGATAACATCAAAAGTTATGAGTTAGGAAGAGTTAAGAAACGCTTGTCGATTTCGCATTGAATCTTCAGATGTAATTATGTGTATATAAACCCATATGTAACAAGCGATGAATAAAATAAGATTTACGTTATTACAGGAACATAAAAAAAACTTCTAGAAAATGACCAATATGGTAATATATAGGGAAAATCCCACAAAGGCCTTTATAATTAGTAAAAGACGGAGAGGCGCTCCTAATATTAGTAATGCCACATAAGTGTGAGTACCTCAATTGTCTTTTTCGAAATCAAATGGAAATAACAAAAAAGACCTTCACTTATCACCCCTCTCTACTCTTTTTCTCGTGTGTCCATGTCTTTTTCCAAATCAAATGGAAATGCAAGGATGAGGCGTCTGATGAGTAAATTCATCTGAGAGCAACATAGGGCTTTTGTAGCAGGAAGGCTAATTCCAGATAATGTTATCGTAGCCAATGAAGCTATCCAGTATTTGAAGAGAAGAAAAGAGGGCTCTAGATGTGATTTAGCTCTGAAAATTGATCTTAGCAAGGCCTATGATAGAGTAGATTGGGTTTTTCTAACAGAAGTGATGATTAAGATGGCATTTTGTGAAAAATGGGTGAGATGGATCATAGAGTGTGTGACATCAATGGAATTTGAGCTACTTGGGTGAGACAAGGTGACCTACTTTCACCTTATTTTTTTCATCATTGCTGTTGATGTTCTCTCTATGATGGTGCAGTATCATGTTAGTAGAGGTGATTTGATGGGTGTGAGGTTGTCTAGAGGAGGTCATATGCTTTCCTACTACTTCTTTTCTAATGGTGCTTTATTCTTCATCAAGGCACAAAGGAGAATTGCATGAGTCTCAAGAAAATCTTGGACATGTACAGTACAACACTGGCCAAGAAATAAATTTGGAGAAATCATGTGCTTTCTTCTCACCTAATACTCCACTTGAAATTAGGAATGAAGTTGAAGATGCTCTTGAGGAGAAAGCAACTAATGAGCCTGGGCAATATTTAGGTCTGCCTCTTTTATGTGGAAGATATAAATTTGTTGCACTTGCTTTTGTAAAAAGTAAGATAAGTAGGAAACATCAAGGATGGAAACAGAAGCTGCTGACTTTTGCTGGTAAAGAAGTGTTCATTAAAGCTGTTGCAAACTCAATACCAGTTTATCCAACGACTAGCTTCCTATTCCCTAAGAAGAGATACAAGGAGTATGAGGGTGAAAGTAGAGGAATTCATTAGAGGGGATGGGAATTCATGTCCAGATCTCAGAAGTCAGGGGGCATAGGATTTAGAAGCTTTCAAGCCTTTAATTGAAGCTCTCTTGGCTAAGACTGCTTGGAGAATGATTCGGAATACAGGGGATTTATAGCGTAGGATACTGAAAGGCATTTATCTTCCAAGAAGTAGTTTTATAGATGCCAAGGGAGGAAAGGCATCTTTGGTGCTGGTCAAGCATTATTGAAGGAAGAGAGTTGTTGAGAAACCATTGGAGATAGATTCACCTGGGAGCGAGGTCCTCTTAAGGAGAAAATTGACTGGGCTTTTATGAATTCGGAGTGGAATCAATCTTATCCACTTACAAAGATCCACCATTTGTCTAAATTTGGTTCTGACCATGGGCCGATATTGCTTAAATCCTGTCCCTCACATTACAAACGGCCGAATTCTTATTTTCGATGCCAAGCGGCCTAGTTTTTAGAAGATGGATTTCGTGACATGGTTGAGGATTATTAGACTGGGGGGCAGTGGAATGAAAAAATTATGAACTTTACCAAGAAAGCGGGAGATTGGAACAAAAGAAGAGTGGGGAATCTTAACGTAAAAAAACGGAAGACTCTTCAAAGAATTGAGGGTGTTGAGAGAGCCAGGGCTAGACGTGACAGCCAATACTTGATTTAGACTGAAAATGAGTTATGGAAAGAGTATAACAAACTCCTGGCCCAGGAAGAATTAATTTGGTACCAGAAATCAAGATGTAAATGGTTGAAATGGGGGGATTAGAACAATAAATTTTTTCATACTACGGCAATTATCAGGAGACGACGTAACAGGATTGAGGGTTTGAAAAAGACTAACGATGAATGGACTTTTGACCAAGAAGAGCTTAAAAATATGGCGGTTGACTACTACAAAGAGCTGTTACATTGTGGCCTGCAAAATTTTAATAGCATTGTTACCCAAACCACCTTTACAAGTTTGAGTGATAATGAGTTGACCAGGTTAAATGCTGAGATATCCCGTGAAGAGATCAAACGAGCTACTTTTGATATTAGTGCTTTCAAGGCCCCGAGGCCAGATGGGATCCAGGCAATCTTTTATCAAGAGTACTGGCCTGTGGTTGGGGATCATGTTATTAAGTTGGTGACTGATATCTTTCAAGAGCCTGAGCGGATTAGAGATATAAATAATACAAACATTGTGCTCATCCTGAAAGTGGAGAACCCAGAGACTATTACGGATTTCAGACCCATTTCATTGTGTAATGTTAGCTATAAGATTATCACCAAGAATCTCAGTAATCGTCTCCGGGAGATTATGGGAAAAGTTGTGGGGCATCATCAGTGCAGCTTCATTGCGGGTCGTCAGAGTAGTGACAATATAATTATCACGCAAGAAGTTATTCATTCTATGAGGATAAAGACTGGGAAGAAAAGTTGGATGGCTATGAAGGTGGACCTGGAAAAGGCTTATGACCGTCTGGAATGGTCTTTCATTCAGAACACACTTCAAGCTGTCGGAGTAGGAAGGAGAATATGTGACCTTATCATGGCCTGTATCTCGAGATCTTCTTTCCAGGTATTGTGGAATGGGGAATCAACTAATACTTTCATTTCATCTCGAGGAATTAGACAGGGTGATCCCCTTTCGCCTTATATCTTTACTTTATGCATGGAGCGTTTAAATCACATTATTCAGGATGCTGTTAGTGCTGGCCTATGGAAACCCATTCGACTAAATAGAGGAGGGCCTCCCATTTCTCACCTATTTTTTGTGGATGATCTAATTCTATTTGGGGAGGCATCGGAGGACCAGATTGATCAGATGTTGTCTTGTCTTCAAAAGTTTTGTGATGTATCAGGTCAGAAAGTGAATAGAAGGAAGACTAGAGTGTGTTTCTCAAAAAACGTTCATTTCAATAGGGCCTATGGGTTAAGCAGGGCTATGGGAGTTCTTTTAACTGGAGACTTGGGCATACCCTTAATCCATAAAAGAGTCTCTAAGGTTATTTTTAACCCAATTCTTGAAAAAACCCAAAAGAGATTATCGGGTTGGAAAAGAGGCTGTTTAAATATGGCAGGGAGGTTAACTCTTATTAAATCAGTGCTGTCTGCTATTCCGGCCTATCATATGCAAACCATGTTACTCCCGAAAGGAACATTAAAGGAGCTTGAGAGGAAGAGCAGAAGCTTCCTATGGGATGAAAAGGAGGATCAGAGGAAGATGCACCTGTTATCATGGGATCAAGTCAAGAAGGATAAGAAACAAGGTGGTCTAGGCATTCGAGATATGTGCAAGTAGAATGAAGCGTTTATTATGAAGCTTTGCTGGCATCTGCTTACAAACAAGGAGACCTTATGGGTGAAGGTGTTAAGGAGCAAATATAAATGGGATCAGATGAACAGACCAAGACCAAGGCGAAGTGCTTCCTATACTTGGAGAGGAGTTTGCTCTGTTTGGGACAAATTCAAGGAGGGGGTTCGGGTTAAAGTTGGAAATGGTACGATGGCCTCTTTCTGGTTTGACAACTGGTCGGAGTTAAATATACCTTTGATTGATCTATTCCCGGGGTTGGAGCCTTTTATGGACACCAATGAGAAAGTTCAAGACTACACTAATCCGTGGGGGGATTGGGACATAGGGAAACTGAGTCGGTGGTTCCAGTGGCCAATTATCGAGAGAATTACTAGCGCCCATCCTCTTTGTGAGGAGAGAGGAGAGGATAAGTATTTTTGGAATCCTGCTACTGACGGTTGTTTTTCTGTTAGCTCTACATATCACTTTTGTTTTACAGGTACCCCGAATCATAATCAATCCTTTTGGAGGATGCTGTGGAGATGGGCGGTCCCAGAAAAGATAAAGGCTCTTATGTGGCTTGCTGCTCATGGGAGGATCCATACGGTGAAACTGAGGGAACAAAGAAGCTTGATGGAACATGCAGATTGTGTTTTTGGATGCGATTCTGAGGAAGATCTGATGCACTTACTAAGGGATTGTGTCAATGCAAAAGAGAGGTGGATTTCCTTAATTAATCCTCTTCTGTGGGAGCAATTCTCTAACCTTCAGGGCTTGGAATGGATCAGTTGGAATCTCAAGAATGAAGCGGGAAGAAATTTCACTAATAAAGTAAGCTGGCCAATTTTGTTCGGGTATGTTTGTTGGGACATCTGGCTAGCGCGTTGCTCGAAGCTGTTTGGGAACGATCAAGAGATGGGAAATCTCAATGGACATTCTAGTTTATTTCGGGCTGCGTGGGATCAGGATCTAACCCAAAATTGTCGTTTCTACAAAGGAAATCTTGTCCAGAATGCAGTGGTTATGGGGAGTAGACCAGGTTTTGCTACCTTGCAGACAGATGCCTTGGTACTGGGTTCAGGTATGGTTGGATGCGCAGGAGCTATAAAGGATGGCGACGGAAGATGGATTTATGGATATATCAATCGGCTTGTACAAGTGCCCCCAGCAGTGGCAGAGATCATCACAATTATTCAAGGTCTTCAGATATGCTGGAGCAAGAATCTAAGGAATATCATTGTCTTCACGGATTGTCTGGAGGCGATTAACTTAATATCAAGAGGTTACCATAATGACCACCCTTTTGGGGAAGTGATTGAGGATGCAAGAAGCTGGATCTTGAAGGATTGGCAAGTTCTTCTGAGTCATGTTCCGAGGGAGAATAATACTCTTGCTGATTATTTAGCGGGATTAGCCCATAGTATGAATGAGAATTTTGTTATTCTTGATCACCCACCACCTTCTTTGGGGGAGGCGGCTGATCATGGATAATAGCTCTTTTGCGTTCTCTTAGGGGAACGGGGTTCGCTTTGTAACCTCCTAGTGGTTATTGTATTCCAGTTTTTATTCAAAAAAAAAAAGAAAGGAATTGTTTTGGAAAGTTGGAAGTGGTAGTAATATGAGAATATGGGGTGATAGATGGATCCAAGGTGTGGTGAATGAAAGTTGCTGCATTAATTAGAGAAGGAAGGTGGGACCTGAATGCAATAGAGGATAAGCTAACTGATGAAGAAAAGGCATTGATTTTGATAATTGATGTATGTGATATAGAGAAAAGAGATGAGGCAGTATGGCAACAATGTAAAGATAGATGGCAAATATAGTGTCAAGACTAGATATCACGTGGCAAACAGTGAGGAAGAATTTGGAGTGATATTGGGACCTAGCACTTCTTTGCAAATTCCTAGTCAATTATGGCAATATATTTGGAGCTTGCAGGTACCCCTGAAATTAAACATTTTATTTGGAGAATGGTTAATGATGCAATAGCAATAAAAGAGGCGCTGAAAAAGAAGAAATGTGCCCATGGTTATTTATGCCAATATGTGGAAACAATTGGCACTTGATCCTTCAGTGTCCTTGGACCAATAGTTGTTGGTTTGGTTGCTCTTTATCTTTATTAGTCCAAAGTGATCATATGGTGAATATCAAGAGGGGGAGTGAGGATATGTTCCCTAAAAACAGGAAGTTGACTAAGGAGGATAAAGCGCTGGCTGCTGCAATCTGTTGGGGAATTTGGAAGGGAAGATATAGTTAGGTGTTTAATTCAGCTACGCTGGATTCTGAGAAAATTATTTTAGTAGCTACTCTATTGGTTAAGGAGGTATGAAGTGCCAAAGTTGTCAGCAATGCTGGAATGTGTAGGAAAGGGTGAGAGAAGGTAGAAAGAAAGCTAAAGTTGATAGCACCTGATGCAGAGACTATTAAAATAAATATGGATGGTTCCTTTAGTAGACAAACTGGATGTGCAAGTGTGGTAATTGTGTGTGGAGATTGGTTGGGAAGATTTCTGGGGGGAATGGGAAAGAAGTTTAAAGCTTGTAGTGCCTTTGAACTAAATGTCTTGCATTGAGAGAAGCTTTAATGTCTTGTGATCATTTTCATGGCAAGAAGATTTGTATTGAAGTTGATTATAAAGAGCTTTACAAATCTATTATTGCTGGCTCAGAGGAGAAGGTTGAATGGCAAAGTCTGGAGGCCTTCGCTAATATCCTTTTGCTAATAAAGACTCGACCAAATGTCTCATTTTCCTTGGTTGCTCGCCAAGCCAATTGTCCTCCTTGCAGCTTCTAGCAGAAGAAAGGTGGAGTCCAATGGATGGTTGGTGACAACACCAACTCTCTTAACTAATGTACTCATGGCTGACATGAATGGTCAGAGGAATGAAGGCTTGGGGTAATCAGGTTAGGTGGCTTCCCGTATGGGTATTGGTTGATTTTCTATAGGTATAAGTCAGTTTGTTTACTGCTTTACTAGTTGTTTCTGTTCAATAGGTATATCTACATTCTTTTTTCTTGTTTAGTGGTGTGTTAGTTTGTATTTGTAGGTTTTATATATACGAGTTTTTCTTTGGGCTACATCTATTGGTGATTGTACTACAATTTTTGTGATTAATAAAATTGACTCTTTTGTTAACAAAACACTTAAACGTGTTTTACACTTCTACTCAAAATAAAATCATATGCGGTGGATTGCTTCATCAGTTTATGAGTTTTGAGTCGAAAACAATTTTAAAGTAAAAATATAATGCATATGTGGAAAATATGTAATTTTTAATATCCCATAAGCTAGCGTTAGTTTTGTTTTGGCCAACTAATTAGTTTGGATCCTCAGTATTATTACTGTTGGACTTTGGGTCTAAGCCCCCCTTAATGGGCCAGACTATTTGATTAGGAAACAAGTAGCCTTATCAAATAAAAAACAAATCAGTATTAATTATGGATTTGTTAATTGAGAAATAAGTAATTGTATATTAGAAAATTAATAAGAATTAATTTCCTGATTATTACTTAGAGGGCAAGTAGGAGTTCACATAACTTCCTAATTAGTGATCTCTCTAGACCTCTATAAATAAGATGTACCTCTCTCATATCACCCTTATCATTAAGCTATTTGGCAATCTCTCTTCTCTCCTACCATCTTTCTTGTTCTGGTGATCTGTTGTTCCAATCTAATTAGGCTATAGTAGTCTAATAATTACATGAGCATTATTATGTTCAAGTAATGGAGCATTGGAGTTTAACCTGAATCCGAAAGTGGATTCTCCCTAGTGCTCTAGTCTATTCTGTCGCCTTATTTTCCTTCAATGGTATCAGAGCCTAGTTGATCTTGAGGCTGTATTTATTCTATATGAATAAACATGTGATATAATTTATTTATATCCCCATCATAATTATTCTATATCAATATTTAATTGTGATCGTAATGCAAGGGTTCTTGGTTACTTGTGTCATTACATTTTATTGATTTAATTTTCTAGTGTTTTAATTGGGTTTCGGTTAGAGGGATTAATTTTTACTCGGTGTAGAAAAATTAATTCTCCTAACTCAAGCTAGCTTAAAGAGTCTTTTGGGATCTTTGTCAAATTAGCACACTCCCAATATCTTTTGAATCAAGGATAGATACAATTCATTGATGTAGGAGGTTTTCAATATATTTCAAAACCAATTTCCATTTCATTATTCTTTTATTCTAAAAATATAAAAATATTCATTTTAAAAGCTTTTAATTGCAACTTAGTTGACAGATAAAAAGCTTAAAATCCTTTTTAACTTGTCTCATGCCAATCATCGCATTTAGTTTCTAGATAATTAATAAAAGACTCCACAAGAGACTATCCGGGATTGCACCTTATATTGTATTCCTTAGTTTAATTTTGAAGAAGTTATCAAGGTATAAGTCGACACGCTCCTTCACTTTACCTCTTTATATTTCACAGTTTCATTGAAACCCATTAAGTATGGAGCATCAACTATGCATGAATTTGTAGTAGTAAAGGCAGACGAAGCAGTGATTTGAAGGTCAATGATCTAGCCATCGTTAGACTGACATCAACCCATTCAATCATGATTATTATAATATAAACATAAATCTAATAAAATATAGTTATTAAAGTACAAATATGACAAAGTGTTATTTTTTAACTTAAAACCACGTTGTTGTCACGCTCAACAAGAAGAATATATATATATATATATATATATATAATTCAGTCTGATCTAACTTTTAAAAACTCTGAACACGACTGGCTAGGGAACTAATTCACCATTTTGTTGGTTTGGCCAATGGACCCGAGTTGAGATTCTCTATCACACTTGTATTACACAATATCATCATTCGGCCAACACTAATCCCACTAACTGATGTTATTTGAGACAGTGGAGTCAGTGCTGGACGATAAGATCACTAACCAGCGTAAAACATGAATGACTGCAAATCTGAACTGACTCTAATTACTATAACTATTATAATACATCCAAATGACAACAACATATTTTACTATAGTTAATAGTTCATGACTTTTTAGTCAAAATTTATAATGGACTTGAGTTGGTAACAATATGAAACTGAGAGTTGACTGTATATTTGGCATAGCTAATGCACTAGCCTATATGGAGGGGAAATATGTAACATTCCAAATTGTGGTCTTAGAATGTAAAGAATTGGTTTAAATTAAGTAAACTATTAAACCCAATTGAACCAAAAGTCTTAAGTATGTTAGGAGGAATAGACTTAAGGCAATCATTAAAATTATTTATGGGCCTAGAAAAATTGAGGAAACATGAGAAAATATTATTCTGGGGATTCAAATAAAAATTATGAAGAGGCTTAATTCCCCAAGAATGTCCCAAATAATTTTAAAAGTTAATTTCTTGAATTAAAACCCTATTTTCCCAAAAATTCAAGGAAAAATAGATAGAGGTTATTATTTGGCTTGAAAATTTTAGAAAAATTATTTTGTGGCTTAAAAAAGCTAATTGAAGAAGAAAATCCTTATTAGGTACTAAGGAATAAGTTTTAGATTTTATTCAGAAATTTAGCACTGATAAAGAAAGGGGAAAATTAGTAATTGTATTACACACACCCAAAAATGGGAATTGGGCTAAAGTATGAGCCAAAATATGGAACCCAAAAGTATTACACATGATCAAGAAAATTTGGAGATAGATTTAAGAGATTTTAGTTTAGAACAATGGGAGCCTTATCTAAGGAAATAAACACACACACACCCGTACACACACACACACACACCCATATTAAACACCATCAGCTCCCTCTCACCCCCTCATTTGTGCCAAACAAGAAAAAGAAACACAAAAACAGAAAGAGAGAAAGGAAGAGAAACTGAGAGAGAGAGCTAAAGAGAAAGGGTGATTGGACCTTGCATGCAAGCTTGGGATTTTGTTTAGGTGAGTCTATTCTACCTCTTCAAACTTTCTTTCAGTTGATTGGGTGAGTTCTTTGGGTATGTTTGGCTGCTGAAAGTTGAGAAAGGTTGCTGTCAACAAGAGAGCTTGAGTTGTGCGCATGCATGTCGATTTTGAGTGAGTTTTTGGGGTTCCTTTGGCTCTCTAAGATTGTCACCAAAATAGGGCATGCATGTTTGAGTTTACAGAGTTGAAATTTCTAGAGTTTTGAGTCATAGTTTGTGCTTGCATGTCCTTTTTTCTTCTTGATCTTTCCAAACCAAAAACAGGTTCGCTGCATGCATGAGTGTGTAGAAGCTAAAACTGAAATTTTTGAGTGGGTTTGATTTGGTTTTTTTTTTTTTTTTAGGATTAGACAGATGAAGATGTTTCTTAAAATATAGAATCAAGAAGAGTTCATTTTAGGAAGAGAAGGGTGGTGTTTTTGAGATTTTGGTTGTAGGGGTCAAATCTGTAGTGGCACAAAGACAATTAGAATCGAGTATGGTTTTGATAGAGCTAATGGTGTCCTTTGACTATGAAATTTGGCAAGGAAAAAGTATACATCCTAAGCTTTAAAATGAGTACTAGACTACATTAATTGGGTATCTAGAACAAAATTTATGATTTTTGGAATTTTGAATAGAAAAGTGGAAACAATCTATTTTTCATATTTTAGTCAGTGAGTTAATATGCAAAATACATGAGGTTACCTTTGTAATTTGTCAATGTGATTATTTTTCCCTTAAAATAGACTTATAGATCTTTAAATCAAATACTAGAGTATAGAAATTGGATGTGTATGTTGTAAGTTATGAATTTTAAAAATTTGGGTATGAAATCTAGAAAAATCTAACTTACCAAGTGGACAGTTAGTTTGCACGCTGAAATTGGAAAGTTAGATCCATGATTTAATACTAAACATAATTTTCGTATGTAGAAAACTGAAAGAGCTTTAAGTAGGAACTTGAATCACCTCAATTGGAGTTTCTTAGCTTAAGATATGATTTTTCAAAATTCACTAAAAATTGGAGGCTGAATTGGTTGAGTCTGGAAATTGATAACATTTTAGGGAATTATAGTTAGTGATGGTTTGAGAGTTATGGGACAAGTTTAAGGGGTTAAATTTATTAAATTAAGTGTCTAAATTACAGGGGAAAAGACATTCAATAAGTTTTAATTATATACATAATGAAATAAGAATAAAAGAATATCAATGATGTAGGGAGATGTCAAGAGTACATGTTTAAAAGCATGATTTACAAAAATGGAGCTTTATCCACCTATGTGCATATGTTTTGGCCAAGAAGAGTTAAGGCCATAGGGAGAGATTTATTATGCAATGGTTATGCACTAAGGTTTAAGTATTAATAAGCTCCACGTGAATCATTAATAGGATTTGGCAACCACTATCAAGCAAAGGGGGAAGCAAAACCAAAGAAGTTCAAGAAAAAGGTAGTAAAACGTACTCTTATAATTTGTGCTTAGTTGATTGCATGTTCACTTGTCATGTATGTCTTTGAACATGCAATATCTTTGTTTGAGTTCAAGCCATAGTCATGTGTATATACTTTAAGTTGTTGTTCTTACATTGGCAATTTACATGCTTTGTTTATTCCTATTGCACATTATATATTGAGTTCATGTTTTGCTAATGAGATTCCCCGAATCTTACCCCTTTCTCCCATGTACCAACAATAGGTGCAAGTTCATCTATTGGGAAGGAGAAGCTAGTGGAGGATTAGAAGAAGTGGAGGCTTGTGGAAGCATAGTTGTGTTATGCTTGTTACATCTATTGTTGTGATTATGTGGTTGTTATGATTTATACATGGTCATGTAAATTAAATACATACTAAGGATTGTATCTAACCTCCATAAGGAGGAGTATGTGATATGAGCACCAACACAAGGTAAGTACCATGGAAGGATCATGGCCAAGATGCATGGGAATTTAGTTTGATAATTACCTAGTATGCATACATGAGCCACAGACTTGTGAGTACCTAGACACAGGGCAAAATAGAGTGTTATATTATAAAATTTTGCATGAACATAGTACACATCCAGAGCTTTAAATGAAGTCATAATTTATAATTTTTCGATGTGTACATAAAAAATATGAATTTTCAAAATTGAGCCAGGAAAGCTGAGAACTGTTGCCAAAATCACTATACAGATTTAAGATATGTGTGTTTTTGGACTAAATGGAACAATACCCAGATCTATTTTTTATATAAATAATCTTTCCAACAGCTTCGAACCACTAATTTTGGAGTTAAAATGATTTAGTTATGAATGTTCCAAGTTTCAGGAAAATTCATTATTCATGGTACCCAATCTTTGATATTGAGTTTTAAGATTTTTGCTTAATCAAGATTATCTTTGGGTCACATGTGGTTCTCAAACGCTCTAATAAGTGGCCCTCGAGAGAGGTGATACAAACTAAGCCTTAGTATTAATAGAACAAACTCCAGGTGGTGAATCTGCATTCCTCTTAATGAGAAAGTTTCTTTAACTTTCTCAATTTTCTCACCTTGAATTGTTCACGATTCAATAATCTTGTTCGTCTTTTGAACCATACCCAACAATCAAGACCCCGTGATTTGTGTAGGTTGAGTCTTTTTCACAATTCCCTCCATCGAAAATTCCCTAACAAAATACAATAAAGGCAACCAAGAAACCAAATCTAAAATCTTGATTGATATTTGATAATAAAAAATCATATCACATTGTCATAACTTTGTGCTGTACCTTCCAATAAAACAAAGAAAACCCCAAAAGATTAATTCAATAAAATAATAAGGTAGAATACTTACTCAAAGAAAAGACTCACATCCTCGTATAGTTGAAGATATGTTGCATCTAAAGACGCCAACACATAGGAGAGCATCATCTGATGGAGGTACTTTTGCATAGCTATTAATTTTCACTGATTCTGCTTCCATTTTGCTTAAGAAACACATATAGAAACCTCAAATTAGACCGAGAGAAGATATCAATGTTATAGTTGGGGGGGAGGAAACCAACCCTGTTGGCTTTGCAAGCTGGTCTCGAGATGTATCAGGATAATCAGCTTCTTCACTAATCCTACCATTTCTGATAACCCATTCAAAGGCACTCTTGGTAGATCCTCCTGAACAACCATGGCTCGCTGCGTCAAGTGTAACATAAAGTTTGTAATTAGTTAGTGCATTTTGTTGTATACACACATTGTATATATAAGAGTAAAATACTCTGACTACCCTCCAGTTTTGCCTTAATTACACGGACCTCCCCTCTATTTTAAAAATATACACTTAAGTTCAAACAATATAATTGACTCCATTAAGAATATTCTAAAAATATTTGAAAAATATATATTTTTTAATTAAATTTTATATAAAAATAAAGTTTATTTACTAGTTTACCCTTAATACTAAATCTCTAATTTTACTTAAGAGTTTGTAGACTTTTGGAAGACAAAACATGAGCCGCAAGAACAACTATGGAGAAGACAACTGTAATGGATCATGGAAACAAATGGGTACAAAGCTCATCAAATTTTCATTCAAACCCATTAAACAAAATATATCGAATATTCCGTAGTCTTCTATTTCTCCTATTTATATATATATATATTTTTATATTTATTAGCCCCTATATATATGTTTAAATAATTCTAATATTAAAGAGGGGCATTTTGGTTTTAAAAAAGTTCAAAAGTCAAACTTAATGGTACTAACAGTTTGGGTGGATGGAAATAGAATCTCAAAATATAAAGGAGGTTTGTGTAACAAACATGTTAGTTTTAAGGGAGGTTTATATGGGTTTCCAAAATAGAGGGGAGATCTATGTAATTAAAGCAAAACAGAGGAGTGGTTAGAGTATTTTACTCTATATATAAACACTAGTCTATCAATAATAATACATAATTCATTTTTCCCTTCAGCATATTTTCATCACATGGCATCCATAGTCTCTAAAAAATTTTTCCCTTCTTTACCCCTCAACCATTTTTCTTTCTTCCTTCTCTACCCTTTCTTCTTCCTTAACAACTCCACTTGCTTTCTTGTTTCCATGGCTTCTGAATCAATCACTAATCTAGCTAGCCCTTACTACATTCACCCTAATGAAAACCCTGCACTTGTTCTTGTTGCTCCATCACTCGATGGCTCAATCTACCATAGTTGGGCTAGAGATATGCGGATGGCTTTACTTTCGAAGTGCAAACTCAAGTGTGTTGATGATTCGATTCTTCCCGCGCCATCGACCTATTCCCTCTTTCCGGCATGGGAACGTTGCAATAATCTTGTCCAAGGTTGGCTTACAAAGTTTCTTTCGCCCACCATTGCAAAGAGTGTTCTCTGGTTTCATTATGCCTTTGATATTTAGAATGACCTCCATTCATGATTTTTTAGTCTGATGTATTTTGCATTGCTGATCTTCAAGAGAAAATTTACAATCTCCGTTAGGGCATTCTGAGTGTTAGTGAGTATTACACTCATTCGAAGATTCTTTAGGACAAATTGCCCAACATTCGTCCTCTAAAATCTTGTGTGTGTGGCTCCATCAGCGTTTGTCTTCACCATCATAATGAAGATTATGTCATTCACTTCTTGAAAGACCTCAATGAGCAATACACATCCATCAAATCTCATATCATGCTCCTTGATCCCATGCCTCCGATTAATCGCATATTCTCTATGGTTCTTCAACAAGAATGGGAACTCCATCTTTCTTCTGAATCCAAGGTTCTTCTTGCCAAAGCACCACGATTTGTTCCCTCTGGCTCTAAGTTTAAATAGTGTTCCTACTATATTAAACTGTGTCATACCGAAGATACTTGTTACTGGAAGCATGGCTTCCCACCTGGATACAAATTACCGCATTCTCCTAACATGGTGAATAATTTCTTGACTCAGGCTTTTGGCAATTCAAACTCGTAATATTGCAATGACTTCTTCTTTACTTCCTTATCTGACGGCTGCTGTGCTTCCTCAATTGTATACTGATCAGTATAATTGTCTCCTCACTCTCCTCAATTATTCTTTATCTTCTCACCAGTCATCAATCATCTGTCTACCTCTACCTCTGTTCCAATTAAAGGTATTTGTTCTTCCCTTTCTTCTTCTAATTCTGTATCCTGGATCATTGATTCTAGTGCAACCGACCATGTTTGCTATTTATTGGCATTGTTTTCCTCTTATATTTCTATTTCTCCACTTTTTGTAAGTCTTCCCACAGGTACTAAGGTTGTTGCTTACTTCTCAGGAATAGTTCATTTTTCTAACTCATTAGTCTTGCATAATGTTTTCTATCTACCTCATTTTTCTTTCAATATTTTGTCTATGTCTCGATTAACTTCTTCTCTTAATTGTGATATTATTAATTGAGAAACAAGTCATCATAATTTAGGAAATTAATTGAGAATTAATTCTCCTGATGACTAAATTGGAAGGCAAGAAGGGTGGACACATTTCCTAATTAGTGGCCACCCTAAACCACTATAAATAGGAGGTGCCTCCTTCAGTTATTCCTCACCTCTGCTATTGAGTTTTCTAGCAATCTCTTCTCTCCTACCATCTTTTTTGTTCTGGTGATCTGCTGTGCCAATCCTGATTAGGCTCTCACAGTCTAATAATTGTGTGGGCATGCATCAGTATAGAGTATTGGAGCTTCGACCCAGATCCGAACATGGATTCACCCCGGTATGCTAGTCCTTCTCTCTCCTTTATTTTTTCTTACATTGGTATTAGAGCATATTGATCTTTGAGGCTGTGATTATTCTATATGAATAAATATGTGATATAATTTAATTTATATCCCTATCACAATCTTTTTGTTTCCGCTGTGCTATCATATATATGAGTCCATATGATGTTAATATATGTTTATTGCTTTCTCTTATGTTCTCTTATTCGTATATAAATATAATGATTATTCATGTATATATATTCCATTATATATATTGCATGTTGCTTCTTATGCGAAAGTACAAGTTTATATGTTGTGTGAAGTTATTCATATATCTATGAACATGCACAATGAATATATGCTATTTGACATGTTTCCTTTACTCGTTGTGGATACAAGAATTTATATATATATATATATCTCTCTGTGTGTGTGTGTGTTTCGGTGCATGCATGAATATGTGTTTTCGAACTCTCTCTCTCTCTCTCTCTCTCTCTCTCTCTTTCTCTTATTTTGGTGTACAAAGCTTCATACTTCTTCTTCACCTCCTTATTTCTTCTTAAAGTTTGGTTTTTAAAACCTAACTGGAATCCGAAACAAGAAACTTTAACCCCTCAAAGGTTAGAAGAGCCTTTGAAACATAGAGGACACACATCCAAGTCACGTTACGGAGCGCCATCAATGTTGAAAAAAAAATTCGGTGTTCATAACTGAGTGTTTATGCCCAAAGTAAGGCCATAGATGTGTAGAGCTTGAAGAGATGATTCCAACGACACTTAAAACGCATCAAACGGAGTTTTGATGAGGGAGATATGAAGGAAAGAAGTTGGTGGGTCGCTTGTTGGCGCCGCCACTTGACTCATGATTTGATCAATGAAAAAGGCATTTTTAAATCAAATAAAGGCCATGGATTTATAGTTCACTCAACTATGATTCCAACGACACCAAGAACGCAAAAAATAGAGCTAAAACGAGGGAGATATGGCCTTTCAAAATTAACGGGTCGCGATGACCCACCAGAGCTCCAACCGGGTCGAGTTGACCTGGCTGAAGGTTGAAGATGATGATGTGTTAGTCAACGGCCACATCATCAGTCAATCGAACTACATGGCACCAATGAGGGAGGGCCACGTCAGCATTTAGTGCCTCATCAGCATCGGTAAACATCTGCCATGTCATCCATTGACTAGCCACGTTGACTAAGCCACGTCATCGCCACATCATCGACACGTCAGCACTCATTCAAGGGTTTACCAGTTAATGTTGACTGGTCAACGTTGACAGTAAAAAAATGGGAAATTCCTAGAAATTGACATGTAAAGTGTAGGGCCCATAGGGGCCGCTGTTTGACATGTGGTGGGTACTGTAAGAGAGAAGATGGTGTGTGGCATCAGGTGACCCGACGCATGTTGCTGACTGAAGCTCATAAGGCGGTGCATGGCTTACACGTGCCACCTGTGAGAGTGGGCATCACTAGAATTTTCCAATTTTTTTTGGATTTGTTTTTATCCAGACACCTTCTAGGGGCTCGTAAGGGCGCATGGGAACTCCGATGAGATGCAGTTTGTTCCTAAAAGTCACTAAATTCAAGAGCTTCAACTTGATATGTAATTTTCATATATTTGAAGCATGTTTGGATCTGATTTGAGTTAAAAAGGCATTTATATACACTTAAAGATTCCCAAAAAGTCAAAATTTGAGTATATGTTGATTCTATTATTTTTAGGACAGGTTGGCTTACTTATTAAGAGTATTTTAGCTACAACATAAGCTTAATGCTGAAAGATTTTTTAAAGTGAGAAATTGTTCAAATGTTTTTATAAGATCCTATCTAACCTTGACTCAAACTTTTACAGACAAAACCTGAAAATTGTAGCAACTTGAAATTATTGAATAATAATAAGTATTCCCATGGTTTTAACCACATTGATTCAATTGGGATTGAAGAAGTGAATTCTAAAGTCAACCCTTTATACAAATATTGTGACAATAGACAAGACAGATAGAGATGTGAGAATCATCTCATCAAGTGGGAGGTATGCTGCAAATACATCCAAGTAAGTGGATGTAAACACGGCAAAGAGGAGCTTGACATTGTTGCTAGACACTACATAAGTTCATATGGTCAGAAAGGCCTATGAGAGGGAGAACCTAGCTAAGAGACAACAATATGAGGCAATTTTTTTATAACTTTTTGAATGTTCTTTTTTCATTGAATTTATGATTAAATTCTTTGCTTTTAGAATTGAATTAAGCATATTCTCTCTTTTTTTCATGAACATTCATGTTGATTAGATGATATTGTGTTATTATCTTCTTAGTATAACTATCTTTGATTGAGTGGGAGTTTCTAGAATGTGTCTAGAAATCCAAAGGAGAATGTGTTCAATCAAGACTATGGTTAAAAGGGTGATGAGCTAACAAGCATGATTAGGATGGGAGTCAACATAGTTGTCTCCTAAACATGAAACTAATGAACTTATTATCTAATTATCCTTTGTCTTATTTGAAAAAATATGATTTGTATACCATAATCGTCTAAGTGACTGACAAATCCCAATTTTAATTATATATTTTTATACTTTAATTAGGGTTTTTGTCATAATAATTGAGCCTAAATTGCCTTTTTTGAGATCAATTGAGATTAAGAGTAAATGGATTAAATTAGGAGTAAAAAGGGTACAATTGTCAACCACAGCTACAACAACCACAGGATCAAAAACAGAGCAAGGAGAGAGGCATAGAGAACGCTGCAAGACTGAGCAGAGGAGGTGCAGCAACCAAACTTGGCGAACTTCGTCTTCCTCCACCATCGTTCTCCACTTTGTCATCCTCACTTCACCATTGCTCTCATCACCTTTGCATCTTTCTCCGTTGCTAAAAGATGTCAAAGATTAGAGTAGAGTAGCCACAAAATCTCTTGGACTTTCAAGCCTCGATCAATCACATCACCATATTTATCTTCAGTCTCATTTATCTTGTGGTGTTCCATGGCTGGACGTTCAATTGAGATTTTGATTTTGATTCTTGGTGCTGTTTTGATGAGTGGCAGTAGCTAATTTCATAATCCCTTGTAGTAAGGGCAATGGCATTTGTTAGATCCCATGTTTTGATGATAACAAAAGAATGGTTTGAAAAGGAAATGTTTAATAATCAAGCTTGAACTAGAAATGACAGGAATGAGCTTTACTTGAGGTAAGCATGGAAGTAATGAAGAGAGGCCAAGAGATAAAGCTGAGAATCTTGATCAGAAGCAAGTTTCTTAAGGCATTACTCGAGGCGGTACTCGAGTAATGAGACAAAACTTGAAGTAATCGAAGACAACTTCCAGTAACCAGGCAACGTTACTCGAGGAGCTACTCGAGTAACAGTGTAAAAGTTTTCAGGATGCCATTGATACTCGAGGAGCTACTCGAGTAACCCTGTTTCTAAAAATGTGCAGCTCTCGGCATTTAGTACTACTGCAACATTACTCGAGGCGGTACTCGAGTAATCATGTGGAAAACTTCCAGTTGCCTTCAGGTTACCAAGGATACTCGAGGCGCTACTCGAGTAACTCTGTTTCTAAAAAGATGAAGCTCTCGGCACTTTGTACCACTGCAACATTACTCGAGTAGCTACTCGAGTAACGCATAAAGGTAAGTGAAAAACTTCAAGGTGGTACCCGATTAACTTGATATCTCTTTATTTCATGTTCCTCGAGTTCTTACTCCAGTATGCATATATATATTTAAGTGGATTCCTCGAGTAAGTACCCGAGTATGCAAAATGTTTTCAAGATAAACTTCAAGTCAGTACCCGGGTAAGTCATTGACAAAAAGCAAGGTTACTCGAGGTGGTACCCGAGTAACCTATGGAACAATGAGTGCATTACTCGAGTACGTACTCGAGTAATGAGGTAAGTGTTCTCGGCATTGCAATCCTGCAACATTACCCGAGTAGAGCATCGAGTAACCAAAAGCTTATCTCACGTTTTACTCGAGTTGGTACCCGAGTAACTCACAAAGTTGTGAGTGCATTACTCGAGTAGGTACCCGAGTAAACATGTATTTCCAAAGGTTTGAAAATTGGTTATTCCAGGCACTACCCGAGTAATCTTATGTTTATTCATTAACCTGAAATTGATCAAAGATTTTTCGAGGTTACTCGAGTAGGTACTCGAGTAACATTCAAGCAATACTCGAGGAGGTACTCGAGTAAGCTTACCCAGAAATTCTGAAATCATTCAAAAGTTCATAGAATTGTTTCCTATATGATTAACCTTTCATTGTATTAGTATTCTTAGTCTATTTACAGATAAACAATGAAGAAAACACTTCAAAGAGATTGAAGTCAAAAGAAACGTTCAAATGCCAACCACCGCCAACGGATAGTTTTCAAAAACTTGAAAAGTCAATAGTGGCTGCGCACTCTCCAACGGACGAAAGAAAATGTTCCAACGGTCATCACCAACATATCTATATATATGGGAACATCCAAACAGAGAAAAACAACAAGCACACACACAAACGTATTATCAAGTTTATTGCTCTGTTTTCACATTGGAATTGTATTTCTATGCTTCAGTGATCCTCATTCACTCTGTAAGAGAGATATTTCATTCAAACTCAATATTTGTTATTGAGATAACTTAAGGTTGTGGAACCTTGAGTTGGGATTGAATTGCAACTTGTAAGGGGGAGCGAGTGTCCAGGTATAGGAACTTGCTTGTACTGAGGTGCCAAGAACCCACTGAATCTTGGAAGTTATAGTGAAACTCTCAGAGAAGATCTGAGGACTGGACGTAGGTCAAAGTAGTTGTGACCGAACCAGTATAACTCCCGGTGCACACTTCGGTGATATTTCTCCTTACTCATTACTGTTTTTAATTCCTCTGCTAAAGTTTTATATTTCCGACGAAATTTTAGTATCACCCAATTCACCCCCCCTCTTGGGTGAAACACTTGTTCTGACATTTGGTATCAGAGCGTAGGTCTTCTTGTTAAGGTATAACAACCTAAGAAGGATCCAATGGCAAGCATGGGTGAAGGAATTCTTCCCGACGGAGCATCCATCACAAGACCTCCTGGTTTCAGTGGAGAACACTTTTCATTTTGGAAAGCAAAATTCAGAGTGTTCGTGATGGCTACCGAATATGGGCTATGGGATGTAATTGAGAGTGGAAATTATCAACCTACAAAGATTGTAGATTCTCAGAAAATTCCCAAGACACCAGCGGAATATGATGAGAATGACAAGAAACTTATCACTCTCAACAGCAAGGCAATCTTGATGTTACAAAGTGCCTTAAGCCAAAGTGAATACTTCAGAATCTGTACACTTCCAACAGCAAAGGAAATGTGGGAAGCTCTGGAAATAGCTCATGAAGGGACTTCGGGAATAAAGGAGAATCGCATCAACACCTTGGTCACTGAATTCGATCTACTTCGAATGAAATCAGGTGAATCAATTTCTGAATTTGAACTTAGATATACTCATCTTGTTAATCAACTTGCAACACTTGGGAAATCTTATGATCAACATACCCAAGTACGAAAGATTTTGAATATTCTTTCTAAAGAGTGGGAGGCCAAAGTCACTGCGATAGAAGAAGCAAAAGGAGAATCAATGAGATCAGTTGCTTCTCTATTTGGAAGTCTTTCTGAATATGAAAGCAAACTAAAGTTCAAACGGGAACTAGATGACATCGGTGACAAGAAAAAGAAAGGTCTAGCACTAAAAGCAAAAGAAGAAAATCAAGATGAGAATGAAGAGTTCGACGATGACGAAATGGGTCTAATCATAAAACGATTCAGAAAGTTCTACAAGAAAGGACAAGGATTCAAACACTTTCAAAAAGGTGGAACTAGCAACAAAGATCACATCATTTGCTACGAATGTGGAAAACCAGGACATATCAAATCAGAATGTCCAGAACTGAATCAAAAGAGCAAAGAAAAGAGAAAAGGCAAATTCTTCAACAAAAAGAAGGCCTTCGTATCCGCTATATGGGGTGATAGCTCTTCTGACGAAGAAAGTGATGAGGAAGAAGTAGCTAACATATGCCTCGTTGCTCAAGAAGAAACAGAAAGAGAGGTAAATGACTCTGAACCTACCTATGATGAATTACTTTCCGAATATAATGCTTTGCATTCTGAATTCATCAAAGTAGTTAAAGAATTGATTGTTTACAAAAAGAAAAACAAAGCTCTTGAAACTGAACTTAAAGAAAAGATTTGTGAAAATTGTTCATCTCTGAAAAAGAAAAACATTGATCTTACAAAAACTCTTGAAAAATTTACACAAGGTAGTGAGATGCTAAATGTTATTTTAAAAGATCAACGATTTGTAAATGATCGATCTGGAATTGGATACGATCCAAAATCAGATAAAAGGAAAGGTAGAAAGAAAGCAGGTGGTAAGTCATATTTGAATTATTTCCAGCATTCTGTGCATACATCAAATCCTTTTGCATTTTGTAATTACTGTAATAGAAAAGGCCATTATACTTCTTCATGCATTCATAAGAAGAAAGGAACGATAGGAACCTACAAATGGGTACCTAAAGGTTCATATATCCAGAAAATTATTTGTACTAATCCAAAAGGACCCAAAAAGATGTGGGTACCTAAGACTTAGTCATTCGATTGCAGGAATGTCTCAAAGCATCCAAAAATAACAAGTGGTATATTGATAGTGGATGCTCTAGACATATGACCGGTGATTTCGAAAGTTTTACCAAATGGCAACCTAAAGAAGGTGGAGAGGTAAAATTTGGAGGAAATCAAACCGGAAGAATAGCAGGAATTGGTGAAATCAAAAATGACAAAGGAATACAAGTCAAAGATGTATATTATGTTGAAGGCTTGTGTCATAATTTGCTGAGTGTAAGTCAAAGTGCAGATAAAGACAACTGGGTAATATTTGACTCAGAAGAATGCTTAATTATCAACAAAAATGACTTACAACTTGATAAGAAGAATATCAAGGCTAAGCTCAGAGCAAAAAGGGAAGGTAACTGCTATACTCTAGATATTAGTAGAAATGAATCTGAAAATTGTTTCCTGAGTAATACTGATTAAAGTTGGTTATGGCATAAGAGATTGGCTCATGTTAATATGCATCAATTAGGCAAACTACTCAAAAAGGATTTAGTTCTTGGATTGCCCAAAGTGATTTTCAAAAATGATTTGATTTGTGATGCATGTCAAAAGGGTAAACAAACTAAATCATCTTTTAAATTGAAAAATGAGATTTCAACAAATAGACCACTACAACTATTGCATATGGATTTAGTTGGTCCAGCAAGAGTAAAGAGTCTTGGTGGCAACTTATATTCATTGGTCATTGTTGATGATTTCTCTAGATTTACATGGGTTATCTTTCTATCATCAAAAGATGAAACGTTTGAAGAATTTATTGTCTTTGCTAAGAAAGTGCAAAATGAGAAAGGTATGTCCATTGCAGGTATTAGGACCGACCATGGCGGAGAATTTGAAAATCAAGCATTTGAAGAGTATTGTGACACTAATGGGATTGATCACAATTTCTCTGCTCCAAGGACGCCTCAACAAAATGGAGTTGTAGAACGCAAGAATAGAGTGCTTACAGAAATGGCTAGAGCAATGTTGAATGAAAAGAACGTGTCTCAAGTATTTTGGGCTGATGCCATGTGTACAGCATGCTACATTTCAAATAGAGCCTATATCAGAACAAAACTTGGTAAGACACCATACGAGCTGTACAAAGGAAGAAAGCCAAACATTGCTCATCTACACATCTTCGGCTGTAAGTGTTTCATTCATAATAATGGTAAAGATAACTTAGGAAAATTTGATTCTAAAACTGATGAAGGAATTTTCCTAGGATACTCTAACCGAAGTAAAGCATATAGAGTTTTCAATAAACGAACATGTGTTGTTGAAGAATCAATTCATATTGTATTTGATGAATTTGAATCCTCTGACAAAACCATTGATGAAGAACAGGAAATTGTTTTAAATCAAGAAAAATCTATTTCTAAGTCTCTTATTCCAGAGGTTGATGAAACTAAGGAAGAAGAGCAATCCCTAGGTCAACCTAGAGCTTGGAGATACAATAAAAGTCATCCCCTAGATCAAGTCATAGGAGATGTGAATGAAGGGATCAAAACTAGAAATAGAATTTTCAATGAAGTAAGTTTTTCTGCATTCATTTCTGAGATTGAACCTTCTAACATTGATGAAGCCTTATCAGACAATGATTGGGTTATAGCAATGCAAGAAGAACTAAATCAATTTGAGAGAAATCAAGTTTGGGATTTGGTGCCCCGACCCAAAGATCATCCGATCATTGGTACTAAATGGGTATTCAAGAACAAACTTGATGAATCTGCAATTATTGTCAGAAACAAGGCAAGATTGGTGGCCAAAGGCTATAATCAGGAAGAAGGAATTGATTATGAGGAAACGTATGCTCCAGTGGCTAGATTGGAAGCTATACGTGTACTCTTAGCCTTTGCATGCATCAAGGGATTCAAACTCTATCAAATGGATGTAAAGAGTGCTTTTCTAAATGGTTACATCATGGAAGAAGTGTATGTAGAACAACCTCCAGGCTTTGAGGATGTTACTAAACCTGACCATGTTTTCAAACTCAAAAAGGCTTTATACGGTTTAAAACAAGCTCCTAGAGCATGGTATGAAAGGCTCAGTAAGTTTCTCATCGATCAAGGTTTTGTACGAGGAAAAGTTGATACAACACTCTTTATAAAACGAAAACACAATGATATTTTAATTGATCAAATATATGTTGATGACATTGTTTTCGGTGCTACTAATGAATCTCTATGTAAGGAATTTTCTGAGATAATGCAGGGAGAATTTGAGATGTCAATGATGGGAGAATTGAATTTCTTTCTTGGTTTACAAATCAAACAAAGAAAGAATGGAATCTTCATATCTCAAACAAAGTATTTAAAAGAGCTATTGAAGAAGTATGGAATGGATGAAGCAAATGGGACAGATACGCCTATGAGTTCAACTACATTGCTTGATGCTGATGTCAAAGGTAAAGACTACAACATAACAAAGTATAGAGGAATGATTGGATCATTACTCTACCTCACGGCAAGTAGACCGGACATCCAATTTAGTGTTGGCATATGTGCAAGATATCAATCAGTACCAAAAGAATCACATGCTGAAACAGTCAAACGAATCTTTAGATACCTTGCTGACACACCCGAACTGGGTCTGTGGTATCCCAAAGGAAGAAGTGAATATCTTGTTGCATATTCAGATTCTGATCATGGAGGATACAAAACAGACAGAAAGAGCACCAGTGGACAAGGACAATTTCTTGGGGGATCTCTTGTATCGTGGTTCAGCAAGAAACAAAATACAGTGTCTCTTTCGTCAACGGAAGCCGAATATGTTGCAGTCTCAAGTTGTTGTGCACAAGTGATATGGTTAAAACAACAACTACAAGATCTTGGTATTTATCTCAAGGAAATACCAATCTATTGTGACAATACAAGTACGATAAGCTTGGCAAAGAATCCAGTTCAACACTCTAGAACCAAGCATATCGATGTCAGGCATCACTTCATCAGAGACCATGTACAGAAGAAAGATGTGAAAGTAATATTCATTCCTACTCATCTTCAACTAGCAGATATCTTCACAAAACCCCTTGCAAAAGATCAATTTCTGTACATTAGAAGAGAATTGGGAATGGTAAATCCCAATGAGTTATAAGTAATTTCAGCATTTCATAATATTAGATGAAGTCACTTGTTAAAGTTTTGATGATTACTAACTTAAGCATCGGAGTATATAGAAATTTGTTTTGCAGGAAGGTTGAAACTCTGTTTTGTGAAATAAAAACAGAGGTGATCAGAGGACATATTTACTGGAGTACCAACTTGAAGTTTTGGCTATCTGAGAAACATTACCCGAGGAGTAACTTGAAGTAAAGGAGCATGTTACTCAAGTATGTACTCGAGTAATGGACACCAAAACTGGAAGTAACGGATCAAGTTACTTGATTTTCAAACATAACGGCTCAGATTTCGAAGAAATGAAGAGTCAGAAGTTAAAAAGATGGTTACCCGAGGCGTGCCTCGAGTAAACTTGAATGTTACTCGAGTAAAGCCTCGAGTAACGTCGGAGTCCAGATTTTCAAATTGATGAAAAATGACTCAAATCTGTTCGGAATGGGTTATAAATGATCGAGGGAACATCCATGGATAATTACTATATTATTCATGCCAGGTACGCAATTTAAATGAATTATTTTTGAATTTTTCTGTATGATCACTCGAGGAAGGCCTCGAGTAACCTTGAATGTTACTCGAGTACGGCCTCGAGTAAAGTCGGGAGTTAGGTCTTTATCTTGCGCGAACTCGGTCATTTTCACAAAATCACCTCGAGTAAATCACTATACACTCTTTCAAAAACTTTTCCCAATTGTTTCCTTGCCTCATTTCCGTCAAAACCCAACTGATTTCAAGTCCAAAAACTTCCTATTTTGTTCAAAATCCTTCTGCCCTAAACTCGCGTCAGTTACTCTGTTTTTCTGTGATTCTTGATTTTCTGTGTTTCAAGATGGTTAGAACCAAAAATCTCAACTTCACTGATTCCTCTGATTCACAACAAAACCCCGATCCTCTTCCTCCTCCTCCAACAAAGAGAAGGAAGTTAGTTCCAAGATCAAAAGCCAAAATCTCTCTTAAACCTCAATCACCACCGAAAGCAAAAGGGATTGTAATCAATGAGCCTATTGTCACTAGGGCTCAATCCAAGAAGAGTACCTCAACCGGAAGAGGGAAGAGTACCAAAGCCCCCTCACCTCCTCACTCTGATTCCTCTACACCCTCTTTCACTCCTAAGCCACTCAAGAAGCCAAAATATGACAAAAATGTGGCTAAGGCAATGGCTGGGATCATTGACCAAATGGAGAAGGGTCAATCTTCCAAGAAGTCCAAGATTCCAGAAGCAGAAATCACTTCCCCTCCAAAGGGATTTAATGTGGGCAAACTGGAGGAGTCTCCCAAGTACTTAACTCAATTCTCCAGAAGGAAAGTGTGCAAGACACACTATGTGGATCTCAAGCTACTTCAAGAGGTAGTGAAGCATGATCTTAGTCCTTATCTAGATCCTTTTATGCCTTGGTTGTCAATTAGATTACCTTTTTGCACAAAGATAGTCACTCATTTCTATTGCAACCTAGAGATAATAGATGAACCTAACCGAACTTCAGTAGAGGAAGAGATGACCACAACTGTGAGAGGTCAAGAAATTTTGATTTCACCTTCCAAAATCAATTTGTGGTTAGGAATAGAGAACCCCCCTGATGATATATATTCTGAACTTGAGCCAAATCAGATTTTCTCTATCCTAAAGCCCGGTGAGTTAGTTGGCCCCCTAAACTTTAAACCGAGTGATATGTGTGATCACCATAGGGTCCTTTGGTACATATACTCTAGGTCCCTAGTAAACAAAGCCAACAACTACACCCACTTCTCGGATAGGGACTTTAGGTGGTTTGCTTCACTGCTTCTGAAGGAGCAAAAAGATCTGGGTGAATACATCTTCTCGGAGATGAAGAGGTACAAGGTAGAAGGAAAGGCTACTACTCCAATGCCATATCCCCAAATTGTGTCTCTTATCTTAAAAGAGAACAAAATATGGTACTTGGATAGTAAGGAGCCAATTGAGAGGATGGTCCCAGTGGGGAGGAACCAGATTGGTAAATTAAACATCGACATCCCTCTTAAAGGCCCACTGGAGTCTGGGTCCAAGAAGAAGCGAAAGACTACTGAGGCAGAGACCAGTAGAATGGATGACACTCAGTCATCGGCTCCAGCTGCTACCACTTCTTCACCATCCTTCCTAAATGCCACTCTCCAGCATTTTATGGAGAATATGCTCAGAGGGTTCCATGTGGATATCTCCAATACAAACGCCGAGTTGATCACCAACACTAACTTCAAGATGGGGGAGTTAGTTGAAAGAATCGATAAGAGGCATGAGGAATTGGTTGAGAGAATGGATAGAAGACATGAGGAGTTGCTAGCAGAGCAACGTGCCCAGGGAGAGACACTGAGATTGATATTGGCACGGTTGGACTCTTTGGGTCCCGGACCTTCAGCCGGTCCCTCCTCTTCTGCACCACCACCTCCTTCTGTAGATCCTCCTTCTGACACTCCTATTCGTGAGGATGAACCATCTACCCCTCTGGGTTCTGATCCACTTGAGCCCCAAGGCAAAGAAATTCTATTCTCAGTGGATGATCCTGAAACCCATGAGACCACTCACATTACCATTGATGATTCACCTCCCAAACCTCAACCAGAAACTGATCCTAAACCAACTCCATCACCTGCTCCCACAGAGGAAATTTCTTCTTCCACATCCTCCTCTGAACATCTTACTCCCATGGCTGAGACCACCCCAGAGAACCAGACCACTCCAGAAGCTGACACTACTATGGTTGTCTTCCAACCTTCTCCTCTCCAGCCTAGAGATGACCTTGTTATCCCACCTCTCAATCTTCCTGAACCTGTGTCATCTAGTTCTTTTGATAGTTCAGATGGTGGTGGGTTGGTCTTCCCAGTAAAACCCATTTCCGTGGTCAAACCTCCTAGCCCTCCACCTCATTGATGACGCCAAAAAGGGGGAGAAGAGCTTGAAGTGATTTTGTGAATGTGTCCTAGTTCATTTTGGGATATTTGGGTGTACATGGGACTTTAGGGAGCATTTTGTTTGTTTTCATTTTATTTTATCTTGTAATTTGAAAGTTTCTAAGATTAATGCAAGTGTGTTATGTTTTTAAGTTCATTTTTAGCTTTGAATTATAATACATGTTTTGGACTAATGAAGTAATTATGTATGCAAGGTATATGATATGAATTCAAACTTAATATGACATATTTATAATTGAAAATTCAATTTGAAAAACCATGTTCAAAATCACCAAGTTTTGTCATCATCAAAAAGGGGGAGAATGTTAGATCCCATGTTTTGATGATAACAAAAGAATGGTTTGAAAAGGAAATGTTTAATAATCAAGCTTGAACTAGAAATGACAGGAATGAGCTTTACTTGAGGTAAGCATGGAAGTAATGAAGAGAGGCCAAGAGATAAAGCTGAGAATCTTGATCAGAAGCAAGTTTCTTAAGGCATTACTCGAGGCGGTACTCGAGTAATGAGACAAAACTTGAAGTAATCGAAGACAACTTCCAGTAACCAGGCAACGTTACTCGAGGAGCTACTCGAGTAACAGTGTAAAATTTTTCAGGATGCCATTGATACTCGAGGAGCTACTCGAGTAACCCTGTTTCTAAAAATGTGCAGCTCTCGGCATTTAGTACTACTGCAACATTACTCGAGGCGGTACTCGAGTAATCATGTGGAAAACTTCCAGTTGCCTTCAGGTTACCAAGGATACTCGAGGCGCTACTCGAGTAACTCTGTTTCTGAAAAGATGAAGCTCTCGGCACTTTGTACCACTGCAACATTACTCGAGTAGCTACTCGAGTAACGCATAAAGGTAAGTGAAAAACTTCAAGGTGGTACCCGATTAACTTGATATCTCTTTATTTCATGTTCCTCGAGTTCTTACTCCAGTATGCATATATATATTTAAGTGGATTCCTCGAGTAAGTACCCGAGTATGCAAAATGTTTTCAAGATAAACTGCAAGTCAGTACCCGGGTAAGTCATTGACAAAAAGCAAGGTTACTCGAGGTGGTACCCGAGTAACCTATGGAACAATGAGTGCATTACTCGAGTACGTACTCGAGTAATGAGGTAAGTGTTCTCGGCATTGCAATCCTGCAACATTACCCGAGTAAAGCATCGAGTAACCAAAAGCTTATCTCACGTTTTACTCGAGTTGGTACCCGAGTAACTCACAAAGTTGTGAGTGCATTACTCGAGTAGGTACCCGAGTAAACATGTATTTCCAAAGGTTTGAAAATTGGTTATTCCAGGCACTACCCGAGTAATCTTATGTTTATTCATTAACCTGAAATTGATCAAAGATTTTTCGAGGTTACTCGAGTAGGTACTCGAGTAACATTCAAGCAATACTCGAGGAGGTACTCGAGTAAGCTTACCCAGAAATTCTGAAATCATTCAAAAGTTCATAGAATTGTTTCCTATATGATTAACCTTTCATTGTATTAGTATTCTTAGTCTATTTACAGATAAACAATGAAGAAAACACTTCAAAGAGATTGAAGTCAAAAGAAACGTTCAAATGCCAACCACCGCCAACGGATATTTTTCAAAAACTTGAAAAGTCAATAGTGGCTGCGCACTCTCCAACGGACGAAAGAAAATGTTCCAACGGTCATCACCAACATATCTATATATATGGGAACATCCAAACAGAGAAAAACAACAAGCACACACACAAACGTATTATCAAGTTTATTGCTCTGTTTTCACATTGGAATTGTATTTCTATGCTTCAGTGATCCTCATTCACTCTGTAAGAGAGATATTTCATTCAAACTCAATATTTGTTATTGAGATAACTTAAGGTTGTGGAACCTTGAGTTGGGATTGAATTGCAACTTGTAAGGGGGAGCGAGTGTCCAGGTATAGGAACTTGCTTGTACTGAGGTGCCAAGAACCCACTGAATCTTGGAAGTTATAGTGAAACTCTCAGAGAAGATCTGAGGACTGGACGTAGGTCAAAGTAGTTGTGACCGAACCAGTATAACTCCCGGTGCACACTTCGGTGATATTTCTCCTTACTCATTACTGTTTTTAATTCCTCTGCTAAAGTTTTATATTTCCGACGAAATTTTAGTATCACCCAATTCACCCCCCCCCCCCTCTTGGGTGAAACGCTTGTTCTAACAGCATTAACTTGGAGCTTCAATAGGGGAGTTTTTGCTCTTCCATTTCTCTAATTCTACATTGTAATTGTGATTCCTAGGTCTTCGAATGAATTTTATAATGTTGAATTGATTTATGTTGATGTATTTAGAGAATTGGATATGGCTTGGACCTTTGTTAGATATGTGACATTATGCTTAATTAGCTTAATTATCATTTCTTTGTGCTGGTTAGTCATTTAATTGATTATTTTGTGAATATTTTGTGCTAATTTCAAGGTGGCTTGGTTAGTGGATCAAGGGTGTCTTGTGTTTACATTATTTAATTGAGTGTGAATTTATTAATTGTATTTAGCATTGGGTTTTAACATCATTAATCTTGATTTTTCATATGGGTGGCCATTGTTAAATTAAGATTAATGAGAAAATCAAGGGGTAATGCGAGGTGGCTTGGTTATTGGATCAAAAGCTAAATATGATTTTTAAGTTCATTTAATTGCTAGAATGCTTAATCAACCTAATTTAGAGAGATTAATATGCAAGATGAGTTGGTATTGATCAATCTATATTAGGCCTAGTCTAAGGGGTGGCCCTTGGAGCTATTTTGGAACTAGCATGATAAATCTACCATAATCATTTTAAGTGAGGATTGCTTGCGCCATTGCTACGAGGGGTTGTTTATTCCATTGTTGATTCCTTTACTTCTCTTATTTTATTAATTCCATCATCATTTCATTTAATATTTTCAAGAAAAATCCCAAAAAGAAATAGTTTAGAATAGTTTAATTCTTAATTGCAAAAAGTAGTTGATAGTTAAAAAAACCAAATTTTTCCATTTTTAATCATTTCATGTCAATCATTGCACTTAGTTCCTAGGTAATTAATAAAAGGCTCTTCAAAAGACGAACCGGGATTGCACCCTATATTGCAATCCTTGGTTTAATTTTGAAGAAGGTTACCAAGGCACAAAGTCGACAATGCCTTATTCGTCAAGTGGCGCCATTGACAGGGAGCCATGTAATTGGTTCCCTTGTAGCTAAGTGTCAATCTTTGATTGATTGGTACCTTAAGCCTTTAGGTTGCATTTTAGTTAGTTTAGGTAGTTTTGCATGTTTTTCATAGCATATTGCATCTTTCCATGGAAAATTTTTTAAAAAAATACCAACAAATATCTTGATTTTCTTTTGTTTTTGTATTTGCATTTTAGGAGTTAGGATTCATTGGGATTTAATTGATTACAATTTGAATGGCTTGGTTTAATAAGGATCATAAGTTTCGGGTTTACACTAATCCTCCTATGCATTCTTGTTTAAGGAATGAAAGAACCCCAAGCTCTCAATTCATGGATGAATCTTATGGCACTTGGAGACTTGAATCACTTTCTGATCTCACATACTCTCAAAAGCTTGATTTGCTTCAACAAGAATTGGATTCCCTCCATGCAGACATAAATCAAAGATAAGCCTCTAAATCTCAACATCCTCAAAATCTCTATCCACATTTGGAACAATCTTGTCCACAAACCTCCTATTTTGACCATAAACCTACCTTTCAACCACCTCAATCCCACTTCAACCATACTTCTTCTCCCTACCCATTTCATCAAGAATTACCCACTCCACTCTATCAAGAACCATCATATCCATTTCATATTCCCCATTTCCCCTACTTCCATCCAATGTAGAACTCCCTATAAACCACCTTCTCTATCATTCTATGAACCTCCACCATAATCTCTTACCCCTCAACCTAGTGGATTGGATGCCCTCTTCTCATCCCACAACATGGATTCCCTAACAAGTGCATTGACAAGGAAGTGTGAAGTACTCCAAGAGCCATACCTTCATTTACTCTTCCATCAAGGCACAATTGTAAGCTCTAGGGAGATAGAAGAGCAATTAAAAAACATTTATGAGTTTTTCAAAGCATACTTTGCTCATATGCTATGGGTAAAAACAAGAGGTGAAGATGGAACCCCTTGGCCCCATGACCTACAAGAAGAGGTACAAAGAGGAGAAGCTCAAGAGCCAAATGCCACTTCAGAAGTGGAAGATTTCATATCTTTAGTGCCTACTCCCACAAAAGATGCAAACAAGAAGAAAGTACATTTTCAATTACTAGAGGAGTCGCTTCCATATAATGGTAATATTCTTCCTCTTCTTGAAGAGGTTGACTCACCTCTTACTACTATTCTTGATGTTGTGAATGATGATGAGGTGGATGAAAAAATTGTGGTCGAATCCCCTCATATGCTTGATGTTGAAAATGCTCGTTATGATATTTCTAATAGTAGTTGTTTAGTTGATGATATTGCTTGCACTGTCAATACTTCTATGTGTGATGAACATGTTCTTTTTCCTAGTTTTAGGAGTGATGAACACATTCAGCATGATATTGTGGAAATTGATGCATTATGCTTGGATGCTCAAATTGCGGTAAAGTGTGAACCTGATGATAGCTCAAATAATTGTCAAAATGATGATTGCTTACATGATTCTTCTTATGTTTCAAGTGTTGGCAAGCATGATTTAGAATTTTTTAATGCTATTGAACAAGATGAAGAACTTATTTTTCCCTCTTCCTTACATTCTACTTTTGTTTGTTCATGTGAGGGTGAAATGTCATGTGCTATTTGTGCAGAGATTGATAATTGGCTTTCTTCTTCACATGACCTTGATTCTTCATCTAGTTTAATTGATAACATCAGAGTGCATGCTACACTTGCTACAAGCCTTGAAAATTGTGCACCTTTGGATCCCTATGAATTGCATGATTTAGGTAGTTCAATAAGGAAAGATTCAATGATTTTGAATGATAAAATTGTAAATAAAAATGAATCTTTCCATTTAATTCTTTCTTCCAATTTGCCACCTGACATAGAAAATGAAAATACTTGTTTTGAAATTTTAGGTGGTAATAGCTTGATTAATTCTCTTTCTTCTTCCACTCTTTTGCCTCCCAACTCTTGTGATTGCAAAAGTGATGTAATGCACTCTAATATTAAGTTGAATTCCACATTTTCCCCATTGCAAGCTAAAGAGTCATTTGAAACTATGACTACTTGTTTGGTTCCTATTGAAGGGAATCAAATTGATTTTCTTGGGTGTAATTCCTACTTGGAGATTTTTGTTCTTAATATATTTACACAATACTCTAAGTCTCTCCATGTGTATATCTTTGGATTCGGTACTGCTTCTGTCTTGTCTTCTTTATAGGCATGCACTTGGAAGAGTCCTTTGCAATACCAACCTCCACCCTACAATCTCGAACCTCTTATGATTGATCCTGAACCGCCTCCACCCAAGAAAATCAAGCAAAGAGAAGTATGCACTATAAAGCCCATCATGTTTCTCATATTGGATGAGAACTTCTCTTTCAAGTGACTTAAAAGATTCTAACAAAGGTTGTCTCTTTCCTCACTTGTTTTCTTCCTAATTTTTATGATTCTTTGAGCTTAGTCATTGTATGAGGAAGATAAGTGTGGGGGAGAGACATAATCAAGTAGTAAAAGGTAGAATTCTTTTGTTGTTCATCCCCTTAGGCTTTGAGCTTGTGTCATTCCTTTGCCCTTAGGTTTTGCATTGAGGACAATGCAAGATTTAAGTGTGGGGGAGGGATTAGGATTTGAGTCTTGTGTGCTTTATTATGCCTAGTTGCAAAAATGTGTCATTTTCAAACAAAAAAAAAAGATCCAAACCACACTATTAAATTTTTGCCACTCATTGATTTGGAAATTTTTCTAAATACTTATGGAAATTGCATATGTTCTTGATTAATTTTTAATGAATTGATTGGTTATTGCTTAGAGTTAGCATTTGGATTAGTTGAGTTTATGCATTTTGATTAGGCTAATGTTCAATTAATCTTTGTGAATGTGCATTTGAGAAGAAAACCTTTGTTGGAAGGAATTTGAGCCTAATTATCATTCATTAATGTGTGTTTGCCACCTATTCTAGTGTACCTCTAGAACTTGTTTAAGTTCTTTTTCAAAAGCACATTTGCACTTAGATTAATGAATATGATAGGGGCATTCATTTCATCACCCTTTATCCCAAACACAAACCCTATATACTAATCCATTGTGAACCCCCTTTGAGTCCTTCACATTCCAAAATCCATCATTTATTAACAAACACTATGTATGCATCCTATTTGCATTAGATTGGCATCCAAAGGCCATTGAATTTTCATTAATATTGTTAGTATGAAGAAATGTCATTTACATGCATTAAAAAAAAAGAACTAGAAGAAAAAGAAAAAAAGAAAGAAAGAAAGAAAGAAAAAGTAGAAAAATAGAAAAGAAGAAATAAAAAAAATAAGGCATTTGTTTTGATTGGCAAGGAGATATTGTTATTTGAGTCTAAAGTTAAAAAAAACAAAAGATGTCATAGTACACATTAGTGCATGCATAATACTTGTTATTTCATTATCCCTTCCATGAGACCATTTGCATCATTACAACCCTTTTTAAAAGTCCCCTTGATTCATGAATCTATGTGCTACATAGTGGTGGAGAGAGTAGAATTTCTACAAGCATATGGTAGGACCTAGTCTAGGTGGTATTGCGCAAAATTTCCCATACTTGTGAGATGAGTTAAACACTTGAATCCTTGAGTGTTCTCTTGTGTACATTTCTTTGATTAATTATGCATTAATCTAGTGTATTTGCATTACCTTGTGCTAAGACTTGTGTTAGCTTGATTTGTGATTAATGATTAATTCATTAACTTCAACTTTGAGCATTTGAAGTTTTCATTTGTGTTTAGTTTTAAATTGATTAGTGTTTTGCCCAGGAGTGCAAAAGTTTAAGTG
The DNA here is from genome assembly GCA_963855925.1 of Inga laurina. NCBI lineage: Eukaryota > Viridiplantae > Streptophyta > Magnoliopsida > Fabales > Fabaceae > Inga > Inga laurina. The sequence continues at coordinate 59,599,846 of OY979701.1, forward strand.
TGAGGGAATTGACAAATCCCAATTTTAATTATATATTTTTATACTTTAGTTAGGGGTTTTGTAATAATAATTGAGCCTAAATTGCCTTTCTTGAGATAAATTGAGATTAAGAGTAAATGGATTAAATTAGGAGTAAAAAGGGTACAATTGTCAATTAAATTATAATTATGACCAAGTCTATTTGACTGAGCTTATGAAGACAAGCTCAAAAGAGATATCTATGGAGTTAGAAACTCTCAAATCTCTTTCATTCAGGAAGATGAGATGTCAGGGACATCCTACCAACTAGTCTTCATCATTTAGAGGCTGATGCAACTAAAGGATACAAAAAATTTATGCTATCAAGTATAGAAAAAACAACATTGCTCAAACTTATGATGGTACGAGCAATGTAACTTCATCCAAGCTATTTGGATAGTGTTGGAAGATAGTGAAATAGATGATCTTCTTCCATAAAGTTAAAACTAAGTTAACTTTTAACATAGTGTATTAAGTTCTAACATGTTGTTTAGGCGACACTTGAGGCAAATGTCAAACTAAGAAGTTGAGACAAATACAATGTCAAGTTCTTTCTAACAAACAATAAGTGTATGTTGTGATAAGTCGTCTCCTAGTGAGTGGGAGTAAACCATGTCTCCTAGTGAGTGGGAGTAAGCTATGTCTCCCAGTGAGTGAGAGTAAGCCACGTCTTCTAGTAAGTGGCCGTATATGAAAGCAAATACTGCTCCTGATATGCATATTGTGACTTTTGACAATGTGATTCACCACATTGAAGTTAAGTATGAAAGAATGAAGGATCCAAGATCCATCAATTAGATGAACTTAGCTAAAGAGTAGGAGGGTTCATCCTCTAAAGCCTAAGGACAAGAAGCCTATGAGGTGAACTTGATCTAGAGGAGGTCAATGGTTTCTTCAAAGATGAAAGGCTATATTGATAATCCTTTAAGGGTTGTAGAAGAAACAATCCATATGAAACAATCCATCAAGGGATTAAGACTTACGCGTTAACTCTGCATAGATAAACCATCCTGATTCACTCCATGCAATTGCAATCGACAAAATCACATCTTTGCTATCTCTTTAGTTAAGGATCGATGGGACTGTGATTTTTAAATCCTTTATTGGATTTTGATGTTTCCTTTCAGATATAACAATTACATTTCTTGCCACATGCACACATTGATCAAAATAAATGATCAAACTAGCAAAAGAGAATTTGCTAAATAATGTATGCTAAAGGATTAATACCCTTGTGAGTAATTGGAGAACTTAGTCAGCCTGATAAGAAAGACAAAGAAACATTTTGAAAAAATCCACTGCAATTAAATTATGACGCTTGTGAATTAATGAAAATAAGGACAAAACACAGAGCTTGGTGTTTCTTAACGTCATGGACGTTTACTAGAAATACAGTAATGTTTACTTGATTTTAAGCAAGTGTGAAGCTATTAGATAATAGTTGAACTTGTCAGGAATCAGTTACACTAAAAGGATAAGACCTTTCAAACTAACAAGGGTTAAGGACACCAATGTAATTAGTTCAAGCTACTTTGTGTACAAGAAAGGGATTGTTAAGAAACTATCAATACCTAAAACCCTTCAACATAATAGAGTTGTTGAAATGGAGAGATAGACATCTCCTTAACATGGTTGAGTAAATAATGGCATAAGTGAAATTATTAGTCATATGTTGGTATGTAAACTCACAGCTATTATCTTTACACTTAACCAAATGCCCTCTATGTCAGTCATGACCTTACCCTGTGAATCGTCGATAGGCCTTAGATCAAGCCCAAGCTCGTTAAGACCATAAGGGTCAGCAACTTCATATCCATAATTCTTCCCATGAGTAAGGAAGATTGGGGCCAAGGTATACAAGGTATCTCTTTGTGAGATGACCTGAGATTTTGACAAGACACGTCTTTAGTAGTGAAAATGATGGCGGCTCAATAACTATGAGAGAACTGAGGGACACAACGTTCATAAAACCCAAATTTCCTAGCAGGAAATGAGCATTAATCATACTAAATCTCTTTAAGAGGTTCACAACAACAAGGAATAACCAAGTGTTCTTAAGTTTACTAATCTGAGTAGGATGGTTGAGACCATTTTCATAATGAAAGAGTTAAGAGGTAAGTTACGAGAAGATTACCTCACCCATACATAGGAAAAGAATCCTATGAAAGGGTTGAGACCACTTTCACAATGAAAGAGGTAAGAGGTAAGTTACGAGAGGATTACCTCACCCACATATAGGAAAAGAATCCTATGAAATCCACCTTAGAGTAAATAGTCATCCAGCAAATGACTATAAAGGGATAAATTCCCTAATAGATTGAATGCTCTCTTCATCATTTAGAAGGTGATGATTACTACCTATAAGTGTCTATAAGATACTAAAAGGACCTGCTAAGAAGAATTGTAAAGTTCCATGTAGGAGAATTTGGATTCTTTTTGAAACTAGCCAAGTATATATTTGGGCAATTTGTCACCTAGCCAAAAGGCGATTAGGAACAAGTAGATTCTCAAATATGTTGGGTGCATGTAGAACCTAAAACATTTAGTGGCTAAGGGGTACTATAATGGAAGGTTGTCCGTTGAGCATTTTAACTCTGAACTTTGGCTATGACAACAAGCTTAGTCTTGAAATTACATCAAGATGATGTGAAAACTGCTTTCCAATTTGGAATTTTGGAAATTGGATGATGAACTCTACATGAAGTTGATTAAGGGCTTCGTAGAAATAATCAGCCAGATAGTAGTATATGAGGTTTCATAAGGTGAAAGCCTCACCAACTTCGAGATAATCAAAGAATACTACATGAGTGCCAAACAGTCTAGTGATGATTCTTTGTGAAGTCATCTTTTGTCAAATGAAATATGTTTAGCTGAAACAAGTGTCAAGGGAGTTAAAGAAATAAAGGATCAGAGAATACTTAAATTTGAGTTGAAAAATCATGGGTTGAACAAATAATATCTTGAATGACAAGGTAAATGGAGATTGTACAAGGAAGATACAGTCTTTGCCACCTAAAATATGTACAAGTGTGATCCTTCGGCATCTTAGGATGCCAAATTGCAAACCTATGAACACCCCTAAAGTTCAGGGCACAAACCTAGAGAGGTTACATATCCTATGAGGAATCCAACATAGAAAAAGTAGATAAAGTCCCATGGAAGACTATGGTTGGTAATATGAATATAGACATTGGTGTATATAAGACCAAATATTTTTTGTTGGACTTGGAAGCTATTTTTGGTCCTGCTATGAAATAGATTATGAGAATAACCATGGATTAAGTTGTCAAGGCAACAACTTTCCTTTGAAAGGATACTCCAGTACAGGGCCTAGGTAAATGATAATGGAGTAAAGAAAAATACAATGTATTTTTGTTATCCATGGAATTAGAACATAGAGTGTGTTCTACCATCATTCAAGGTGCCATATGGCTAGAGAAGTTCCTATGAGTGATTGGGAATGAATGGTGGATAGAAGGATCCAAAGGATAACATCTTATGATGAGGATCCTAAGTATCACAACAAGGCGAGAGATATGCTTTCAAAGAGGGAAAGCGACAGTTCAATGACCTTCTGCTAACGGAATGTTGGTAGATCCCCTTATTGAACCCGTATCTTGATATTCATTGAGTTAGTGAAAATCTTAGGGCGCAAATAAAATATAAGGTCATGAACTTCTTTTATATGAAGATAAAAGAAATAGTATATATGTTATGAGTAAATACATATAAGGTATACAATTTTGTATGTTGTACATATCTGAAGAGGTTAGTTCACTCACACGAACAACCGTCTTCCCATGTTTTACAGGGGCATAGGAGGGTAAGACGAGCAAATGAATGCCATGAGATAGTTAAGAAGAATCTTTACATTTGAGTCGTCTTAGTTAGACAGAGATGAGATCCATATGTGTATATATAAACATAAAATGGATCGAAATATGAATACAGACCTGTAGCCAGGCACAGAACTATTTTTCACATATGAGATTGCAAAATAGATATTCTGAAAAAGAAAGTTTTGGTTCAAATGTTGAGTACATTTTGGAACTAATGTCTGTACAGTGAAAGAGAAAGAAATCAACGTACACTACAAACCGTTCATCGTAGCATGCAATTCATACTGCATGTGCTTAAGAGTTAGACTACAACATGGGATGTAGGTGAAAGATCCCTAGTTCACTATAGTGTGAGTTCCAGGAAGGAAGAATCCTTCCACGATGCCCTTAAGACTTAGGCGGCATCATGAAAGCTTGTTTTGGTGACAGCTACTTTAGCTGAAGCTCTATGATCACACTCGATTCGGTCTGACGAGTGAAAACTAGGAAAGCGACCAAGTCAAGATGAACTGATGTTTAGTCAAAAAGGAAGATTACTCCTAGATACAAAAGATGTGCTAGTGTTTGTGGTCGACCCCTTACTAGCTCTATGTGTAGCTTGTAAGTGTGGATACTATGTGCAGGATGTCAATCTGGGTTAATCAACATATTAACTCAAGAGGGATTAGATATGCCATGAGTAATATGTATGGGAGAATCTGGGGCATCTGAGAAAATGAATATATAGGTTACAGATATATATAAAGTGTGTCATTGGATGCTAATCCGATATGAAGGATTTCTAGTATCACAAGCACCAAATCTTGAAGACATTTTTGCCCACGCTGTCACTGCAGAAGCCAAGTATGAACAAGAAAGAGTGACGGATGCACGATGGGAGGCCCATCAGGTGTGAGTGAGAGATGTGGGACTTTGGGCCAAGTCCACCCTTGATGGGCCAGACTATTTGATTAGGATACAAGTAGCCTAATCAAATAAGAATCAAATCAGCATTAATTGTAGATTGGAGAAAAAGTTAGTATTAATTATGATATTGTTAATTGAGAAACAAGTTATCATAATTTAGGAAATTAATTGAGAATTAATTCTCCTGATTACTAACTTGGAAGGCAAGAAGGGTGGACATCATTTCCTAATTAGTGACCACCCTAAACCACTATAAATAGGAGGTGCCTCCTTCAGTTATTCCTCACCTCTGCTATTGAATTTTCTAGCAATCTCTTCACTACTATCATCTTTTTTGTTCTGGTGATCTGCTGTGCCAATCCTGTTAAGCTCTCGTAGTCTAATAATTTTGTGGACATGCATTATTATAGAGCATTGGAGCTTTGACCTAGATTCGAATATAGATTCACCCCGATACGCTAGTCCTCCTCTCCCTTTATTTTTCCTTACAGTATGGGACATGCTTCAATTAAGAATAATAAATTATGTGTATCAAGCATCAAGAATAAAATTTATGTGACCAATTAATTTGAAACGGTGCTACTTGCCATGTTTGAATAAAGTTTCGGGCTCCCTTGACATGTTCGTTTACATGTGTATCAATTGAATTGCTTGAAACAGTACTCCAAATTCTTTTGGAATGTCCGGCATCTAACTTCACTCATCAGAGTTTAGGTAGATTTTTCCAAGCTTCTTCATCCATTCTTGGAATATTCCAAACCCTTCTTCTTTTGAAAGGAGAACGGGTTCCTAAGTAGTGAATCCTGAAGAGAGACATATGAGAATAGAAACAACAGATCAAGAAATGAAGGAAAAGCGTTTTAGAAAAGTAGAAAGCCATGCTTTGTTTTGTAGTTTCAGAAACTGAGATATGAAACTTCAGATAAGCTTTCATGGAAGTGACACCACCCATGAGGTGTGTGTGTGTGTGTGTGTATAGTGTAATTCCACTTTTCTGTGAAGGAAATGGACAAAAACTTGTGACTTAATTATATATTTCCTATTTGACGTATATTTTATATATCATATTTTCCAACTGCACTTTATATTTAGATCTCATCGATATGATCCATGTGACCGTATGGAATGATAGATCTTTTGCTGTTTGCTACGTTCTCTTGGTTTATTCAAAAAACCTGAAGATAACTCAACACTTTTGTTGCGTTCGAGCCTTCTGAATGGAAAATATCACATTAAAAAGTCACTTCTAATGATTAAAATTGCACAGGGTAATACAAAATATTTAATAATTATATCCAAAAAGAAATTAATTTTATCTATTAGTTCTTGACAAAATCTAATGTATCGATTCACTCTAAATACTATTGGGGGAAAAAAATAAATCACTCTAAGTACTATAGCATTTGTCTATAGCATGTGTCCGATCAAACACGTCCGGTAATCGGTGCTTTATGGATCATTTTCATGACTTAATAATGCATTTTATTTGAATTCTAATTTATTTGTGTTTGGTGTGTAACAAATTGTTACGTTTAGACTTTAGACTGTGATGACTTCCCATTTTTAATATACTTAAGATATATTTGGGAAATCATCATTACTAAATTAAAAGGATTTAATTGAGATTTTATGAGATATTAATTTGGTGCATTATTTGTGGTTTTTTAAACTAAAATATAAGTAGTAATAAATAATAATGAAAATTTTTCTGAAATAAAAAATATTCAGATTTATCATCATCATCATCATTATTATTATTATTATCATTTCTTTTTCTTTTCATTGATAGGAACAACACTATTTTGGAAGTTTTGGGAGGAGGCAATATATGTGAGAAAGACAGTGTATTCTATTTTCTTGGTTGATGACGTACGGCAACAATAGAGCTGAGAATTGTAAAAGAGGGAAATTAAAGTTTGGAGATACAGATGATCTATAGCACAGATGCAAATTCAGCATTGAGTTTACCAAATTAATATTGCATAAAATCTCAATTAAATCTCTTTATATTAGCAATGATGACTTCCTAAATATATCAAATTATATCTCAAATCTATTAAAAATCAGAAGTCATCAGATTGTCATGTGTGGGAAAGATAAGAATGACTTTATCATCATACTTAATGAAATGTCGTGAATTCTTTAACAAAATTTGTGAGAAACCTGCTAGTGTAGATTTGCTACTTGGTAAATAAAAGTTGTTAAACCTAATGAAAAGTCATGAATTCCTTAATAAATCTTGTTACTTTACCAGTAATTATTTCTACCGGAGCTCCAACGCCAGCATTTATGGAAGTCAAGCCTAAACGGACCAACTCATTTAAGCCCGAGTTGGTGAAGGGCTAACCCTTTTTTCCCAGCTCTACTAAAGATGAATTCAACTTGTTTAATAACTTGAGTTTTTGCGTATTTTTAGGTAATAAATGTTGCAACCGAAGATTATTCAGCAATTTTGCCTATTTATTTTGGCTCGTGTACCTGTTAGGAAAAAGACAATTCTGTTTAAAACACGATTTGACATTGAATGTTGTACATTTTCCAAGAACAAGTTTGAACCTTTCATTGCCCTAGTGAATGACTAACTTATTTGATTAGACTCAACCATATAATATTGTTGTGTACTGCATTTTTATTTGTGAGGTTTTCAGTTGCCGTCCTTTGATTAAATCGTATTGAATTTGTTACCTTGTTTATAACTTTCGACGACTATTTTTAATAAAATAATTTCTAGTCCGTTGGGAGAAAAACCTTTAAAACATTGATCTCAAATCCACATATCCACAAACACAGAATGAAAGAGAAGGTGGTCCATGTGTATGGAGATTTCTGCTACATTTCTAATATACATCATCATCTGTCTCTCATCATGCTTCGACTTCCTCTCTTATCCCTTCATGAAGAGACGACGACAACCTCAACAACTCGCTGCTAAACTTCCTCCTGGTTCAATGGGTTGGCCTTACATCGGAGAAACTCTTCAACTCTATTCTCAAGATCCCAATCACTTCTTTGCTTCCAAACAGAAAAGGTTACCGTTGGGTTTAGGCCTCATTCAAATGTTTATTTTCTATTGATCATTAGATTCTATATAAAATGAGTAATATCTTATGGCATGAAATGATGCAATTTTGATTTTTTTAAACAATGTTTTGAAGAAAAAAAATACGTGTAGTTTTTTTTTCTTAGAAAAATCGTAAAACATCAAAACTGGACATTTTCATGCATATAGGATATCAAAATGTTAGTCATCTAAGAATCAAAAGAAAAAATTAAGAAAATATTTGGAAAGCTGGGGTATTATAGAGAGCATTAAGGGGAAGTATGTTAGAGTATCACATCTCTCTCACTTAAAAAAATCGTAAAACATCAAACTGGACATTTTCATGCATATAGGATATCAAAATGTTAGTCATCTAAGAATCAAAAGAAAAAAATTAAGAAAATATTTGGAAAGCTGGGGTATTATAGAGAGCATTAAGGGGAAGCATGTTAGAGTATCACATCTCTCTCACCTCTCACACATCGATCACAACGTATCCGTCTCTTCCATGAAACTTATATATAACTCGAAGCTTTGTTGTGCAGATATGGAGAAATCTTCAAGACGCACATATTAGGGTATCCCAGCGTTATGCAGGGCAGTCCTGAGGCTGTGAGGTATGTGTTGGTGACTAACGCGGACCTATTCAAACCCACATATCCTAAAAGCAAAGAGAGATTGATTGGTCCTCATGCAATATTCTTTCACCAAGGAGACTACCATCGTCCGAGCTTCTCTTTTGCCAGAAGCTATCGAAAAACTCGTACCAACCATCAAATCCACTGCCATTTCTGCTTTCGAATCCTGCGCTTCTCGTCCTCATCGAGTCATCAACGTCTTTCACGAAATGAAAATGGTTTGTGTCTCAGACTTAATTTGATCACTTGATTGATCTGTTGGTGTGTTTTTGTCAGTTTTCGGTGAATATACAAAGATGTTTAGAAACTAACGTTGGCAAAATCGCATTTACTGTTAAACTGAAAGAGGAATTTGTATTTGAGATTTCCAAGTTTTTTTGGGTTAGGTGCTTCCAGTATTTTTAAGTATTTTCCAAGGTTCGTCCAGTATCCAGCACCCTAAAATACTTTATGATGCTATTTTGCCCTTAAAGTATTATTTTTTAAGAAAAGATTTGCCCATGAAGTATAATTTTCAGAGCAATTTTAATCTCATCATTACCACTCAAAAAGTCCTTTAGTGCAAAGGTGAATTTAGCATTCTAAAGTTCTTAGGGTATCACATTTGGCCCACAAAATATTTTAGGGTGCTAGATGCACCAGAAAAAACATTATAAAATGATGGATGAACAACAAAATACTTTAGGATATATGATACACATGAAAAAAAGTTTCAGGCTATTGGACACACGTTAATTTTGTTTTTGGCTTTTTCGTTGTAATTCTTTAATTACACGCATGGCATTGGATTTTGTTTTCAAGTTTTTTTGGCTAATCATTTCGATGCATTATTATTGTTGCTTTGTTATGACCCTTTGACAGTTCTCTTTCAACATCGGTATTAAGGCTGTGTTTGGTCACTTGGATAGCAATTATAAAGATAAGCTCAAAGAGAATTATGTCATTGTAGACAAAGGTTACAATTCTTTCCCAACTAGCATTCCAAGAACTGCTTACTCCAAGGCTCTTCAGTTAAGAATCACTTCATTACATGTGTATATATTGATTCACCTGAAAATCATTATGAGGTCCCAAAAAATGAATGTAATAAGTAAAAAGTCCCAAAATAAGTGAGCATCATGTAATGATAAGTTCTGGTACAAAAAGTGACAATAGGTTCATATTGCTCACTTGTTGTGGAACTGTTTAGGGATTGCATTCCTTCGTTGGAATCTTATAGTAATTTTCCCACATAATAATCATATTTATTTTAATTAGTATTTATCTGAATGTATAATTCTTGTATATATTAATATAAAATAATTAATTTAAAGTTTAATTTCTTGAGCTTAATTTAATGCTCCCTCTGGTCCTAAACATAAGACCCAATTGACTTTTTTGGAGAAAATAAAAAAACTAAATAAGTTATATAATCATATCATATGTTATATATTATTATATTTTATATCAGTTTATAAGTCAAGTAAATTAGTTTGATGAAAAAAGATAAATATAAATACTTTAAAGTAGTTTAATTAGCTTCCTTATTTCTCCAAAAAATCAAATGGGTTTCATGTTTAGGCCCCAGGTAGTACTAAAATTTTTGAATGGGCACAATAAATCTAAATAACTTGTCACATGATCATCTTTATACTCATAACCTCTCTTTGCATCTCTTTAAATATATATCATATTGTACTTTAATTTGGTCAAGATTTAACAATGTTGAGTGATCAACAAAAGAACTGATATATGACTAACTAATAATTTGTTTTTGGGGATATTGATGAAATGATGTGTGCGTGAAGGCAAAGAAGAGAATAAATGAGATAATTAGCGAGTTAATTAGGATGTGGAAAGAGGAAAGGTTGATGGAGAATGGTCTTTTGGGGCACATGTTGAATTACAAGGACGAAAAGGGCCAAGCTCTAAGTGATGATCAGATTGCTGATGACATAATTGGAGTAATATTTGCAGCTCAGGACACAACAGCCAGTGTCCTCACATGACTCCTCAGTGATTGAACTATAATTTTATATAATTTTTTATTGTTAATTTGGGATTTTTAATGCATTTTCTAACACATTATTGCATTATTAAGCATTATTTTTCATTGGGGGCATTTGTATTGAATTAATAGTAAAAAGGGGCAAAATGGTCATAAATTCTTAAATTAGTCATACAAATGTTTTCTTAGACTTTTGATGCTATATTTTGCATAATTTTGCATTGTAGGTGTTTTAGGAGAAAGTGGGAAATTTTTGGGCTTAAGCTGGAAACAAAAAAAAAAAGGAGGACAAGCTCAATTGCCCAATGAAGCAGACCCAATATGGTTTAAAAAAGATAAAAAAAAAAAGTTATAAACCAAGATGCCCATTCGGCCCAAAAGGAAAATGCAAGCCCAAGGAACCAGACGCAATGGGCTGGAGAATAAGACACACCTTAAGAGAACAGCCCAGAATTGAGTGACGGAATGAAAAGAGTGAGCTGTGGGCTGGAAAAGCAGCTGGGACTGAAATACAGATCCGAATAGAGGGAGGCCCAAAAGCAAAGAAAAGAGACAGAAAATGGAGGGGGTCTGACTTGAGCTGGAGATAGGATCTGAATCAGAAAACCCAAGAAAAGAAAGAAAAGAATTGAGACCCGAAATTGCAGAGGGAAGACCGAAGCTGAGCATTTGGGACCAGGAGAGAGCGCCGTAGACCTGGAGCTTGCTCTCTAGAAGCTCCACCATTACCATCACCGTCTTCAACAACACCACTGAATCAGCTGCAGCTGTGGGAACCGAGTGAGAGTCTGACGTTGTGAGCAGCTGGTAGTGGTAGCTAGGATTTGAGAGGCGACGAGTTTGAATGGGCAAGGCTGAGGCCGTGAGCTGAGAGTCTTAGTTAACCATACTTTACACACGATGATGATAGAGCAGCCAGTGGACTACTCAATATTTTCTCTATTAAGGATGGAAAAATTCTGTACAACCAAAATACACTGGATCATAGAATGATCCTACATTATTTATACTACTATCTACCTATCCAGTACCTATTGGGCCAAAGCCCATCAACACTTTACGTAATGGACCATTAACACATTATTACAATATTCAGTTACAATATTCAGACAGCATTTTATCACTCCCCTTCAAGCTGGGGGCAAAAAATATCTACTGCACCCAGTTTGCGTAAAATCCTGTCTTGTGCACTTCTTGTAATTGCTTTGGTCAAGAGGTCAGCCTGCTGTTCCTCTGTTTTGACATGTTGCAATTTAATTACCTTTGCTTGAACCTTTTCACGAACGAAGTGGCAATCGATTTCGATGTGCTTGGTTCGCTCATGAAAGACTGGATTAGTAGCGATATGAATCGCTGCCTTACTATCACAATAAACATCCACAGGTTGTGGTTGAGGTCTCCCAAGCTCTTTAAGGAATCCTTCTAACCACACAACCTCTGAAGTTGCAGAACCTAAAGCCCTATACTCGGCTTCTGCAGATGATCGTGAAACCGTTGCTTGTTTCTTTGATTTCCAATGCACTAACGAACCTCCCAATTTTAGTAAGTATCCCGTTACAGATCTCCTTGTCATACCGCATGCTCCCCAATCTGAATCACAGAAGCAACTCATAGTGGTATCTCCTTGAGACCCAATCAAGATGCCCATTCCTGGACTCCTTTTAATGTATCTCACTACATTGAGTGCTGCTGCCATATGAACTTTCATTGGTTGTTGCATGAATTGACTCAAGACCTGCACCGAGAAACTTATATCAGGACGAGTTACAGTTAGGTAGATAAGTCTGCCAATTAATCTCCTATACCTACCCGAATCTACCAGCAAGTCAACAGGTTTATCCTTTCCTTCTTGGTAACCCATTAATTTTAAATTTTGTGGCATAGGCATTCCAAGAGGTTTACATCCACTCATTCCCATATCAGCCAACAAATCTAAAGCATATTTCCTTTGAGACATAACAAAACCATCTTGAGACCTAGCCATTTCTATTCCCAAAAAATACTTCATTAAGCCTAGGTCTTTAATTTTGAAGTTATTATGCAGAAATTGCTTTACATCATCTATTCTTTCTATAGAGTTTCCAGTGATCAGCAAATCATCAACATAAATCAGAATCAAAACAATACTACCATCACTGTACCTTCGGGAGAAAAATGAATAATCATACTTACTTTGAGTGAATCCTCCTTTTATTAATGCCATTGTCAACTTACAATTCCATTGACGAGAGGCTTGCTTGAGACCATATAGGGACTTCTTGAGTTTACAAACAAGGTTCTCCCCTTTACTATGGAACCCCTGGGGAATAGTCATATAAATTTCCTCCTCTAGATCACCCTGCAAAAAAGCATTGTGGACATCCATTTGATAGATGTCCCAATTGTATATTGCTGCTAATTTCAAAGTCATACGAACAGAAATCATTTTAACTACAGGGGAAAATGTATCATGATAATCCACTCCTTCTCTTTGGTTATATCCTTTAGCTACTAACCTAGCTTTGTATTTTTCAACCTCACCACTTGATTTATATTTTATTTTGTATACCCATTTGCATCCAATGGGTTTCTTACCAAGAGGCATAGATACAATGTCCCATGTTTTATTCTGTTCAAGAGCCTCTATTTCAAGATTCATGGCTTTTACCCATTTATCATCTTGAGCTGCTTCTTCATAACATCTAGGCTCAAAAACAGAATCTAAGTGACAAAGAAAAACCATGTGAGAAGCAGATATTTTATCATATGTCATATAATCTCCTATTGGATAAGAACATTTAGTGTTCTGTTCATGTGACTCCTTAGTAATTAAATTGCAGACATAATCTTTTGCCCAAATAGGTGGCTTTCTTACCCTGCTGGTTGGTAATGTTGAGGGAGAAGATTCATTATGCGCATGTGCTGTATCAGTCATACTCATATCAGATTCAGTGTTAAATTGCTCAGTGTTCATAGATTCAATGGATTGTATCTTAGTACTAGGTTCTGTAATGTCATCAAACAAAAACATATGACGCACTTCCTTTGGTATCTCTCCCCTTTGTTCTAATGATCTGTTCTCTAAGAATGGGAATCTATCTTCTAAGAAGGTCACATCTCGACTAACCAGTATCCTTTCTGTACTTAATTCTAAGAGGACATATCCTTTTTGATTATTTGGATAACCTAGAAATGCACATGATGCAGTACGTGATTCAAATTTGTCAGTATTGTTTAAGTTTGTAGCATGTGCGAGGGATCCAAATACTCTAAGATTTTCAAAGGTGGGTTCCTTGCCATACACTTTCTCAAAAGGTGTTTTATAGCCTAGAACCTTAGAGGGGACCCTATTCACTATGTAGGCTGCCATCCTAACACACTCCCCCCAATATTTAATGGGCACTCCAGATTGTATCATAAGGCTTCTTGAAATTTGCATAAGGGTACGGTGCTTACGTTCTACTATCCCATTTTGTTGAGGTGTGTAGGGACATGTTGTTTCATGGACAATACCCTTAGTAGACAGAAAAGTTCTCAATTCATGATTAACAAATTCTGACCCATTATCACTTCTAATCTTTTTGACATGCAAACAGAATTGTGTAGCTACATAAGTAATGAAATTTCGTATGCATTGAACAGATTCAGATTTCGACCTCATCAGAAAAATCCATGTACTTCTAGAAAAATCATCCACAATGGTAAGGAAGTAATGATGGCCTTGATGTGTGGGGGTCCTATAAGGCCCCCATACATCCATGTGAAGCAATTCAAAACATAAAGTAGATTTAATGCAACTAGATGGAAAAGGGATACGTGTCTGTTTAGATTGTATGCAAATTTCACATCCTTTATTGAAGCAAACATGTTTGTTCTTTACAATAGACAAATGTTTCAGAACAGGTAAAGGAGCATGTCCTAATCTTCTATGTAATAGCAACATGTCAGCAGAACTATGTATATCAGTGCTTAAAGCATTCACAGCACCCACAAGTCTTTTAGGGAAACACATCATATAAAGTCCTTCTTCTAGCTTACCAATCCCCCTCTTCTTGCCACTTGGAAGGTCCTGCACCACACAATGGTCAGGAAAGAATAATATCATGCAATTCAATTCTTTGGTAAGTCGGGGGACAGAAATAAGATTGAATTGTAGTTGAGATGCATAAAGAACATTAGTAAGAGTAATTGTGTCAGACAACGTGATACTCCCTATATGTGTGACAGGCACTCTAGTGCCATTTGGTATCTTTATTGTTTTAATGTTACTGTCATTAAATCTATAAGAATCAAACAGAGATAGGTCTCCTATAATATGGGTTGTAGCTCCAGAATCTAGGACCCAACGGCTATAATTGGAAGCCAAGTGATTCAAACCTGTATTAGTACCCGTAAGAGCATGTACTGTGGCTTCGGAGTCTCGCTTGAGCAGCTCCATAAGTCGCTCATATTGTTCTGTAGTGAGACTTGGCGAGACAGTGTGTGTGACTGGTGGATTTGGGATGTTCTTGTCCCCTTCTGTGGCTGGGGCTGTCCCAAAGTGATTAGCAGTGGCCTCACGCGAGGCTTTCGGTTGTTTATTACCTCTATAATCTGGTGGATACCCGACAAGTTCCCAACACATGTCCTTGTGATGACCTTTCTTACCACAATGGGAACATTCGATGCTTCCGTTCGTCCGCCCTCTCCCCCGGCCTCGTCCACGGCCTCGAACTGCCATGGCAACACCATCGACAGAGCCACTATTGGCTGAAGTGGCGAGGGACTTCTGAGCCTCATCCTCCGAGATCATGGCAAAGGCCTGATTGACCGAAGGGAGGGGGCTCATTAACAAGATTTGGCTCCGAGCACCACTAAAAGAATCATTCAGCCCGAGAAGAAATTGGAGCAACTTCTGACGTTGCACCATATCAGAGTAAATTCGAGAAGTATCACACTTACAAGACGGAAGAGGAAACAAGGTGGATTGTTCTTCCCAGAGCTCTTTGAGTTTGGAGTAATACTGAGAGACGGAAGCGGCATCTTGACGCAGATAGCACAACTCACGGTGAAGGGTGAAGAGGCGCGAACCGGATGTCTTATCGAATTGTTCTTGAAGGTCTTTCCAAGCGTGATGGGCAGAATGATGAAAAATGAGACTGTTAGCAAGATCTTTGGAAACCGAGTTGAGGATCCAGGAGAGGACCACGGCATTGCAGCGCTCCCACTGCTCGTGAAGCCCTTCATCCTGCGAATCCTTAAGACACGTCCAATCTACGAACCCTAATTTGTGTTTCCCACGAAGAGCGATGCGCATCGCCCTGCTCCAGACGAGATAATTGCCGGTGCCGGTCAGAATGTGAGGAACGATCGTCATCCCTTGAGTTTCAGAGGGGTGGAGGTATAATGGATGGTTGAAACTGAGAGCATCGACGCCGGAGCCGGACATTTTGGGGTCGGATGCCATGGTGTCGCTGGAGTCGTTGAGGAGGAGACCGATTGGAAAGAAAGCGATCGGCGTCCAGCGGGGGTCGAGCGTCGCGAAGGGGATTAGGGCAGGAGGGACAACACGGTGTGGGCCTTCTATGGGCCGGATCTTGAAGAAGCCGAGCGTGTTCTTGAAAATTAGCCCGATCTAAATGGCTCTGGTACCATCTTAGTTAACCATACTTTACACACGATGATGATAGAGCAGCCAGTGGACTACTCAATATTTTCTCTATTAAGGATGGAAAAATTCTGTACAACCAAAATACACTGGATCATAGAATGATCCTACATTATTTATACTACTATCTACCTATCCAGTACCTATTGGGCCAAAGCCCATCAACACTTTACGTAATGGACCATTAACACATTATTACAATATTCAGTTACAATATTCAGACAGCATTTTATCAGAGAGGAAGAGCGGCGGAGGAGTTTGGAGATTCACTATCACTCAACCACCCACCGTCGCTGGGGAAGAGAGTGAGAACCTAGACCTTAACCTTTTTCTTTCAACATCGGTGGGAGCTCACTTTCTGTCACCACCATCACCATCGGTTTCTCTCTCTCTCTCTCGACATGACATAACCAGTAACAGCACCGTGAGGAGCTTGGCCAGCGATGTTCATACAGATTATAGATTCCGCTGAGCATCCCTAGTTTCCGGCGAGTAGACTCAGTTTCCAGCGACTCTCTCTCTTCTTCACTGTTGAACCATCATCCTTCCTCCACTGATAATAACACCACCAACTCCCATTTCCAACTTCACTTATCATCTCTCTCTCTTCTTCACAACCTAAAACTTCCACACCACAACTACCATCCCTCTCTCACCACTGCCTCCCCTGTTCCTTTTCCATTTTCACCACCACAGATTCATTCCTCTGTGTTTTTTCAACTTGGCCGATAGTACACATCAATTCCTCATTGAAATTCAGTCTTTCATTGAACTTAAATGGCTTTGATGAGGTTTAGAAATTCTATGGGTGCTGTTCATGCGATGAGTGGCTAATTTTGCTTGGGTCTTTGTGGTAGAGAAAGTGGTTAGAACTTCAAGGTTCTATAAGGGGAGTTCACTATTTTCTATTAGCTCAATGTTATACATTATGTCTTTGTGGATTAATTTTGTATTGATATCTGTGTATTTTTGAGACTTAGATGAGTGATAATTTGTCTATGATGGATTATTTTGTATTGAATTTGGTATTGGTGCATTTGAATTTTATTGAATTTATTTTCTTATTGTATTAATGAAGTTATGCATTTTATGTAATATCTAGATTGTGTGATGGATTTAATTTAATTTGAATGTCACGATTGTGCTTTCAATTAAGAGAAATCAAGTGCATTAATCTATTTTCAATACACATCAAGTGGGTCTTTAATAATTTGCTTAAGAGGTGACTAGTGTTGGCTTGAATGATTTGATTAATTGATCTATTGCTTTCTAATTATGAAATTTCTCATCTTTCAATTACATTGATGATTGAAATTTAGAAAATTATGCTTAATTGCCTTTGTTCAGGAGTACAAAGGTCTAAGTATGGGGAATTGATTGAACTATAATTTTATATAATTTTTCATGGTTAATTTGGGATTTTTAATTCATTTTCTAACGCATTATTGCATTATTTTTCATTAGGGGCATTTGTATTGAATTAATTGTAAAAAAGGGCAAAATGGTCATAAATTTTTTAATTAGTCATACAAATATTTTCTTGGACTTTTGATGCTATATTTTGCTTAATTTTTCATTATAGGTGTTTTAGGAGAAACTGAGAAATTTGTAGGCTTAAGCTGGAAACCAAAAAAAGGGGAACAAGTCCCATTGCCCAATGAAGCAGACCCCATACGGTTTAAAAAATACTAAAAAAAAAGTTATAAACCAAGATGCCCATTCGGCCCAAAAAGAAAAGGCAAGCCTAACGTGCCAGATGCAATGGGCTGGAGAATGAGGCACACCTGAAGAGAACAGCCCAGAATTGAGTGACGGAATGAAAAGAGTAAGCTGTGGGCTGGAAAAGCAGCTGGGACTGAAATACAAATCCGAATAGAGGGAGGCCCAAAAGCAAAGAAAAGAGACAGAAAATGGAGGGGATCTGACTTGGGCTGGAGATAGGATCTGGATCTGAAAACCCAAGAAAAGAAAGAAAAGAACTGAGACCCGAAACTGGAGAAGGAAGAACGAAGCTGAGAGTTTGGGACCAGGAGAGAGTGCCGTAGACTTGGAGCTTGCTCTCTAGAAGCTCCACCATTACTGTCACCGTCTTCAACAACACCACCGAATCAGCTGCAGCTGTGAGAACCAAGTGAGAGTCCAACGTTGTGAGCAGCTGGTAGTGGCAGCTAAGATTTGAGAGGTGACGAGTTTGAATGGGCAAGGATGAGGCCGTGAGCTGAGAGGAAGAGCGGCGGAGGAGTTTGGAGATTCACTATAACTCAACCACCCACCGTCGCTGGGGAAGAGAGTGAGAACCTAGACCTTAACCTTCTTCTTTCAACATCGGGGGGAGCTCACTTTCTGTCACCACCATCACCATCGGTTTCTTTCTCTCTCTCTCGACATGACAGAACCTGTAACAGCACCGTGAGGAGCTTGGCCAGCGATGTTCATACAGATTCCAGATTCCGGTGAGCATCCCCAGTTTTCGGCGAGTAGACTCAGTTTCTGGTGACTCTCTCTTACTCTCTTCTTCACTACTGAACCATCATCCTTCCTCCACTGATAATAACACCACCAACTCCCATTTCCAACTTCACTTATCATCTCTCTCTCTTCTTCACAACCTAAAACTTCCACACCACAACTACCATCCCTCTCTCACCACTGCCTCCCCTGTTCCTTTTCCATTTTCACCACCACAGATTCATTCCTCTGTGTTTTTTCAACTTGGCCGATAGTACACATCAATTCCTCATTGAAATTCAGTCTTTCATTGAACTTAAATGGCTTTGATGAGGTTTAGAAATTCTATGGGTGCTGTTCATGCGATGAGTGGCTAATTTTGCTTGGGTCTTTGTGGTAGAGAAAGTGGTTAGAACTTCAAGGTTCTATAAGGGGAGTTCACTATTTTCCATTAGCTCAATGTTATACATTATGTCTTTGTGGATTAATTTTGCATTGATATCTGTGTATTTTTGAGACTTAGATGAGTGATAATTTGTCTATGATGGATTATTTTGTATTGAATTTGGTATTGGTGCATTTGAATTTTATTGAATTTATTTTCCTATTAGATTAATGAAGTTATACATTCTAGGTGATATCTAGATTGTGTGATGGATTTAATTTAATTTGAATGTCGCGATTGTGCTTTCAATTAAGAGGAATCAAGTGCATTAATCTATTTTCAATACATATCAATTGGGTTTTTAACAATTTGCCTAAGAGGTGACTAAAAATGCAATTATAGGACTGGTCATTTATTAGGTAAATTGGACCTAATGCGATTGCTTAAAGTTTTTAATTCGACTTGATGTAAAAATAACTCCCAAATTATTTTAAAGAAGCTAGGAAGGCCACTAAATTTGTCACCAAGGTTCATTTTATCATATAACCCCTTTTTAATCCAAATCATTTTTTTATCTTTTTTTCAAAATACCAAAAAAATTAGAATTAGCTTTATTTTCATAAATTTTAATTTCTAGAAAACCAATTTCAAAAACCTTTTTTTCGAACCATGTTTATAACACTTAGTTTTTTATAGGGTAGTCAAAATAAATAACTCCTTGATAAGAGAACAATCCCGAGTTGTTTGCACTATATTGCATTTAATTCGTGATAATATTTGATTTGACCCCGAGGCGGCTAAGGTTGTGTCAAATCACTCAGATTTCTTCACGATTACCGGAAGCTTCTTGAAGCCGTTAAGGTAATAATATATAAAGAGATATGTCAAATCCAAGTAGGCCATATACTATATAATTGTGTTTGAATATGCTCGCTCTATCCCTAAATATAATATCTCAACCCACTTTGTCTCCACAATTTATAATTTTTTCACCAAAATATACTACTAAAAACAGAAAATTAGCATGAAATTTAGTGACAAAATTTTTGTAATGTCCCAGTATATGATTAAGGACTAAATATACAGAATAGATTATGGGATTAATGACAGAAGTACCCCTGAAAAAGATGACATAAATATCAAAATAAACATGTGTTAAATTGGCAATTGAAATAATATCAATTAAGGAGATGTAAGAGGATATTTTTGAGAGCTCATTATCCTCTTCCAAGAATCTATTTTTGTATATCATGAGGCAAGAAAGAAAAACAATTAGATGACCAAGTGAAGATGAAGACTTGGTCAAAAATATCATGCTAAGTCTTTTATCACTCTTCCTCTTCTTCATTTCGGTCAAGAAAATGCTAAGAGAGATAGAGTAAGCATTTAATCAATATACTCCCTTACCTTTTGCTCATGTGGTACGTTGGGACAAAGAAAGAAGGAAGTTGGTCAAAGACATACCAAAAGGAAGAAGAAGATATAAGTCAAACAAACCCCTCCCTCTTTGTCAATATTTACGGCTAAGAAGAAGCAAGAAGAGTGAATGGGTTAAAGCAATTAATTCTTCATCAAATATCTAAGGTAAAGTCGGCCAAGTGACGAAGAGGTAGGAAAGAGAAAAAGCAAACCAAACATATTGGAAATTATCATAGGAATTCACTAAGAAAGAACACATGTGGACCGCATATTTTCCTCTCCTTTTTGTCCAACTTTTCGGTCATGTTTTTAAGTGATAAGGGAAGGGAAACACTGATTATTATTCACTCTCTCTCTCTCTCTCTCATTCTCTAAGTCAGCTAGCTCTCTCTCTCTCTCTCTCTCATTCTCTAAGTCAGCCAGCTGAAGCACAAAAAGAACAAGTGAAGAAACAAGTTTAAGGTAAGGGTTTCATCTTGGATTTTCACCTTCTTAACCTCATCTACGGCTCAAGTGTCATTCATAAACATTGTTTCTCTTGAAGAGAGCTTCATTTCTATGGTTTTAGAATTTCAAGAGGAGGTGTTTTGAGCCATCATCCAAGAACAAAAGCTGAAGAATCAAAGAAAGAACTTAAAGAGGAGCAATAGGTGAGTGTTAGCATCAATTTGAGCTATTGTTTGTGTTGGTTGAATGAGTATTTTGGCATGTGTAAATCTGCCCTGATTTAGGCCAAACAAGGGTTTGGGTAATTCATGATGTTTTGGTTATGTTATTGGTGGTTTATGATGATTAGAAACCATTTGACATAAGTTTGGTGGTGAAATTGAAAGTTGGTAATTGTTGGAATTTATTTTGAATTTTCTGCCAAAACAGGACACGGGGAATGAGTGGGAATTTGTTCATTTTGATGTTACCATTGTATTCTACACAAAAAATTATGTCGAAATAGACGCAGGTTGTGGATTTTGGGTCATTGAAACTCAATGTAAATATGGGTTTTCAGCCTGAACAAAATTCCAGCAAGGTACTCTACTTGTGTGGTGTCTTTGGATAACCAAATGATCTCTAAAAATTATGAAAATTTCCAGTATAATAGTTCACATGCCAAGCTTCAAAATGGACATATAATGAGTGTCATTTCGATTTTTCTCCTGGGTGTTATGATTTTCCAAAATTTAAGGTTGAAACTGGAAGCAATTCTAGAGCAGTATAAGATTTCCTGTAATTCTGTATTTTTGTGGTTATGGACACCATTGATACATATTTTTCCTGTATAGAGGACTTAAATATATTTCCATAGGACTTAGGATCACCTTATTTTGATTTTCGTAGAATTAGTTATGATTTTTCAAAGTCTAGAGAAAATCCTGGCAGATTTGGTTCAAGTTACGAAAATTCAAAGATAATGGCTCATGGTAATATTTTTGAACTCTGAGGTTAGGTATTGGTCTTTTAGGTTAATTGACCACTTTATCTTCTTAGTTGACTTGATTAAATGTCCCTAATGATAACCAACTTGAGTGTTTGAATTAAAGAAGAATTGGATTAAGTAATAACCTGTCGCCCGTAATTCTAATTATAGGATTTGACATTTGCCCTGCACGTGATAAATCGGTGCCGGAGCACGAGCGGAAAGAACAAAGTAGTGACCCTCTCTCTTATATTGTGTATGATGCATTGTATGCATGTCTTATCATTGAAACATGCCATTGTGAAACATGTCGTTGTAAAACATGATGTTGTGAAATATCCCGTTGAGAAACATGCCGTGGTGTAACATGCTGTTATGATATATGCTGTTGTCAATCATGTCATTGTGAATATAGCAAAAGCTGTCATATAAATGCCATTGTTGTGTTGTGCTTGTGATTTGCTTACATGCTTTGTGATTGTACATATTATAAGTGAACTGTTACTACTGGGATTCTTTTGAATCTCATTCTTTCCAATGACTAACCTACAGCAAGGGTAAGCGGTTCAAAGGAAAAGCAAGTGACGAAGGGTGGTTAGAGCTCCTAGCTAGGAGTTTTAATTTTGGTAGTTGGTTGTCATATTTTGTTGGGGATTAGTTGTACATGTTGTATCTAATGAGTGGTGTAGTGTAATCCCCTGTATGGGAAACTTTAAATAGGCAATGTGCCCTATAAACCCTTTATTAAGTAAATGAAACCCAAGTATTATCGGGAATTTTTGGTTGCACTCTGATATGAATGAATGAAACCGAACTATATCGGCCAATTATATTCGAAATGTGAACGTGAGACCGCATTAAATAGGTTTTGGAAAAGTTTTAAATTAACCGTTGGTCTCTATTTCAACTTAATGACGCATTCTCGAACTATAATTACGGCTTTTAAGGTAGAGGGTTACATTTTTTGTATCAGAGTTGTAGTTCCTGGCAAGGGTAGGATTTGCTAGGATAATTTTTAAGGATTATGTGTATACCTTTGTCAATACAATTAGTTCAAAGCAATTCCAAAAGCAACTCAATATCTAAACAATACTATGCAAGATAACATATAATCAATAGAATTACACTTAAACATATACCTAACCATATATATTGATGAGCACAAAGTTCAACATCAACTAATCCAAATCACAAATTAATCCAAACTAAGTACTTAACCAAGTAACAAAGGTCAAGCAATATCAATACAATATCCAAAACTGAAAATCATAGTTACAAAGCTAAACAAATAGATTAAAACATAAAACTCCCCCTTGAAGCTTGCAAATTCATGCCATCTTCACCATTCTCAAGAGTTGAAGCTTCTAGCCATGAATTAACATTTGCATAGACCTACTAAACATCTTCAAAGTTTCAGCCATGGAGAAATTGACCAGAAAAATGAGCTTGATGAGATCAATGAAGTATTGGTGGGTGACGGTGGAAAAGAAAGAAAGTGACGATGTAATGGAAGGGCAACGAAAGTAAAGGTGGCTGCTGCCAAATCTGAAATTCCAGATTGAGTCTGGAGGTTAATGTTGTCGAAAATAGAAGGATGAAGGTCACCGGCGGTGGTGAAGGCGGCAAAAATAGAGAAGGAAGCAAGATGGAGATCGTA
This sequence comes from Inga laurina, assembly GCA_963855925.1. NCBI lineage: Eukaryota > Viridiplantae > Streptophyta > Magnoliopsida > Fabales > Fabaceae > Inga > Inga laurina. The sequence goes on from OY979701.1 coordinate 59,623,223, forward strand.
CGGTGAAGTAAAGCTCGAGCTCTCAAAAATGTCGATAATGTTTGCCAATGAAGCTGTCGTTTTTCCAGATTTTCGAGCTTAGAAGGGCGAAGGTGATGGCGGACATCGAAGTGGAAAGCAAAGGTGAAGGTGAGCAAAGGTGAAGATGACGGTGATGATTGTGGATGGTGAAGGAGGGAGAGAGAATGAAGGTGATGGGTCCAGTGGTGTTCGCGGCGCTCTCACCTCCTTCAAAGCTCGCTAAAACACTCTGAAATCAGACCTAATTGTTGCTGCAAGACGCTGCAGTTTTGACTAGACTAAACTATCATTTCAAAATTTGTGGGACTAAACTGTTATTTCTTAAATTCAAGCCCCAAACTGCTATTTTCACCTTTAGTCTAATTTTTCAAGCACCTACAATTAAGAACAATTAAACTAATATTAAATATTCTCAAAAATTAATGATTAAGAGTAATTACAATTATTTTAACAATTTTGCCCTTTTTAGTCTTAATTTAATGTATTTACTCTTAATCTCAATTTATCAAAAGAAAGGCATTTTAAGCTCAATTATTATGACAAAAACCCCAAATAAAATATGAAATATATAATAAAAATAGGAATTTGTCACACATGTATGGAAGAACCAATTCCTTCCACGACATCATTGTTGACAAAATTGAGAGAATTGTGGGTGCTTTTTTTCCTCCTTTGAAGCATATCAACTGTAAAACTGTTTAAGAATTTAATCTTCAATAGAAAATAATTTTTCTTGTTATTGATGAGAGATTTTGACATCAGGGTAATATCTGACTTGGGACAAACAACAACTATGCATTTCCCAATTTCAAGAATATGAAGAGTTTGGAACAACTGTGAGTTGAAAGCGTGGAATATTATTGATTTACAGCATGTAAACCTATGCTTAATGTTTCTTATGTGACAGAATTTGACTTATGTATAAGTAGCGAGTAATCTATCTCATCATTTCCTACTATATTTTAATGATATGAATACTGATGCAGAACTGAAACGTGGAGAACCTGTTTTAGACTGGCCAACAAGAAAGCATGTAGATTTAGGCAAAGCCAATGATGATGTCTGATGCTTTTTCTTTTTTTCTTTCTGTATTTTTTTTCTTTTTCCTGATTTTTATCACGTCATAGCAGGTTCGGGCAATGGTTCCTTGAAATTATATGACATCCATGATATTGGAAGAAAAAATGCAGCAATATATGTCAATTCTGGTTGTGTTACTTTTGATGAGTATGACCAGTTGACATCATGGTCATAAATGTTCTATTTTACTCATTCTATTTGCTATCAAGTATGACTAATACATGGAGAACTTTAGTTGTTACATTCAAATTCTTATATTTCACTTTTTCAGGGAAACAAAATAAGATTGAAACTAGTTATGTGACTAATAGTGGGCTTTGTTTCATAACAGATTACACAAATAATAAGCAACCTTGACAAAAGAAAAAGAGCCAACTCAGATTACATCAATTGAGAAGACATGAACATGCTTTAAGAACAACATGAAAGGCTTGCCTGACACCAAAAAGAGAGCAGCCTTTTGAACAAAATGGTGAGCTTGCTTGGCCAAAAAGGAAAGCAACCACAAGGAAGTCATAAGCTGTACAAAAAGCTTGACAAAATAAGGAAGAATGGAGCCTTCATGTAGGATGATCTAAGTCAATCATTGAACCCGTAATTGTGAGAGTGTAACTTTGTAGTGTTAATGAATATAATAGCTAGGGTGTTGAAAGTTTCCACTCCAAATATCACTCCTCCTTTGTAATGGTTGAAGCTAGAAAAAATTACGAGCAGTCTATGTTCATGATTTGTGCAATAAGTTGTATCAAGTGAAATGACTTCTCCAAAGCAACCATAATCGACCAACATAGGTGCATCAGCCCATAATATATTTGTCACTTGCTCCTCTGAGTCCATTTAGTGAGCATGAAAAAAGGATGGATTTTCTGCTAATTTTTGCTCAAAATACTAAAATATACATCCTGCTTCACCATATTTCATGGCTCATTGCCTTCTTGAATTAAGATAATTCTTTACATCACATGTTGTATATCCCAAATTGGTTCAACCTCTTACATATTGGCTCTGCAAATTGAATGCCGATTTTTGACTAATCCCAGCTTTCACAGCAATTTCTAATTCATAACATTGAGTTGATATTTATCCTCGATATGATGCAAATAGGTGAACAACTTCAAGAAGCTGAAGAGAATAATTATGATATAGGAAACTTCAATTATTTTGTATTTCCACTTTACTAGTTTCACTTTCATTCTAGATTAGTAGCCTGTTCTTGTCTCATCCCTAGGCTCCCTCGTTTTCACATGTCGAATGTATGGTTTTCTCGCCTCTTCTTTAGAACCAACATATGGATAAGAGGAATATTTTGACTTGTCTTTTTTACTCTTGTTGAAGTTTTGTTTTTTATTACCAAAACCAATTCTTGTACTGTATGACCTCCAGAATTCACATGCTTCTTCTATATTGTTAAATTCAAGATCAAGTCTAGGAGTTAAATTTATATCCATCATATAAGTCTCCTGCAAAATCAAAAAATATATACCCAATATAAATACAAACTCAGCTGCTAAAATATAAATAATCTCATGGCAAACCACCGCCTGTCTTTGCAAATTATACTACTCCGTCACGTTAACCAACATATATATATATATATATTACCAACATTTATATCTTAACCAGAGCACACAAACACATAAGAAACTTTTACAAACAGAGCGCACACATACATTACCGAAAAACCTATCAACCAAACAAATAAAAGAAATTAGATCCATAAATAGGAATAGGAATAGGAATACACACACACACACACGGAAAAAACATAATATCCAGTATCCTCAACTTTGAAGATCATCAAGTAAGATTATAAAAATCATAAATGCAAGAACTAAATATAAAATATGAAGAAAATTGTGGGTATTTGATAAAAGACTGTTATTTACTCATCAATTTTTGATATCTAGTGACCATAGACGCTCCCCTTGCTGTTCCTTGTCTCAAAATTTTTTTGCCACCAGCACCTCTGATTTTCCTGTGCATTTGGAGAAGAAGAAAAGAAGCTGTGCGCGGACGATGTTGAGGAGGGAAAATGAGACCCTGATATGAAAACACACGGATGAACACATGGCTGAGATTGATTGAGAAATTCGACAGTTCAAATGAAATATTCAAAACAACATCGTTTAAATTAGTTGCTTATCATCGCCGTCAATGCAATTGTTACAAATGAACAGCCTAGATTTCTTTTTTTTTTTTTTTTTTTAATAAAACCACATCGTTTTAAAGAAAAGAGGGGCAGTGAATGGGAAAGGTAAAGGAGAAAAGCCAAATCCGAAATATTTTTTAGGTACGTCCAGCACTTGAATATATTTTGTGGTGAAATTTGGCTCTTAAATTATTAATTTTAGTAGGAACAATTCATCCCTTAAAATATCTCTTGAGGAGCAATTTTAATCTCTCCGTTAACTCCTCAAAAATCTGTTAAACAGAGGTCTTAAAATATTTTTTTAATATTGTTTAGGGTGACGGAAGAACTTGAAAAAAACTTTAAAATACTAGTCATACCTAACAAAATACTTCAGGTGCTAGGTTAACCTTAAGCCCATAAATTATAACAATAATAGAGGAATATAAACTTACTTTGACCTTGTCATAAACAAAAAGAAAAATACTACCCATCTCTGTCTTTTTGCTGGTCATACATTTGTGGTTGACCTCTTAGGAAACACCATTGATCAAGCTCATCGGTTGGGACTTGGAATGTTCCCCAAAAGATTTTGGGGTCAATTGCAGTCTATGTTGTGATATTTGTCATAAAAATATTTTTATGTATATTTAATAATATTGTTCAGTTTTAGATTTTTTTTTAATGATCAATTTTAGATTTTAAGAATGCATTAATTTGCTTACCTTTTATTTTGCCCCTTATTTTTTTCCGATGGACCCTTATTAGCTTTTATTCCAAATAACTTGTCAAAACAAACTAAAAATAAATTTGCTAACGCATTGTTCCTCACATATTTAGCTTAAAGATGCTCCTAACAATGCCCTCATTTACCTATGCTCAAATGGAATGAAAATTAGGCAGGAAAAAAAAATATTTTGAGAAAATACTCCTAAAAATAGTAGACTTTTTTACTATTTTGAAAAGCTTTCATTTACAGCATTCCCTGCTCCAATTTTCCTCTCGTTTTTCGCTCCATCCAAACACAAGATCTGTGTACAATTGGAAATGCAGTAGGCCAACCCTTGGAATATAAGTTGGCCCACGGTGGCCTATAGGTTGGGCAATGTATTTTGGAAAAATGCCAACCCGAGCCCCACACTTAGGGTCTGTTTGGTGTGAGGGATTTGAAGGAGAAGAGAGGGGAGGGAAAATTTTTATGAGTTGAATTTTAAAATATTGAAGAAGTGGGGTAATAAAATTTTAATAAAGAGAATGCATAAGATAAAAAAGTAATAAAAATTAATTAAAAATTTTTAACCCCACTTCTCTAATTCTTTTTAAGTTCAACTCAAAAAAATTTTCCCTTCACCCACTTTCCCTCCCCTCCCCTCCTCTCAGACCAAACAAGCCCTCAAGGGTGGGTCAGCGGGTTGAGCCAGTAGTATTACCTGATCTAATTTAACATCATGTTCTTAGATAAAAGGCACTTTGCTCGTGGTGTTTTTGATACATAAATCAAACAAGGAAGTGAAATTTGTTTATTATTCTTTTGCCACATGCACACACACATATATAAACAAGACAAATGAAACACGACCCCATCAGCCTGAACCTATTGTCGATTGTGTCAGTGACCAAGGAACAATTTATCAACTCTACGTCTCATAATATCAAAAAGCCACTAGCAATTTAGGTACTTTAATTTCTCCGTTATAATTATTGAACGGCTCAATTTACTTACATGCATTGGTTCGCATACTTGAGATATCCAATATATAAAAATGGTTATAATATAACAACACTGACAAGCTTTAATTAACTCACCAGGAGATGAAATATGATTATAACAATAAGCAAAAAAATATATAATCTCTTTTACTGTAAGTAACAATTTATGTAAGTTTATTTAAGATTAATGATAGAGAAGTTGGTTAAGAATAAAACGACATCAAACAAGAAATTGAAAATAGGATTGATAACTAGTGCATTAGTTTATATGGTTGGGTAGTAAGCCGCAGTATTGATAGAGCAAACTCCCTTTGGCAAATCTGTGTTCCTTTGGATCAAGATGTATCCATTCATTCCCCAACTTTCTCCCCACGAGTTCTTCGCAATCCAGTAATCTTTCCCCTTCACTTGAACCATATCCAACAATAAAAACAGCATGATTTAACCTGGTTGATTCCTTAGGGCGATCCTCACCTTCATAAATTCCCTAAAAAATAGTAAAACTAATCAGACCAAACCTTAAAAAATGAAAGACTGATATTGCTAAACCGTGTGGCCCATAAAAACTGGAGAAATATTATTACTCACAACTAATATTTCATACAACATGTTTTTATATATCTGGACCTGTATCAAGTGAATAAGGAAATGGGCATAAACAGCACTAAGGCCCACACCGAATAATACCAACCAGCTACACTGTACAATATTACATCTACACAAATACAAGGAACGAAAAACCGGACCGGTCAATGAACCGGTCGCGGCACAGGTTCAAGGGTCATTGGGTTAACCGGGGTCAGACTGGTGAACGAACTGGTCATATTAAAATATTACAATTTAATTGACAATAACAAAATAATGAACATTCATAACTCATAAGTTATCACTAACATCAAAATAGCTAAAATACCTAATTAATTCTTCAAAGCAAAAATACCTAATTAATTCTCCTGAGCCCACTGTTGCCTCTTCTCGCAGCCGCTTGCCGTCGCCCAAGTCATCGGCGACTTCAATGTCGCCCACTCAGCGTTGCACAGCGGACCGGAGAACTGGAGATCGATGAATCGCATGATGGGGCTAGGGCACGAGTTCAGTTCGCTCTCTCACCCTCTCTGTCTCAGTGTTTTGGATCGATCAAATTTGATCTCAGCGTGGAGCTGCGATATGAAATCGTACGATGGGGCTAGGGCACAAGTTCAGTTCGCTCTCTCACCCTGTCTGTCTCAGCGTTTTGGATCGATAAACTCTGATCTCAGCGTGGAGCTGCGATCTGATCTCAGATCTAATCTCAGAATCGGGTCGGTTACCCAGATCCGACCCGATTTTTTTTTTCTTTCTGAAATGTCTCAAAACGTCGTCATTTTGGGACATTTCCAAAAAAGAAGGACTCGGCCAACCCGCCCACCCGGCGGGTTGGCCGAGTTGTTAGCGACCCGGCCGGGTTGACTCGGGGTTGACCGGTTTGATCCTCACCCCGAGTCAAATTGCCAACTGGATCGGACTGGGGTCCGGTCGACCGGTTTTCCGGTCCAACCGGCCGGTCCGGTCTGGTTTTTCTTTCCATGCACAAATAAGTAAACTATCTGCTATTTTCCACACTCCCCCTCAAATTAGGGGCAAGAAATACATTAACTGTGCCTAATTCGCTAAGTAACCTACTGTGAGCTTCCTTTCCCAAAGCTTTAGTGAATATATCTGCCTCTTGATTGTGTGATCGAACACGCTTTAATTCAATCAAACCAGCGTGAACTTTTTCTCTTACAAAATGAAGATCTATCTCAATGTGCTTGGTTCGTCCGAATTTGATGCAATATGCATGGCTGCCTTGCTATCACAATTAACACTGACTAGACCCTTAGTTGAAATTGCCAAGTTCTTAAGTGCTTCAGTGGCCCAAACCACTTCTGCAACTCCTGAGCCTAAAGCCTGATATTCTACCTAGGCTGATGATCGTGACACTGTCTCCTGCTTCTTATTCTTCCATTTGATAAGAGAATCCCCAAGTTTGAGCAAGTAACCTATCACCGAACGTCTAGTAGTCTCACAAGCTCCCCAATCAGCATCGATGAAACATGATAGACCAATATTATGATTTGAACATAGTAGCAAACCCATGCCAACACTTTGTTTTAGATATCTAACAATGTCTCGAGCTACTGCCATATGTGCCTTAGTAGGTTTCTGCATGAATTGACTTACAACCTGTATAGGAAATGAGATATCAGGATGAGTATTGGTTAGATAAATCAACCTTCCAACCAACCTTCTATAACTTTTAGGGTTACTTAATTTCGATCTCGGCCCTCTTCACAGGCTAAAATCTTCAAGTTGGCCTTCATTGGCATTAATGAGGGCTTACATCCACTCATTCCCATATCTGAGAGCAAATCCAAAACATATTTCCATTGTGAAAGAACAATTCCCTTTTGGGACCTAGCTACTTCCATTCCTAAGAAGTATCTCATCTCACCCAAATCTTTAATTTTGAATTGTCTATGGAGAAATTCTTTCACCTCAGCAATTGTGCTATTTGAACTACCTGTAATGATCAAATCATCTACATAAACAAGAACCAAAACACAACTATCATCACATTCCTTAATGAATAAAGAGTAGTCATATTTACTTTGTCTAAATCCACCATTTAATAAATTTGTAGTCAATTTATAATTCCATTGACATGAAGCTTGTTTGAGTACATACAAGGATTTTTTCAATTTGCACACTATTCCATTTTCTACCCTTTCAAAACCTTGTGGTACACACATGTATACTTCATCATCTAAATCACCCTACAAAAAAGCATTATGAACATCCATTTGATATAAGTTCCACCCAAATACAGCAGCCATCTTTAGTACAATTCTAATAGTAATCATTTTAATTATGGGGAAAAACTTTTCATGGAAGTCTATGCCCTCTTGTTGGGTGTAGCCCTTGGTTACAAGCCTAGCCTTATATTTATCAATGGATCCATCAGAGTTATATTTAATTTTATAAACCCATTTGCAACAAATTGCCCTCTTTCCCTTGGGAAGAGGAACAATATCCCACATGTCATTAGCTTCTAAGGCATCTATCTCTAATTTCATAGCATTGATCCACCTACTGTGTTTAATGGCCTCATTATAAGAGGTAGGTTCAACACTAGAATCTATTGAGCATAAGAAGCATAAATAAGATGATGACACACTTTCATAAGATATATAGTTTGCAATAGGGTACTTACACTGGCCTTTGAGTTGTTTATTCAATTACAATTCAGACTTACCCACACTACCTTGTGAAATCAACTTACACACGTAGTCTTAAGATCAAATAGGTGGCCTCCTTTCTCTCACTGGTCTTGTTGAACTCATTTTTGGTTCAAATTCACAATTAGTCCCATTATTGATATTACCTTGATTTTCTTGTGTGTCCTCATATGCCATTCCTTCATTGAGACACTCAGCTTGGTGCTGCCTTTGTTCACTATCAAACCATAATAGATCACCTACATCATTCTGATTTGCTCTGAGAAGCCCTTTCTTCTAAGAAGGGAAAACTGTTCTCAATAAATCTCACATGTCTACTAACAAATATTTCTTTGCTCTTAATATTATGGAGTATAAAGCCCTTTTGATTAGCCGGATAGCCCAAGAATACACAAGCAGCATATTTTGATTGCAATTTATCATTGTTTGTTAGGTTTGTTGCATAAGCAAGACACCCAAAAACCTTAAGATGTGTGTAGTCAACCATGGTCCCATAAACAATCTCATATGGTGTCCTAAATCCTAGAACTCTAGAAGGTATCCTATTGATTATATAGGCTATAGTTTTCACACACTCACCCTAATACCTAATTGGTACGTGTGACTGGATCATGAGGCTACAAGAAACTCTCATTAGTGTTCTATGTATTCTCTCCACTATACCATTTTGTTTAGGCATATATGCACATGATGTTTCATGATGTATCCCTTTTTTCAAAAGAAAGTTTCTAAGAGTATGGCTGATGAACTCTAACCCTTTATCACTACGAATCCTCTTAACAATAATCGCAAATTGGTTTTCCACATGTGCAATAAAATTTTGAATATGTCCTACTATTTTAGAGTTTTGTTTCATCATGAATAACCAAGTTGCATGAGAGAAGTCATCAACTATAGTAAGGAAATATCAAAAACCAGAATGTGTGGGGGTCTGATATGGTCCCCACACATCCATATGTAAAAGCTCAAATATCCTTTTGGTCTTAATGCAGCTAGGGGTGAAAGGGAGCTTTGTCTGTTTAGATTGGAAACAAACATCACAACTTTTATTAAGAGTAACAATTTTGTCATGAACTAAATCCAAATGTCATAGTACATAAATAGGAGCATGATCGAGTCTATTTTGTAACAATGATACATCAACATGTTTATTGTCTTTAGAATAGACATTAGCCGTATTCACTATATCGGCTTGATTTCATTGCAAAACATATAATCCTTCAATCAGCTTACTGTTCCCCTTCAATTTGCCACCCTGTAGGCCCTATATCAAACAAAGGTTAGGAAAGAAAGCTACCACACATCTTTGTTCCTCAGTTAAGTTTGACACAGATATCAAGTTAAATTTGAGCATAGGAGCATATAAAACACCACATAATGTAATACCATTGGAAAATTTAACTGTTCCTATGTGAGTTATTTGCACCTTATCTCCATTAGGAATTTTAACAGTTCTAATTGGTCCTAAATAAATCTTATAATTATCTAGCAATGATAAGTCACTAACTAGGTGTGTGGTTGCTCCAGAGTCAATAACCCAAGTTACATATGTATTCTTATAGAAGGTAGAGTTAGTCAAACCTGTACCCATCAGAGCATGAATATTTTCTTCTGGTTCCTTCCTTTAGAGCTCAAGCAATTTGTCGTACCTGTGAAAGAGAAGGCGAAATCATGTTTGAGGAATGCATAGCTTTTTCTGTGTCCTTTATACTCTCAGTTCCTTGCTGGTTGGTTTCTTATGCCATCTTCCCTTTCAGTCCTTTGAAGTCTGGAGGGTAGCCTATGAGCTGGTAGCAAGTATCTTTAGTATGTCCATTCTTTTTACAGTGAGAACAATTCAGGGAGGGGTTTTCTCTACCTCTTTATCTTGTTCTTCCTCTCCCCCTAGCTGCCATAACTATCCCTTCGGTGGGAGTCATTCTGCCAAGCCTTACAAGAGCCCTTTGAGCCTCATCTTCGGCAACCATTGCAAAGACCTAATTGACAGTGGGGAGATGGGACATCATTAATATCTGACTTCTTGCAATGTGATAGGTTTCATTCAACCGCATCAAGAATTGAAGTAGTTTCTGCTGCTGTACCAAATCACCTTGTATCTTGGATGCCCCACATCTACAACAATTACAAGCAGGACCTACTACCACAAGGGAAGACTGCTCTTCCCACAATTCCTTTAGTTTGGAGTAGTATACAACAATTGATGATTTGATTCCCCCTACTAAAGGGAATTAATCTCTCGATGGATGGCAAAGATGCGAGACCCTGTGACCTTATCAAGCCTTTACTTCAAGTTGATCCATATTGAATGTGACTCACTAAGATACACCATACCATTCGCCAATTCCCGAGACAACAAATTCAGAATCCAGGATAACACTACGGCATTACAATGCTCCCACTGGTCTTCCAAGTTTTTACCCTACCTCTCTTTCTTACAAGACCCATCGAAAAATCCTAGCTTATTCTTACCACGAAGAGCAATTTTCATAGCCTTGCTCCAAATAGAATAATTGTCGCTGCCAGTGAGCGTTAGAGGTATGATTGTGGCACCTTGAGTGTCTGATAGATGAAGATACAGAGGGTGAGTGAAGTCCAAGGTGGCTACGGCTGGGGCTGTGCTAGCTTTGGATCTTCCATAGTCGTTACCACTCACTGTGTTCCCTATCGGAGTCAGAATGTCGATCTTGGATCACAGACAACAGTTGACTGTCATTCTTGAGGCTATCGGCAAGGCAATCACGATCGACCGTTCATAGCTATTAATTTTGACGACACTATTATTATTCTGATTATAGAAACAACATGTCAGATAAAGAGAAGAGAGACATACATACAAATATATATATATATATATATATAGAGAGAGAGAGAGAGAGAGAGAGAGAGAGAGAGAGAGAGAACAAACCATGTTGGCTCTACAATAACCCTGTTAAGCTTCATAAGGGTAATCTTCTTCTTTGTTGATCCCACCATTGTTGATAACCCAATCCAAGGCATTAGAGAGCCATCCTCCAGAGCAACCTTGTCTCTTGGAATCGCAATCTATAAGTTGTTGTCCAGAGAGGGAAATAAGCTCCCTTGTGGCTATTGCATGTACTGATTCAATGGCTACAACTACTGCAAATGCCCAACAAACTCCTGCGAATCATTAAAACATAAAATCTATAAGTCCATTGAGGATCAAGAGAAGGACCAATATGATAAATGGTACATTCCGCCGACAAATGACTCTATAATCAGGTCCTTGTAGTTTCATATAGCTGATGAAAAGGAAAAAAATTACAAAGACCTAATTAAAAATCAGGTGACATAATAAGCATTAGATAAGCAAAAGAACTTTAGGTACCAGATTAAAAAAGAGGTGACACATTAAAGGACCTGATAAGAAGAATAAAAAGCAATATAGACCTTATTTAAAATATGATAAAACTATAGGGATTTGCATATTAATTTTCACAATAATAAAATGTATTTGTACACCAACCTAAATTAAGATTGTTGAAGAGAGGCTTACCACAACTTTGTTGTTGGTTTTTAACCCCAGCAACAACTCCACTCTGTCTCCAATCCATGGAAACACGTGCTCCACACGAGTCCTTCTGCTGCCCATAATCCACCTTCACGGTGGTATTGGTGCTGGTGGCGATGGTGGTCAGAATCTTGAGCTCATGTAGGTAAATTTCTTTAAACTCCTCAGGACTCATATCAGCAAACTTATTGGGGTCCAAACGATAACTTGAAGGAGATTTTGATTTCTTATATATTGAAAAAAAAACCTACAGCAAATAATGAATCTATAAATTTGTTGGCATTTCTATAATAAGATTTCCTTTTCATAAACCTCATACAGGAATATTCTGCAAAGTCTTAAAATTGTAAAAATTATCAATATGCACCAGATAAAATTATTGGGCCATTAATGCTCAAAAACAAATTCCTATAAGACTAATATAGGCACCTAGTTTCATCAAGAACTCAGCAATAACACGAATTGCATAAATAACCTTTTATAGATGTTCACATGTGCGTACCTAGAATGATACAATTATCCATTGCCTCAACACACATTTTCATCGAGTTCATGTCTGCCACCACACTTGGTGATCGTGCTCAGATCCCATTGTGAGTCAAAACTCAACACTCGAGTCATCTCTAGTCTCGACAATCACCAGAGATTTGTGCCAAACTGAGTTTATCACCTCCAATGCTTAATTATTGTCATCTCAATATTGCCACATGAGGAGCACCCTATTTTGGTCTGCTTCTTTATCATGAGGACTCATAATATCCTGAAATGAGGCACACACAAAAAATATGAGACACAACTCAAACTTCCCATCTCATAAGAGGAAAATACCAATTTAAATATAACTATAAAATTAGGACAAAGCTCAGAGGCCTCCTTATTCAAAAACTTTGTTGTCGATGCATGCCCCAACAAAAGGGTTAGCAGATATTAGCTCTAAAGATTGTTGGTAGAGGCCTCCCTATTCTCTAGCTTCTCTTGAGGCTATACAGATCCTGCTAGTGGCTATGCAGATCCTATTAGTGGCAGCCTTGTAAATTACAGAGTTGATTCAAGTCGTGTTAGAAGATACTGCCCTTAAGAGTTATTTCGCAACTACCAACAGATAAGAAACGACACTCCCAGCATTAAACAAACCCTTCCTGCAAACAGGGTGAGCAAAACTATGGAAGATAATAGAACCAGAAGGTATAAGAATATGCCAGAGGAGGAAGAGGAGCTTGAAGGTTCAAGAGCAAAGTGCGTCCAGAACATTTGACTAAGAGTGTGTTTGGATTAGCTTCTAGAAAATAGCTTCTGAAGAAAAAGTGGAAAATAGCTTTTGCAGAATAGATTATGAGGAGAATAGATTATAGGAAAAAAGTGATTTTGATAAAATGAGAGTGTTTGGATGTTGTGATCAGAATAGCTTTTTTTCATTGTCAAATTACTAAAAAGGACATTAACTTTTGTGATAATTACATATAAAAGATAAGAATATATTTTAAGTATTATTTAACATTAAATTGAATAAAAAAATACAAAAATGAAATAAATTTGTCAAAAAATTTTAAAATTATAACATTAGTCAATTATATAATATAACAAAAATAGATCAAACATATGTGTAAGTATATTAAAAAATTGTATAACAAACAATCATTTATAAGTAGTAAGGATATTGCTACAATTTACATGGAGCTAGGCCTTCTAATTTCTCAAATTATTTGGATATTACTTCCCCCCTCCCATTAAACTTGATTGAATTGAATCATTATAATATTTAGCAAAGGTCTCGTGGAAGTAGACATCATAATCTAGCACATACCATATTCTATTGGAACCAACATCCACAGCTCCATGTTCAGATCTTAGCACTCACCACTTTATGGCACAATATAGGTAAGAAGAGGGCGAAAAAGAAGATTTCTACTATAGAGCTTTAAGCAAATCTCTGTACAGACCGATTTCCACCACCAATCCCTAAATATGCAGAATCAACCACAGAGTAAAAGACAATGTTCACTGCTCAAAGAAAAATAAAGACACATAATTCGTGTCCCAAGTTACTTGGGGATAAAACATGAACTGAAACAGAACATTGCCGAGTTCTATCGCTGCACTCTTCAGCCCAGTATGAGGAGGGCTACAGCGTTAGCCTCTGTTATTCCTAAAATGCTTTCTTTCTTTTATCTTCTATCTTCCGAAAGAATGCTCTTCTTCTCTAATCCCTGGTGCTGAGAATTTCGGAAATTTTCTTCTTAGTTCCGCCCCATTTTACTGCAACCGACATTAACGCAAATTTGTTATTTTTCAAAAATTTTTTAAGGCACAAGCATCCTCCTTAACAATCCTCTTTCAGGCATTAGCATGCACTAATATCAGCACAAGCATAGCAAGTTTGTTCTCATACTCAATAAGAAGTCTAGAAGAATATAATCTATTACAAGGATTTCGTATTAGCACTAAATAAATACAACATAAAAAAAAAACCCCAGATCCAACAGAATTTATGAAGAAATAAAACAAAGACAAGCAAGAGCCAACAGAAAACAAAACTGTGAAGCAAAAATTAAAAAAAAAAAAAAAAAACTCAACATTTAAATTCTAACCATTGCATTGGCACTGTACAGGAAGGAAAAAACCGTAGCAAGAGCCAACAGGAAACGACATTCTGAAGCCAAAAAAAAACAGAACTTGTTGAATCGATAGACTCACCGGTGGGTTTTGCAACGGGAAAGAGGAGAGAGAGACTTGAGTTGTTGAACGCTGACACACTCACTGGCACCAACGCTCCAGTCGACCTTATTCGATCGCCGACAAAGCTGAGAAACGGGGACCGTAATTAACGCCTGATTCCATGATTAAAGGCTGGCGAATATGAGCTTAAATATTGCAGCCTCCATATTCTACAATTAACGCTAGTAATTGTGCCATTCAAAATATATTTTTATATTTTCACAAAACTATTCAGTAAAAGGTGTCCGGTCTACACCCATAGAGGAAATTGTCGGATTTCTATATGGCTCATCACTGTGAGAGTTCACTCCTCATTTTGGCTCCTTCAACAAAATCATTAAGCAAAATCATCCTCAAATTGTCGGATTTTGCTTAATGAAGCTAATTTCATTAGGGGTTGTTTGGTATGACGGATTTGGAAGAGAGGGGAGGGGAAGAAAAATTTTTATGACTTGGATTTTAAAAAATTATAAAAATAGGGTTGAAATTTTTTAATTAATTTTTTTACATCTTATCTTTATTAAAATTTTATAACCATGCTTCTTCACATTTTTTTAAATCCAACTTGTAAAAATTTTCCCTCCCCCTCCATTTCCCTCCTTCCAAACAAACCCTTAAAAGAGAGGGGAGTGTTGTTTATCTAATTTTTTACTCTTTCTATTTTAATAATTGAATTCTAGATTTATTTTTTATTATTATGATGGTTTGATGTTTTTTATTAAGGTTGCATACAATTTGAGAGATTAAATGTATTTGGATTTTATTTTGTGCATTAAACACCTTGAGCCTCATTAGTAGCAATTTTTTATATTTGACTTGATAAAGCTTATGCTTGATATAGTTATGAAAAATAATATGTTTGTAGTCTAAGGGTTCTTGATTACTTGTGTTAATGCATTTAATTGATTCAAATTACTAGTATTTAAATTGTGTTTCTGTTAGAGGGATTAATTTTTATCCGATGTGAAGGAATTAATTTACCTAACTCAAGCTAGATCAAGTGGTCTTTTTAGCAAATTTGTCAAACTAGTACATTCTCATTATCTTTTGAAGCAAAGATAGATAAAATTCATTGTAAGGAGGTTTTATCATACTTTTCTAAACCAATTACCATTGCATCCCCTTTTATTTTAAAAATCCAAAAATATTTATTTTAAAACATTCTAGTTTAATTGCAAGTTAGTTTATAGATAAAAAGCTCAAAAAACCCTTTTTAACTTGTTGCATGCCCACCATCACACTTCGTTGTTAGGTAATTATTAAAAGCCTTCTCAAAGGACGATTTGAGATTACACCCTGTATTATAATTCTTAATTATTTTTAAAGAAATTACAAGGCATAAGCTGACAGCCTGACACGCTCCTTCAACCGAGGATTGGGAGGTAATCTTAGAAATTGAAACTATGCTCAAGTGACGTTGGAAAGTTGACTTTCAAATTATATGCAGAGAAAATAATAATATGGCGGACCCACTCTGCTACTAAGGGTCTTTAGTTTAGTTTGATTCATTTATGATGTATTAAAATACACGCAGTGAAGTTAAGCAGCTGCTAAATAGAGATTGGAACCGGATGGTAAAACACGTTAGGCGGTGGGCTAATGCTCCAACGGACTTCTTGGCCAAGTCCAGCTTGTCTACGATGCCTGGATTTCAAATGATCTCTCGTGCTTCTTCAGAGCTGGAGCAACTCATTTTGAAGGATAAGATGTAGTTGTGTGTTTGGCTACATATGTATATCAAAAAAAAAAAAAAAAAAAATTCACGCAGTAAAGACATCTTAGATCTTCTTGCAAGGATGGAACTTTCATTTTTTTAAAAAAAAAATAAACAAGTAAATGAAATTTAAGTAAATAACTGTATGATATAAAAGGTTAAGCTACGCTTAACACCTCAAACTATTTTTGGAGTTGAAATCAACAATTTAAAATATTTATAGGTGCAATTTTGACCAATAAGTATTAAAAGACACGGTTATTCTCTCTTCCCTCGCTGAAACAGACCAAAGGAAAAGGAATTACCGAAGAAAGGGGAAGTAATTAATTTTGTGGCGAAGAAGCGAGTTCCAAGTAGACGCAATGTCGCCTTCCTCATCGTCTCTGATGAATCCTTAAGCTCACAGAATCTTCTATGCCCTTCCCATTTTCCCTGCTTCTGCTTCTCCACACAATTTTTGTTCTTGGAGAACTGAAAAGTTTCAGAGGAAGCTTCCATCCCATTGGAAAAGAAGTTGATGTAAGTAATGAGTCTTCTAGTGAACGTGTAAAGCCTAAGAATCCCAGGTGGGCAGTTTACGGCGGGAGTTTGGAGGACGTTTTGGAGTTTTTTAATAGTGAGAAGTACGATCCTGATGAAAGGAATACCGAAGGTCAAGGTATCCGTCTTTTTCAAATTTTCCTTTAAGCCTTTTTGTTTAACTTAATTGCTGGTTTGTGAGATCGCGGTGAATGATCTAATAGGAGTTCACTACAGCTGATTCCTTTTCCTCTCCATGGTTGCCTTCTGAAATTCACCGTTTTGCCACAAAATTAATTACTTGCTCCGCCTTTGGTAATTCCTTTTCCTCTGGTCTGTACCAGCGAGGGAGGAGAGAAGAACCGTGTCTTTGATGAAGAAGATGCACGGTAATTTAATAGAAATTAATTCTGTTATATTAAGTTGCTAATTATACCTCTAAAAATAATTTGAAGTGTTGAACGCACTATAATAAATTATATATATTTAAGGAACCATGAACTTGAGTGACATTTCATAATTTTAGAGGACTCAATGTTTTTATGAGGAAAACAAAAACCTTTTCCTAGGGCACTTGAAGGAAATCAGAACCCTATGTATTTTACGGACGCAGACGCATAATCTTCCTGTAAATACCTAATCAGTATATGAACAGATCCCAAGATGCCTTCATTAAAAGGGGCTGTTAATCTTGTACACTATTTTGACTAAAAAAAATCTTGTACATTGAATGCGTTGTTGTCTTTTCAACTTTAATTGGGATAGTGGATTTTGGCTATGGGATTAAGATGTAAAAATACTTATAGACTTTTTTTTTAAAAAAATTGCACCTAACACCATAAACTATTTTTGGGTACAAAAATACCTATAAACTTCTCAAAATTAGGGGGGAATGTCCACACCTTTAACTAGTACAAACTTCAATTTTGTGAAGCTCACATTATTAATTTATTTTAATGATTATTTAATTAAAAAACTCTCCCCTCTCTTCCCCACCCTCTTCTTCTTTAGTCAGACCCTACCCTCAGGAATTGATGACCCAGCTTGATTCAGTTTGAGCCATGTTTATCACTGGAGTATACAACTCTGATCTCTTCATACGAATCAATCCTTGGATCCCAAGCTGTGAACATTGATTGCATTCAATGATTAACATCCTTCACTTTTTAGCCAAAATTACACCAAAGCTCTAATATTGGTCGTGCAGGAAATCAAAGCTCAAATTACAGTGAAAGCTGGCGGGAGAAATCAGGGGTAGGGCCTCACTGAAGAGAAAGAGGGTAGGGGAACAGAGGGGAGAGTCTTTTTAATTAAATAATCATTAAAAAAATAATCATGTAGGTCTCACAAAATGAAAGTTTGTATCAATTAACGATATAGGCATTTTGCCCCCATTTTAAAAATTTTATGGGCATTTTTGCACCCAAGAACATTTTATAGTGCTAGATGCACTTTTAAAAAAAGTTTATAGGTATTTTTTTTATCTTAACTCTATATTATAATTCCAATATTCCATATTGTTGGCGTGGTTTAAAAATCATGATTTTGATTATTTTATAATTAAATGGTTTAACTAAAAACATAAGTTTTTTTTAATATTTTATAAAAAGTAATTTATTGTATAAAGATTTTATAAAAAGAGAAATAATTATTTTGTATTTGGTTATAATTATCAAAACTAATTTTTTAATTCTAAGGTTTTATGATATCTATATGGATTTTAGTTCAGAAAAAGCGATTTATTACATATTTATTTATTTTTATATGTTATGATCTTTTTTTAATATCTATGTATTGTTATGATACCCCTCTCTCGTACTGTTGATTAATCCAAGTAGCTCCTCAAAATACTCAAAAATATGCTTTTTTTTTCAGGCTCTGATTATTTTTTAAAATGTAAAAAATATGCTAAGAATTTCAAAAAAGTATTTTTTTTTTAAAAAAATAAGTTATTTTTGTTATAAAAAAACAAAATTAAGTTACTTTTAATAAAACAAACTAAAATAAACATGTCCATAACAATTAATTAACTAAACTAGTGTGTTTCAAATATTTCAATGCAATGTGATAGGATGTGAATTAATTGCGGGAAAAAACGTGATAGAATGTGAGTTAACGAGATCTTAACACTTGTGCAAAAAGGCGCTTAACAGTACTATGAATGACATAAATTTTATTAATTCGCTGGTTCAATTTTTTCACAGTCACTCCTACAAAATTGAAGTATTAATAATTCCCCATTCCCTGAACTCTACTATATACCAAATTTATTTGTATAATTTTTCTTCATCTTATATAATTGATGTTTTTATTTTAAAAAAAAAATATGTAAACGATAGTCACCATTCACCGGTGAGGTCTAAACATAGATGGAGGTGATCATGTGGCCTTGTAACCACATTGGAGTAACAAAGAGGCAAGTCACCACATTTAGAGGAAAAGTAGCATGGTGAAGTTGATCCTTGAGGAGGAAGAAATGTCCCACACAGAATGACACCAACATGGAAGCAATCAACGTGAGCAACAACATTAAACCTAGTAGCAACTTCCTGGGCAGGTTCTGTAAAAACTTGCTCTTGAAACCGAGATGTAAGTAACGATAAGAACATCACCACCGTCATGATGGAGCAGCACAGGGCTAGGAGTGATGATGTGGCAAACACTTGGGGAATGCTGGCTCCTAATTGAGTACCGGATAGCTAGAATCTTGATTGACGCCACCAGGCACGGTGGTGGACGTGGCTAAGGCCACCGTGGCAACTAGTGCAGCCACGAGACTGAGCAGGATTTGGCTTTGTTCAGTCAATCGCCGCCACTTTTCACGAGGTCTTTGTGAGTTTTGGTGAAGATTTCTTTTGGAGTTTCGCATTTAGTGTTGTATCGACGAAAGAACCCTTGGTGGCATTGGTTTATTCACAAACTGCATCTCCAATAATAGATGTAGCTCATAATTAAGATATTCTAGGAAAAATAATAGCGTTAGAGGGCAACTTATCCTCAAGATAAAAATTAAGTAGTGTAATATTAGCCTCAAGATAAACTCCGTTGACCTTGATAGTTTGAGAGATGTTCCATTCTATCCATGATGATATTTCTGAGATTTCAAAGAATCTGTCTTTTAATTGCATGGGAATAATAGAGCTCCAACACTGGTGAGCTGTTGAGCACTCCCTAAGAACATGTAATATATCTTCTCGAACTCCCTCACATTTATAACATTCTATGTGTAGTCCGAGTCATCTAGAAACACGTAGATCATTAGTAAACAGTCTCCCTCGAGCCCCCAACCAGAGGAATGTTTTGTATCTTTGAGGAACCTGGAGTTTCCATATTTTTTGCCAGCATCCCCTCTGAGCTCCATGATTTGCTTCGCTTGCTAGATAATATGCTGATCTAGTAGTAAATTCACCATGGTGTGTTTCTCTCCATATCAATGTATCTTCGCTTCCTGCCGGTCCATTCGGATACATCCTCCAGAGATCATGAAGTACCGAATTCGGTAATAGGCTTCTAAGTAGTTCTTTATCCCAACCTCCGGACGGCAAAGTGTAGTATGAAACAACCCTTTCCCTCTGATCCTCAGACAAGGGTTTTATTATATGATTCTCCAGCTTCGTATAATTGGATAACCAACAGTCTTTCCAAAACTTAACCCTTGATCCATCTCCTACTTTCCAGCCCATACCCTTTTCCACCAAATTCCAGGCCCGCCGAATACCTTTCCAAGTCTGAGACTCACTCTTTCTATTCTCAATCTTAGGTATTGTATCGTTCCCACATTTATACTTTTCCCGTAAAAACTTCACCCATAAAGTATCCCTTCTTTTTATCAATCCCCATCCAATCTTTTCCATGAAAGCCTCATTCTGTTTATGAGCATGACGGATTCCAAGACCCCCTTCCTTCTTCTCTCGTCCCACATCCTTCCAAGCAACATGGTGAATCCTTCTCTGTGATTCTACTGATCCCCACAAAAAGTTTCTGCATTTTTTGTCAATTTCATCGCAAACACTTACAGGTAGTAATGTAGATTGCATAGTATATGCCGGAATAGCAGCTATCACTGAGGTTACTAGAGTCTGTCTTGCAGCCAATGATAATAAGTTTGTCTTCCAATTCGCCAATCGATTATCAATTTTGTTTAGCACATATTCAAACATACCCTTTGATACTCGTTTGTGTTGTACTGGGACTCCTAAGTACTTTCCCAAGTCATTCATCACCCCAAAACCCAAAAATTCACTAATCTCTTTCCTTCTCATGTGACCCACATTGTTAGAGAAGAAAATTCTGGATTTTGCCACATTAACTCTCTCCCCAGATGCTCCACAAAAATCATCTAAACATGCTTTTATTATGGCAGCTTGAGTAGTACTAGCTTCTGCAAAAAGAATTAAATCATCTGCAAAAAATACATGAGAGACAGCCGTACCATATCTTTTTAACCTGAACGGCACCCAACTTCCCTCCTGGACAACACTCTGTATAAGATGTGAAAATTTTTCCATAGCCAAAATGAACAAATATGGTGACAACGGGTCACCCTATTAGATGCCATGAGCTGGAGAAAAAGATGTGCTCTTCTCCCCATTCCACAAAACCTGCATTTCAATGGTAAATAAACAATATTTAACAATATCCACAATTTTAGGTGGGATACCAATCTCATGCAAACATTGTAATACAAACTCCCATCGAATACGATCATAAGCCTTTTCAAGGTCAATTTTCAGCGCTATATACCCATTCCTTTTTCTCATATTTCGCATGGAATGAATGATCTCTTGCACAAGAATGATATTATCAGAGCTCTGGCAACCTGGCACAAAACTACATTGGTTAGGAGCAACCACCATAGGCATTATACTTTTAAGCCTGGTCGCCAATATCTTTGTTATGGTTTTGTATACCACATTACAGAGACTAATTGCGCGAAAATCCCGAAACACTACTACAAAAAGGGTAAAAGGTGGCGCACATTTTGTGGCACTTCTTTAAACAAGTGCCACAGCTTCCCTTTTTTTATTTTTTACCTCTATAATTTTTTTTGGGATACCAGCTATGGCGCCTAATAGGTTAGGTGCCACAATTGGGGAGGCCTAGTGTGGCGCCTGCCTACACAAGCGCCACACTTGGCGCCACAGCTGCACCAAATATCATGTGTGGTGCCTAAATAGTTAGGCGCCACACATGATATAATATATATCAGCTGTGGCGCCTAGGATGCCCAGGCACCACAGCTGAAGAGGCAATGTGTGGCGCCTAAATAGTTAGGCGCCACACTTGCCCATTTTTTAAAAAAAAAACGGAAAATTTTCAAATAGATATTGTATATCTCTTAATTATTTCATTTCCCGTGTAGTGCTCCCGTGTCCGCCTCTCATTTCTTTTCTTTTTGACTACTACTCCACTTTAATTATTCAACTATTTTCTCCTCCATTAAACTACTTTCCCTTTCTCATCTTCTTAGTGGATCCGTCGGCCCCCTCCTTCCATTTCCTATCATCTTCACACTAAAAAACACACCCACACGCTCACTCGTCACTCAAGCTAGCGTCACCAACGTGGTCCCCCACTCCCTGCACTGGTCAATTAATAGATTTGTAAGAAGAAGACTGTTTCATTCTAGCTTGCTTTGTTTAAATTTTTGTTTTAGTTAAGATAAACCATAATATAACGTTTTTCTTTTTGTTCCTAATTTAATAGGAAAGAGTGAAAACCTAGCTTGTTTCATTTTCCTTTTCGCTTTGTTTAAATTTTTTTGCCGACAAGCTTGCGTTTTTTATTAATCTTTTAATTTACTTAATTAGTTGTTGATGTACTGTGTTCACATATCAAGTTCTTGTATTGTGATATTTTTTATGTTAGCTTTGGAGAGTATTAATGTAAGAACATTATTGTTGGGGAACTTGAATTTTAAATGTGAAAATTATATATATATATATATATATAATAGGTTGAAATATAAAATAGAAAGATTGACAATTTGTGGAGATGATAAACACGAAAGGCACTCATTTTATATAAAGCTTCACAATCAGGAAGCATAAAAAAGGGTCACAGGAAAAAACAAGAAGAAGAAGAAGAAGAAGAAAGAAAAAAAGAAAAAAGGGACCCTCCTGTGGTGCTTGTTTGAGGAAGTGCCACAGGAGGGGGGTCTCCTGTGGCGTTTGCTGACGTAAGCGCCACAGTAGGACCCCCCTCCTGTGGCACTTCCTCAAACAAGCGCCACAGGAGGGTATTTTTTTTAAAAAAAAAATTTTAAATGTTGTGGCGCTTCCAAGCGCCACAGCTTTTTTTAGTGATGTCCAGATATGTGGCACTTCTCTAGCGCCACAGTTAATGCAATTATAAGCGTCACAGCTTTACTTTTTTGTAGAAGTGAAATGACTGTGGAATATCTACCTTTGGGATGAGAACGATGTTTGTGGCATTAAATCTTTTTATCTCCTCTGGATTCTCAAAGATATATGTAACCAAAGAACATACTGAGTTGCCTACTATTTCCCATTGACTTTGGAAAAATAGTGGATTTAGACCTTCTGGTCCGGGTGCTTTAAGTGGTCCCATGCTGAAGATAGCCTGTTTAACCTCTGTATGACATATAGTATTTCCCAAGGCAAGTAATAAACACTCTGCCACCTTAGGATAAGAGCACCCGAAATTCACTGTATCACTGTACTCCTGATCAGGCGTGTATAGTTTTGTGAAAAAAATAGACCCTGCTTGTTTGATTAATTTCTTATCATAACACCACTCACCATCTTCTCCTTCCAGTGCTTCAATTGTTTTGCGCCTCCTAAAAGACTTCGTTGTGATATGGAAGTACCTGGTATTTTTATCGCCCTGTTTATACCAATTACACCGAGATCGTTGAAGCCATATAATTTCTTCCTGAACTAAGCACTTCTCAAGTTCCTCCCACACCTCCTTTCTTGCGTACTCCCAAGTCAGATTCTCATCACACTTCTTGTTCAATTTTTCAAGTTGATTTAGGAGACTAGCTTTGCGCTTATTTATATTACCAAATACATTTTTGTTCCAATCTCTCACTTCTTTTGTAAAACATTTCACATTTTCCTCCCAACATCTACTGTTCCTCCATGAATTCTTAACTATCGACGGGAACTCCTCATGCGTGACCCAAGGTGCAAAAAATTTGAATGACTTCTGATGTAATTTTCTGTTCTCAGCCCCATGTAATTTTAGTAATAAAGGGCAGTGATCTGATTTTGTTTTCGGTAAGTGCACAATTAAAGCCTCAGGGAATTGTTCTACCCATTTGCTATCTGCAACCACTCTATCTAACCTACTCGACACATTTCCTCCACTCCATGTAAATACAGGTCCTTGAAAGTCTAACTCATCCATTCTGCACTCATTCATCCAATGTTGAAAACCCCGATCTGGTGTACCTTGGACTTGGCGTACCGACTTTCGTTCATCAGACCTCAACATTGCATTAAAATCACCCCCTACACACCATTTAATCACCCCATTTGAAGCAATATCACTCAACTAGTTCCATAATTCCCTTCTTCTCCCCTGATTAGGATGACCATATACCACCATTAGATTCCAAGCATCTCTAGTTCCTTCATTAACATACCCATGTACAAGTTGAGATGTTTTGAACTTAATCGATAAATCAAATGTATCATCCCAAAAACACCATATTCCTCCACTATATCCAATTGCTTCCTCTACTTCTACATTATCAAATCCCACTCTTTGAGCAATTCTTCTAGCTACACCACCCTTCCTTCTAGGTTCAAGAATGGCAATAAGCCAGAGATTGTATCGTTTCTTTAATTCAATTAAAAGTCTCACAAATATATTACCCCCAGTACCTCAGGAGTTCCAAATCATTATATTACCAATCATTAAAACTAACCTGATTAGCAATTTGAATCCTCATCATGCGACCCAAACTTCTATTGTCCTTGTCCATGTCGGACACACCATCAACAACCACCTCTGTAGCCTGTGGATTCGCCTGGATGCTAAACTTCTTCTCCTCCTTTTCTCCTGGGTTCAATGGATTGGTTGCACTATCCACCACCATCTGGGTATGAGCTGTTGCAGCATTAACAGCTCCCTTTTCTTCTAAATATCCAATATTACGATGTTGTGGTAAACTCTCCTTGCCTTGCCTAGTTCCTCCATGACCCGTAACACTTGGTCCCATCTTCTTTCCACTTTGGTCTTCCAGGCCTAAATTGTTTTTTGTTTTCATCAAGTGTTCCGTGTTTTTATTATCACTGGGTCCAGTTTGATTCTTTATATCTGCTCCCTTCTTAGTTTTCGCACCCACCGATAGCCCAATGTTAAGCTTCATATTTTTTTGTCCAACCACCAGGTCACTCCTACTCCCTCTATTGTCTTGAACTTCCCTTTCTTGCACCAATGATGATCCAGCAGTGTTAGTGATATCAACATGTGCCACTTTCGGTTCAAATTTCATCCCCACATGATCATTGTGTTCTCCACCTTCTTTATTCAATGCCCCATAGCGTGACCTACTTAGCCCAACACCATGATTCGTTGTTGACTGAACTTGAGCTTCCCTCCCTTTTCCTTTGAACGTTTTAGATCTTTTGCTCCACCGTGGACGCTGGACTACCATCCAGTCATAGATAGCAGCGTCATCTTTTTTTGCCGTCGATTTTTCCTGTTCCGTTACATTTTTCGGATCTGTCTTTATAGAATTAACAGCATTTTCTTTCTGCATTTCCTCATCTAACTTATCTAACTGTTGAGGATAAGAAGTATTTGAGCAGTGATCGACATCATGCCCGTATCTACCGCATCTCAAACAAATTAAATGTATACCTTCATATTGGACCCTTTGCACCTTCCCATTAATCAATATAAAAGGGCGTAGCGGTGCTTCAAGATCAAGTTCAACACACAATCTGGAAAATCGTCCTTTTTTTTCTTTTAAGCGTGTTCATATCTATCTTCAACACCTTTCCAATTTGAGATCCTAGCACATATAAGATTCCTCTGTCATAATAATCCAGCGCCAGTTCATCTAACTTGATCCAAGCTGCCACTCTGGTAATTTTCTCCTCTCTCGGTGTGAAATCCTGTTTCCAAGGTTGTATCGTGAGGTAGTGATCAGATATCAGCCATGGCCCATCTGTTAGAGCTAGAACATAATCATTTTTATTTTTGAATTGCACTACGAAGAATCCCATTCCCATGTCTATCACGTCAACTTCTCCTTGTCTTGACCTTAACTGCTGCACCTTCATCTCAAGGTATCTTGGATTGATCATTCTACCCAGAAGCTTAACAATCAGTGTGTTTTCCCATTTTTTAGCCAGTCGGTCTTTCTCTGTTAGTGATATAATGACGTTGGGGCCCATATCTGTCATCTTCACCTTGATTCGTTCTTTCCATTTATCACAACTCCACCAGTCTTCCTCTTCTTCTTCCTCACCTCTGCCTTGGTTAACAGCGTCCTTGAATGATTTCCAAGGTCATTCTGCATTTCTGTCTTCATGCACTTCCGTCTCATTCCCTACTCTGTTTTTTCTATCAGTTTCACCGACCCCTTGTTCTTCCGTTTCCATCCACTCTTCAACTCGTGGCACCAAGGATTGATTGTTGGAGTAAGAGCTACCTTTGTCACGGACTTTCTTGTGGCTTCGGATTAGTTCGTCTTGCTCCTCCGGCGTCAACGACGGAATTACTCTCTCTCTGGAACGATCTTGCACTCTCGCTCGCTAGAAGTCATGATGGTCAGGCTTTAAATGGATTCTTATTCCATATTGGTGTAGCTTCTTGTTTTCATGCTGAAACATGGGCAATCCTCTGGGGACTTAAGCAAGCGTGGGATTCAAATTGGAAGAAGTTAGTCATAGAGACAGACCGCTGGGATTTGGTACAGGCACTTCTACATGGCTGGAGGGAGGATCATCCAGATGGCAACTTGTTGGAGGAAATAAGGAGATGGTTACAAAGAGACTGGGACGTGCGAGTTGAATGGTGTAACAAAGATGCAAACATGGTAGCTGATAGACTGGCAAAAGATGCTTTGAGTTCTACTACAGGAGTTTCTTTCTTTCATGGGGCACCTGAGATGGTTGCCCAGGAATTATCTTTAGATACCTTGTAATAGGTTTGTGCTGTATTTATCGAAAAAAAATTAAAACGTTGTAATGTTGACTTTGCTGTTAAAAAGGAGGGAATGTCCGTCAAAAGCGAACATATACACGTATGTGGGCCCCACACCATGGATGTGTTTGGGTGAAAAGATCAGTGAGGGGAAAGTAGGGGGGGATACTAGGAAGGAAATCTTTCAAAAATAGTAAAAAAAAAAAAGCTACTTTTTGGAGTTTCCACCGTAGTTTTCTCTCTCCCTAATTTTCTCTCCATCCAAACATAGAATATAGGTTAATGGACATTCCCTTTTAACATTAGGGACTAAGGACCTGTTTGGGTTAATGTACGAGATAAGTATATGAGAGGAGTTTTATCTCGACTTGGGTGAATATGCTTCTTAAATGTCAACTCAAACAGACACTAAGTGACAATGTTTTTGAAAGTTTGAGGATAGCATTGCACCATCTTATAGTTAGGATACTGAGTACTCTGTAAAAATATTTTAAAGACAAACATGACCTTAAACCCAATATAATATAAAAGAATTGGCACATGTTCTTGCAAGAAAAAGAAGTATTGAAATTTGCATGAAATTCCTTTCTGGGAGGGGCAATCATTTGGCAATTCTTATTCTTTGTTTTTTATTGCAACTTGTAATTTGAAATGAAACTTCTTCAACATTTTAAAGGTAATTTATTTTTATTCTTTGCTGTTAAGGTATCTTGTAAATAATTTGAAGTCAAACTTTAGTATTGTCTCAAGGGTGATTTGTGTCATGTATTTTCGTTTTTTTCCCCTCTCAAAAATTTAATTGCCCCCATTCTCACTTTTTCTAAAGATGCATGATTTGCTTTATAAAAGAAGCAGATCTAAGATATATGGATATCGTCTAGACTATCAAATATAAATTGAATGAATCATAGCTTTTGCTTTTTTATTAAATACTTGGAAAAGTTAATATTTTTGGTATCAAATCACTTGGAAAAGCCAACTTAAACTAATTTGAATCAAGCCATGACCATAAGGCAACAAGGGTCTCCCAATAATGAATCCTTCACTTTGATTTTTTTTTCCCCCCTGCAAAACAGGATGCAAAAAATACCCAATTTTTTTAACAAATAACTTGCAAAATTAATTATTTATGCTAGAAGACATGGAAAAGGACTAATCAACAAGGTTTATATTATCTAAACCAAATCTATACAGTCAAGATAGGATGTGAATCATGTGCACAAATCTAAGGATGGACATTAAAAATGACATTATAAGTTTTGAAAATAGAAAAAATAAATATATATATATATATATATTGATGGATATCTATGTGTGAAGTTTAATATTACCTCATACCACTTGAGTTCCCATTGCATTTGAAGAGCTTCGCCGGGAATGTGCAAAGGCTTGTAGCACCCAAAAGTGGCTGCCAAGTGCAATGCGCTGTTGTCTTCCTTATCCACCTGACGGAATATGCTCTCTGCATAGTTCTTCCTCTTCTTCAGCAAAAACTCGTACACATGCGGTTGCCGGTGTTCTACTGCCAGTAACACTATGCTCTTCTTCTCATCGTTAATGGCTGCTGGAGTTATTTCCAGAATTTTTTTTATTATTTCCATCAGACCATTCCTCGTAGCCACTAGTATTGGCGTCTCCATCTTCACCATTCTAGTAGAATGTTC
Source organism: Inga laurina (assembly GCA_963855925.1). Taxonomy (NCBI): domain Eukaryota; kingdom Viridiplantae; phylum Streptophyta; class Magnoliopsida; order Fabales; family Fabaceae; genus Inga; species Inga laurina. Next base: position 59,651,682 of record OY979701.1, read on the forward strand.
TATACGGTTTAATTTCAAGGGTTAAGGTGAAATTTTAATAGCAAAGCTTTTCCTCATGAGTGTTGGACGCAATTAAGTTCTAAAAGATGCAAAAGTAGACACAGTCTTTTAAAAATTTAAAATTTAAATTTTTAAAAGACTGTGTCTACTTTTGCACTTTTTAGAACTTAATTGTGTCAAACGCCCATGGTGAAAAATTTCGTTATTAAAATTGCACCTTAATCCTAATTTCAATTCACGTCAGATACAATCTTCAAATGCTTTCAAGTTTTACAAAATATATAACATTATGAAGATATAATTGTCATACAGGAGTCCAGGTTGTCATGCTCATTTGATAGTGGGTTGTTTGAAGTGATTTGTTGGTTGCTTTCTTTTGATGTAATCTTCAAGTCATAAGCCTGCCCTACTCAAACAAATATATATATATATATATATATAACATTAATCAATCCCTTTACCGTTGTCCTTTACAAAATCTTTATTCAAATGTTTCTAAGAGCCCTTGGTAGACATAACAAATTTTGAAGGAAGGGAAAGAAAAGGAAGGGAAGGGCAAATTTCCCACCATGTGCATGTTTGGTACGCAAAGGAAAGAAAAGGAAAATGACAAATTAAAGGATAAGAAAAAATAAAATACCCAGAACACCCCCTCACACAATGATATTGGAAGAAGATGAAAAGGGTTTCTTGGAATTTCTTAAATTGGAAAATTGCTTCCCACCAAAAGTGGAAATTAAAGAAGGGATCCCATGGATAGATGAAAATCTCTTCCCATGGAAGAGCTTTTCAGCGTACCAAAGGGAAAAAAAATTCATTTTCCTTTCTCCTCAACATATTTTTCATCATGCTAAGCCGGCTTTATAAGTCGTACAAAATATATAATATTAATCAATCTTTTCTTACTTTTGTCATATATGCTGAGGGGTGGGATTTCTGTGTCGGGTATTGTATTTCCTGCTGTGAGGTCCGATAAGGAGTTCATCATCATCAGAAGAAAAGTTGTCGTCAAGAGGTCTGAGCTCATAATCACCATCCTCGTACTTGTTCTTGTACAAGGAAGACCCACGAAGAAGTTCTTCAACTATTTGAACAAACCATGTATGAATCTCCTTCTTTTGTTTTATCTTCTTTAATTGGTCAGACACTGGCGAAAATTCAAAATATATAATAGGTATAAATCCAAAGTTTCATGTTTTAATTTGTGCCATCATGTTTAATATGGCACTTGTTAAATATATAGAAAAAGCTAGCATACCTTTAGCAAGAATCCCAAGCATTACCATAAGTAGTAAATGAAAGAACTTCATAAAATCGCAACATGTTCTGTAGTTAGCTGGAAATAACGGAATCACCGCCTTACCTCCATCCACAAGTGATTCTGATTAGACAAATTAAGTTTTCATTACTTGTAAGCAATTTTTCTTAGAGCGAAACTCCAAACAGTTAAGAATTATCACCTCCATCATTACCACAGTTTGCCACTTGTTTTGGATCCTCCACATTTGCTTCACCTTAATGTCTTTTCCTTACAAGCTTATCAACTAAGGGTTTCGAGAAGTTGAAAATGGTATCCCAACATGTAACGTTTGGGTAAGTTCGTTCTTCAAATGTTAGTTGCACTCTAAGCTCCTCAACGGTTATACCTTCCAGACAGAAAGACAAACAAGGTATGCATATTGATATTATTATTACATAATATATGTCATCCGGTACTTCTTATAAGAGTTAGATAACCTATTTCTGAATATTAAAGAAATTAGTTTATTTATTTATAATAAATGGAAGAGGCTTATGGCCGCTTAAGCATGAGGTCTTAAGTTTGAGTCTGTGTGAATATAGAAAATGCCTCTAGAAGAGCTACCCTCAATTAGGCCAGACAATGTCCAAATCTAATCTAGTTGGGTAGCTATGCATATCAAAAGGTCATACTCCCTCCGGTTCTAAATATAAGACAAAATTGACTTTTTTGGAAAGATTAAGAAAGCTAATTAAATTACTTTATAATATTTTTATTTTTATTTGTTTCTCCATACTAATTAATTTGACTAATAAACTAATATATAATCTAATAATACACAACATATGATATGATTAAGTAACATATTTAGCTTTCTTAATCTCTCCAAAAAAAGGTCAACCCTATCTTATATTTAGGATCGGAGGGAGTATAAAAAATAGGGATATTTTGGAAAAAAAAATAGAAAATTTGGGAGATAAGCTAGATTGAGGTCTTATATTTAGAACTAAAAGTAAACCCCTTATGTAACTCTTATATTTTGGGCCTGAGAGAGTAATTGCAAGGAAGCAAATAAGTTTCCATAACCAACCTTGCATGAGCAATATTTAAATTCTAGCTTACAGTTATAAATAATGGTTTCTATACGTCCAAGGCGGCTTCCACTTATGAAAACAGAAGGCTTCATTGCTAGCAGATGGAGTGGAGACAACCCATCCTCATTCACCGTGTTCACAAGCTCTCCATACATGTGAATTATTTGAAATGCAAGATCTGCAACCAACATATATACATGTTCATGTATTGAATTAAGTATGAGGTATTGTTATAATAATGATCATAGAATAAACACTTGAGAAGCTAAAGTATGAATTGGGAATATAAATTTACCAAAATGGTCACCGGCGATTGCACCATGTGGAACGGTGTCTCCAGTAGTACTCCTTCTACAGTTAGCATAGGAAGAAACGGTAGCATCAGAATTTTGGATACAATGAATGAAAAGGAAAGCATGCTTTTTGCCATAAAAAGCAGCCCAGAAGAGAGGTGTTTCGCCATTGACTTAAAAAGGCAAACTAGTCTTGGTTCTAGGCTAGCAATTGCGCGACATATTCTGACATTTCCAATTGCAGCAGCTAAGTGTAATGCAGTATTCCCTCTAAAATTTCGACATTCCAGAGCCTCTCAGCTGTATTCACGGCTACAGTTATCCACGACCTCCTCGTTCCCAACAGATATTCCTATCTGCAACGCAGTGTGTCCTGACAAGCCACTAAATCTGACACTGTGAAGCTTTGGATCCTCTCCCAACATCTTAATCACCACCGCCCATCTCCGATGAACAACAAATTCATACAGTCGATGTACTTTTTCCTTGTAAATTCTTTTGTTGAGCATAGCTTGATCTGTTAGTTCCAGTTACAGTGATGGGGATTAACTGGTCGTTTATAAATACTAAGAAAGGCATGATTCGTTACTTGTAATTTAATTGGGCAAAAGTTTGCTTGTTTATCAAGTTATTCCCCAATCAAGCAGATAAAGGCAAAAGATCATAAATAAAAATACTAAACAAGAAAGGAGGAATGTTTATTCAGGAGATGAATATGGAAGATTGTGCCGTTGTTTACTTGCTCACACTTCCTGCTTGAAACAATCATATTTGAGGCACTATCAAGCACATGCATTTCTCTTATCGAACATCTAAGCCTTTGTTCGTAACATTGTGTGGAGCTTGCCCCTTCTGCTAAACCGGGGCCCCACCAAAAAAGATTTTGCTATTTTGCTTAACGAATAAATCAGGACCTACAACACAGCAAGAAGTTTCATAGGGGAATAATAAAAATCTGCGGGGACACTATTTCACTCTTCCAGTGATGAAGCTGTATGGACTATGGAGCGATTGTGGGGCACAAAAGGTGGATGATGGGTCCTACTTGTTACCGTCCTCCATATATATTTCAAAATAAAAATAAAAAATAAAAAAAATGAGTGTTTGCCTCTTCATTGACATCTCTTGTTTTTTACTTAATTCTGACTTACGATTTAGGAAAGAAATCAGATGTCATCTGACTAGTATGCCATGTTCCGATAGGAAGCTTCAGTTTCTTTTGGAATAAGAATAAAACGCTAAATCATACAATAAAAAAATAGGTTCTGTTAGGGAAATAAAAGGTTAGCTCACAGTGTATATACTGATATCATGGAAGTCTCTATGGCAAACTTGTTACCACAGTCCCAATAAATAGTCTTCATTTTAATTGAAAGAAAATTAAGGTATTCTAAACTATAATGATCTCTCAAACCCGATAACTACACAAACAGTATTCTAGTAGCAAAGAAACACAAAACCACAAATCAAAGGAAAAGCTCCAAGTGAAATTAACAAAGATAAACAGAGGACCTCAAATTTCACTCAGGAAAATTGAAAACACCTAGTAATCTTTCATCTGTTAGGTGAGTGATGTGTCGAAATATAAAAATTATCCACCATGCCAACAGTAGCTAGGCAAACAAAAATAACGGTGATGTTCATAAACACAACTATGACTGTGCCTTAACTTGATAAAACAAATAAATGATGTTCGAAAGTACAGCAACGATCTGTTTCTTTTCAATTCCAAAAAACAGAAGACCTCTGCATGGTAGACTAAAGTTATACAATGAAAGCAGCTGATGAAAAGATAATAACACCGCAGAAAAGGACTGCTCTGACATATCAAAGAAAAAACTGGACACGTTAGATATTTAAATGATCACTGGCAAATCCCTATTTTATTTGGGGATTTTTTCATAATAATTTAGTTTAAAATGTCTTATTTGTGTTTAATTGAGATTAAGAGTAAATATATTAAATTGTAACTAAAAAGGATAAAATTGTCAAAATAATTATAATTACTCTTAATCATTGATTTTTCTGGAAATATCTGATGTTGGTTTAAATATATTTTAATTGAAAATCCTTGAAAATTTGGACTAAACCTGAAAATAGCAATTTGGGGTTTGAAATTCAGGAATAACATTTTGATCCCATGCATTTGGTAAATGACCTTTTAGTCTAGCAAAACTCAGCGTTTTGGCACTGTAGGTCAGATCTGAAATGAGCTGAAGATTTTAATATTGAAGAGAGAGCACAGCGCCGAAACACCTCTGGACCTTTCGCTTTTCTTCATTCAACATTCAATTCTTCTTGATCACCTTCGCCATCTACCATCATTGTCGCCGGCGACAATCATCCACCACCATAGTCGCCGGCGACCTCCATCCTTCACCTTGCCACTGTTTACTTTTTCATCTCCGGCGATCTGAAAGCAAGGAGACCAGAGAGCTGAAGTCGGAGAGCATAGAGTGAGAGAGTCGAGCTTGGGGGTTGTCTTCCTTAAAGCTCTCAGCTCCACCACCGCTGTACAACCACAGTCACCGGATAGTTCTGTTTTTCACAGCCGTCAACCTCCTCTGTTCTGAACTCACACAGGCCGTGAATTCCTCTGATTATTCTGCGTTTAATAGAGTCCCTGATTTAATTGGTTTAAGTGCCGATTAGTTACCTTAATCACTGGTTTGAATGGCTGGAATTTTGAAATTGTGTGGAGAAGCTGTGTTGATGGTGATTAGTGGCTGATCTCATAATCCCTTATAGGAAGAGGCAATGATATGAAATTGGAGCTTTAATAGGAGAGTTTTTGCTTTTTCAATTCTCTATTTTCATATTGTAATTGTGATTCCTAGGTCTTAGGATGAATTTTATGATGTTGAATTGATTTATTTTGATGTATTTAGAGAATTGAATGTGGCTTGAACCTTTATTAGACATTTGACATTGTGTTTAATTAGCTTAATTATCATTTCTTTGTGCTGGTTAGTCATTGGATTGATGATTTTGTGAATATTTTGTGCTAATTCAAGGTGGCTTGGTTAGTGGATCAATAGTGTCTTGTGTTTGTATTGGTTAACTGAATGTGAATTTATTAATTATATTTAGCATTGGGTTTTAATATCATTAATCTTGATTTTTCATATGGGTGGCCATTGTTAAATTAAGATTAATAAGAAAATTAAGTGGTAATGCGAGGTGGCTCGGTTATTGGATTAAAAGATAAATATGATTTTTAAGTTCATTTAATTGCTAGAGTGTTTAATCAACCTAATTTAGAGAGATTAATATGCAAGGTAGTTTGATATTAGTCAATCTATATTAGGCCTAGTTTAAGGGATGGCCCTTAGAGTCATTTTTGGAACTAGTATGATAAATCTCCCATAAACATTTTAAGTGAGGATTGCTTGCACCATTGTTATGAGGAATTGCTTATTCCATTGTTGATCTTCTTATTTCTTTCATTTCATTAGTTCCATCATCATTCCATCTCATATTTTCAAGAAAAATCCCAAAAAGTAGTTTAGGACAATTTAATTCTTAATTGCAAAAAGTAGTTGATAGTTAAAAAGACCAAATTTTTCCATTTTTGATCATTTCATGTCAATCATTGTACTTAGTTCCTAGATAATTAATAAAAGGCTCTTCGAGAGACGATCCGGGATTGCACTCTATATTGCAATCCTTGGTTTAATTTTGAAGAATATTACTAAAACACAAAGCCGACAAAGCCCTATTTCTTCAATCACCGTTCTTTATTTTTCAAAGAAAATTGATGTAACCCCCTCACCGAAATTACATTCGGATTATGAAATTTACGGGAAATAGAGACCAATAAAACAAAATAGCCATTTATGATCCCTCATCCAAGAGATGGGATATTTCAAAATCAGTTCTAAAGCATACTTAATCCTGGTCTCACCTTCACGTGCGGATATAATTACCAAAGCGATCAAATCACATAAACAATATCAGAGTGCGGAAACTAAAATCCCGGCAAACCCCGGGTTACTTACATAAATAACTTGGGTTTAAGATTTCCCAACTATGGGAATTACATAACCAAAATAATCATTTACATTCTTATGTACACTTGATAACCCCAACTCCAAAACTATGATAACCAACTACCACCTAGATCTCGGAGTAAGCCTAACTACTCCTAGTTGTCCGCTTCCCTTTCGAGCCACTCGCCCTGTCTGAAAATGTTAGTCATATGGAAGGGGTGAGATTCTAAAGAATCCCAGTAGTAACAACAGTTTCATACCACATGCAATCACAGAATATGCACACCAATCATCTCATACAGCAACACAAGTCACTCCACCCTCATCCCCTTTTACCGCCGGGAAGGCATACGACCTTTACCCGAACCGTTGTTAGCGACTCAGGGACTATTGGCGTGGCAGTGCATACAAATAGCCACACGGCTCAAATATAGCCTTTCGGCTTTCACAGATGGCCTGTCGGCCTTCACAAATAGCCTTTCGGCTCACAATTAGCCTTTCGGCCCACATATACACATATATCACACCCTAACCTCATCCCCTTTTACCGCCGGGAAGGCATACGACCTTCACCCGAACCGTTGTTAGCGACTCAGGGACTATTGGTATAGCGGTGCTTCCACAGTTTTCACAAAACTTGCAGCATACGATTTTCATTTCAAAAACGATGACATAATATACATACAATGTATCACACAAGGCATAAAGAAAGAGTCACTACCTGTATCCTTCCTGACTGGCTCTGGCACCTTAGCCTCACGAGGACGACAGATGTCAAATCCTATATCAATTAGGGACAACCAATCAATCTCTTATCCATATGTATATTTCAATAATACTCTAAGTTGGTTATCATTTAGGACTCTTTAGGTGACTATTAGAGGCCTAAACATATGCCTAAAGGGTTAGAAGACACTACCCAAAAGACCCCTTACTCGAAGGCAAAACATTGATTTTTGGTCATCTCCCTCGAGCACAGATGCTCTCACTCAAGCACAGTACGGACATCACTCGAGCACAAGAGAGAGTGAGACTGCGAGTGAGCACCCGAGAGCACAAGGACACTTCCAGGAACTGGCTCACTCGAGCACACTGAACCTCACTCGAGCACAAGGCCAAATGCCTCACTCGAGCACCTGCGAGTGAAGTTCAGGAAGTGAGGACCCGAGAGCACACAAAGCTCTCCAAGACCCTGATCACTTGAGCACAACCACATGCACTCGAGCACACACCTCACACCCGCGAGTAAGAAGGCACACTCGAGCACCTTACTCGCGAGTGACAACCCGAAAGCACAACTCCCACCTGAAGCACAATCTCAGTCGAGCATGATCCCCAATGCTCGGGTGAGAAGGCTATGCTCGCGAGTGTCAGAGCACACTCGTGGCATCCACCAGCAAGTGAAGACCCGAAAGCAACCCTTCACTCAGAACTTACATCATCACTTGAGCAGCCCCAAGCTCACTCGAGCATGTTTTTCCCTCACTCGAGCATTACTCATAAGAACCCAGAAGAACTCAAAGCACAAAGGGAAAAACTCGCATATCACTCGAGCATGATCATCCTGTGCTCGAGTGATGTGCATCAGAGACCAAAATGCAGCCAAAAACCAGAAACACCAGATGGTCAATTGCATTCCCAAATGGTTTCCCAAACTCTTCCCAATGCTCACACACACTAAGCACTAACTAGGGAACATATTGGCCACTTCATAAACACTCTAAAACCCATTTGACCACAATCATTCATTAAGGTCTCAATGACACACCATATCCAAATTCCCTTAACACCTTTTTATCATTCCAAATTACATCAAATGCTCCTATATCTCCAAACTAAATCATTTCCAATCATCAATCATAATAAACTTCATATTTCCAGAAATAGGCATATTTAGGGCAAAATTCCAGATTTGACCAAACTTAGCCAACAATCACAAACAATATACCAAAATGCTCTAAATGCCTACCTCTTCTCTTTGCCCAATTCAGAAACTTGATTCCTCAACTTTCAATTTCGGCCAAAATCCCAATCAACACCATTCAAGGCTCTACAATCATCACAATATAGCTCTCATTGAGATGAATAATATTAGAGAAGAGGATTGGAGTAAAGGAGAATCACAACTTACCAAGATTCAAGCTTTTCTTCCCCTTTCTTCTTGCTTGTCCAGCGCCAGAAATGGAGGAAGGAGAGGAGAGAAAATGAGAAAGATGGAGCAATGATGATGAAGAAGCTTCTCCCCTTGCCTACACACACACTCCACCGAATTGGAGAGAGAGAAGGGAGGAAAAAGTGATTTTTGTCCTCTAGTGCTTCATCCAATGGTCCACCTTAAGCCACATGTCCAAATCTACACACTCTCTCAAAGAGCTCACACAACCGCGAAGCACAGGATTCCGACCCATAGTCAAGGAATCACCACCCTTGATCTTAAATACCACACATATGTACACCAAATTCATATCACATAAATTTCCCAAAAGCGTTTAATCAAGATAATTACAATAATTATCAGAGTCATTAGCCCTAATCACAAATCGGGATATTACAATTGACAAATTATACAGCAGTAAATTGTAAGAAAACTACAAGAAATTAGGCTTGTGGCATAAAAAATTGGGCTTGAGTTTTAAAGGTCTGGCGTCAAGATCTATAAGTTCATTGAGGATCAAGAGGAGAACCAATGTGATAAATGGTACGTTCCGCCAACAAATGACTCTATAAGTCCTTATAATTTCTCATATGTTTAATCAGGTAGGTTCTTGTAGTTTCATATAAGTGATGATAAGGAAAAAAATTACAAAGACCTAATTAAAAATCAGGTGACATAATAAGGATTTGATAAAAAGCAAAAGAACTTTAGGGACTTGATTTAAAAAAGGTGAAACTATAAAGGACAGTATAAGAAGAATAAAAAACTATATAGACGTTATTTAAATATGGTAAAACTATGGGGATTTGCAGATTAATTTTCACAATAATAAAATATATTTGTACACCATCCTAAATTAAGATTGTTGAAGAAGAGAGGCTTACCACAGCTTTGTTGTTGGTTTTTAACTTCAGTGACAACTCCACTTTGTCTCCAATCCATGGAAGCACGTGCTTCACACGAGTCCTTCTGCTGCCCATAACCCATCTTCGCGGTGGAGTTGGTGCCGGCAGCGATGGTGGTCGGAATCTTGAGCTCACGTAGGTAAATTTCTTTAAAATCCTCAGGACTCATGTCAGAAAACTTGTTGGGGCCCAAACGATAACTTGAAGGAGATTTTGATTTCTTAGCATTCATCTCAGTAATATACTTGAAATTCCTTTGGAATATTTGGTATCTAGTTTCACTTTCTTCCGAGTTTCGGTAGATTCTTCTATGCACCCTCATCCATTGTTGGAATATTCCAAACTCTTGTTCTCCCTTAGAAGGAAAAACAAAGTCCTTAGTATGGAATCATGAAGAGAGACTTACTAGAATGGAATACCAAATCATAGAAAGAAGGAACAACCTCGTTATGTAGAAAGCCAAGTTTTTTTTTTTTTTTTTTAATGTTTGAAACAATAGAAATAATCTTGCATATGGAAGTGAAATGAGTCATGAGGCATATATATAGTGCATTTCTTGACACCAACCTGTGGGAAAATGAGAAGATATTAAATTTTATACTCAATTTCCAGCTAGTCCGTTCTCATTGGTTTCATTCATGTTCGTATATGGATTAACGTTTCTTTGTTTAATGTTTGTACGAAAAGATCATTAGTTTATTATTCCTTTTGGTTAATTATTCCAACAACCTGAAAATAATCAGTTATATTGGATGCCTTACAATCTATTGGCTAAATATGTGTGTGTGTGTGTGTGTGTGTGTATTATTTCTGCATATCGTAATGTCTACCTGTTTGCAAATTGTTTCATTGATATCTATATATATGGCGACAAGTAAATAAAAGCTAGGAAGCTTTAATTTGTAGAAGTTTCAACCTTTTTCCCATACACACAGACACACACCCCAGTATCGATTCTCTTGAGTGTTTTAATTTTCTATTTTTTTGTCAAAATCTAGTATGAGATTACCGAGCGTATTTTTGCTGTCGTCTCTGGCACGTTTGTCATCAACACGTTCCTCACATCCTTGACCTTGAAGAATATGATCAAAACACGGGCTATTTCCTGTCGCACAAATGATATCACGATTCACGATAAACCCTAAAAACCATCATTTGCAAGTTGGCCCAAATTTGGAGTCTTGCACCTTTTTCAACCAATGCTGGGTTTGGCTTCATACATATACACATCCTTGCTCCAAACGTTGGAGGATCAGTGTTAAATTACTTTTTTTCTGTATATATGTACATGTAAGATCACCTTTTTCGTGCATGCTGAATTGTGAAAACTAGAACTTCAGCCGTAAATAACATACATGTTAGGTTCAAAAGTTGGAAAATCAATGTCAAATTCCTGGAAGGAAAACATATAGGCATATAAGTTTCAAGTTTTCCTTGCACATTCATTTTTAAGAACTAGAAGATTAATTGTCAAGTCTTTGTAAGTTAGTTTATAAAAATAGGAGATAATGTCAATGTTAAAATCCTAGAACGGACATACATTGATAGGCAATTACTCTCTTCGATTTTAATTATAAGAGAAAGTTAACAAATTTCATGATTTTAATTAATATAGTTAAAAATCCTTAATCCTGTAAGGTGTTTTGTTCTGGATCATGACTTTTAGATGTGTACATAAAATTACACTAGTTTTCAATGTTGACCAAGAAATATGGAAAATGGTTGCGAAAAATTCGCTATATAGTTTTGGAAAGTGGGAGTTTTAAAAACAGATGGGTTACATAGAGATGGATCATATTTTTCTTAGAAAAATATTTTCAAGAGATTCGAATGGCTCTTTTAACCATTATTTTTGTAGTTAAGTTGAATTAGTTATGAATTTTTAAATTTTTTTCAGAAAATTCATTATTTCACAAAGTATTTAGTACCAAGTAGTTTATAGAAAAGTTGAGTTTTTTAACTCTTGAATGATATTTTTAGGTCACAAGTGGTTCTTAAATGGTTGAACAAACCGGATAGGTGAGTTAGAATAAGGTGTGACTGATAACTCTCTATTTTTTATATATTTAAATGATATTTTGAAGATAATTAGAGAGTTATCTATATAATTTTAGAAGATTTCGATGAGATTATATTGCTACAAGATCAAATTAAAGTGGTTCATTATTTGGGGAATTTTACTATAAATATTTTAGGTTTAAAGAAAAACAGAATCAGTCTCATTTAGGATAAAAATTATAATCATAAATTATAGTTTGAAATTAAAAAAAAAGTAAAATATTATTTCAGATTATTTTAATTTCTTTCCTTTATTTTTTTTAATATAAATATTTCTTTTTCTTCCTTGAATTGTGGCAGACTGGTAGCGAAGGATGTTACTTTTGACTTTTGGTGATTAAATGACGATGCGCAGTGCGCACCATTTGGGAGCAACGGGAAAAAAAAAACAGAGAGAGAGAGAGCTAAAAGAAAAAAAAAAAAAGGTTGCCACATGAAAGCAAATCTTGACAGGCGAAAGTGGGGGAAGAGAGAACCAATTGAAGATAATGATTTGTATAGAGATCAAGTCCTGGTGCGACACCGTTTTGACCAAAGAATGATTGGGAGACATAAGGAAGCTACGGGTGGTTCAATGGGACCAAAGAAAAAGGAAAAGAAAAGCAGCAGCACAGTGGAAAGAAAAGGGCGGCCGCACTATTCATCATCATCTTCACCATCGTGCACCCTGCCATCTTCATCAATCTGAACCAGAGCTACTGAGAGAGAGAGAGAGAGAGAGAGGGACCAGCATTGGTCTTCACTGTAATGGGATTGATTTGGAATATGTGTGGCTTATTTTTCTTTAAACCTAGAGTAGCTATGAACTAATTTGAGCATCTTAGCGTATAAACCAATAAATTGTGTTTAATTTTACTTTATTTTGCATAATCTTGTTTTGTTTTGTCTACTTAGGGCTTGATCACCACTTAATATGAATTTGAGGAATTTAGATTAGTCTTGGAAGAAGGATCTTAATTAAACCACATGATTAAGTAATGTGGGATTAGAATTTATTTTAATTTGCCAATAAGATAGGAATATACCTAATGGACCTATACAATCCTATTAGAGTAAATTAGTTAGAAATAACAATTTTAACTTAAGAAAGAGGTATGAGTAATTGGAAGATGCTTTATCCATTTAAACTCTATATTAACAATAAAAGTAAGTGCTTTTAATTGGGTAATTACATGCTCTAAAACTTAAAGAAGGGATTAGCCATTTTAGGTTGTTTTTATCCATTGGAATCTTGAAAACATTAGATTTACTACTTTTACTTTTGTTTAAATTGATCTCAAATTCAATTTCTTCCTTTGATTTGCTCAACTTAAATAAAAATAAGAATTTTGATATCTAATCACTAGTTTACTTGAATCTCTATGGGATATTTACTATTATACTATTTCAACCACCTGTACCAGGCAAATCGTTTGCCATTTATTGATAATCAATACACACATTTAAGAAAAGAGGTGAGGTAGTGAATATTGGACTTACACTATTGTAGAACATAAAACCTATGCTTGCATATATGGAAACACTAACAGGTTGTTTGTAGACAAAATAACGGAGAGAACTTTCGGGTTCATGAAGCCAATAATCATATCCATCAATAGTAGCGAATTTGTTTTTGGCCTACTACATCAAAATAAAATAAAAATAAATATGAATACATATAATTAAAACTACCCGATTAGTCAACACAAGTCTACAAACTAACCAGTGCGGAATTGCAAGCGCTGTCGTCAGCAGTATATGGACAATCCACTTCTGTCACAATACCACCATTCTTCTTGACATAATCGAATGCTCTAACATGCCACCCTCCTTTGCAACCTTTGTTCAGAAAGAGCCGAAAGCTGTCCTGAGACTATTTGATGTATTCCTTCGATTGCTTCGGTTGCTGCCCAACAAGCCCCTATAAAAATGAATTTTATTTGTTATATGCTATAATTAAGCTATATATTAAAAGCATATGCAATTCAAACATACCACATGTGGGGCCTTGGTCTTTAACATCAGTTACAGCTACTTTGCTCCTCTTAACATCAGTTACAGCTCCTTTGCTCCTCCAATCCCAAGAAGAGGGTGCATCAGGACAGGACACGGCGTTCAATACCATTTTGCTCTTATTGCTTTCCATCTTTGGTTCCTCCATCTCATGCAAGTACATTTTGCTAAACTCTTCATAGAGACTCAAATAAAGGTCGTTCCTAGAGACTTAAAAATAATTACTGACTAGGCATTAAATTTCTTAAGTTCATTTAAGTTAAGTAAATCAAAGATAATGAGATTAATGAAAAATTTAAAGATAAGAAAAGAAAAATAGTAAACTAGTGTTTCAAAGATTTCAATTGAGAGAAACAACTTAGAGCGGTTAATTCTTTCTTCAAGTTTTAGAGCATGTAATTACCCAAATAAATTCACTTAATATTAACTTATTAATTTAGAGTATTAATAGATATAAGTATCTCCCGATTACTTACATCGCTCTCTCAAATTAAAATTGTTATTCCTAATAATCTATTCAAGAAGCAATAAATATCCAAATTCACTCTAACATAATTATATGAGTCCAATAAGTATATTCATATCCTGTTAGCAAATTAGAATAAATTCTAATCCCACATTACTTAATTATATAGTCCAATTAAGATCCATTTCCCAAGTGTAATCAAAATTCTCCAATTTTATACTTAGTGGTGATCAAGCACTAAATAGGCAAGACATAACAAGATTAAGTAAACAAGATAACATTAAGCATAATTTAATGGTTCAAAAAAGCTCTAATCCAAGAATCAATTCATAGCTACTCTAGATCTAAAAAGAAAATTAGCCACTCATGGCTAAAACAAAATCCATAACAGAAATATTAAATTCAGATTTAACAGCCAAAAAAAAAAAAAGATGAAACAAAGAGAACAAATCTCTTCCTTCTTGGATCTTTTTTTCCCGCCTGCCTTATCTTCCTCCTGCTTAAATTTATCTCTTAGGTTAGTTAACTCCTTGGGCCGTGAACACTGCGTGGGCTTGAATGCTTTTGTGTCTTCTCTAATTCCTCGCGGCCTACATCTTTAAATGCAACTCAACTGCTTAGCCACGTGCAAGACCAATTCTGGATTCTCTCCTTTTCTCTTTTCCTCAATATAATATCCCTTATATATATATGTATATAGGATATTCTTTCAAGATTTGCTCTTTATATATATATATATATATATATATATATCCCATTTGTTGATTTGCTCCCGTTCACATTGCTCCTGCCAAATAAAATAGGATAGGGATAGATTTTGTGACAAAATTCCTTTTTATCCTATAATTGATTACAATGAAGAAAAACATGTAAAAGATAATTAAATAGGTGTTAAAAAATCAATAAATCTAACTAAATATATCCTAAAATCTACACCTATTAAATTATAAGATATATACTTATCAGAAGTGAACTTTATCTAGATCAAGATTCGAAATGGAATAATACTCATCATTCATACAAGAAGTGAGACAAATTTGAGCATACCAAACCAAGAAAAGGAAGAGCAATTTATAGCAAGTGAACTCATTGTGTTATAGAAGGTAATAGATATCAGGAGTTTGGATTGGGGTTCTTGCGTAGCATTGTTCCTTATTTATAGAGAGAGAGAGTTACAGCCCCTTTGTCACACTGTTCTCATTTATTAAAAACAAATTGAGTTTGATGAAAATAAAAGAAACCTTAAATCCTTATATTGATTTAAAATGTGTACTACACAAATTTTAAGGTGTTGATATTTGTAATATCCGAACTCTTGTAACTATGTTATCTAAATCTTGATTAGAATGGATATTCTGAGAATGGGTGGCTGGACCCTATTATTAATATAAAATAAAGGAATCATTCAATTGATAAAAATCGAAAAAAAAAAAGTAAAGAATAACTATTTGATTAATTAGTTTTTAGGGTTAATGTGTGTCCAACACCTTGAAGTATTTCTCTATGTGCATCAAAGTATTTTATAGTATGTCCAGCATCCTAAAATATATTTTAATGTGCCTCAAGCACCTTAAAGTTTTTATTTTTATTTTTATTTTTGGTAACCAACACCCTAAAGTTTTTTTCAAGTACATCTAGCATCTTGAAATATAGTTTGATGCATCTAGTGTCAAGGCACAAGAAATATTTTAGGGTGCTAGATTCACTAAAAAAATACTTCAGAGGGTGTTAGATACACCAAAATATTTTAGAATGTTTTGTGCAACTAAGAAAATAATTCTTCAATTCTGTATGCATTATGTTAAACCTTTATTTTAATTTTATGCACTACTATAAAAAAGTAAAGTTGTGACGCTTATAATTATATTAGCTTTATGACAATCTGATTATAATATAGAAAACCATTCAGATATTAAGGGGTACGTAGTAATAAAGATGAGCAAACGTCAAGTACAGGTGGTTTTGGCAGATTCTGCGCATGCGATACGTAATAGTGTCTCCATTCCCAAAATAATTGCGGGTTAAGATCCATTTTTATCTCAAAAGTTGTTAAAAAATCTTAATTTTTTCAGGTAATTTTTTTTTTTTTGAAGCAATATTACTTTAGAAGTGTCAAAAGTTGAGCAATATTGCCCCAATTGTTAGTAAGGTTAATTTTGACTGTTTGTTCCCTTAATTATGTTTTGATGGCTTGACACCTAGGATAAAATGCCAATGCATTACTATCCATATAATGCCACATCAGCATCAGCATCTTCCCCTTCACTCCTTTGCCCACTCATTCCAGGTTGCCTCCTACCCTCCTTTCACTTCGTCCCCTACCCCACTCGTTCGCTCAACAGCACCTTCTCCCTCACCATGAACACCACTGCCGTTGTTACTGCCATTGTTACTAATGCCACAGCCACCTTCTCCATCGATATCTCTGCATCTTTTCCCCAAAAGGGAATAGTATCTTCGCCGTTTGGATCGGATTCCCCACTTTTGTTTAGACAAATCTGTTAATTTAGCACCCTTTGAGTGCTCTTCGCAGTGGTGGTTCATCGCTGAGCCTCCGCAAGCCACGATCCATATTCAGCCGCCAAACGCCATCCTCCGCTGAACACTGTCCTTTGCCATTAAAGCTCCTCCCTCTTCTTTCTTGTAAAATTCATTATTATTTTTTTATTTTTTGATTATTGTTTGATTTTTACTGGAAAAATTTTAATAATGAATTTTGCTCCAAGACAAAAGTTTCGTATGGATGACGGCAATTGTGAAAGTCCACGAAGGAGGGTGCCTGCAAGGGAGAACGCGGTGCGTTTTCCATCATCCCCGGAATTTCAAGTTCATTTTTTGACAAGCTCAAAGAGGCTCAGTTGGGAAGATAACGGGTCAGCTTATACCTCCGTATCGTAACTACTTCAAAAATAATCAAAAATTGTAATATAGGATTCAATCCTAGATCATCTCTTAAGGAGACTTAATAGCTAAATGTGATAATTGGCATAAAACTTCAATTAAAAAAATGATTGGCATAAATTATGTTAAAAAGAATTTTGAGTTTTTTATCTATCAACTAAATTGCAATTAAACTAAAATGCTTTAAAAACAAATATTTTTAGATTTTTGGCATAAAAGTGGAGTGAAATGGAAATTGGATTTGAAATATGAAGAAAGCCTCCAAAAACAATGAATTTTATCTATCCTTCAAAAGATAATGGGAGTGTGTTAGATTGACTGAAGTATCCAAAAGATCCTTTGAGCTAGTTTGAGTTAGATGAATTAAATCTCTCACATTGAGCCAGACTTAATTCTTCTAACAAAAAAAAAAAATTTAAAACTCTAGCCAATGGAATTAATAATATATCATAACCAATGACCCTTAAATTATAAACATAATATATTCATAGCAATTCCAAGCACAAACTTAACCAAGTCAACATAGAAGAATTTGCTACTAATTAAGTTCAAAGTGTCAAGTGCACAAAGTTCAAACCAAATACACACATAATCTCAATAATTGCATAAAACCCAATACAAAATTATAATCCAATATGTTAATTAAACTCTAAACCTAACATTTAACTAATATAAAATATTAAATATAGAAATTAGATAATAGAGCACTCTCTGTGAAGCTCCAATCTCAAGAATCAACTCTACTCAAATGCAGCAGCTTCTGGTTTGAAACAACGGAAATTCATGACAGTAAATGAAAATCGAATCTGGAAAGGAGAGGAAAAAAATGGTCCTGTTCAGTTTGAGTGCAGGTTAGTAGAGTAGATATGGTGAGATGAGGAAGGGGGAAAAACCGACTATGGAGGCAGTGAATTTTGGCGAGAGTGACGGCGGAATGAATGACGGTGGTGCGCCATGGTGAAGAACAGGGGAACGGCCGAAGGTGAGAGTGAAGGTGGAGGGAGGCGATATGGTGGAGTCTGAGCTCTTCCCTAAGCTTGGCCACGGCTACTCTGTCTCTGATTTTTTCAAGAAGATGCTCGAGGCCTCGAGCCTTCGTCTCTCCGAAATCACCGACTCGCTTGGAAGAGCACTGCTGTTGGTGGTGGAAAGAGAAGAGGACGACGGAGGTGGGTGTTGGTGGGCTGGAGGGCGCAAGAGAGAGAGCCGACAGAAGGGGAAGAAGGTGAAGGAAGCTCCCCCGGTCTGATGTCGCCTCTCGCGAGTTTCTGTCTCTTGCGGCCACACTCTGTCTTCTCCTGGTCCAGCCGTTTGAAGAAGAAGTCGGGTCGGGTCGGGTGGTCCGAAGGAATCAAATTCCTTTGGTGAAAACTAAAATGGAAGATTCGAAAATTTGTAGAGGGACTACCATCAAACTTAAAACCTTTTATAGGTATAACTGTAATTTTTAAAAATTTTGGATCCTTTTCTGTAATTGTTTCTGGTTACTTTCTTCGTTAATTCACAGTTTCCATAAATTCTGGGTTTTTTTCTGTAATTTTTTTCGAATTGACCTACAAAGAAAATAAACCCAAAATGTAATACCTTATTTTTCAAAAATCAATCAATTAAGGTAAATCATAAATATATGACATTTTTGCATTTTTTCAACCTTAATTTTATACAAGCACCTTTAATCACAATCAATCACAAAAAAGACATTTTAAGCTCAAATGTTATGACAAAAACCCCAAATAAAATATGAAAATATATAATAAAAATAAGAATTTGCACAAAACTCACTGGAATTTCAATTTAATTTCTTGATTTCTTGATAAGCTCAGAAAACTGAGAGCTGGTAAAAATTCCTAAAGAAGAAGGCATTTTTTCCGATAGTGAATTTTATGATAGGTCGATGTAGTTGAGGGATACGCACGAACCGAGAAAATATGGGATTGACCCATACAATTAGTTGCTCTGTAAATTTAGCTTGCTTAATTATTTTAGCTCACCGATACTTGTTGGAATTTTCCCAAAAACTTGATTCTCGCTCAAGTCAATTGTTACCAGGTGATAAGAGGTTTTGTCTCCCTGAATATTTGGGCTAGAGACTTTGCAATCTCTTTTGTTATGTCAACAACAAAATTCCGATTAAACATGATATAAGAGGCAGAAACAAACTTTAAGGCAAAAAAAAAAAAAAAACACACACACACACACACTCACACGCACGCACACAAATTCCTGTAGTAGACGCTGAAACGGCCGCATATGTTGAAAGGGGAAAAATTGGGTTGAGGCAATTTGTTGAAAAAGAAGAAGACGGCTGCTTTGATTTGACGAGGAGAGAGAGGGATGATCCAGACGATGAGGTTGCGGGATGATGAGGTGGTTGTGCTGAATGTATAATATTGATCAAACTAACAGTCAAAATTAACCATGACTGATCGTCGGGTAACATTGCTCCACGGTTGACATTTTAAGGGTAATATTGCTCCAAAAAAAAAAAGACTTTCAGGGTAAAATTAAGATTTTTTGACAACTTTAGGAATAAAAATAGACCTCAACCTAATAATTATTATAACAATGTTCTCCCCTCGAAAATGATGGAGATTGAAACATCTCAAATGTTTAAAAATTGCATGTATGGAAATTTGAGGGGCAAATAAGAATATGCATGGAAGACAGAAGAGGAATTTTTCCGAAAACAAAGAGTGCAAATAGAGTAAGACAATTTTTAGATATTAAAATGTGAACTATCTGTAGTGTTATAATATGGGAAAATCATTCTGGTCCCCGTAAAATCTCAGACTATAATTTTTTTAAAATAACCAAAATGGTCTTAAGTTTCTTGTTCTTTGGTTGCTAATAAGTTTAATACACATTTACTTATATATCGTTAACTTGAAAAGAAACATTCCTCCCTTCCTATATACGGTCACTGGCGTCAGAGCCCCTCGCTACAAGCAAAAAAACAGCCTGTTTGCAGAAGAAACCTAAGTATATAACAATGTGCATTATAAATAATTTATATTCTTGAGAACAATAAAAATCATTTATATAGATTAAAATTCTATACATGTTGATATTTGTGATTTCCATACTCATATAACTATGTTGTTTAGGTATAAGGTATATAGAATAGATATTCTGATGAAAGGCGGTGGATCCTAATTTACAACGCGTGGCCACATAATTTATGGTTAGAGGCATTAATCAATTAATCAAATTTGAAGATTTTTCTTACTTTGTATTCCATCTTGTGCATTCAATTCATAAAAATTGAAAAATATTATTTGATTATTGATTTTAATTCTATGGCAATCTGATTATAATGTAGAAAAACCATGAGAAATTGCGGGGGTTAAGTAAAGGTCGAGGAAACGCGAAACACGGGTGGTTTTTGGCAGATTATGCACATGCGACATATATAGTGCCCCTACTTCCACAATAATTGCGATGACGCCAAGCTCCGTGTTTTCGCACTTTCACCTGCGGAAAATGATGGAGGTGGCAGCATCTTAAAATGTTTATAATTTAAATTTAAATATATAGAAATTGGGGCCGGGGGGGGGGGAATATGGTGGCCAAACAAGAAATTTTGTAATGATAACAATAAAATCATTGGCATGCCTCAATGCTTAAAGAACCCATACACAATTACTTGTATCAGGAGTTAGAGCACTCATAACGTGGTGAACCAAGGTTGGTTTCACTATTGCTGAGAGATGTGTCTTCAGTTCTTACAACAATGTTAGAGATCAATCAAGTAGCTGATTCGCTGGCCAAATATGCGTTATATTTTATGTTGGCCGCTACATGTAATGGGGCATCTTCAACATGAAATATATGATCATGGGCTCAATCCCTTAAAATCATGAAAATTACAAGCACATTAACCTTGCAAATCTTCAATGATTTAAACAAATAATCAAAAGAAATAAAATGAATATAATAACCAAAATGCGTCATCTTAGTATTAAATTGCTAGTTTACTATTATATCCAATTCTTAATATAAGAGCTAGTTGGAAATTAGATTTAGTCCTAAATATAATTCCTCAATCCACCCTATCTCCCAAACTTTATAATTTTTTTCTCAAATATTCCTATTAATTGCACACATTAAAGAGTTTCTATCCAAACATTGTCATGATGAAATATGATAGTTGAGGAAAACTAACATATATTCATTACAAATAACTAACATAATTAGCTTCACTAATCTACCTAAATTAACTAACTAACTTTTATATTAATAAGCGGTGGAAATATTTTGAATGAAATAACCCATTGTTTTATGTAGACCAAGCGATGGAAGTACGTAAGTGAGGTGCTCGACCCCACTCGGTGAAGGTACATGTTCAATCCTACCAAAAAAAGAAAAAAAAGAAAAATGAAAAGTAGGTGTTCAAAGGGTAAATTTTAATATTTACCCCATTAGATCTAAGATTTTGCACCTTACCCAAATTCATTAACTTTTTTTTCTTATTTGTATGAAATATTTTAACTTAGACAAACCAACTAAATGCGAACTTCTGTTTTTTAATTTTTCTGATTTCATACAGAACCTACTTAATTTTTAATAATAAATCATTAAACCCCATATGCTTGTTAGTTTCATCCGTTAATTTGTTCATAATTAAAAAGGATAAAAATGTATTTTTATATTTTCTAATAATAAGAGAAGGAAAGTTCATAAAAAATAAAGTGTAAGATACTTTAGCCACTTTTTTTTGTTTTGCCTTAATTACACAAACATCTTCTCTATTTTGAAAATATACATTCAAGTCCAAATCATTAACTCCTTTAAGAATATTCTAAAAAATTCTAAAAATATATTTTTAATTAAAATTTATATAAAAATAAAATTTATTTAGTAATTCGCCCTTAATACTTCTTTTGATGAGATTTTACCCTTAAAAGTGAATTATAAATGTTAAACTATGAGGCCTGGCACTGTTGGCAGTTGGTACTTAGCTAGGTTCCTTAAGCATCTAGTCTAGGGTTCAATCCCTGGCGGTGTGTATAAAAAGAGTTTTGTGGGTAGCATTCCCTTCAGGAAGTCTATGGTGTGAGGGAATTAGTTACCGCTATTGGCAGTGGATACCCCGGGTCTACAAAAAAAAAAATTATAAATTTTACTTGATAGTTTGTAAATATCATAAGCTTCTAAAAATTTGAGTAAGTTTTTTAAATATCTGTAAAAAATATGAAATTATAAATTTAAATAACTTATGCAATTTGTCAAACCTATATAGTTTATAATATTCGATAGAAAAAAATCTATGTTTGATATATTTTTTAGTCATTTAAGAAACTGAAAATAAATAAATTTCAATAAATATGATGAAAAATTAAAATTATAAATTTTTAATCTGAAAATTAATAAATTTTTAAAATGTTAGAAAGTTAGAAAATATATTAGAATTACTTTTTGATGGTACAAAGGTTCTTGGCCCATATATACATAAATTCTAATGTTTTTTGACCTGGCATAAATTCTAATGTTAAAGAAGCACATTTTGGTCAAAAAAAGTTCCAAACTCAAACTTAATGGTCAACTAATGGTTTGAGTGGATTGAAATAAAATATCAAAATATAAGGAAGGTTTGTTTAACATGCATTTTAATTTTAAGAGAAGTTTATATAAAGTTTCAAAATAGATGAAATGTATGTGAAATTAAGACAACAGAGGGGTGGCTAGACTATTCTACTCAAAATATAAAATAAATTTAGAAGCTAACAAATATCTGGAGAGGAAGAAAAATTGAGAGGGGTGGGGTGAGGTGGGGTTTGTGGGGGTCTTTCATGTATTGTCTTCGACTCTTCGTCATGCAATTGTGAACAAAAGAACAAAAATAAACACTAATAAGTTGGTGGAACTGGTAAAGGGCCTCACCCCCGTAAAATAGGATAACACAAGTTTCAATTCTGAAAAGCGCACTTGTTAGGAGAAGCGAAAACCCTTTGTCCTCTAAGCCTTGAAGGGGAAACTCTAGTTCAATAAAAAAAAAAAACAGAGAGAGAGAGAACAAAAATAATCGAATACAGTGACTGTGGCATGTGTACAAATAATTATATATATACAAAATTGCATCCCACGCGAACATCATCGTCATCATCATCACAACAACATAATCCAAGGTAAGATTTCATGGTAACCCAACTCAATAATTTTAGGTCAATATTATATGCTTGTAGGATATAGGAGGTTATAAACCTCTCAGTTACCTTAAGATTCATTATTGGTTATGTATCTTCATCACTTGTTTACGAAGTTATGAAGTAATTCAAAGCGAATGCCCATTGATCTATGGCGATCAAAAGGATGCTTGTAGGAAAATTAAAGTCTTGCACTACTATTAAAACCAGGCCACACTACTTTATTTTAATCATTTTTAGCCATTTAATTAAATTTTATCTCATACTCACAATTGAACTTTGGGAAGGTTAAGATGTATTTGGGCTACAATTTTAGTTCTTACTCCTATATGCACGTTACCATAACATTCCGAATTTTGAATATTGGTTGAATAAGTTTATTGGCCCAAAAGTTGAAAATATGAGGAGTTCAGAGGCAAAAGTGTATGTAAGAGTTCCAAAAGTGTATATAAGAGACCATGTTGGGAAAATTGAAATATGGGGTAATGCCAAGAAATTCAAGTAATTAAATTCAAGAAAATCCCTACAAAATAGGGAAGAGGTTCCCAAGGTATTTTTAAGTCTTCTAGAATACTTATTCGAGACGGTTGTAAAAAAAAATATTTACGTAAACCCAGAATCAAGCCTTCATTTTTAACAAATCCCCAATGAGGTCTATAAAGATTTTGAATTTGTTGATTTCACCAACCTTTCCTTCTGCTATTTTCTCTGGGTCTCATTCCTTTTTTTGAAATAAATTCTCCGACTCGATCTGGTTGACACCTGACCTCTCCTTTCTCCGGCCCATTTACCATTTGACATCACTATATCCAACATCGATTCAAGTCTAATTTGCTCAGTGGCTAGTTTTCCTAGATTAATGGACAATCTTTACATTGATGAGAGTAGTATAGCTTGGCCCAACCTTTATTCTTCTTAATTATTTCTTTTTATTGAGCATGAACATACCTTTGTAGATGCTTATGTGTGATCAATAAATGCTTGTGTAGTTTTCAATTTTTAGATGTTTTGGGGGGGTGGGATTCTCTTTTATTGTTGGTATACATAGCGGAATGCTGAATATAGATTTTTCCTCGAGAAGAACCTCGATATGCATGAAACAGATCTAGAAAACCCGAAGGCAGCAAGTACAGAGCTCAATGCACATGGATTGATATTTGACAGATTAGATGTAGTTGACTTACACAGAAGGGACCTTGTTGTGAATCAATTAAAAGTTGAGATCCCAATGCTCTACGCAAACCTGGATTTTGGCATTAGGGTTAAAAGTCTATTAGGAATTTGCAAATAATAATCTTTAATTTTTTATCTATAAAGAGATATTATGGCCTTTTAATAACAATCATAAATCCCTAATCAGATATTATTAGGAATTTGTTAAAAGTGCAGTCCTAATTTTGGATTTAGATATTTCAAATGAATTTAATTAGGATTTTTAATATTTTTTTGATAAAGAAAATGCATCAAAATCAATTATGAGTTTAAAAAGCCAATTTCCTTGTAGAATTTCAAAGGAATAATGGACGTATAATTTATAAAAGTGTAAAGGTGTAGCTAGCACCCTGATTTCTTCGTCGTCTTCTGCCGGAGAGCTTTGCTCACTTCACTTCCCTTCCCTCTCTAATACCCGACTTCTTGACTGCAACCTCTCATCTAAACGCTATTCCTCCCAGTAAATAAGTAAATGAAAATGCAAACTCCGAAAACATCAACAATCAATCAGACCACGGATCTTCCGCTGCCATACCCATTGTATAACTGCAAGCTTAAAACCTGCAATTTGGTAGGTAAGAATGCTTGGAGTGTTGCTGGCTGTTTTGGGGATATTCGCAATTTGGTAGGTAAGAATGCTTGGAATGCTTGTAAATAACTAATGATTCAACGCGGCGAATGTTTGTGGGATTTCTGAGTTGAGCTACTCTTATGTCAATGTTTGCCTCTCCCTTGTTTATAATTGATCCTATTCCTATATTTGGTTTTGGTTTTGGATTGTCACATTGATTTGCCGACAATGGGTTTGGCCGCGGAACATCCATGGTCTGATTGATTGTTGATGTTTTCAGAGTTTCCACTTTCATTTATTCATTTACTGGGAGAAATAGCGTTTAGATGAGAGGTTGCAGTCAAGAAGATGGGTGTTAGAGAGAAGAGGGGAGGGATGTGAAGCGAGTCGAGCTTTCCGGAAGAAGAATACGAAGAAGCCTAGAAGGATAACGGACGTTTGGGGTTTTGTTAGAGAAGATTGCGATTGCACCAATTTTAATACTTTATGGTGCTAATTCCACCTTCAAAAATAGTTTAGGGTGCTAGTTGTACTTTTATCCTTTATAAAATTATGTAGAGGTCCCAAACAACTAGGGAAATTATTATGAATCATTATAATGAGATTTTAGAAAATTTTGTGAAGGGTTTATTTCCCCGAAAGTGGCCTAAATTTTTTTAAAGCTAATTTTTGATAATTAGGGCCTTTTTCGCCGAAAATTCAAGAAAAAATAGTTAGAGGTTATCATTTGGCTGAAAGTTTTTTTTGGAAGTGTTAAGATCTATGATTTCATGTCATTTCAGCATATTTTCCTTGAGTTTTTTATACCATATGATATATTTGTGCATATTTTGGATACTCAAGATAGGAAAATGGGCATTTGATATTTGCTTGCATATCATTGCTCAATTGTGCACATTTTGGTCATATTCTTAGTTAGTTTCTCATGTTTTTAATATTACCCCTTTTGTAGGACTGTTTTGAAACAAAGACCAAGTGATTACAGCTAGCCTCATCTCTAACCTTTGAAAGACCTGGAGTGATTAAAGGAACAAAGGAAGGCACAACCATCAAGGGAAAAGAAACAGAAATGAGCAGATCCTAGGCCATGATTTTAGTGCCCGGGCATGATCTGTGGAGAAGGAAAGGCATAGAGCAGCAGTGCCCATTGTTGTCAAACTCAAGAGTTGGCTTTTCGAGTTTACCAGTTTTACATTTTTAGCTTATAAAATTGAGTCAGTTTATACTTAAACTCATGATAGCCATAAACTCGGTTAAACTCATGATTTTACATACCGAGTTTATCGTTTTTACACTTTTACCTCACAAAATTATGTCAACTTACTCTTAAACCTGTGTTATTTTGTTTATTTTGATCATATTCAATGACTTTATTATATATAAACTTCATAGAAATTTATTTATTGGATATGATTAATTATAAATGTTGATGGATTTCATTTCAATTATTCATATTTAAAATATATTTAAATTAAATCATTGTCACTTTTATATTTTTATTATTTTATTTTATACTTTAACCCCTATTTATTAATAAACGTAAACTCTCACAAGTTTATGATTTGAGTTTATGATCCAAGTTTACATTCTTATCACAAGTTTAATTAAACTCATGAGTTTGACAACCTTGGCAGCGCATGGGCCCTAATCATTGGAAATCTAAAACAGAGAGCCAAAGCGTCTAGGTGCCAGAATGAGCACCTAGGCTGGGACTAGTGAAATCAAACACAAAGAGCAAGAGTGCCTGGGAATTAGAAGGAGGGCCTAGACACTCTATCGTTGTTATCAAAATACCCTATTTTACTAAAGCCGAAGGTTTCTGAAATAAAACTCTTTCCATTCACTTTGCCCATATTCTGGACCTCCTTGGAGCATTTTGGAGCTTGGGATTGCTATTGTTTGGTGCTTGAGGTGCAGATTGAGCTAGGAGTTCAAGATTTAAAGTCTCCTCTTGATTTTTCCTCTCCATCTTCCATTCTCTCCTATGTTCTACTATTGCTCTGTTTTATACCCATTTTTTCATGTGTTTTAAGAACATGTGTAGCTACAGCTTTTATTCTAGGATTCTTTTGTACTGTTGTATGGATTAAGTACTCATTTCCCCTTTATATTTGTGATTAATGATTAGATTATGTTGATTTTACTCTTTGCTTAATGATTCTTATTGATTGGCCACCAATAAGATTGTTGAGTTCAATTGATTCATGCTTGAGAGGGCTAGGTCGAGTGTAGAATTTAAGTTTGATCATATGAGAACTTGAAATTTGCAAGTTGAATAGATGGTTTTGTTAATGAGGTAGAGATACACTTATTAATCTCATATAGCCATATAGGATTTGCAATGAAAATTGGGGTTTAATCAATTAATTACAAGATTAACTAATTAATTGAACTAAAAACCTAATTGGAAACTTGAGAGAGCACTTATAGGTGGTTTATTACTTTTGAAATATAAGGAGGATAAATAATCCTATCTAGGTCCCACTTTATCCTTAGAGTTCATGAATCACTTGTTTTTATTTGTTTTCTAATTTGAGAATTGATTTCTCATCACTCTTGTGATTTGTATCACTCAAATTAGGAGAAAGTGTGATAATCAATACTTGACCAAGTCTTGAAACCAAATCCTTATGGAAACAATACTCTACTTATCACTTTATTACTTAATGCGACCCGTACACTTATAGTACGAACAGGAAGATACTTTATAAGGTAAAGAAGTTAATCAAGGAAGAAAATCCTCTCTAGTTAGATCAGGGGTTGATATAAAATTGCTCTTATCATTATTTGTTAGTATTTCAAGACATTTAATGAGAAAAGAAAAGAAAGATGAGAATGGACGTTTGAAAAATTGGTTTCCCACAATTGTTTATGCATGCTCCTTATTTTACTGAAATGCATATTGAATCAATCAATTAGTAATATTAAAGTAGCATGGGCGTGAACTTTCTACAGAGATTAGGAGACGGGAGAAGAAGGAGAAGAAGGCGGAGACATTGAAGATGAAGCAGAAAGAGTTATAATTAATTCCTTTTACCATGTTTTTCTTGTCACATGTCCAGGTCATAAGTCCACTGAGGCAATTTTATCCATTCATTTTACCTGGTCAGCAGCCCACATAAGCAACTTTAACAGTGTTACAGCCACTTCATCAAATTTAACACTGATAACTCTGAAGTCTTGGTCTCCTTATGAAAATATAAGAACCACTTTTCCAGACAGAATAAACTTAAGGGATCAAAAACCGTGATTTGAAATGATAGGGACAAAAACCAAAATACAAGCAAACTGTAAGAACTAATAATAATACTAACCAAAAATCAATAAGCACTTTAGTGACTCATTTAAAAAGAAAATGCCCTTACGCTTTTAATAAAAATAATGACCTTTTCATCATCTTTCTCTGTCCCTTGAATGAACCAGACCAATTAAAGAGTTATCTGAGAATGTTCTTAAAAAATTTATATTTAACTCAATTTAACTAATTTTTTAATCACATTAAAATAATTTACATGACCTTTCCTTAAGGCTTGTAAAAAGCAGTTAACTTGTCTTGGTCAGTGTTAAGGCATTGTAGACTCTTGATTCATTTTCCCGGTGGAATAAGGTTTCAGTTTTATTTCAGGCCATCAGTTTTTTTTTTTTTTTTTTTTTTTTTTTTTTTTTTTTTTGCCAACAAGGAAGAAGCATATATTGAGCGGCTCAATTTAAAGCTAAAGTTTTAAAACAACAATAATTATCTGAGTTTTAAAGTAAAATCTTTAATTTGTAGGAATCACACTTAACTTATACGCACGTATTAATGGTCAGTAGACTTGAGAAATCCAATATATAAATACGATTACAACAAGAAATTATAAAACATATAATGTGTTTTACTATTGTCAATAATTTATGACAATTTATTTAAAATTCATGATATAATTAAGTTGGTTAAAATAAAACGACATCAAACAAGAAATTGAAAATAGAATTGATTGATAACAAATGCTTTAACTCTATATGGTTGGATAGCAATCCAACCACATAATAATCTTTTCCATCATCACTTGAACCATATCCTACGATCGAAACAGCATGATTTAAATTAGTTGATTCCCTGGGGTAATCCTCACCTCCATAAATTCCCTGGAAAAATAATAAAAGCAATTAATTAGATAAAACTTTAAAAAAAAATGAAAGGTTGATACTTGGTCCTCAGAATTTATCATTGTCAAGATTAACTTTGTGCATTACATGTAAATTTCAAAACCAGATACTTTAATTTTATAAGGCAAAATTGAAACAATGTGTTATATATATACTCTCGTCATCTTTATAAAACACTTCAACAACGTGTTACCGGAATCGAGAAAAAACAATGTGTTATATAAATTTAATAAGATGACTTATATTAATGACGAAAACAAATTGCAGATTATAATGAGTAGCGAGAGAATACTTACACCATTGTAAAGCTGAATATTTGTTGCATCTAAAGCCACAGCTACAGGCTGCTTAGCATCGGCACACAAGAGAGCATCATCTGATTGAGCTACACGTTCATAGCTGTTAATTTTGACCGCACTGCTCCCATGCTGATTGAGAACCATATATATAGAAACAACAAATCAGAGAAAGAGAAGAGAGACATATATATAATATCTGCATAGATACATTGACAGAGATATAGAGAGAGAGAGAGAGAGAGAGAGATAGAGGGACCATGTTGGCTCTGCAAGAACCCTGTTGATCTTCATAAGGATAATCATCTTGTTTGCTAATGCCACCATTATTGACAGCATAATCATAGGCATCAGAACTTCAGAAGGCCATCGTCCAGAACAACCTTGGCTGTTGGAATCGAATGTATGATTTGTTGCTCAGAAAGGGTAATAAGTTCCCTTGTGGCTATTGCATGTGCTAATTAAATGGCCGCAGCAGCTGCAAATGCCCAGCAACCACTTGCCAATCATTAAAACATAAATCTATTAAGTCCTTTGAGAATCAAAGTAATAAATATGATACAACTTTGTTGGTTGAACAAGAAGAGAGGCTTACCACAACTTTGTTGGTTTTTAACTCCTGTGACAACTCCACTCTGTCTCCAATCCATGGAAGCAGGTGCTCCACAGGAGTCCTTCTGCTGCCCATAATCCGTCCTCGTATTAGCCGTGGTGTTGGCGGTGGTGGCCGGCATCTTGAGCTTACTTGGTTAAATTACCTTAAACTCCTCAGGACTCATATCAGCGAACTTGTTGAGGCCGAAACTATAGCTTGAAGGAGATTTTGATTTCCTAGCATTCATCTCAGTAATATACTTGAGATTCCTTTGGAATATTTGGTATCTAGTTTCACTCTCTTCAGAGTTTAGGTAGATTCTTCCATGCTTCTTCATCCATTGTTGGAATATTCCAAACTCTTGTTCTCCCTTTGAAGGAAAAACAAAGTCCTTAATATGGAATCCTGAAGAGAGACTTATTGGAATGGAACACCAAATCATGGAAAGAAGGAACAACCTAGTTGTGTAGAAAGCCATGCTTATATTTTATGTTTCAGATGTTGTAAGATCTGTTGAAGCTTGAAATAATCTTGCATGGAATTGAAATGAGTCATGAGGCATATATATAGTGTAATTCTTGATACCGACTTGACTTATGGGGAAAAAAATAGAAGACATTAAATGTTGTATTTATATTTTCTATTTGACTTGTATCATGCATTCACAATTTTCGGCTAGTCCGTTGATCTCATTGGTGTGATTCATGTTCGTATATGGATCAATGTTTCTCTGTTTAATGTTTGGTCAAAAAGATCATTATTATATCATTCCATGTCTCCATTTACCTTCCTCTCCATTTACTTTCCCCACCATTGGATCAACTTCCTATGATTGAAATTTAACATTTTATAACAATATATCATAATCTTTAATAACAAAACATATTTAAATAAATTTAAACTATTAAAACTTAACCTGAAAAATTCAGAAGTTTGGGAGATAAAACGTAAAAAAAAAAAAAAAAAAAAAAAATTAAACATTTTAATAACAGTCTACAATGTTGAAGTATTTAGATATAATTTTAATAGTGTAAATTTATTTATATTTTTTGTATTTAATATTATAGTAATATTACTACAAAATGTTAAATCCCAACCATCAGAGATTCATCAAATGGTGGAGAAAGTAAATGGAGGGAAAATAGATAGGAAAGTAAATGGAGACGCCCCTCTCTAGCGTTCTGGCATGGGTTAGGTGATCATAGAAAAAATTTCTATATGTAGTAAGTAATTTCAACCCTTTTTGTTTTATTGATATCTATATATGGTAACAAGCAAATGAAGAGAAGGGAAGCTTTAATTCGTAGAAGTTTCAACTTTTGTTTTCTATATCTCAATTCTCTTGATTTTTTTATTTTAAAAAATTTTTAATAACCGAAATTTATTATGAAAGTACCGAAAGTATTTTTTCGGTCATAGTCTCTGGCATATTTCCCTTCATCCTTTATGCTTCATTTCGTGCTCACCATGGAGAAAGGGGAGAGAGAGAGTGCTTTGGTGTTCTAGAGAGAAGGAGAAGCAATTTCGCCAGGTAAGCTTGATTTCTTCAGTGAATTAGCTCCTAACTTGTATAACCCTTCCTTTACATGAATCAAGGTGTTTTGAAGCAAAATTTTAGTGTTTTGGGAGGCTAGGGTTTCAACCAATAAGGGAAAAGCCAGAAGGAAGCAAAGGTGACTTCTTAAACTTCAATCATTGGTTGTTCTGGCCGTTGTCACTGCAAAAAAAAACCGTGATTTAGTAGCGGTTAAAAAGATGTATTTGAAGCAGTTATAACCGTTACAAATATAATAAGTAGCAGTTCATAAAACCGCTACAAAATTCACTGTTGCAAGTGGATTTCTGGTTGATTTGCTATGATTAGTTTAATTGGTGAATTTCTGTTTGATTTGCTGTAATTGTAAAAATTGGGAAACATTGAACCCTAGACATTATACTGCCAAAATTTAGTCCAAATGGTGATTATAATGTAATTAAATAGTCATAATTTCTTACAGAACAGAATTCCGTGACAAATTCCCTTGTAATTTCCAACGAAATTCAATTTCGTCTCAAATTCTATGAGGGAATTTCTGACAAAATTTAATTCTGTCAGAAATTCCCTCACTATTAAATTCCATAATTCAGTTTATATCCTAAGAAGCCTATGTGAAGAATAATGATGAGCATTATCCTCTATATATCCTCCTACCACTTCCCTCTTTTCAAGCCACTGTTCAATATTTTTGCCCTTCGTCATGGCTAAGATAGACTATATTGCATAGAGGACAAGGTCTAACCACCGTCATCCTCCAATTCCTCCCACAGGAAATGAAAGGGGCTCCCTAACAAATCCAATTTACGTGAGTGAAGAAGAAGAGGTAGAGGGTGGAGAAGAAAAAGATTTCCGTCACTACAAACAAAACATGAAATTTCTGATGGCATTCAAGAAGAATATTTGCATCGCTAAAAAAATAATGAAATTTCCTACGGAATTCAATTCCGTGGGAAATTCCGTTCGAAAACCATCACAAATTCGGACGGAATTTCTGACGGAATTTTTTTCGAGGCAAATAAGCCATGGAAATTATTCCCTCAGAAATTCTGAATTTTTATGCGGAATTTCGGATGGAAAATTTTGAATGAATTTCTGTTGGAATTTAATTCCATCATAAATTCTGAGGGAATTTCTAACAGAATTTAATGCCTTAGTAATTTCTGACAGAATAGAATTCCGTGGCAAATTCCCTTGTAATTTCCGACGGAATTCAATTACAGCGCAAATTCCATGAGGGAATTTGTGACAGAATTTAATTCCGTCAGAAATTCCCTCACTATTGAATTCCATAATTCAATTTATATCCTAAGAAGCCTATGTGAAAAATAATTATCAGCATTGTCCTCTATATATCCTCCTGCCACTCCCCTCATTTCAAGCCACTGTTCATTGTTTTTGCTCTAAGTCATGGATAGGATAGACTGTATTGCAAAGAGAAAAAGGTCTAACTGTCATCCTCCTCCTCCACCTCCTCCCACTAGAAATGAAAGTGGCTCCCTAATAAATCCAATTTACGTGAATAAAGAAGAAGAGGTAGAGAGTGGAGAAGAAGAAGATTTGCATCGCTAAAAAAATTCATGAAAGTTCTGATGGAATTCAATTCAATGGGAAATTCTGTAAGAAAAACAGTCACAAATTCCGACGAAATTTCTGACGGAATTTTTTTCGTGGCAAATAAACCATGGAAATTATTCCGTTTGAAATTCTGACTTTTACCATGGAATTCTTGATAGAAAACTCCGACGGAATTTAATTTCGTCATAAATTCTGAGGGAATTTCTGATAGAATTTAATTCCTTCTTAATTTCTTAGGGAATATAATTCCGTGGCAAATTCCCTTATAATTTCCAATGGTATTCAATTTTGTCGCAAATTCCATGAGGGAATTTCTGACAAAATTTAATTTCGTCGAAAATTCCCTCACTATTGAAATTCATAATTCAATTTAAATCCTAAGAAGCCTATGTGAAGAATAATGATGAGTATTGTCCTCTACATATCCTCCTCCTCTCCCCTCAAATCAAGCCACTGTTCATTGTTTTTGCTCTCAGTCATAGAAAGGAGATATTGTATTGTAAAGAGGAAATGGTCTAACCACCATCCTCCTCCACCTCCTCCCATAGGAAATAAAAGGGGCTCCCTAATAAAACCAATTTACGTCAGTGAACAAGAAAAGGTAGAGAGTGGAAAAGAAAAAGATTTGCGTCACTACAAAAAAAAAAAAGTGAAATTTCCGACGGAATTCAAGAAGAAGATTTGCGTCACTAAATAAATCATGAAATTTCCCATAGAATCCAATTCCGTGAGAAATTCCGTATGAAAACCGTCACAAATTTGGACAGAATTTCTGACGGAATTTCTTTCAGGGCAAATAAGCCATGGAAATTATTCTGTCTGAAATTCTGACTTTTGCCACATAATTTCTGACGGAAAATTCTGACGGATTTTTTGTCGGAATTTAATTCCATCAGAAATTATAATTTCTGACGGAATTTAATTCCTTCTTAATTTCTTAGGGAATAGAATTCCGTGGCAAATTCCCTTGAAATTTCCGACGGAGTTCAATTTCGTCACAAAATCCATGACGAAATTTGATTCCGTCAGAAATTCCCTCAATATTGAATTCCATAATTCAATTTAGATACTAAGAAGCCTATGTGAAGAATAATGTTGAGCATTGTCCTCTAAATATCCTCCTGCCACTTCCCTCATTTCAAACCACTGTTTAATGTTTTTGCTCACCGTCATGGATAGGATAGACTATATTGCAAAGAGGACAAGGCCTAACCACCGTCCTCCTCCAACTCCTCCTACAGGAAATGAAAGGGACTCCCTAATAAATCCAATTTACGTGAGTGAAGAAGAAGAGGTAGAGGGTGGAGAAGAAACAGATTTCCGTCACTACAAAAAAAAACATGAAATTTCTGACAGAATTCTAGAAGAAGATTTGCGTCGCTAAAAAAATCATGAAATTTCTGATCGAATTCAATTCCGTGGGAAATTTCGTCCGAAAACCGTCACAAATTAGGACGGAATTTCTGACGGAATTTTTTTTGGGGCAACTAAGTCATGGAATTATTCCATCAGAAATTCTGACTTTTTCCCTAGAGTTTTTGCTGGAAAATTACGACAGAATTTCTGTCGGAATCTAATTCTGTCATAAATTACAATTGAATTTCTGACAGAATTTAATTCCTTCGTAATTTCTTATAGAATAGAACTCCGTGGCAAATTCCCTTAAAATTTCCAACGGAATTCAATTTTGTAGCAGATTTCATTACGAAATTTCTGACAGAATTTAATTCCGTCTGAAATTCCCTCACAATTGAATTCCATAATTCAATTTATATCCTAAGAAGCCTATGTGAAGAATAATTTTGAGCATTGTCCTCTACATATCCTCCTGCCACTCTACACATTTCAAGCCACTGTTCATTGTTTTGCTCTCAGTAAAGGAAAGGAGAGATTGTATTGCAAAGAGGACAAGGTCTAACCATCGTCCTCCTCCACCTCCTCCTACAGGAAATGAAAGGGGCTCCCTAATAAATCCAATATATGTGTGGGAAGAAGAGGTAGAGGTTGGACAAGAAAAATATTTGCGTCACTACAAATAAACTTGAAATTTCCGATGGAATTCAAGAAGAAGATTTCTAACGCTAAAAAAATTATGAAATTTCCTTTGGAATTCAATTTCGTGGAAAATTCTGTCCAAAAACCTTCACAAATTCGGAAGGAATTTTCGACAGAATTTTTTTAGGGCAAATAAGACATGAAAATTATTCCGTCTGAAATTCTGGCTTTTGCCAAGGAATTTCTTTTGGACAATTCCGACGGAATTTATGTCAGAAATTAATTCCGTCAAAAACTATGAGGGAATTTCTCACAGAATTTAATTCCTTCTTAATTACTTACGTAATAGAATTCCGTGGCAAATTCCTTTGAAATTTCTGACGGAATTCAATTTCGTCATAAATTCCATGACAGAATTTCTGACTGAATTTAATTCCGTCAGAAATTCCCTTAATATTGAATTCCATAATTCAATTTATATCCTAAGAAGCCTATGTGAAGAATAATAATGAGCATTGTCCTATACATATCCTCCTGCCACTTCCCTCATTTCAAGCCATTGTTCAATGTTTTTGCTCACCGTCATGGATAGGACAAACTGTATTGCAAAGAGGATAAGGTCTAACCACCATCCTCCTCCACCTCCTCCCACAGGAAATGAAAGGGGCTCCCTAATAAATCCAATTTACGTGAGTGAAGAGAAGAGGTAGAAAACGGAGAAGAAAAAGATTTTCGTCACTACAAAAAAACATGCAATTTCTGAGGGAATTCTAGAAGATTTGCATCGCTAAAAAAATCATGAAATTTCTGATGAAATACAATTCCGTGGGGATTTCCGTCCGAAAACAGACACAAATTCGGACGGAATTTTTTCTGTGGCAAATAAGCCATGGAAATTATTCCGTCGGAAATTCTGAATTTTACTACGGAATTTCTGCCGAAAAATTCCAACAGAATCTCTGTCGGAATCTAATTCTGTCAGAAATTATGAGGGAATTTCTGATAGAATTTCATTCCTTCTTAATTTCTTACGGAATAGAATTCCGTGGCTAATTCCCTTGTAGTTTCAACAGGAATTCAATTTCTTCGTAAATTCCATGAGGGAATTTCGGACAGAATTTTATTCCGTCGCAAATTCCCTCACTACTGAATTCCATAATTCAATTTATTCCTAAGAAGCCTATGTGAAGAATAATGATAAGCATTCTCCTCTGCATATCCTGCTGCCACTCCCCTCATTTCAAGCCACTTTTATTTGTTTTTGCTCTCAGTCATGGAAAGGAGAGATTATATTACAAAGAGGAAAAAGTCTAACCACCGTCCTCCTCTACCTCCTCCCACAGGAAATGAAAGGGACTCCCTAATAAATCCAATTTACGTGAGTGAAGAAGAAGAGGTAGATAGTTGAGAATGAAAAGATTTCCGTCACTACAAAGAAAACCTGAAATTTTCGACGGAATTCAAGAAGAAGATTTGCGTAGCTAAAAATATCATGAAGTTTCTGATGAAATACAATTCCGTGGGAAATTCCGTCTGAAAACCATCATAAATTCAGACGGAATTTCTGATGGAATTTTTTCTGGGGCAAATAAACCATGAAAATTATTCCATCGGAAATTCTGACTTTTGCAACGGAATTTCTGTCATAATTTAATTCTGTCATAAATTCTGTGGGAATTTTTGAAGGAATTTAATTCCTTCGTAATTTCTTACGAAATAGAATTCCGTTGCAAATTCCCTTAAAATTTCCGATGGAATTCAATTTCATCATAAATTCCATGACAAAATTTCTGACAGAATTTAATTCCGTCAGAAATTCCCTCACTATTGAATTCCATAATTCAATTTATATCCTAAGAAGCCTATGTGAAGAATATTGATGAGCATTGTCCTCTACATATCCTCTTGCCACTTCCCTCATTTTAAGCCATTGTTCAATGTTTTTGCTCTGCGTCATGGATAGGATAGACTGTATTGCAAAGAGGACAAGGTCTAACCACCATCCTCCGCCACATCCTCCCACATGAAATGAAAGGGTCTCCCTAATAAATCCAATTTATGTGAGTGAAGTAGAAGAGGTAGAGAGTGGAGAAGAAAAAGATATGCGTAACAAAAAAAACATGAAATTTCCGACGGAATTAAAGAAGAAGATTTGCGTCGCTAAAAAATCATGAAATTTCCTATGGAATTCAATTCCGTGGGAAATTCCGTCTGAAAACCGTCAAAAATTGGGACAAATTTTTGACTGAATTTTTTCCGGGGCGAATAAGCCAAGCAAATTATTCCATCTGAAATTCTGACTTTTGGCACGGAATTTATTACAGAAAATTCCGACGGAATTTCTAACGGAAAATTTCGATGGAATTTCTGTCGAAATTTAATTCCGTTATAAATTTTGAGGGAATTTCTAACAGAATGTAATTCTTTCTTAATTTCTTACGGAATATAATTCAGTGGCAAATTCCCTTGTAATTTCCAACGGAATTCAATTTCGTCGCAAATTTCATGAGGGAATTTTAGACAGAATTTAATTCCGTTGTAAATTCCTTCACTATTGAATTCCATAATTCAATTTATATCCTAAGAAGCCAATGTGAAGAATAATGATGAGCATTGTCCTCTACATATCCTCCTCCCACTCCCATCATTTCAATCCACTGTTCATTGATTTTGCTCTCAGTAAAGGAAATGAGAGATTGTATTGCAAAGAGGAAAAATTCTAACCACCGTCCTCCTCCACCTCCTCCCATAGGAAATGAAAGGGGCTCGCTAATAAATCCCGTTTACGTGAGTGAAGAAAAAGATGTAGCGAGTGGAGAAGAAAAAGAATTCCGTCACTACAAAAAAAACGTGAAATTTCCGACGGAATTCAAGAAGAAGATTTGCGTCACTAAAAAATCATGAAATTTCCCATAGAAATCAATTCCATGGGAAATTCCATACGGAAACAGTTACAAATTCGGACTGAATTTCTGACAGAATTTTTTCTGGGGCAAATAATCCATGGAAAATATTCTGTCTGAAATTCTAACTTTTGCCACAAAATTTCTGACGGAAAATTCCGATAGATTTTATTTCGGAATTTAATTCCGTCATAAATTACGAGGGAATTTCTGACAAAATTTAATTCCTTCTTAATTTCTTAGGGAATAGAATTCCGTGGCAAATTCCCTTGAAATTTCCGACGAAATTCAATATCGTTGTAAATTCCATGACAGAATTTCTTACAAAATTTAATTCCGTCGGAAATTCCCTCAATATTGAATTCCATAATTCAATTTATATCCTAAGATGCCTATGTGAAGAATAATGATGAGCATTGTCCTCTACATATCCTCCTACCACTCCCCTCATTTCAAGTCAAAGTTCATTGATTTTGCTCCCAGTAAAGGAAATGAGAGATTGTGTTGGAGAGAGGACAAGGTCTAACCACCGTCCTCGTCCACCTCCTCCCACAGGAAATGAAATGGGCTCCCTAATAAATCCAATTTAAGTTAGTGAAGAAGAGGTAGAGAGTGGAAAAGAAAAAGATTTGCGTCATTACAAAACAAACATGAAATTTCCGACGGAATTAAAGAAGAAGATTTGCGTCGCCAAAAAAATCATGAAATTTCCGAAGGAATTCAATTCCGGGTAAATTTCGTCCGAAAACCGTCACAATTTCGGACGGAATTTTTACCGGGGCAAATAAGCCATGAAAATTATTCCATCGAAAATTTTGATCGTTGCCACGGAGTTTAAGACAGAAAATTCTGACAGAATTTCTTTCGGAAAATAATTCAGTTAGAAATTACGAGGGAATTTCTGACGGAATTTAATTCCTTCTTAATTTCTTATGGAATATATTTCCATTGCAAATTCCATTGAAATTTCCGACGGACTTCAAATTCGTCGTAAATTCCATGACAGTATTTCTGATGGAATTTAATTCCGTAAAAAATTCCCTCACTATTGAATTCCGTAATTCAATTTATATCCTAAGAAGCCTATGTGAAGAATAATGATAGGCATTGTCCTCTACATATCCTCCTGTAACTCTACTCATATCAAGCCACTGTTCATTGAATTTTCTCTCAGTAAAGGAAAGGAGAGATTGTATTGGAAAGAGTAAAATGTCTAACCACCATTCTCCTCCACCTCCTCCAACAGGAAATGAAAGGGGCTCCCTAATAAATCCAATTTACGTGAGTGAAGAAGAGGTAGAGAGTGGAAAAGAAAAAGATTTGCGTTATTACAAAAAAAAATAAGAAATTTTTGACAGAATTAACGAAGAAAATTTGCGTCGCTATAAAAATCATGAAATTTCTGATGGAATTCAATTCCGTGGGAAATTCTGTCCGAAAATCGTCATAAATTCGGACGGATTTACTGACGCAATATTTTTCAGGGCAAATGAGCCATGGATATTATTTCGTCTGAAAATCTAACTTTCGCCCCAGAATTTATGTCGGGAAATTCCGATGGAATTTCTGTCGGAATCTAATTCCGTAATAAGTTTTGAGGGTATTTCGAATAGAATTTAATTCCTTCGTCACGGTATTTCGAATAGAATTTAATTCCTTCATCACGGAATTTTGAGGGTATTTTTGCCACGGAATTTCTGATGGAAAATTCCGACAGAATTTCCCTCAGAAAAAAATTCTGTCAGAAATTACGAGGGAATTTCTGACGGAATTTAATTTCTTCTTAATTTCTTACGGAATATATTTCGGTTGCAAATTCGATTGTAATTTCCAACGGAATTAAATTCCGTCGGAAATTCCCTTACTATTGAATTCCATAATTCAATTTATAGCCTAAGAAGCCTATGTGAAGAATAATGATGAGCATTGTCCTCTACATATCCTCCTGCCACTCCTCTCATTTCAAGCCACTGTTCAATGATCTTGCTCTCAGTAAAGGAAAGGAGAGATTGTATTGCAAAGAGGA
Source organism: Inga laurina (assembly GCA_963855925.1). NCBI lineage: Eukaryota > Viridiplantae > Streptophyta > Magnoliopsida > Fabales > Fabaceae > Inga > Inga laurina. The sequence goes on from OY979701.1 coordinate 59,691,777, forward strand.
AAAAGTCTAACGACCGTCCTCCTCAACCTCCTCCCACAGGAAATGAAAGGGGCTCCCTAATAAATCCAATTTACGTGAGTGAAGAAGAGGTAGAGATTGGAAAAGGAAAAGATTTGCGTCACTACAAAAAAAATATGAAATTTCCGGCGGAATTAAAGAAGAAGATTTGTTTCGCTAAAAAAATCATGAAATTTCTGAGGGAACTCAATTCCGTGGGAAATTTCATCTGAAAACCGTCACAAATTCGGATGGAATTTCTGATGGAATTTTTTTCCGGGAAAATAAGCCATGAAAATTATTCCATCGAAAATCCTGATATTTGCCACGGAGTTTCTGATGGAAAATTCCAACAGAATTTCTTTCGGAAAATAATTCCTTCAAAAATTAAGAGGGAATTTCTGACGGAATTCAATTCCTTCTTAATTTCTTACGGAATAGAATTCCGTGGCAAATTCCCTTGTAATTTCCAACGTAATTTAATTTCGTCGCTAATTCCATTACAGAATTCCTGACAAAATTTAATTCCGTCTGTAGTTTCCTCAATATTGAATTCCATAATTCAAATTATTTTTTAAGAGGCCTATGTGAAGAATAATGATGAGCATTGTCCTCTACATATCCTCCTACCACTCCCCTCATTTCAAGTCAAAGTTCATTGATTTTGCTCCCAGTAAAGGAAATGAGAGATTGTGTTGGAGAGAGGACAAGGTCTAACCACCGTCCTCGTCCACCTCCTCCCACAGGAAATTAATTGGGCTTCCTAATAAATCCAATTTAAGTTAGTGAAGAAGAGGTAGAGAGTGGAAAAGAAAAAGATTTGCGTCATTACAAAACAAACATGAAATTTCCGACGGAATTAAAGAAGAAGATTTGCGTCGCCAAAAAAATCATGAAATTTCCGAAGGAATTCAATTCCGGGTAAATTTCGTCCGAAAACCGTCACAATTTCGGACGGAATTTTTACCGGGGCAAATAAGCCATGAAAATTATTCCATCGAAAATTTTGATCGTTGCCACGGAGTTTAAGACAGAAAATTCTGACAGAATTTCTTTCGGAAAATAATTCAGTTAGAAATTACGAGGGAATTTCTGACGGAATTTAATTCCTTCTTAATTTCTTATGGAATATATTTCCATTGCAAATTCCATTGAAATTTCCGACGGACTTCAAATTCGTCGTAAATTCCATGACAGTATTTCTGATGGAATTTAATTCCGTAAAAAATTCCCTCACTATTGAATTCCGTAATTCAATTTATATCCTAAGAAGCCTATGTGAAGAATAATGATAGGCATTGTCCTCTACATATCCTCCTGTAACTCTACTCATTTCAAGCCACTGTTCATCGATTTTTCTCTCAGTAAAGGAAATGAGAGATTGTATTGCAAAGAGGAAAAAGTCTAACGACCGTCCTCCTCCACCTCCTCTCAAAGGAAATCTAAGGGGCTCCCTAATAAATCCAATTTACGTAGTGAAGAAGAGGTAAAGAGTGGAAAAGAAAAAGATTTCCCTTACTATAAAAAAAACATGAAATTTCTGATAGAATTCAAGAAGAAAACTTGCGTCGCTAAAAAATCATGAAATTTCCAATGGAACTCAATTCCATTGGAAATTCCGTGTGAAAACCGTCAGAAATTCGGACAACATTTCTGATCGAATTTTTTCTGGGGCAAATAAGCCATGAAAATTATTCCATCGGAGATTCTGATTTTTTGCCATGGAGTTTCAGACGAAAAATTCTGACAGAATTTCTTTCGGAAAATAATTCCGTCAGAAATTATGAAGGAATTTTTGACGGAATTTAATTCCTTCTTAATTTCTTACGGAATATATTTCTGTTGCAAATTTCGTTGAAATTTCCGACGGAATTCAATTTCATCAGAAATTCCTTGACAGAATTTCTGACGGAATTTAATTCCGTTGGAAATTCCTTCACTCTTGAATTCCATATTTCAATTTATATCCTAAGAAGCATATGTGAAGAATAAAGATGAGCATTGTTCTCTACATATCCTCTTGCCACTCCTCTAATTTCAAGCCACTTTCATTGATTTTGCTCTCAGTAAAGGAAAGGAGAGATTGTATTGCAAAGAGATTAAATTCCATAATTCAATTTATATCCTAAGAAGCCTATGTGAAGAATAATGATGAGCATTATTCTCTACATATCCTACTGCCACTCCTCTCATTTCAAGCCACGGTTCATTCATTTTCTCTCAGTAAAGGAAAGGAGAGATTGTATTGCAAAGAGCAAAAAGTCTAACCACCGTCCTCCTCTTCCTCCTCCCTCAAGAAATTAAAGGGGCTTCCTTATAAATCCAATTTACGTGAGTGAAGAAGAGGTAGAGAGTAGAAAAGAAAAAGATTTGCCTCACTACAAAAAAATTATGAAATATCCGACGGAATTAAAGAAGAAGATTTGCGTCGGTAAAAAAATCATGAAATTTCTTATGGAATTCAGTTTCATAGGAGATTCTGTCTGAAAACCGTCACAAATTTGGACGGAATTTCTGACGTAATTTTTTCCGGGGCAAATAAGCATTGAAAATTATTCAATCGGGAATTCTGATTTTTGCCACGGAGTTTAATACGGAAAATTCTGACAGAATTTCTGTCGAAAAATAATTCCGTCAGAAATTACGAGGGAATTTCTGACATAATTTAATTCCCTCTTAGTTTCTTACGGAATATATTTCTGTTGCAAATTTCGTTAAAGTTTTCGACGAAATTCAAATCCGACGTAAACTCCATGACGGAATTTCTGACGTAATTTAATTCCGTCGGAAATTCCCTCACTGTTGAATTCTATAATTCGACTTATATCCTAAGAAGCCTATGTGAAGAATAATGATGAGCATTGTCCTCTACATATCCTCGTGCCACTCCTCTCATTTCAAGCCACTGTTCATGGATTTTGCTCTCATTCATGGAAAGGAGAGATTGTATTGCAATGAAGAAAAAGTCTAACGGCCGTCCTCGTCCACCTCCTCCCACAGGAAATGAAATGGGCTACCTAATAAATCCCATTTACATAACTGAAGAAGAGGTTGAGAGTGGAAAAGAAAAATATTTGCGTCACTACAAAAAAAATATGAAATTTCCGCCGGAATTAAAAAAGAAGATTTGCGTCGCTAAAAAAATCATGAAATTTCTTATGGAATTCAATTTCATGAGAAATTCTGTTTGAAAACCGTCATAAATTTGGACGGGATTTCTGACGGAATTTTTTCCCGGGCAAATAAGGATTGAAAATTATTCAATCACAAATGCTGATTTTTGCCACGGAGTTTCAGACGGAAAATTCTGACAGAATTTCTGTCGAAAAATAATTCCGTCAGAAATTACGAGGGAATTTCTGACGGAATTTAATTCCTTCTTAGTTTCTTACGGAATATATTTCTGTTTCAAATTTCTTTGAAATTTTCGATGAAATTCAAATCCGTCGTAAATTCCATGACGGAATTTCTGACGTAATTTAATTCCGTCGGAAATTCCCTCACTATTGAATTCTATAATTCAACTTATATCCTAAGAAGCCTATGTGAAGAATAATGATGAGCATTGTCCTCTACATATCCTCGTGCCACTCCTCTCATTTCAAGCCGCTGTTCATGGATTTTGCTCTCATTAATGGAAAGGAGAGATTGTATTGCAAAGAAGAAAAAGTCTAACGGCCGTCCTCCTCCACCTCCTCCCACAGGAAATGAAAGGGTCTCCCTAATAAATCCCATTTACATAAGTAAAGAAAAAGTAGAGAGTGGAAAAGAAAAATATTTGCGTCACTACAAAAAAAATATGAAATTTCCGCCGGAATTAAAAAAGAAGATTTGCGTCGCTAAAAAACTCAGGAGATTTCTTATGGAATTCAATTTCATGAGAAATTATGTCTGAAAACCGTCATAAATTTGGACGGAATTTCTGACGGAACTTTTTCCGGGGCAAATAAGCATTGAAAATTATTCAATCGGAAATGCTGATTTTTGCCACGGAGTTTCAGACTGAAAATTCTGACAGAATTTCTGTCGAAAAATAATTCTGTCAGAAATTACGAGGGAATTTCTGACGGAATTTAATTCCTTCTTAGTTTCTTACGAAATATATTTCTGTTGCAAATTACTTTGAAATTTTCGACGAAATTCAAATCCGTCGTAAATTCCATGACGGAATTTCTGACGTAATTTAATTCCGTCGGAAATTCCCTCACTATTGAATTCTATAATTCAACTTATATCCTAAGAAGCCTATGTGAAGAATAATGATGAGCATTGTCCTCTACATATCCTCGTGCCACTCCTCTTATTTCAAGCCGCTGTTCATGGATTTTGCTCTCATTAATGGAAAGGAGAGATTGTATTGCAAAGAAGAAAAAGTCTAACGGCCGTCCTCCTCCACCTCCTCCCACAGGAAATGAAAGGCGCTCCCTAATAGATCCCATTTACATAAGTGAAAAAGAGGTACAGAGTGGAAAAGAAAAATATTTGCGTCACTACAAAAAAAATATGAAATTTCCGCCGGAATTAAAAATGAAGATTTGCGTCGCTAAAAAAATCATTAAATTTCTTATGGAATTCACTTTCATGGAAATTCTGTCTGAAAACCGTCACAAATTTGGACGGAATTTCTGACGGAATTTTTTCTGGGGCAAATAAGCATTGAAAATTATTCAATCGGAAATGCTGATTATTGCCACGAAGTTTCAGACGGAAAATTCTGACAGAATTTCTGTCGAAAAATAATTCAGTCAGAAATTACAAGGGAATTTCTGTCATAATTTAATTCCTTCTTAGTTTCTTACGGAATATATTTCTGTTGCAAATTTCGTTGAAATTTTCGACGCAATTCAAATCCGTCGTAAATTCCATGACGCAATTTCTGACGTAATTTAATTTCGTCGGAAATTCCCTCACTATTGAATTCTATAATTCAACTTCTATCCTAAGAAGCCTATGTGAAGAATAATGATGAGCATTGTCCTCTACATATCCTCCTGCCACTCCTCTCATTTCAAGCCACTGTTCATGGATTTTGCTCTCATTAATGGAAAGGAGAGATTGTATTGCAATGAAGAAAAAGTCTAACGGCCGTCCTCGTCCACCTCCTCCCACAGGAAATGAAAGGGTCTCCCTAATAAATCCCATTTACATAAGTAAAGAAGAGGTAGAGAGTGGAAAAGAAAAATATTTGCGTCATTACAAAAAAAATATGAAATTTCCGCCGGAATTAAAAAAGAAGATTTGCGTCGCTAAAAAAATCTTGAAATTTCTTATGGAATTCAATTTCATGAGAAATTCTGTCTGAAAACCGTCATAAATTTGGACGGAATTTCTGACGGAATTTTTTTCGGGGCAAATAAGTATTGAAAATTATTCAATCGGAAATGCTGATTTTTGCCACGGAGTTTCAAACTGAAAATTCTGACAGAATTTCTGTCGAAAAATAATTCTGTCAGAAATTACGAGGGAATTTCTGATGGAATTTAATTCCTTCTTAGTTTCTTACGGAATATATTTCTGTTGCAAATTTCGTTCAAATTTTCAACGCAAATCAAATCCGTCGTAAATTCCACGATGGAATTTCTGACGTAATTTAATTCCGTCGGAAATTCCCTCACTATTGAATTCTATAATTCAACTTATATCCTAAGAAGCCTATGTGAAGAATAATGATGAGCATTGTCCTCTACATATCCTCGTGCCACTCCTCTCATTTCAAGCCACTGTTCATGGATTTTGCTCTCATTAATGGAAAGGAGAGATTGTATTGCAAAGAAGAAAAAGTCTAACGGCCGTCCTTGTAACCCCCTGCCTTAATTACTGTAATTATTATTCGATAATGCATAATAAAAAGGGGTTTGAGACCGTCGGATAGGTCAAAACGTATTAAATTACCTACCAAGCAGTAGGACCTTACAAAATTTTTAAAACTTCTTTCCTACCCGGGTCTCGTTTTCAATTACCGAATATAATCACCTGTGCAGTTAATTTACATTCACATATATCAGAGTTCGTAATTTAAACCCCGGCAACCCCCGGGTTCATCTATATATATATAGAGTTTCAAATTCCACGTAGGGGATTACAAACCAAAATATCCACACTATTTACATCTCAAAATGCCATACAATAATCCCTATCCAGAATGATTATCCAACAAAAGCCATCCTAATGTCCCTAGGAAGCTCTAACCGCTCCGGGTCACACGCTTCTCCTTAGAGCCAGTCGCCCTGTCTGAAAGGTTAGTTCAAAGGAAAGAATGAGATTCAAAAGAATCCCAGTAGTAACTAAACATTTATACCACACATAAGCACATAACATGTAAGCAAATCATCATGCAGCAGCAGCACAAATCACACTCCACCCTCATCCCCTTTCTCCGCCGGGAAGGCACACAGCCCTAACCCGAACCGTTGTTAGCTACTCAGGGACTATTGGCGTGGCAGTGCATAAACATAGCCTTATAGCTCATACAGCTATCCGGCTCTCACAAATGGCCCGTCGGCCTCACATATAGCCTTTCGGCTCACATATCACATATATGACACTTCATCCTCATCCCCTTTCTCCGCCGGGAAGGCACACTGCCTAAACCCGAACCGTTGTTAGCTACTCAGGGACTATTGGAATGACAGTGCTAACACAAATCCACAAAGGTCGCAGCATACAAATCCATTTCCAATCAACGATAAAACACACATGCAATGCATCATATTTGGTACAAAAGAAAAGTCACTACCTGATCCCTTCCTGATGTCTCTGGGCACAGCAGGCTCACGAGGATAGCAGATGTCAAATCCTATAATCAAATAGGGACATTTGCTTAATTTCCTTTTCCAAGTTCTTAATTCAATAACACTCTAAGTTGGTATTCATTTGGACTCTTTAGATGGCCATTAAATGCCTAAACATATGCCTAAAGGGTTGGGTTAACATTCATCCTGTGCTCGAGTGAGTTCTTCCCTGCACTCGAGAAAACACATCAGATACCCAGAACGCAGCATCTGAGTTGATTTACCAGAATTCACCAAATGAATTCCAATGGTCCTATAACTCATACCATTACTTATTCTCATCCAAAACTTCACCATAAACCCATTGGCAACCACAAACAACCCAAATTTCCACTCAACAACACATTCTCGCTCTAAATCATCAAATCACTCAAAACCTCCTTCTAACACATTTCCCTTATTCAACTTCAAATCAAATTCTAATCACTCCTAAATGTCAAAACTGACCAAATGAACAGTGACCCACTAATCCAAGCCTACCCTTTAATTAACATCATGATTAGGTCAAATTTCCAGAATTCTCATTGATTAGGTAAACATCTTGACATATATATCAAAATGCATCACAAACCTACCTCTTTAGCTTGCTGAAATCAACACCTTGATTCCACCAACTTTCAGATTTGTCCCACAATCAAACACCACCAATGGAAATTCTGAAATCATAGAAACCAAGCTCTCAACCTCTTGGTCAACATTAATGAAAGGTAGCTAAGCATATAGGATCATTTACCTTGACCAATTTCAAGCCCTTACTTTCTCTTTCTTGCTTACACCGCCGGAAATGGAGGAAAGGGAGAGAGAATAGTGATGATCACTTCTCTTGGTCCAATACACACACATGGCCGACTTTGAGAGTGGGAGGGAAGAGAAAATGGTTTGACTTTTGGACTTCAATCCCATGGCTCTCCTCTTGCCACTTGGCAAAATCTCATTCTTCCTCTTATGAGTTTATATAAACTCCTCCACACAAGATTCCACCCCTTGATCTTCCAATCTCAACCCTTGATCTTGATTACCAAAGGGTTTTCTCATCAATAACTAACCAGACAGTTGGTAAATTTACCGTTTTACCCCTGTTTAGCACAATACTTATTAAATCATGAATAATGATCTTATTATCACATTACACAACATAAACTTCAAATATGATTAATTAACATTAATTACATCATTTGAAGTCATAATTCCTTGATTAAAATCCAGGATGTTACAGTCCTCCTCCACCTCCTCCCACAGGAAATAAAAGGGTCTCCCTAATAAATCCCATTTACATAAGTTAAGAAGAGGTAGAGAGTGGAAAAGAAAAATATTTGCGTCACTACAAAAAAAATATGAAATTTCCGCCAGAATTAAAAAAGAAGATTTGCGTCGCTAAAAAAATCATGAAATTTCTTATGGAATTCAATTTCATGAGAAATTATGTCTGAAAACCGTCATAAATTTGGACGGAATTTCTGACGGAACTTTTTCCGGGGCAAATAAGCATTGAAAATTATTCAATCGGAAATGCTGATTTTTGCCACGGAGTTTCAGACTGAAAATTCTGACAGAATTTCTGTCGAAAAATAATTCTGTCAGAAATTACGAGGGAATTTCTGACGGAATTTAATTCCTTCTTAGTTTCTTACGGAATATATTTCTGTTGCAAATTTCTTTGAAATTTTCGACGAAATTCAAATCCGTCGTAAATTCCATGACGGAATTTCTGACGTAATTTAATTCCGTCGGAAATTCCCTCACTATTGAATTCTATAATTCAACTTATATCCTAAGAAGCCTATGTGAAGAATAATGATGAGCATTGTGTAATATCCTGGATTGTAATCAAGGGATAATAACTTCAAATGATGTAATTAATGTTAATTAAGCTTATTTGAAGTATATATTGTGTAATGTGAAATCAAGATCATTAGTGATGATTTAATGAGTAATGTACTAATCAGGGGTAAAACAGTAAATTTACCGAGTGATTGGTCAGTTACTGGAGAGAAAAACTCTTTAGTAATCAAGATCAATGGATGAGATTGAATGAACAAGAGATGTGATCTTGTGCATGCGAGTCTAGGTGAGCTCATGTAAGGGAAGAGGGGGATGGTGACAAGTGGCTAAATGAGAACCATTGGATGAGTCAAATATTCAAACTCTTCTCTCTCCCTCTCAAGTCGGTTATGAGTGCATGGGAATAAGGAAAGAAGCTGATCATCATCATTCTCTCTCTATGCTCTCCATTTCCAGCGAACAAAGCAAGAAAGAGGAATTAAGGGCTTGAATTTTGTCAAGGTAAATGGTCCTATATGCTTAGCTACCTTTCATTAATGTTGACCAAGAGGTTGAGAGCTTGGTTTCTATGATTTCAGAATTTCCATTGGTGGTGTTTGATTGTGGGACAAATCTGAAAGTTGGTGGAACCAAGGTGTTGATTTCAGCAAGTTGTAGAGGTAGGCTTGTAATGCATTTTGATATATATGTCAAGATGTTTGCCTAATCAATGAAAATTCTGGAAATTTAACCTAATTATGATGTTAAATGAAGGGTAGAGTTTGGTTAGAGTGTCACTGTTCATTTGGTCAGTTTTGACACTTGGGAGTGATTAGAATTTGATTTGAAGTGGAATAAGGGAGATTGTTAGAATGAGGTTTTGAGTGGTTTGATGATCTAGAGAGAGAATGTGTAGAATGGGTTGGATTTGGGTTGTTTGTGGTTGCCAATGGGTTCCTTGTGTTGAAATAAGTGAGAATGAGTTATGGAATGAGTTTTAGGACCATTGGTAATCAATTGGTAAATTCTAGGAAAACCATATCAGTTCGGCGTTTTGGGCATCTGTCAGGATTTCTCGAGTGAGGGAAGAACTCACTCGAGCACAGGATGAACGTGCTCGAGTGAGCATGTTTGTGCTCGAGTGAGGGTGCATGAAATCACTGGGGGTGAGCGTCTCGGGTGATCACTCGTGGGTGGATTGCCAAGAGTGCGCTGGCACTCGCGAGCATTGGGAGATCACTCGAGCACTGGAGTTTGTGCTCGAGTGAATCTGTCGCCTGGGAGTTGGGTTGCTCTCGGGTGGACACTCGCTGGACCTCACTTCCTTGTGCTCGCGAGCACTGGGGATCAGTGCTCGAGCATAGGTGTTTGTGCTCGAGAGAAGGTAGAGGAAGAAGTGGAGAGATGCTCTCGGGTTATCACTCGCAAGCCTCACTTCCGTGGTGCTCGAGTGCTGGCGAGGTCTCTGCTCGAGCACAGCCTCTTGTGCTCGAGTGAGAGTGTAGGTTTGTCGCGGGAGTTGCTCTCGGGCAAGCACTTCCTGCGTCTCACTCGCATATGTGCTCGAGTGAGAAAAGGGATCATGCTCGAGCACGGCCTTCTGTGCTCGAGTGAGGGGACCCAAAATCAGTGAATAGCTTTCTAAAGAGGGATCTTTGGGGATAGTTATCCCAACCCTTTAGGTATATGTTTAGGCATATAATAGCCATCTAAAGAGTTCAAATGAATACCAACTTAGAGTGTTATTGAATTAAGAACTTGGAAAAGGAAATTAACCAAATGTCCCTATTTGATTATAGGATTTGACATCTGCTATCCTCGTGAGCCTACTGTGCCAGCAACCGTCAGGAAAGGATCAGGTAGTGACTTTTCTTTTGTACCAAATATGATGCATTGCATGTGTGTGATATCGTTGATTGAGGATGGATTTGTATGCTGTGATCTTTGCGGATTTGTGTTAGCACTGTCATTCTGATAGTCCCTGAGTAGCTAACAACAGTTCGGGTTTAGGCAGTGTGCCTTCCTGGCGGAGAAAGGGGATGAGGATGAAGTGTGATATATGTGATATGTGAGCCGAAAGGCTATTTGTGAGGCCGACGGGCCATTTGCGAGAGCCGGATAGCTGTATGAGCTATAAGGCTATGTTTATGCACTGCCACGCCAATAGTCCCTGAGTAGCTAGCAACGGTTCGGGTTAGGACTGTGTGCCTTCCCGGCGGAGAAAGGGGATGAGGGTGGAGTGTGATATGTGCTGCTGCTGTTAATGATTTGCTTACATGTTGTGTGCTTATATGTGGTATAAATGTTCTGTTACTACTGGGATTCTTTTGAATCTCATTCTTTCCTTGAACTAACCTTTCAGACAGGGCGAGTGGCTCCAAGGAGAAGCGCGTGACCCGGAGTGGTTAAAGTCTCCTAGGGACATAGTATGGATTATGTTGGCTGTTTATTTTGGACAAGAGATTACTGTATAACGTTTTGAGTTATAATTAGTTGGAATACTTGGTTTTGTAATCCCCTAATCAGGAGATAGAACTCTATGTGTATATAGATGAACCCGGGGGTTGCCGGGCTTTTGGTTACGCACTCTGTCATACATAAATGTAGATAAACTGCTCAGGTGCTTATATTCGATAATTGAACTTGAGATCGGAAGAGGAATAAAGTTTTGAAAATTTCGTAAAGTCCCTACTACTAAAGGGAACATTTTATGGGTTTTAAACTATTCGACGGTCTCTAATTTAATTTAATTACCTAATATCGAATATAATTACGTGATTAAAGGCAAGGTGTTACACATTGTCCTCTACATATCCTCGTGCCACTCCTCTCATTTCAAGCCACTGTTCATGGATTTTGCTCTCATTAATGGAAAGGAGAGATTGTATTGCAAAGAAGAAAAAGTCTAACAGTCGTCCTCCTCCACCTCCTCCCACAGGAAATGAAAGGGGCTCCCTAATAAATCCCATTTACATAAGTAAAGAAGAGGTAGAGAGTGGAAAAGAAAAATATTTGCGTCATTACAAAAAAAATATGAAATTTCCGCCGGAATTAAAAAAGAAGATTTGCGTCGCTAAAAAAATCATGAAATTTCTTATGGAATTCAATTTCATGAGAAATTTTGTCTGAAAACCGTCATAAATTTGGACGGAATTTCTGACGGAATTTTTTCCGGGGAAAATAAGCATTGAAAATTATTCAATCGGAAATGCTGATTTTTGCCACGGAGTTTCAGACTGAAAATTCTGACAGAATTTCTGTCGAAAAATAATTCTGTCAGAAATTACGAGGGAATTTCTGACGGAATTTAATTCCTTCTTAGTTTCTTACGAAATATATTTCTGTTGCAAATTTCGTTGAAATTTTCGACCCAAATCAAATCCGTCGTAAATTCCATGAGGGAATTTCTGACGTAATTTAATTCCGTCGGAAATTCCCTCACTATTGAATTCTATAATTCAACTTATATCCTAAGAAGCCTATGTGAAGAATAATGATGAGCATTGTCCTCTACATATCCTCGTGCCACTCCTCTCATTTCAAGCCCTTGTTCATGGATTTTGCTCTCATTAATGGAAAGGAGAGATTGTATTGCAAAGAAGAAAAAGTCTAACGGCCGTCCTCCTCCACCTCCTCCCACAGGAAATGAAAGGGTCTCCCTAATAAATCCCATTTACATAAGTGAAGAAGAGGTACAGAGTGGAAAAGAAAAATATTTGCGTCACTACAAAAAAAATATGAAATTTCCGCCGGAATTAAAAAAGAAGATTTGCGTCGCTAAAAAAATCATGAAATTTCTTATGGAATTCAATTTCATGAGAAATTCTGTCTGAAAACCATCACAAATTTGGACGGAATTTCTGACGAAATTTTTTCCGGGGCAAATAAGCATTGAAAATTATTCAATCGGAAATGCTGATTATTGCCACGGAGTTTCAGACGGAAAATTCTGACAGAATTTCTGTCGAAAAATAATTTCGTCAGAAATTATAAAGGAATTTCTGTCATAATTTAATTCCTTCTTAGTTTCTTACGGAATATATTTCTGTTGCAACTTTCGTTGAAATATTCGACGAAATTCAAATCCGTCGTAAATTCCAAGACGGAATTTCTGACGTAATTTAATTCCGTCGGAAATTCCATCAATATTGAATTCTATAATTCAACTTATATCCTAAGAAGCCTATGTGAAGAATAATGATGAGCATTGTCCTCTACATATCCTCGTGCCACTCCTCTCATTTCAAGCCACTGTTCATGGATTTTGCTCTCATTAATGGAAAGGAGAGATTGTATTGCAAAGAAGAAAAACTCAAACGGCCGTCCTCCTCCACCTCCTCCCACAGGAAATGAAAGGGTCTCCCTAATAAATCCCATTTACATAAGTCAAGAAGAGGTAGAGAGTGGAAAAGAAAAATATTTGCGTCACTCCAAAAAAAATATGAAATTTCCGCCGGAATTAAAAAAGAAGATTTGCGTCGCTAAAAAAATCATGAAATTTCTTATGGAATTCAATTTCATGAGAAATTCTGTCTGAAAACCGTCATAAATTTGGACGGAATTTCTGACGGAACTTTTTCCGGGGCAAATAAGCATTGAAAATTATTCAATCGGAAATGCTGATTTTTGCCACGGAGTTTCAGACTGAAAATTCTGACAGAATTTCTGTCGAAACATAATTCTGTCAGAAATTGCGAGGGAATTTCTGACGGAATTTAATTCCTTCTTAGTTTCTTACGGAATATATTTCTGTTGCAAATTTCGTTGAAATTTTCTACGAAATTCACATCCGTCGTAAATTCCATGACGGAATTTCTGACGTAATTTAATTCCGTCGGAAATTCCCTCAATATTGAATTCTATAATTCAACTTATATCCTAAGAAGCCTATGTGAAGAATAATGATGAGCATTGTCCTCTACATATCCTCGTGCCACTCCTCTCATTTCAAGCCCCTGTTCATGGATTTTGCTCTCATTAATGGTAAGGAGAGATTGTATTGCAAAGAAGAAAAAGTCTAACGGTCTACGTCCTCCACCTCCTCCCACAGGAAATGAAAGGGGCTCCCTAATAAATCCCATTTACATACGTAAAGAAGAGGTAGAGAGTGGAAAAGAAAAATGTTTGCGTCATTACAAAAAAAATATGAAATTTCCGCCGGAATTAAAAAAGAAGATTAGCGTCGCTAAACAAATCATGAAATTTCTTATGGAATTCAATTTCATGAGAAATTCTGTCTGAAAACCGTCATAAATTTGGACGGAATTTCTGACGGAATTTTTTCCGGGGCAAATAAGCATTGAAAATTATTCAATCGCAAATGCTGATTTTTGCCACGGACTTTCAGACTAAAAATTCTGACAGAATTTCTGTCGAAAAATAATTCAGTCAGAAATTACGAGGGAATTTCTGACGGAATTTAATTCCTTCTTTGTTTCTTACGGAATATATTTCTGTTGCAAATTTCGTTGAAATTTTCGACGAAATTCAAATCCGTCGTTAATTCCATGACGGAATTTCTGACGTATTTTAATTCCGTCGGAAATTCCCTCACTATTGAATTCTATAATTCTACTTATATCCTAAGAAGCCTATGTGAAGAATAATGATGAGCATTGTCCTCTACATAACCTCGTGCCACTCCTCTCATTTCAAGCCACTGTTCATGGATTTTGCTCTCATTAATGGAAAGGAGAGATTGTATTGCAGAGAAGAAAAAGTCTAACGGCCGTCCTCCTCCCCCTCCTCCCACGGGAAATGAAAGGGGCTCCCTAATAAATCGCATTTACATAAGGGAAGAAGAGGTAGAGAGTGGAAAAGAAAAATATTTGCGTCACTATAAAAAAAATATGAAATTTCCTCCGGAATTAAAAAAGAAGATTTGCGTCGCTAAAAAAATCATTAAATTTCTTATGGAATTCAATTTCATGGGAAATTGTGTCTGAAAACCGTCATAAATTTGGACGGAATTTCTGACGGAATTTTTTCCGGGGCAAATAAGCATTGAAAATTATTCAATCGGAAATGCTGATTTTTGCCACGGAGTTTCAAACGGAAAATTCTGACAGAATTTCTGTCGAAAAATAATTCCGACAGAAATTACGAGGGAATTTCTGACGGAATTTAATTATTTCTTAGTTTCTTACGGAATATATTTTTGTTGCAAATTTCGTTGAAATTTTCGACGAAATTCAAATCCGTCGTAAATTCCATGACGGAATTTCTGATGTAATTTAAATCCGTCGGAAACTCCCTCACTATTGAATTCTTTAATTCAACTTGTATCCTAAGAAGCCTATGTGAAGAATAATGATGAGCATTGTCCTCTACATATCCTCGTGCCACTCCTCTCATTTAGAGCCACTGTTCATGGATTTTGCTCTCATTAGGGGAGAGGAGAGATTGTATTGCAAAGAAGAAAAAGTCTAACGGCCGTCCTCCGCCACCTCCTCCCACAGGAAATGAAAGGGGCTCCCTAATAAATCCCATTTACATAAGTGAAGAAGAGGTAGAGAGTGGACAAGAAAAATATTTGTGTCCCTAGAAAAAAACTATGAAATTTCCGCCGGAATTAAAAAAGAAGATTTGCGTCGCTAAAAAAATCATGAAATTTCTTATGGAATTCAATTTCATGGAAAATTGTGTCTGAAAACCGTCATAAATTTGGACGGAATTTCTGACGGATTTTTTTCCGGGGCAAATAAGCATTGAAAATTATTCAATCGGAAATGCTGATTTTTGCCACGGAGTTTCAAACGGAAAATTCTGACAGAATTTCTGTCGAAAAATAATTCCGTCAGAAATTACGAGGGAATTTCTGACGGAATTTAATTCCCTCTTAGTTTCTTACGGAATACATTTCTGTTGCAAATTTGTTTGAAATTTTTGACGAAATTCAAATCTGTCGTAAATTCCATGACAAAATTTCTGACGTAATTTAAATCCGTCGGAAATTCCCTCACTATTGAATTCTATAATTCGACTTATATCCTAAGAAGCCTATGTGAAGAATAATGATGAGCATTGTCCTCTACATATCCTCGTGCCACTCCTCTCATTTCAAGCCACTGTTCATGGATTTTGCTCTCATTAATGGAAAGGAGAGATTGTATTGCAATGAAGAAAAAGTCTAACGGCCGTCCTCGTCCACCTCCTCCCACAGGAAATGAAATGGGCTTCCTAATAAATCCCATTTACATAACTGAAGAAGAGGTTGAGAGTTCAAAAGAAAAATATTTGCGTCACTACAAAAAAAATATGAAATTTCCGCCGGAATTAAAAAAGAAGATTTGCGTCGCTAAAAAAATCATGAAATTTCTTATGGATTTCAATTTCATGGGAAATTGTGTCTGAAAACCGTCATAAATTTGGACGGAATTTCTGACGGAATTTTTTCGGGGCAAATAAGCATTGAAAATTATTCAATCGGAAATTCTGATTTTTGACACGGAGTTTCAGACGGAAAATTCTGACAGAATTTCTGTCGAAAAATAATTCCGTCAGAAATTACGAGGGAATTTTTGACGGAATTTAATTCCTTCTTAGTTTCTTACGGAATATATTTCTGTTGCAAATTTCGTTAAAATTTTCGACGAAATTCAAATCCGTCGTAAATTCCATGACTGAATTTCTGACGTAATTTAATTCTGTCGGAAATTCCCTCACTATTGAATTCTATAATTCAACTTATATCCTAAGAAGCCTATGTGAAGAATAATGATGAGCATTGTCCTCTACATATCCTCGTGCCACTCCTCTCATTTCAAGCCACTGTTCATGGATTTTGCTCTCATTAATGGAAAGGAGAGATTGTATTGCAAAGAAGAAAAAGTCTAACGGCCGTCCTCCTCCACCTCCTCCCACAGGAAATGAAAGGGGCTCCCTAATAATTCCCATTTACATAAGTGAAGAAGAGGTAGAGAGTGGAAAAGAAGACATTGTCCCCAATGTCTTCTAGAGCTCAGAGAAGGTTTTTTTTTTTGAAACATAAACACATAATAAAGTAAAATCAAAATACTAAGAGTAAAACCAAGAGATTAAGGAAAGTTACAACCGAAGGGTGGTATCTGGGTTCTGCTTCTGACTGCTATCTGAAGATTGCCCACCTATTTGCTTGATGAGTAGATCTGGTTTAGGTTCATAGGTTTGTAGTTGATCGAGCAGCTGATGAGCAGTTGGTGCAGAAATTATGGAATGGCGAGTCGCTTGGGGTATGAATCCTGTTTCCACAGCATGATCAAGAAAAGACAACAGATTATCATAAAAACCATTAACATTTAACAATCCTAATGGCTTTTTGTGATAGTTTAACTTAGCCCAATATGCAACACTAGAAATGCTATCCAACGTCTCCAAACCACCGGGTAGAGCAGTGAAAGCTTGAGCATGGTAGAACATTAGTCCCATTTGTTCAGGCAAGCTTGAAACCTGTAACTCTTGTCCTAAGGAAAAAGTGTGATCTTCCAACTCCTTCACCCTTACACTTAAACCCTTGCTTCCATTCATGGATGCAGAAATGGCCACACTTCCCTTTAGGCCCTGGATGCCTCTCCCGTACACAAAGTTGATTCTTGTGGCAGCTAATGCAATTCCCAGTTCATTTGCTGCTGTTATAAACTCTCCTTTCTTGCCCAAATCAGTTTCACCAAAAATGCAAATAGATGTAAATCTACATTTTTGTGAAATACTCGTTTTCTCTTTCTTTTTCTCGGACCATGTATGCTTACTAGTGGAAGACTGCATATTTACAAGTGGAAGTGTATATGCTTACAAGTAGAAGAGTACATGCATATATAACACTAAAACAGCGACAACAAAATCACACAAATCACACATTTTTCAAAGAAGTTTGAAAAAATTTCCGACACAGATGACAGGTAGGCTATTGCGTGAAGAAATTAAACAAAAAGAGGAAAGAAAGTCAAAAGATAAAGTAGAGTAGACAAAAGCTGTCGAAAAGATAAGAAAGATTTGACAAAAGCTGCAGAAAAGATAAGACGATTAGACAAAAGCATGATTATGTACAGTAGTTGTGATTTTGGCTCACATCTTCCTCTGGTTTTACGTCCAGAAACGGCTTAAACGATTTCTATGAATCGAGGATTGGCTTCCCATCCAGTTTTCTTATAAACTGGCAAACAGGGTCTTTTTCCGTCAGATTCCCAAGACAGTAGCGCCATTTTTCTTGGTTGAATACATTCACTAAATCAAGAAGAATACGATGAACATCACCACTCGGATGCGTCTCAAGAGTTTGAATGATATCATCCAGGGACTCCTTACTCAGTCCATCCTTTATAAATTTAATTTTATCTTCTCGATTTATAGAAACCATACCTTTGCTTCTACAGCGCTGATCACATGTCCACCTTGCATATTTATAGCAGACATTCATTCTTTTAGCTCTTCTCTTTTTGGAGTAAGAACTTCTTCCCATTCCTGGTAAAGGTTGAACAAATGATTTATTAAACTCATCTGCTAAACGTACCTTAGCCTCAATGATCCAGCGTATGTCCTCAGGAAGGCCCAAACGCTTGAATACTTTCATCCTTTCAAGTCGACAGCTATAGAGCTTCCTGAGCACATCTTTGGGAAGAGTGGGGAACCTGTTCTTAAGCTTTACAAGAGATTCCTCCATGGTAACTTAAAAAGAAGCCGATGAAAACTAAAATATCAATGCAGTGTGGTGTGTTTCGGTGAGTAGGAAAGAAATTTTGGGGTTGCCTCCCAAATAGCCGCCCTTCTTTAACGTCTTTAGCTAGACAAAAACCAAACCAATTTCTTTTTCTTTTTTTTTCTTTTATATAATTTATATATATATGTATATATGTATATATATATATTTTTTTTAAAATTACTAGATTGAGGACTTACCTGTTGGTTCCTCAAATATGATGACAGATTTCAAAGTGTTGAGTGCACCTTCATTGTATTCTTTGAGTCTTTGCCCATTCACTTTGAATTTTCGATCACCATCTTGAATCTCCACAGTTCCATATGGCCATACTTGAATTACAGTAAAAGGACCTGACCACCTCGATCTCAGCTTTCCTGGAAAGAGCTTTAACCTTGAGTTGTATAAAAGCACTTTTTGTCCTGGTGTAAACTCTCTTCTCAAAATTCTTCTATCATGCCACATTTTTGTTTTCTCCTTGTATAACTTAGCATTTTCATAAGCTTGTTGTCTGAATTCTTCAAGCTCATTGAGTTGGAGAAGCCTTTTCTCCCCAGCTGCCTTTAAGTCAAAATTTAATGCTTTTATTGCCCAATATGCTTTGTGCTCCATTTCTACTGGAAGATGGCATGCTTTTCCGTAAACCAATTGATATGGGGATGTACCAATTGGTGTCTTGAAGGCGGTTCTATAAGCCCAGAGTGCATCATCTAAATTTTGAGCCCAGTCCTTCCGATTGGAATTCACCGTCTTTTCTAAGATCCACTTCAGTTCTCTGTTCGAGATTTCCACCTACCCACTAGTTTGTGGATGATATGGAGTTGCAATCTTATGAGTTACTCCATATTTAGCCAATACCGACTAAAGTTACTGATTGCAAAAATGCCTTCCTCCATCACTGATAATAGCTCTAGGCACTCCAAATCTTGTAAAAATATTCTTCCTCAAGAACTTCACAACCACACGAGAATCATTTGTAGGAAAGGCAGCTGCTTCAACCCACTTGGAGACATAGTCAACAGCTACTAAAATGAACTGGTTGCTAAATGAAGATGGAAAAGGCCCCATAAAATTGATCCCCCATACATCAAAAAGTTCAACTTCTAAGATGTTGGTTAAAGGGGCTTCATGTCTCCTTGAGATATTTCCCGTTCTTTGACATCTGTCACAGGTTGCCACAAGTCTGTGAGCGTCCTTGAAGAGTGTAGGCCAGTAAAATCCTGATTGAAGGACTTTAGTAGCTATTCTGTTTGCTCCAAGATGACCACCATATAGGGATGAATGGCAGTGATTTAAGATGCTATCCATATCTTCTTCAGGAACACATCGCCTGATAATTTGATCTGGGCTTTGTTTGTATAAGAACGGATCCTCCCAAAAAGTAATGCCTTATATCAGCCAGAAACTTCTTCTTTTGCATTTTAGAAAGTTCATAAGGCATTACCCCGCTTGCCAAATAATTCACAATATCAGCATACCAAGGAATAGGTTGTGACTGTATGATAAAAAGTTGCTCATCTGGAAAATTCTCCTGGATTGGTGATTCTCTCTTTTGTTCAGGTGGTTCTAACCGAGAAAGATGATCTGCAATGAGATTTTCAGTCCCTTTTTTGTCTTTGATCTTCAAGTCAAATTCTTGTAGTAGAAGCACCCATCTGATCAGTCTGGGCTTTGCATCTTTCTTCTCAATCAAGTATTTGATTGCTGAGTGGTCCATCCAGACAATTACCTTTGACCCGATCAAGTATGCTCTGAATTTGTCGAATGCAAACACTACTGCTAATAGCTCCTTTTCTGTTGTTGCATAATTTAGCTGTGCATCTGAAAGTGTCCTGCTGGCATAATAGATGGCATGAAAGACCTTATCTTTTCTTTGGCCCAAAACAGCTCCAACTGCATAATCACTTGCATCACACATCATCTCGAATGGAAGATTCCAATCTGGAGCTATGATAATTGGTGCGGAAGTCAAAGCACATTTTAGAGTTTGGAAGGCTGATAAGCACTCCTTATTAAACACAAAGGGAGTGTTTTTCTCCAACAGCATGCAAAGTGGCTTTGTGATTTTTGAGAAGTCCTTGATTAATCTTCTATAGAAGCCAGCATGTCCCAAAAAACTCCAAATGCCCTTGATTGAGGAAGGAGGTGGTAGCTTTTGAATTGTTTCAATCTTAGCTCGGTCCACTTCAATACCTCGATCAGATACCTTGTGACCCAGCACGATTCCTTCTTTCACCATAAAATGACATTTCTCCCAATTTAGAACCAAGTTTGTCTTCACACAACGTTGCAAGACTTTTGCCAAATTTGAAAGACAATGATCAAATGATTCTCCAAAAACTGAAAAATCATCCATGAATACCTCAATGAACCTTTCCACCATGTCTGAGAAGATCGCCATCATACTCCTTTGAAATGTTGCTGGTGCATTACATAGACCAAATGGCATCTTTCTGAAGGCAAAGGTACCATATGGACATGTAAAAGTTGTTTTCTCTTGATCCTCCGGTGTAATTGTAATTTGATTATATCCTGTGTACCCGTCCAGGAAACAATAATAGGCTTTCCCTGCTAGTCTGTCAAGCATCTGGTCTATAAATGGCAGAGGAAAGTGATCTTTTCTGGTGGCTTTATTGAGCTTTCTGTAGTCGATGCACACTCTCCATCCAGTCACCATTCGTTGTGGAATCAGTTCATTTTTCTCGTTGGGCACTACTGTCATTCCACCTTTCTTTGGCACAACTTGAACTGGGCTTACCCATTGACTGTCAGAGATTGGGTAGATTATGCCAACATCTAGCCACTTTATTACCTCCTTTCTCACCACTTCCTTCATGTTTGGATTGAGTCTTCTCTGGTGCTCGACTGATGGCTTGTAGTTATCCTCCATGAAGATCTTATGCATACAAATTGAAGGACTAATCGCTCTTATATCAGCTATTAACCATCCAAATGCTGCTTTGTACTCCCTTAGAACTCTTAATAACTTTTCTTCTTCTTCAGGAGTAAGAGTTGCTGAGACGATTACAGGTAATGTTGAATTTCCTCCCATATACACATACTTCAAGTGGGATGGCAGTATTTTCAACTCCAGTACTGGTGGTTTCTCTGTTGATGGTACCGGCTTACTTGGCCTTTCCCCAATATCTTCAAATGGTTTCTTGATAAAAATTGGGGAATTTGCTTCCAGGTACTTAATCTGCTCCAAGACTTCAGGATTAGTAGATTTTGATACATCTACCATCCCTATTGCTAATGGTTAATCCATGCAGATTTCGTTCACCATGTCTTTTGTGCAACTGGATAATGTGTCGACTCTGTAGCAAGTGTCACCTTCATCTGGAAAGGATAGAGCCTTGAAAATGTTGAAGGATACTTGATTATCTTGAACTCGCAAGGTTAACTTCCCCTGTTGCACATCTATTAACGTTCTCCCAGTTGCTAGAAATGGCCTCCCAAGAATGATAGGAATTTCTTGGTCTTCTTCCATGTCGAGTATTATGAAATCAGCTGGGAATATGAGTTTGTCCACCTTCACCAGAACATCTTCTAAGACACCCCTCGGATGCTTTATTGATCGGTCCGCCAAAAGTAATGAAATTGTGGTTGGCTTCACCTCTCCAAGACCAAGTTTGTTGTAGACAGATAGAGGCATGAGGTTTACACTTGCTCCAAGATCACAAAGTGCTTTTTCAAAGTGACATTGACCTATGGTGCAAGGTATGCAGAAGCTTCCTGGATCTTTCAGCTTTGGAGGTAATTTCTTTTGGAGAATAGCACTGCACTCCTCAGTAAGTGCAACTGTTTCAAATTCCTCAAGCTTACGCTTATTTGAAAGAATGTCCTTCATGAATTTTGCATAACTGGGCATTTGGGCAAGAGCGTCTGCGAAAGGAATGTTGATGTGCAACTTTTTGAAAACCTCCAGAAACTTTGCAAACTGCTTGTCTAGCTTTGCCTTCACAAGTCTCTGAGGGTATGGAACTGGTGGTACATATGGAGGAGGATTGTCTGGAAAGCTGATTCTTCCTGGTATCACATCATCCTCCTTCTGTTCTTATACTTCCTCCTTCTGTTCTCCTCCACCTTCTTTCTTTTCTCCATCATCCTTCTTTTTAATTAAAGGATCTTTCAATTCTTTCCCACTTCTTAGTGCAACGGCCTTCACATGCTCTTGGGTTTCTTTCGGTGTCACTTGGCAGAGTTCCTGGTTGTCTAGAATTCAGCATATTTGCAATTTGGCCCATCTGGATCTCCAAGTTCTTTATTGAGGCATCTTGGCTTTTGATTGCTGCATCAGTTGTAACCCCCTGCCTTAATTACTGTAATTATTATTCGATAATGCATAATAAAAAGGGGGTTTGAGACCGTCGGATAGTTCAAAACGTATTAAATTACCTACCAAGCAGTAGGACCTTACAAAATTTTTAAAACTTCTTTCCTACCCGGGTCTCGTTTTCAATTACCGAATATAATCACCTGTGCAGTTAATTTACATTCACATATATCAGAGTTCGTAATTTAAACCCCGGTAACCCCCGGGTTCATCTATATATATATAGAGTTTCAAATTCCACGTAGGGGATTACAAACCAAAATATCCACACTATTTACATCTCAAAATGCCATACAATAATCCCTATCCAGAATGATTATCCAACAAAAGCCATCCTAATGTCCCTAGGAAGCTCTAACCGCTCCGGGTCACACGCTTCTCCTTAGAGCCAGTCGCCCTGTCTGAAAGGTTAGTTCAAAGGAAAGAATGAGATTCAAAAGAATTCCAGTAGTAACTAAACATTTATACCACACATAAGCACATAACATGTAAGCAAATAATCATGCAGCAGCAGCACAGATCACACTCCACCCTCATCCCCTTTCTCCGCCGGGAAGGCACACAGCCCTAACCCGAACCGTTGTTAGCTACTCAGGGACTATTGGTGTGGCAGTGCATAAACATAGCCTTATAGCTCATACAGCTATCCGGCTCTCACAAATGGCCCGTCGGCCTCACATATAGCCTTTCGGCTCACATATCACATATATGACACTTCATCCTCATCCCCTTTCTCCGCCGGGAAGGCACACTGCCTAAACCCGAACCGTTGTTAGCTACTCAGGGACTATTGGAATGACAGTGCTAACACAAATCCACAAAGGTCGCAGCATACAAATCCATTTCCAATCGACGATAAAACACACATGCAATGCATCATATTTGGTACAAAAGAAAAGTCACTACCTGATCCCTTCCTGATGTCTCTGGGCACAGCAGGCTCACGAGGATAGCAGATGTCAAATCCTATAATCAAATAGGGACATTTGGTTAATTTCCTTTTCCAAGTTCTTAATTCAATAACACTCTAAGTTGGTATTCATTTGGACTCTTTAGATGGCCATTAAATGCCTAAACATATGCCTAAAGTGTTGGGTTAACTATCCCCAAAGATCCCCCTTTAGAAGGCTAACTTCTGCTTTTTGGTCTCTTCACTCGAGCACAGAAGGCCGTGCTCGAGCATGACCCCCGCTCTCACTCGAGCACACATGCGAGTGACCTCCAGCGAGTGCTTGCCCGAGAGCAACTCCCGCGACAAACCTACACTCTCACTCGAGCACAAGAGGCTGTGCTCGAGCAGAGACCTCGCCAGCACCCGAGCACCACGGAAGTGAGGCTTGCGAGTGACGACCCGAGAGCATCTCTCAACATCTTCCTCCACATTTACTCGAGCACAAACACCTGTGCTCGAGCACAGATCCTCAATGCTCGCGAGCACAAGGAAGTGCGGTCCCGCGAGTGTCCACCCGAGAGCAACTCCACTCTCAGGCAACAGATTCACTCGAGCACAACTCCAGTGCTCGAGTGATCTCCCAATGCGTGCTCCCAATACTCGCGAGTGCCAGCGCACACTTGGCAACCAACCACGAGTGATCACCCGAGACGCTCACCCCCAGTGATTTCAGGCACCCTCACTCGAGCACAACATGCTCACTCGCGAGCACATTCATCCCGTGCTCGAGTGAGTTCTTCCCTCACTCGAGAAAACACATCAGATACCCAGAACGCAGCATCTGAGTTGATTTACCAGAATTCACCAAATGAATTCCAATGGTCCTATAACTCATACCATTACTCATTCTCATCCAAAACTTCACCATAAACCCATTGGCAACCACAAACAACCCAAATTTCCACTCAACAACACATTCTCGCTCTAAATCATCAAATCACTCAAAACCTCCTTCTAACACATTTCCCTTATTCAACTTCAAATCAAATTCTAATCACTCCCAAATGTCAAAACTGACCAAATGAACAGTGACCCACTAATCCAAGCCTACCCTTTAATTAACATCATGATTAGGTCAAATTTCCAGAATTCTCATTGATTAGGTAAACATCTTGACATATATATCAAAATGCATCACAAACCTACCTCTTTAGCTTGCTGAAATCAACACCTTGATTCCACCAACTTTCAGATTTGTCCCACAATCAAACACCACCAATGGAAATTCTGAAATCATAGAAACCAAGCTCTCAACCTCTTGGTCAACATTAATGAAAGGTAGCTAAGCATATAGGATCATTTACCTTGACCAATTTCAAGCCCTTACTTTCTCTTTCTTGCTTTCTCGCCGGAAATGGAGGAATGAAGAGAGAATAGTGATGATCACTTCTCTTGGTCCAATACACACACATGGCCGACTTTGAGAGTGGGAGGGAAGAGAAAATGGTTTGACTTTTGGACTTCAATCCCATGGCTCTCCTCTTGCCACTTGGCAAAATCTCATTCTTCCTCTTATGAGTTTATATAAACTCCTCCACACAAGATTCCACCCCTTGATCTTCCAATCTCAACCCTTGATCTTAATTACCAAAGGGTTTTCTCATCAATAACTAACCAGACAGTTGGTAAATTTACCGTTTTACCCCTGTTTAGCACAATACTTATTAAATCATGAATAATGATCTTATTATCACATTACACAACATAAACTTCAAATATGATTAATTAACATTAATTACATCATTTGAAGTCATAATTCCTTGATTAAAATCCAGGATGTTACATCAGTCCTAGCCATGAATTGAGATGTATTCATGGTTAGTTGAGCCAATGCATCCTCCAAATTCACTTTCTGTTGTGGTGGATTTGGTTGTTGAAAAGCTTGCTGCTGGTAGTTCCCTTGCGGCTTGAATGCATTTTGATTATTCCTCCAACTAAAGTTGGATGATTTCGCCAACCTGGATTGTACGTGTTTGAGAATGGGTCATTTCTTTGGTTTCCAATGAACTGAGCTTGCTCCGGCATGAATGAGTGTCCTTCTTGACATTGCGTACTCACATGAGGTCCTCCACATTGATCACAAGCTTCCGTAGGAGTGCTGATTATATTTTCTTGGGTTGTCAATGATCCTACTTGCTTGGATATAGATGCAACTTGAGAAGATAAAGTTGTAAGGACATCCAGCTCATGCACTCCAAGTACTTTCTTTGAATTGCTACGTTCAGAAGGCCATTGATATGCATTGGCTGCCATCTCCTCAAGTAGATTGTAAGCATCATCTATGTTCTTTCCCATTAAAGATCCTCCAGCTGCGGCATCTACAAGAATTCTGGAGATGTGCGTCATCCCACTATAGAAAGTTTGCAGTTGCCACCAATTTGGTAACCCATGATGAGGACATCTCCTTAGCAACTCCTTGTATCTTTCCCATGCTTCATAGAGGCTTTCTTGTTCATGCTGGGTAAATGAGGCAATTTCATTCCTCAGTTTAGCATTTTTTGCTGAAGGAAAGTATTTCTCCAAAAATTTCTGCGCCATGATCTCCCATGTTGTTATACTTCCCACTGGTAGCGATTGTAACCAACTCTTAGCCTTATCCCTAAGTGAGAAAGG
Source organism: Inga laurina (assembly GCA_963855925.1). Taxonomy (NCBI): domain Eukaryota; kingdom Viridiplantae; phylum Streptophyta; class Magnoliopsida; order Fabales; family Fabaceae; genus Inga; species Inga laurina. The sequence continues at coordinate 59,717,900 of OY979701.1, forward strand.
GAAATGTCTAAGTCTAATGGCATCATCAGTAACACCATTATGCTTGAATGTGTCATAGATTTCTAGGAAGTTGGCTATATGTGCATTAGGATCTTCTGTTGGTAAACCACCGAATTGATTTGCTTGCATCATCTGGATAATTGTCGGCTTGATTTCAAAGTTGTTAGCTGCTACTGGTGGTCTCCTGATTTCAGAGTTTGTGTCCATGACTGTTGGTGTTGCATAGTCACGGAGTGTTTTGGTATCTGTTGTTTCTCCCCCCGGATTTGCCATCGGATTGTTTAGGATTGAAGTATACTGCTTCCGAATTCTTCGATTTCTTCGGCAAGTTCTTTCGATCTCCGAATCAAAAGGCAATAGTTCAGTCTCCTTCGATCTGGTCATACACTAAGCAAAAACCTGAAAAGAAACACAAGACACCAAGAAGAAAAACAAATGTAATATAAAGACCAAATTAGTATTAAAATTACTTGGTATTGATATTACTGACAACAATCCCCGGCAACGGCGCCAAAAACTTGTTACGAGTGTGGATGATCAATTAAATAGTGCAAGTGTACACTGTCGTAATCAAGTAATATAGAAGTGAGTAGAGTATCGTTCTCACAAGGATTGATCACTAAGTACCAAAATGGGTAATTTTAATTCTATTTAGTCGATCGATAAATTGGTGATTGAGAGTACAAATAAAAGAAAAATAATTAAATATGAGTGCAGATGATATGAAAACAAATATAAGAAAAAGTCCTAGGGATTAGATTTCACTTAACAAATTCCGGATTGAATCACTTATCTATTCTAGCCCAATTTATTCCACATAATTGATAGTCGAGTTTCCCTAATTTAATTACTAGCCTCTTCCAAGATCAAGCAATTCTATAATTAATTGCTAATCCAATATATTCCTATATGAATTTAAGCAATTAATTATGCATTAAGATTTATGGAACTCAATAAGACTACACAACTCATATGAATATATTCCTATTTCATATGCAAGTCATGGTTTTAATTATAGGATCTACACACATGCATCTCCTTCCGGTCTCAACATGCATATTATAATCATTCAAAAGGTGGCCAATCAAATGAAAGCATTAAAAACAATAATTAAAACTCAATCATGAAGGAGAAATTAAAACTAGATTTAATAAGTTAAGATTCAATCCGTCATTAGTAAGCTACGTCATCACCCTAGGAAAATGAAAATTTAGCTCATGATAAAATTAAAAACAAAATCAAAATAAATTGACATTATATAAAACTAGAATGAAATCCTCATAAATACTGCATAAACTTGAATATTAAACTCTCAAACATAAATATACAACCAACAAGATGCATGAAAAATGGACAAATCTAGCCGTCCCTTTAAGAGGTAAAACCTTCCATGTAGGCGGCATGAAAAAAGTAATACAATACTAAGCCTCCCATGTAGGAGGCATGGAAAAAGTAATATAATACTAAGCCTTCCATATAGGAGGCATGAAAAAAATAATACAATACATAAAATTAAAATTAAAAAATAACACAATTTATTTAGAACTGTCAGAGAAAATATCTCTCCCTGTCAGAGAAGGATCTCTAACTGTAAGAAAATTCTCCACCTCCACACCTTCGAATCTGCGCCCGACGCATTGAATTTATAGGCAGCGTCGCGTCATTTTTTCCACGGTGCTACAGTGATTTTGCCAATTTTTTTCGCAATGCTACAGTAGTGAACAGTGTCCTGTCGGTTGGTTTACGCGTTTTTTCCGTGTTGCTACAGTGATTCCATCCGCTACAGTCACTTCCGTCCGCTACCGTAACGTCCTACTACAACGATCCATCATGAATAGTGACCGACGCTACAGTACTGACATTTTTTTTATATTTTTCTTTAATTTTTAAATACTATTTATTTTACACCCAAATATATTATATTAAGCTCAAATATCATCCATAAAATCATCATATAAGGGAAAATAAATATGTAAATATTTCACTTATCAAGCATTGTCCTCTACATATCCTCCTGCCACTCCTCTCATTTCAAGCCACTGTTCATGGATTTTGCTCTCATTAATGGAAAGGAGAGATTGTATTGCAATGAAGAAAAAGTCTAACGGTCGTCCTCCTCCACCTCCTACCACAGGAAATGACAGGGACTCCCTAATAAATCCCATTTACATAAGTGAAGAAGAGGTAGAGAGTAGAAAAGAAAAATATTTGCGTTACTACAAAAAAAATATGAAATCTCCGACGGAATTAAAAAAGAAGATTTGCGTCGCTAAAAAAATCATGAAATTTCTTATGGAATTCAATTTCATGGGAAATTCTGTCTGAAAACCGTCATAAATTTGGACGGAATTTCTGACCGAATTTTTTCCGGGGCAAATAAGAAATGAAAATTATTCAATCGGAAATTTTGATTTTTGCCACGGAGTTTCAGACGGAAAATTCTGACAGAATTTCTGTCAAAAAATAATTCCGTCAGAAATTACGCGGGAATTTCTGACGGAATTTAATTCCTTCTTAGTTTCTTATGGAATATATTTCTGTTGCAAATTTCGTTGAAATTTTTGACGAAATTCAAATCCGTCGTAAATTACATGACGGAATTTCTGACGTAATTTAATTCCGTCGGAAATTCCCTCACTATTGAATTCTATAATTCAACTTATATCCTAAGAAGCCTATGTGAAGAATAATGATGAGCATTGTCCTCTACATATCCTCCTGCCACTGTTCATGGATTTTGCTCTCATTAATGGAAAGGAGAGATTGTATTGCAAAGAAGAAAAAGTCTAACTGCTGTCCTCCTCCACCTCCTCCCACAGGAAATGAAAGGGGCTCCCTAATAAATCCCATTTACATAAGGGAAGAAGAGGTAGAGAGTGGAAAAGAAAAATATTTGCGTCACTATAAAAAAAATATGAAATTTCCGCCGGAATTAAAAAAGAAGATTTGCATCGCTAAAAAAATCATGAAATTTCTTATGGAATTCAATTTCATGGGAAATTCTGTGTGAAAACCGTCATAAATTTGGACGGAATTCCAGACGGAATTTTTTCCGGGGCAAATAAGCATTGAAAATTAATCAATCGGAAATTCTGATTTTTGCCACGGAGTTTCAGACAGAAAATTCTGACAGAATTTCTGTCGAAAAATAATTCCGTCAGAAATTGTGAGGGAATTTCTGACGGAATTTAATTCCTTCTTAGTTTCTTACGGAATATATTTCTGTTGCAAATTTCGTTGAAATATTCGACGAAATTCAAATCCTTCGTAAATTCCATGACAAAATTTCTGACGTAATTTAATTCCGTCAAAAATTCCCTCACTATTGAATTCTACAATTCAACTTATATCCTAAGAAGCCTATGTGAAGAATAATGATGAGCATTGTCCTCTACATATCCTCCTACCACTCCTCTCATTTCAAGCACTGTTCATGGATTTTGCTATCATTAATCGAAAGGAGAGATTGTATTGCAAAGAAGAAAAAGTCTAACGGCCGTCCTCTTCCACCTCCTCCCAAGGGAAATGAAAGGCGCTCCCTAATAAATCCCATTTACATACGTGAAGAAGAGGTAGAGAGTGGAAAAGAAAAATATTTGTGTCCCTAGAAAAAAAATATTTAATTTCCGCCGGAATTAAAAAAGAAGATTTGCGTCGCTAAAAAAATCATGAAATTTTTTATGGAATTCAATTTCATGGGAAATTCTTTCTGAAAACCGTCATAAATTTGGACGGAATTTCTGACCGAATTTTTCCCAGGGCAAATAAGCAATGAAAATTATTCAATCGGAAATTCTGATTTTTGACACGAAGTTTCAGACGGAAAATTCTGACAGAATTTCTGTCACAAAATAATTCCGTCAGAAATTACGAGGGAATTTCTGACGGAATTTAATTCCTTCTTAGTTTCTTACGGAATATATTTCTGTTTCAAATTTCTTTGAAATTTTCGATGAAATTCAAATCCGTCGTAAATTCCATGACGGAATTTCTGACGTAATTTAATTCCGTCGGAAATTCCCTCACTATTGAATTCTATAATTCAACTTATATCCTAAGAAGCCTATGTGAAGAATAATGATGAGCATTGTCCTCTACATATCCTCCTTCCACTCCTCTAATTTCAAGCCACTGTTCATGGATTTTACTCTCAATAATGGAAAGGAGAGATTGTATTGCAAAGAAGAAAAATTCTAACGGCCGTCCTCCGACACCTCCTCCCACAGGAAATGAAAGGGGCTCCCTAATAAATCCCATTTACATAAGTGAAGAAGAGGTAGAGAGTGGACAAGAAAAATATTTGTGTCCCTAGAAAAAAAATATTTAATTTCCGCCGGAATTAAAAAAGAAGATTTGCGTCGCTAAAAAAATCATGAAATTTCTTATGGAATTCAATTTCATGGGAAATTCTGTTTGAAAAATGTCATAAATTTGGACGGAATTTCTGACCGAATTTTTTCCAGGGCAAATAAGCAATGAAAATTATTCAATCGGAAATTCTGATTTTTGCCACGGAGTTTCAGACGGAAAATTCTGACAGAATTTCTGTCACAAAATAATTCCGTCAGAAATTACGAGGGAATTTCTGACGGAATTTAATTCCTTCTTAGTTTCTTACGGAATATAATTCTGTTGCAAATTTCGTCGAAAGTTTCGACAAAATTCAAATCTGTCGTAAATTCCATGACGGAATTTCTGACGTAATTTAATTCCGTCGGAAATTCCCTCACTATTGAATTCTATAATTCAACTTATATCCTAAGAAGCCTATGTGAAGAATAATGATGAGCATTGTCCTCTACATATCCTCCTTCCACTCCTCTAATTTCAAGCCACTGTTCATGGATTTTACTATCATTAATGGAAAGGAAAGATTATATTGCAAAGAAGAAAAAGTCTAACTGGCGTCCTCCTCCCACAGGAAATGAAAGGGGCTCCCTAATAAATCTTATTTACATAAGTGAAGAAGAGGTAGAGAGTGGAAAAGAAAAATATTTGCGTCACTACAAAAAAAAATATGAAATTTCTGCAGGAATTAAAAAAGAAGATTTGCGTCGCTAAAAAAATCATGAAATTTCTTATGGAATTAAATTTCATGGGACATTCTGTCTGAAAACCGTCATAAATTTGGACGGAATTTCTGACCGAATTTTTTCCAGGGCAAATAAGCAATGAAAATTATTCAATCGGAAATTCTGATTTTTGACACGGAGTTTCAGACGGAAAATTCTGACAGAATTTCTGTCACAAAATAATTCCGTCAGAAATTACGAGGGAATTTCTGACGGAATTTAATTCCTTCTTAGTTTCTTACGGAATATAATTCTGTTGCAAATTTCGTCGAAAGTTTCGACGAAATTCAAATCTGTCGTAAATTCCATGACGGAATTTCTGACGTAATTTAATTCCGTCGGAAATTCCCTCACTATTGAATTCTATAATTCAACTTATATCCTAAGAAGCCTATGTGAAGAATAATGATGAGCATTGTCCTCTACATATCCTCCTTCCACTCCTCTAATTTCAAGCCACTGTTCATGGATTTTACAATCATTAATGGAAAGGAGAGATTGTATTGCAAAGAAGAAAAAGTCTAACGGCCGTCCTCCGACACCTCCTCCCACAAAAAATGAAAGGGGCTTCCTAATAAATCCCATTTACATAAGTGAAGAAGAGGTAGAGAGTGGACAAGAAAAATATTTGTGTCCCTAGAAAAAAAATATTTAATTTCCGCCGGAATTAAAAAAGAAGATTTGCGTCGCTAAAAAAATCATGAAATTTCTTATGGAATTCAATTTCATGGGAAATTCTGTTTGAAAAGTGTCATAAATTTGGACGGAATTTCTGACCGAATTTTTTTCCGGGGCAAATAAGCAATGAAAATTATTCAATCGGAAATTCTGATTTTTGCCACGGAGTTTCAGACGGAAAATTCTGACAGAATTTCTGTCACAAAATAATTCCGTCAGAAATTACGAGGGAATTTCTGACGGAATTTAATTCCTTCTTAGTTTCTTACGGAATATTATTCTGTTGCAAATTTCGTTGAAAGTTTCGACGCAATTCAAATCCGTCGTAAATTCCATGACGGAATTTCTGACGTAATTTAATTTCGTCGGAAATTTCATCACTATTGAATTCTATAATTCAACTTATATCCTAAGAAGCCTATGTGAAGAATAATGATCAGCATTGTCCTCTACATATCCTCGTGCCACTCCTCTCATTTCAAGCCACTGTTCATGGATTTTGCTCTCATTAATGGAAAGGAGAGATTGTATTGCAAAGAAGAAAAAGCCTAACTGCTGTCCTCCTCCACCTCATCCCACAGGAAATGAAAGGGGCTCCCTAATAAATCCCATTTACATAAGTGAAGAAGAGGTAGAGAGTGGAAAAGAAAAATATTTGCGTCACTACAAAAAAAATATGAAATTTCCGCCGGAATTAAAAAAGAAGATTTGCGTCGCTAAAAAAATCATGAAATTTCTTAGGGAATTCAATTTCATGGGAAATTCTGAATGAAAAACGTCATAAATTGGGATGGAATTTCTGACCGAAGTTTTTCCGGGGCAAATAAGCAATGAAAATTATTCAATCGGAAATTCTGATTTTTACCACGGAGTTTCAGACGAAAAATTCTGACAGAATTTCTGTCGAAAAATAATTCCGTCAGAAATTACGAGGGAATTTCTGATGGAATTTAATTCCTTCTTAGTTTCTCACGGAATATATTTCTGTTGCAAATTTCGTTGAAATTTCTGACGCAATTCAAATCCGTCGTAAATTCCCAGAAGGAATTTCGGACGTAATTTAATTTCGTCGGAAATTCCCTCACTATTGAATTTTATAATTCAACTTATATCCTATGAAGCCTATGTGAAGAATAATGATGAGCATTGTCCTCTACATATCCTCCTGCCACGCCTCTCATTACAAGCCACTGTTGATGGATTTTGCTCTCATTAATGGAAAGGAGAGACTGTATTGCAAAGAAGAAAAATTCTAACGGCCGTCCTCCTCCACCTCCTCCCACAGAGATGAAAAGGGCTCCCTAATAAATCCCATTTACATAAGTGAAGAAGAGGTATAGAGTGGAAAAGAAAAATATTTGCGTCACTACAAAAAAATATGAAATTTCCGCCAGAATTAAAAAAGAAGATTTGCGTCGCTAAAAAAATCATGAAATTTCTTATGGAATTCAATTTCATGGGAAATTCTTTCTGAAAACCGTCATAAATTTAGACGGAATTTCTGACGGACTTTTTTCCAGGGCAAATAAGCAATGAAAATTATTCAATCGGAAATTCTGATTTTTGACACGGAGTTTCAGACGGAAAATTCTGACAGAATTTCTGTCGAAAAATAATTCCGTCAGAAATTACGAGGGAATTTCTGACGGAATTTAATTCCTTCTTAGTTTCTTACGGAATATATTTCTGTTGCAAATTTCGTTGAAACTTTCGACGAAATTCAAATCCTTCGTAAATTCCATGACTAAATTTCTGACGTAATTTAATTCCGTCGGAAATTCCCTCACTATTGAATTCTATAATTCAACTTATATCCTAAGAAGCCTATGTGAAGAATAATGATGAGCATTGTCCTCTACATATCCTCCTGCCACACCTCTCATTTCAAGCCACTGTTCATGGATTTTGCTCTCATTAATGGAAAGGGGAGATTGTATTGCAAAGAAGAAAAAGTCTAACGGCCGTCCTCCTCCACCTCCTCCCAAGGGAAATGAAAGGGGCTCCCTAATAAATCCCATTTACATACGTGAAGAAGAGGTAGAGAGTGGAAAAGAAAAATATTTGTGTCCCTAGAAAAAAAATACGAAATTTCCGCCGGAATTAAAAAAGAAGATTTGCGTCGCTAAAAAAATCATGAAATTTTTTATGGAATTCAATTTCATGGGAAATTCTTTCTGAAAACCGTCATAAATTTGGACGGAATTTCTGACGGAATTTTTTCCGGGGCAAATAAGCAATGAAAATTATTCAATCGGAAATTCTGATTTTTGCCACGGAGTTTCAGACGGAAAATTCTGACAGAATTTCCGTCGAAAAATAATTCCGTCAGAAATTACGCGGGAATTTCTGACGGAATTTCATTCCTTCTTAGTTTCTTACGGAATATATTTCTGTTGCAAATTTCGTTGAAATTTTCGACGAAATTCAAATCCTTCGTAAATTCCATGACAAAATTTTTGACGTAATTTAATTCCGTCGGAAATTCCCTCACTATTGAATTATATAATTCAACTTATATCCTAAGAAGCCTATGTGAAGAATAATGATGAGTATTGTCCTCTACATATCCTCCTGCCACTCCTCTCATTTCAAGCCACTGTTCATGGATTTTGCTCTCATTAATGAAAAGGAGAGATTGTATTGCGAAGAAGAAAAAGTCTAAAGGGCGTCCTTCTCCACCTCCTCCCACAGGAAATGAAAGGGGCTCCCTAATAAATCCCATTTACATAAGTGAAGAAGAGGTAGAGAGTGGAAAAGAAAAATATTTGCGTCACTACAAAAAAATATGAAATTTCCGCCTGAATTAAAAAAGAAGATTTGCGTCGCTAAAAAAATCACTAAATTTCTTATGGAATTCAATTTAATGGGAAATTCTGTCTGAAAACCGTCATAAATTTGGACGGAATTTCTGACGGAATTTTTTCCGGGGCAAATAAGCAATGAAAATTATTCAATCGGCAATTCTGATTTTTGACACGGAGTTTCAGACGGAAAATTCTGACAGAATTTCCGTCGAAAAATAATTCCGTCAGAAATTACGCGGGAATTTCTGACGGAATTTCATTCCTTCTTAGTTTCTTACGGAATATATTTCTGTTGCAAATTTCGTTGAAATTTTCGACGAAATTCAAATCCTTCGTAAATTCCATGGCAAAATTTCTGACGTAATTTAATTCCGTCGGAAATTCCCTCACTATTGAATTATATAATTCAACTTATATCCTAAGAAGCCTATGTGAAGAATAATGATGAGTATTGTCCTCTACATATCCTCCTGCCACTCCTATCATTTCAAGCCACTGTTCATGGATTTTGCTCTCATTAATGAAAAGGAGAGATTGTATTGCGAAGAAGAAAAAGTCTAAAGGCCGTCCTTCTCCACCTCCTCCCACAGGAAATGAAAGGGGCTCCCTAATAAATCCCATTTACATAAGTGAAGAAGAGGTAGAGAGTGGAAAAGAAAAATATTTGCGTCACTACAAAAAAAAAATGAAATTTCCGCCTGAATTAAAAAAGAAGATTTGCGTCGCTAAAAAAATCATTAAATTTCTTATGGAATTCAATTTAATGGGAAATTCTTTCTGAAAACCGTCATAAATTTGGACGAAATTTCTGACGGAATTTTTTCCGGGGCAAATAAGCAATGAAAATTATTCAATCGGAATTTCTGATTTTTGCCACGGAGTTTCAGACGGAAAATTCTGACAGAATTTCCGTCGAAAAATAATTCCGTCAGAAATTACGCGGGAATTTCTGACGGAATTTCATTCTTTCTTAGTTTCTTACGGAATATATTTCTGTTGCAAATTTCGTTGAAATTTTCGACGAAATTCAAATCCTTCGTAAATTCCATGACAAAATTTCTGACGTAATTTAATTCCGTCGGAAATTCCCTCACTATTGAATTATATAATTCAACTTATATCCTAAGAAGCCTATGTGAAGAATAATGATGAGTATTGTCCTCTACATATCCTCCTGCCACTCCTCTCATTTCAAGCCACTGTTCATGGATTTTGCTCTCATTATTGAAAAGGAGAGATTGTATTGCGAAGAAGAAAAAGTCTAAAGGCCGTCCTTCTCCACCTCCTCCCACAGGAAATGAAAGGGGCTCCCTAATAAATCCCATTTACATAAGTGAAGAAGAGGTAGAGAGTGGAAAAGAAAAATATTTGCGTCACTACAAAAAAAAAAAATGAAATTTCCGCCTGAATTAAAAAAGAAGATTTGCGTCGCTAAAAAAATCATTAAATTTCTTATGGAATTCAATTTAATGGGAAATTCTGTCTGAAAACCGTCATAAATTTGGACGGAATTTCTGACGGAATTTTTTCCGGGGCAAATAAGCAATGAAAATTATTCAATCGGAATTTCTGATTTTTGCCACGGAGTTTCAGACGGAAAATTCTGACAGAATTTCCGTCGAAAAATAATTCCGTCAGAAATTACGCGGGAATTTCTGACGGAATTTCATTCCTTCTTAGTTTCTTACGGAATATATTTCTGTTGCAAATTTCGTTGAAATTTTCGACGAAATTCAAATCCTTCGTAAATTCCATGACAAAATTTCTGACGTAATTTAATTCCGTCGGAAATTCCCTCACTATTGAATTATATAATTCAACTTATATCCTAAGAAGCCTATGTGAAGAATAATGATGAGGATTGTCCTCTACATATCCTCCTGCCACTCCTCTCATTTCAAGCCACTGTTCATGGATTTTGCTCTCATTATTGAAAAGGAGAGATTGTATTGCGAAGAAGAAAAAGTCTAAAGGCCGTCCTTCTCCACCTCCTCCCACAGGAAATGAAAGGGGCTCCCTAATAAATCCCATTTACATAAGTGAAGAAGAGGTAGAGAGTGGAAAAGAAAAATATTTGCGTCACTACAAAAAAAAAATGAAATTTCCGCCTGAATTAAAAAAGAAGATTTGCGTCGCTAAAAAAATCATTAAATTTCTTATGGAATTCAATTTAATGGGAAATTCTTTCTGAAAACCGTCATAAATTTGGACGAAATTTCTGACGGAATTTTTTCCGGGGCAAATAAGCAATGAAAATTATTCAATCGGAATTTCTGATTTTTGCCACGGAGTTTCAGACGGAAAATTCTGACAGAATTTCCGTCGAAAAATAATTCCGTCAGAAATTACGCGGGAATTTCTGACGGAATTTCATTCTTTCTTAGTTTCTTACGGAATATATTTCTGTTGCAAATTTCGTTGAAATTTTCGACGAAATTCAAATCCTTCGTAAATTCCATGACAAAATTTCTGACGTAATTTAATTCCGTCGGAAATTCCCTCACTATTGAATTATATAATTCAACTTATATCCTAAGAAGCCTATGTGAAGAATAATGATGAGTATTGTCCTCTACATATCCTCCTGCCACTCCTCTCATTTCAAGCCACTGTTCATGGATTTTGCTCTCATTATTGAAAAGGAGAGATTGTATTGCGAAGAAGAAAAAGTCTAAAGGCCGTCCTTCTCCACCTCCTCCCACAGGAAATGAAAGGGGCTCCCTAATAAATCCCATTTACATAAGTGAAGAAGAGGTAGAGAGTGGAAAAGAAAAATATTTGCGTCACTACAAAAAAAAAAATGAAATTTCCGCCTGAATTAAAAAAGAAGATTTGCGTCGCTAAAAAAATCATTAAATTTCTTATGGAATTCAATTTAATGGGAAATTCTGTCTGAAAACCGTCATAAATTTGGACGGAATTTCTGACGGAATTTTTTCCGGGGCAAATAAGCAATGAAAATTATTCAATCGGAATTTCTGATTTTTGCCACGGAGTTTCAGACGGAAAATTCTGACAGAATTTCCGTCGAAAAATAATTCCGTCAGAAATTACGCGGGAATTTCTGACGGAATTTCATTCCTTCTTAGTTTCTTACGGAATATATTTCTGTTGCAAATTTCGTTGAAATTTTCGACGAAATTCAAATCCTTCGTAAATTCCATGACAAAATTTCTGACGTAATTTAATTCCGTCGGAAATTCCCTCACTATTGAATTATATAATTCAACTTATATCCTAAGAAGCCTATGTGAAGAATAATGATGAGGATTGTCCTCTACATATCCTCCTGCCACTCCTCTCATTTCAAGCCACTGTTCATGGATTTTGCTCTCATTATTGAAAAGGAGAGATTGTATTGCGAAGAAGAAAAAGTCTAAAGGCCGTCCTTCTCCACCTCCTCCCACAGGAAATGAAAGGGGCTCCCTAATAAATCCCATTTACATAAGTGAAGAAGAGGTAGAGAGTGGAAAAGAAAAATATTTGCGTCACTACAAAAAAAAATATGAAATTTCCGCCTGAATTAAAAAAGAAGATTTGCGTCGCTAAAAAAATCATTAAATTTCTTATGGAATTCAATTTAATGGGAAATTCTGTCTGAAAACCGTCATAAATTTGGACGGAATTTCTGACGGAATTTTTTCCGGGGCAAATAAGCAATGAAAATTATTCAATCGGCAATTCTGATTTTTGACACGGAGTTTCAGACGGAAAATTCTGACAGAATTTCCGTCGAAAAATAATTCCGTCAGAAATTACGCGGGAATTTCTGACGGAATTTCATTCCTTCTTAGTTTCTTACGGAATATATTTCTGTTGCAAATTTCGTTGAAATTTTCGACGAAATTCAAATCCTTCGTAAATTCCATGACAAAATTTCTGACGTAATTTAATTCCGTTCCCTCACTATTGAATTATATAATTCAACTTATATCCTAAGAAGCCTATGTGAAGAATAATGATGAGTATTGTCCTCTACATATCCTCCTGCCACTCCTCTCATTTCAAGCCACTGTTCATGGATTTTGCTCTCATTAATGAAAAGGAGAGATTGTATTGCGAAGAAGAAAAAGTCTAAAGGCCGTCCTTCTCCACCTCCTCCCACAGGAAATGAAAGGGGCTCCCTAATAAATCCCATTTACATAAGTGAAGAAGAGGTAGAGAGTGGAAAAGAAAAATATTTGCGTCACTACAAAAAAAATATGAAATTTCCGCCTGAATTAAAAAAGAAGATTTGCGTCGCTAAAAAAATCATTAAATTTCTTATGGAATTCAATTTAATGGGAAATTCTGTCTGAAAACCGTCATAAATTTGGACGGAATTTCTGACGGAATTTTTTCTGGGGCAAATAAGCATTGAAAATTATTCCATCGGAAATTATCATGAGATTTAGAAATTAATCAAATTTCAAAATTATTTATTCAGACGTAAAGAAATATTAAAAATAATAATGTTTGAAAAATCTCAACGGAAAATAATAACAAATAATGTATAGTTTCTTTTTTTTTTTTTTTTGCCAATAATACAGTATAGTTTTAATAAAAAAACCAAGGATGTCTGGAAGATGAATGGGAGGAGGAAGAAGAAGAAACAATTGGCCACCTTTTAATGTTTTTAGTTTAAAAAGTAAACTTCAAAGCATTGCGTAAATTGGCCTCTAGTGTCTTGAAATTTTGGGCCTAAATATGTCATATTCGGATATTAGGGGCCCATTTTTCATAAGAAATGAAAATGATAAAATATGGGGCCAGATAATGTGACAGGCCCATAAAGAGGGAGGACTCAATAATTAATGAGAAATTTATTTTCCAACTATCACACCAAAAAATTTATTATCTTCCAACCGTTTTGAGCTTTATTATTTTCCAACTATATAATTTAATTCTTAAAATTAAAATGAACTCAGGAAAATAATAAAAATAAGACACTCAAGATTGTCCTAGCTCTATACTTGTGTGCCCTTTGTATACTTCCTAAGAGCGAGTTTGCTATTGTTCCTTAATCTAATCAACAGGGGAAAAAAAAAAGGTAAGAGAAGTTTAAAAATAGGTATCACTGGATATTTTAGCAATAATTAGATGGATCTTGTATGCCCTATATGTGGCTGGCTGCCAAATAACTTGCCTTTAGTCCTGTTCCGTACCCTTTACCTTTGGGTAAGAAGCATGAAATCACCGGAGGAAAAAACTTGGAACAACTTTATCCACCCAGTCTGAATCAGGAATGCTGAAAAGGAAAGAACTTGGAATGGGCCGAACTTTCGCTAGAGGGAAAAACTTGGAACAACTTTACCCACCCAGTCTGGGAAAGGAATGCTGAAAAGGCAATAACTTGGAAATTTTGGCTTTTGATTGAACTATATTTTTATATGAATTTTTCATGATAAATGTAATATCTGAAATTTAGTGAATCTGAAATTTTCTGAAAAGAAAATTTAAATGAAAATTTGATAATAAGTCAAATTATGGAACAAGGAATCTTAAATTAGACAAAGAGAAAAATTAGAGGCTAATGTGTGTAATTAATAGGATAAAAATATACCTATATATGTATATTAAAAGCTGCCGACACTTTGTCCAAAAGAAAAAGTTGCCGACACACACACTAACATTAATCACTCCACCTTCTTTTGTTTGCACACCCTTTTTACCGACACACACCACACTTGGCATTCTATGAGAGTATACATCAGTCACTACCTTGCACTCATCATTAAAAATTGCTTGGGCCACTCACAAACACACACACACATTCACGGACAAGCACTCTCAACACCTCACGGCACTTTTATCCGGCAATATGATTCACATTTCCACCCACTCAGCCATCTAATTAGATATTCCCTCAGCTCTTCATTCGACCAAGTAGCTGGTCAAAGAGAGAGTGAAAGAAAGAAAGAAAACAAAATAGAGAAAGAGAGAACAAAGAGAGAGTCAAGAAAGCAAGAGTGATCGGTGCAATTGAGGAAGGAAGAAGAAGCTCCAAATTCCACATCCAACATCATAAATATATTTAGGTGAGTCTCCTACACATTTATCCTTATTTTCACGTTGGATTTGAGTGGTTTCTGTGGTGGTTTTGTGGCTGGAATAAGAGAAAATTCGTCCGAAAGTTTCTGTCACCGAAAAGTTGTTAAACCAGTGATTGTGTGACGATTTTGGGGTGAATTTTGGAGTTCTTTGGTTATGAAATTTGCTCATTAATCTCAGTACATATGTGTAGGAGAGTATAGAGTTAAAATTCGTGAGGTTTAGAGTATAAATTCATGGTTACATATTAGTTTTCTTCACCCTGTTTTGCTGTCTGAAAAACAGAGTATATACCTGAAACTTGTAAAATCTTAAACAGAGGCTATAGATGGAATTTTCAAATGGGTCTTTTTGTATAGATATTTTATGATGTTTAGTTGATGATAGAATCAAGAAATGTACAATTTGGAGTGAAAATGGATGAGTTCTTGACTTTTGAAGTTAGACTGTCAAAACTGACGTTTTTGGGAGTCAGTCATATTCATGTTGCGTTTTGGACAGACAAACCTTATTGAAAAATTATGAAATTTTATAGGAATGTATTACACATTCATATCTTTCCTAGGAGTGCAAGAATTCATTATTTCGATATATTTGGAGAGAGTTATGATTTTTCAAAGTTAAGTCAGAAACAGGGGTCATTCTGGACGTTCAAATCTGGCAGTTCTGTTGTTCGAAAATTCTGGGAACAATTATATAATATCTAGTAGTTTTGGGTATTTTTCCATGAAACTACACTTAAAGACCTTTCCATAGAATTTTAGAACACTCCATTTCAATTTTTGTAGAATTAGTTATGGATTTTTGAAGTTGAGCTCTGTTTCTGTAATGCAATCTGGAACAGTAGTAGTTGGCCGAATTTCTGGGAACAATGTGTAATCCGAAATTATCTTTGGATATTTTTTCATGAAAGTAAATTTAAAGACCTTCATTCAGGCTTTGGAATCAGTCAATTTTGAATTTTCTAGAATTAGTTATGAATTTTCAAAGTTGACTGAAAATATGTCAGTTTCTAGAAAATTATGAAACTGTCGTTTGGCGGTGATTTTGCAAAAACCAAGGTCAAAAATGGATTCCTTGAGTGAAAATATGTCAGAATAGCCTGGGTCAAAATTCCTGAAAAAAATATAGTCAACCGGGTACGGTGGGGCCGGGACCGGGTCCCAGGGGCATTTTGGTAAATTTTCAGTATAGACTAATATAACCACCAAAAATAGTAAGTGAGTCTCTAAAGAGGTACACGAATGGGTTTTAACCTAATTCTTGTACATTTGAAATTTTAGGACCGTATCAATCGCCTGAGCTGTTGGCACGTAGTTCGAGGAACTATTTTTGATGTAGCAAAAAGGGACATAAGGTAGTAACTCTATCTCTCATATACTATGTGAATGTTGATATGCTATATGTTGCTATATTCTGTGATATGAACACGTGCCTTGGGCACATTACCTAGCTGTGGTATGGGACTCAGCTGAGGTACACGGACATTAGAGCCGGTAATACGGGTTCAACCCGCGGGCTCAACCCGTGAGCCCGCGGGTTTTGACGGGTTAGGGTTGGGAAAATCCCAACCCGCAAAAATGCGGGCCGCACAGGCCCGCACCGCATAACCCGCGGGTTAATGCGGGCTAGCCCGCGGGTTGGCGGGTTGGCCCGCAAAATTTTTTAATTTTTATTTTCATATAATAATTTTACAAAACTTATAAGTTTTCCACTCTTATCTTGGTACCTCCCAATCCAAAATAAAAAAATCTTAGCTTCTTCCCTTCTTCTTTAAGCAAAACTATTATATCTTGGTTGTTTGAGGATGAGTTTATGTTTTGTTTATAAACTTTAACAAATTTGATAACTTTATCTCTTAAATTTTAGATTATGTTTTTAAATTTTTATAAAAGAAATGATTGATACTAGGAAGATAAATTTAATTACTCATATATATGTGTCTCATATTTTTAATCCTCTTTAAAAAAATATGATTTTTTTTTTCAAAAAAAAATGCGGGCTTGCGGGCTGGCCCGCAACCCGCACACTGCGGGTTAGGGTTGGCATTTTGCCAGCCCGCAGAAGTGCGGGCTGCACAGGCCCGCACCGCGCGGGCCGCGGGTTGGTGCGGGCCAGCCCGCAACCCGCGGGCTGGCCCGTATTCCCAGCTATAACGGACATGTAGGGAATCCAAACAGTCATTTGGCCCTGAGTATTGTGTACACACATGTTATAGTATGAATTTTCATTTACATTATATGGTGCATTACATATTTAATTTTCGCATTTTATATGATGGATTATGTGTTACTACTGAGATTCCTTGGAATCTCACCCTTTTTCATAAATAATAAATGTTCCAGCAGGAACCAGTGTCTCTAAAGGCAAAGTAGTTGACACGGACAATTGAGGTGTGCAAGTCCCAAGATCAGAATTATTTGGTTATATTAGTTTAATTTTAATATATTGGATATTTTGGACAAAATTTGTACATATTATCAAACCCTATGGGGAAGACTCCTGTATATAAATTTTCATTTAATATCAGTATATTTATGCTATTCCTGTGTTGCCCACCGAACTGCGTATCATTTTCCGTAAATACTTTGAAAAAGGTGAAATAAAGATAGGGGTGTGACATATAAATTTGGGATTTTGATGCATTTTCCTGGACATTATTGCATGATTAAGCACTAATTTTAATTAGGGGTATTTGTATTAATAAAATTGTAAATAGGGGGAAAATAGTCATAATTGTTTAATTATTCATACAAATGATCTCTTGAATTTTTGATGCTACGTTGTGCTTAATTTTTCATTGTAGGTGTTTTGGAAGAAAGTTTGAGATTTTGGAGGGTCAGAATTAATATTTCCAGATCTAGGAAAAATTACAGTAAAATCCCTGAAATTGCTGGAAATTACAAGTGAGTGAGAGAAAGGGACTAGGGAAAATTATAGATAAATACCCAGAAGTTTGAGAAATTTGGTTCAACCCTAAAACATTTCCAAAATGTTCAATGTAGTCCCTCAACGAAAGTTTTTAAAGTTCTCATTTTGGTCCCTTGGTTAAAACACATCGTTTTGACCAAGGGATTCGATAACTTGGACCCGGACTTGATGGATATGGGAAGTGGACATGCAGACCCGATCAGGAAAAAACGCAGACACAAGCTGAGAGTGAGAATTATATACAGAGGCGCCGCACACAGAGGAAGGGGGATCGCATCATCTGGACCTGGGAGACAATCATCACATTCATCTTCTTCCTTCGCCCTTCATCCACCTCGCCGGCGAGCGAGCTTCCCATCACCATCCACCAGAGCCGTGACAGAGACCTGGCCGAGAGCATGAGGGAGCTTTGCTGGAGGTCGAGATCGGAGAGGACAGCCATGGAGGAAGAGATTCAACCCATCACCATTCTCCAATGATACCAACCATCGGAACTCACCACCACCGTCCTCCATTGCCGGTGAAGCAGAGCTGGGACGTTACAGATCCGAGGAAGCACTGTCACCACCACCACAGTGTCTCTCAACACCACCGAAACATCATTGACACAACAGCCTTTTCTGTTCTCAGTCCGGAGCTCCTCCCATTCACCTTAACCACCACTACTTTCAGCTTCTCTCTCTTTTCCTTCTCACCAACGTCCAACACCACTGTGACTGCCAGCTGCCTCCTCTGTCTTCACTTTCAATTTCAATGGATTCTACAAGTTTTGAATATGCTATGATTACTGTTGGAGACATGAGCAGCTGATTTTGCTTGCCTCTTGGTGACGAGGATGTGCTTGAGCTTCAAGAACTACACAGGGGAGTTAACCAGTTCAATTCCTTTTCTCATTTGTATATTTTGATTACCTAAGTTTTAGGATTATCTCTATATACTGTTGAAACTTGATTACCGTTTGGATTATCTTGTGGATTGAATTCTTGTGATTGGATTGGATTTTTGTGGCTTGTTGAATTTATATATATATATATATATTTCCTTATTGATTCAATGAAATTGTGTTATCTACGTGTTATTATTAGATAATATAATTAACTTGGATTAATAGAGTGTCGTGTTATCACATTCATATCAAGAGGAAGCTAGCTGCATTTATTCATTTTAATTGCACTCTAAGTGGTTCTTAATAGTGCCTTAAGGGATAGTTACTAGCTGCGTTCGCAGAAGTAACTATTAATTAAGAACACTAGACCCGAGCGATCGTTTGGGGTTTTATATTTCAAGACTTAGAGAAAATTAGCTCCCATAATATTTTTGAGCAAAGATTGTCATTTCTTCATTACCAAGAGAATTCTTTATTCATATTCCCCACTCCATATCATCCCATTCACTTTTACTCATTCTCCATTTTCATAAGGAAAAAAAATACCAAAAACAATAGTTTAGCATTTAATTAATTTGCATCTTTCTTTTAATTATTAATTTCAAAAACCAAAACCCATTTCCCCTTGCTTTTATTGCATTTGCATGATAATTAGATTATTTAGGTAATTCAATAAAAGGCTCCTCAAGTGAGACGACCCGAGTGTTGCATTGTACTGCAATTCTTGGATTAAAAATATTTTGCATTTGACCCCAAAACGTAAAGACACGGTCAAATCAGCTTTAGAGGTAGTTGATAGCTGACAATATTTTGTCAGGATGGAGTGTGATTTAGTATCCAATTAAAACAAAAGTATAGCCACACTTGGGGAAAGAAGAAGAAAGGATATGAAGAGGAGAAGCTACAAATCCTTAAAAAAGTTAAAAACTTACTGTCTTGAATGAATATGCAAAAGTTCGCGGCCAGAAGCTTTTTAGTTAGGAAAAAAAATCAGATATTACCAATTACCAACCAACCAAGAAGATGCATTAAAACAGAAAGAAATGAATAGGAAACTTATAAGAGGTAGAAGAGGTCAAAATTGCGAGAAGGCAGGCACACGAGCCAGGAAGAGAGAGGGGGAGGAGGGTGAAAGCGAGAAGAGTGATAGTGGAAATGGGAGGGGGTTGAAATGCTGAATTATATAGGGATGAACGCAAAGGCAAACAAAAAAATATATTAAAGAAAAGGGGAAAATAAAGAGAAGGCAACTTGAAATATAGGTGCTGTTTGGTTCCAAGGGAGGGGTGAAAGGGGAGGGGATGATCCTTGTTTGTTTAGTTTGATTTGGTTGGTAGGGAGGGGACTTCCTGGTCTGATTTAAGGGTGTGTTTGGTTTGAGGGGAGGGGAGGGGAGGGGAAGGGGTGGAAATTACAATTTTGGGTTTAAGAAACCCAAGATTTACCCTCTCATATTTTTAAATTTTGGATTCCCGCCCAAAATTAGCCCTCTCATTCCTTTTAAATTTTGGATTCCTGCCCAAAATTTAAATACCTTCAACCCAAAAAGGTCATTTAACCCCCCTTCCCTCCCCTCCCCTCAAACCAAATACACCCTAAGGGTCTGTTTGGTATGAGGGATTTGGAGGGGAAGGGAGGGGGGAAAATTTTTACAAGTCAAATTTAAGAAAATTGGAAAAGTGTGGTTATAAAATTTTAATATAGAGATCATATAAGATAAATGAATAAGAAAAATAAATTTAAAACTTTTAACCCCACTTTTCTTATTTTTTTTAAATTCAACTTAAAAAATTTTTCCCTCCGCCCATTTTCCCTCCCCTCCCCTCATACCAAACAAGCACTAAGGCCTTGTTTGGTACGTGGTATTTGAGAGCAGGGAGAGGGATTGGATGAGGGATTGAGTAAAAATACATCGTTTGGTATGAGGGATTATGAATAATCAGGGATTGTGAATACCACGAATATGGGATTGCTGCAAAGCCACCTCCCCCCTGGTATTGTGTTTTGAATCCCAGGATTACAAAATTATGAAGACAAAAATATCCCTGATTAAAATATTTTGAGACAGAAATATCCTGAGTTTAACCTAACCCTCTCGCATAATCACTCCCTCCTCCTCCTTTTTTCCTCCCTTCACCGTCGACAGCTCGCCGGATCGTCTTTAGCTTTTTAATAAATCAGAATGAACAATCATTTTATTTTGATTCATTATTCTGATCATGCATTCTTCGGAATTCAGATAACACGTTCATTTCTAAATTATGATTTTATAATTTGCTTCTGTACATGAAAATAACAAATTAAAGCCTTAAATCTTACACAACGAAAGTTTAGTTTCCGTTTTCATACCAAAATCGCCACAAATTTCAAAACCCTTTTTTAGCTTCTGTCCAGAACCCTCCATCACTAGCAACGCTCTTCAAAACCTTTCATGGACTAGAACTCTGAAGACAATTTTCGCTCTCAACGGAAATCCCAAAATGGTTGTGATCAGAAAACCACCTTCCTCTCTCCACTCTGTGTTTCTCTTCTTCACTGTTTTCGCAGCAGGAATGGAAGAGGGAGACCTTCTTCATTGATCGATCGATCGTTTAGGATTTAGGGCAGGGCATTTCAGTCTTTTTATAATTAGTATATGTTTATTAAATAAGATTAATAAAATCATTCCCTCCAATTAACACCTTATACCAAACATATTTTTAAAGCATCAATCCCAATCCCAATCCCATTCCCAATCCCAATCCCAATCCCAATCTCAATCCATCAAAATTCAATACCACGTACCAAACAAGGCCTAAGAGTAGAGGATGGGATGAGAGGGGAGGAATGATAACAATTTATCATTCTACCTTAATATATTTGATTATGTTTTTTATTTAGGGTTAAGGGGGCAATTTTGCCTTAAGAGTTTTCATCAAACCCGGAAGTTTTTTAAGAAGTTATTTTGCTCTGGAAGTTTCAAAAAAGGAGCAATTTTGTCCTTACTGTTATCTCAGTTAATTTTGACCATTAGTTGACTAAATATGTTGAGCTCGCAATCCACATGTCATCCACGTTATTTTTGTTAAAGTGCAATTTATCCCAAAAGTTTTGAATCTAACTTTGAAAAGAAAAATAAAGTAGATGATTATACATGTACTTACGAAGCAAATTTGCATCTTAACAAAAATAACTTTTGGGGTAAAATTGTCCCTTGACCCTTTTATTTATATGTTATATAAATTAACTTACATCTTATCTAATTAATATAGTAACATTTTTATTTATAATTAATATAATAATATATATTTTGTTTTAAATTAATTGTATGATAATATGTTTTTAGCTATAATAGTATTTTTTTTATTTATAATAACATTTTCATTTTAAATTAATTTCATAATAATATATTTTTAATATAAAAATATTTTTTTCCATAATAGTAATATATTTGCCTCTCCTCCCATCCAACCAAACAGTCCCACCTATATTCAATTTTTTTGACAAGTATTGTTCAAAACATAAATGGAAACTATGGGATTCAAACCTTGTTTTGATTAGCCTCTTCTTCTATTTCTTCTTTTAGATAAATTCACTCTCTCAACACATAAGGCATTGGTGTCGAATCACGAGTTGACACTGCATTCTTTCAAGTTTATACACCGTTTTTACCTTTGTAGCTTACAATGGGCTTTATATCTGAATTTTATAAATATTTATTTGTTGAACATGATACATGGTTATGAGTGTTGATTAATTTAATTTCAATAATTTAGGTTAAAAATATATTTAAATCAAATTGTTGCCACTATTAAGAGTGTTGTCATCTTGCTTAAACACCACTTTGACAAATTTGAGCATTTTAAAAAAATAAAATATATATTCTTGTATTTTTCTGGTCTCCAATCAATTTAATCATCAACTTATTTTTGCACATCAATTAAGTTATTTGTATCTTTCAGTTAATGAATTTAGTTATAACAAAATATAAGGATGAGAGACAGTTAAAAATTAAATCAAAATCAAAATCAAATATTCAATTATTACAATAATTGGTATGCTATGAAAGATTAGAGTAGTGCTTGTCTAGGAAACACCTGAAAATGTTTTGTTTTTAAGTCAACACAAAATTCCTCTAAGATGCATAATAAAATTACTTCCAAAAAAAGTTAATCCAAACACATACTTACAACTAAATTTTCTTCCACTGCCACTCTGGTAGGGAAGATTATTTTTGTCCTATTCATTTCGACTTTGTTTTCAGTATATTAAAAAGGGTAGATTTGAAAAATTGTTGAATTTTATGGGAGAAGGGCGTAAATGAGAGAGATAAAAAGGATGTTTTAGAAAATTTACACCCTTTTATAAATAAGGGCAAGTATGAAAAAAAATTTCTATTCTTATTTGACTCATACATCCCTACAAACATTTTTTGATCCTAATTTATAATATTGACACTTCCATTTCATCTGCCATTCCATGCCAACATGATCTTATCCAATAATAGGAAACCGTTGTTTCATTTATCATTAGTGCTTTTTGTTGTGAGGCCATTATTTTTAATTACTCCTGGGTCATTATACATATTTTTGTACCCAACAAAAAAAAAAATACTCCCTCCCTTCAACAGAACAAATGGTAGTTAACTTTATGCCTTAAATTGATTTTTTTTCCAACTTTACCCATGTTAAATTAGGTATTTAATGAAAAATTTTGAAATCAACATCTCTCCATGGAATAGCTTTGTAGAAATGAGAGACAGTATAATGGTGGTATATTTAAAGATGATATATTTTAAAGATACTTTCGTTATATCAAGCAGCGCTGCATGTAAGTTTTCCTTTGAAAAATACCTTATAAAACTATATATCAAGATTAAAAAAAATTCCAAATCAAGTTAGTAAGTTCAAACCAAGTGATTTACCCAATTTAAGATTTTAAAATGACTTTAATGCACTCTTATCTCTTCTCGTAAAGGATTTTTTTTTTTAACAAGTATTGCTACATGTGCGTTGCACAGAGAAGCCTGAGGTTCTAAAGCATCTGTAAGCAAATAAGGACAGTTAATGTGGTTCTAAAGTATTGCTTTATGAGGTATGTAATATTTATTAAATAATTTAGTCTTTTATGATTAGGCAGTTTTTTTATTGTATGCATGATAAGCAATATTTATTTGGAATTATAATAAATCATATAATTATTTTATAATCATCTATTTTAAATGATCCGTATATTTTTATACTAAAAGTCCCATATATATTGCTTGTTGATAAATATTGATAAAACCAATATTGAAGATCTTATCACGAGATTGAAACAGGGAAACCTCATTGTTTAAGAAAAAGAAATAAACATTGAAAACGAAATCAGTGCTTGTTAGTAATGTGAATATAACAACACAGCTGGAACCTGCAATACTCTCCCATGTGAGTTAGTGTTCGGTTTATTTGCCTAAATCAAGGAGGTATCAAAATTATAGTATTTTTTACCAAAAAACATGATAAATACTTGGGGATTTAGTTTGAGTCCATTAATCAATAAATATAATTTATTGATGATTATATTATAATTTATTTTTATATTTCTTCAAAAGTGATTGATTAAGTAATCATACTTAAAAATGGCGCATTCAAAAGCTCAAAACAAGGTAGCCTTTGATATGGTGGGTCTGGCCTTCTTCGCTGACTTGCTGCGACATCTCTCTCAAAAGAAACTAGGGTTTGAGGGTGGTAGTATTGAGAAGTGAAGGAGAGGGGAAGGAGAGTGTTATAAAGAGGAAAGAGAAGGGGCAAAAGAAGTGGTGGGTGATGGGAATAAGACAACGGCAAGTTTGGAATAAGAGAAAAATAGGCAGTGACGGCAGGGGCAGGATGTAGGTGGGACCCGCATGAAACACAAGACCATGTGAAGAGAGAGAAGAAGAGAGGAAGGGGTCAAGCCATGCAACGGCCATATCTTGTCCTGTCCCCATCTATGGGATCGCCTATATCCATCAAGAGCTCAACATCTTTTCCTTTCATTCTCAAGAGCTCATACCTGTTTTCGTGTCATGTAGGTTTAAAAGCATATGCAGCCTAATTAATAAAAACACAATTACCTTTTTTTTTTTATAATAAAACATGATGATCTTTATGCCTTACATGTTTAAGGAAATCACAGTACACGAAAAAGGGTTTCTTCATATATACTGCTCGTACCATCTTTTTATTAAAGCCATATGTGCATCTGGACAAACAACTACCTGTGAACTTGTACGTGAATATTTAAGTAGCCAATATGTAGACTAATGAAGTAAGAAATCGATCCTGAAAAACAACAATTCTAAGAAGCTAAACAATTAATCTATTATGGATATCGATGGAGATACTATTATGCTTTTGAGTTAAACATAAATGACAAACCCATGCGTCACTTTCATTGGTGAGTGAAAGTTGGCATTATGAGTGAGATAAAAGTTATAAACTTATAGCAAAGTTTCTATTAATTGGAAGGATGCGAGACAATATTTTTCAGGTTGCCTTTAAGCACTATGATGTTGTACTACTCATACGTCCACATCATTAATGGATGATGTGGCTTATAAAAAATGCCTGATCAATATTATTGGTAGGTTATATCGACTTCTTGTTTACATGACACTACATAGAGTGAGGTAAAGGAGCTAAAATCTAACACATGCAACTTGATCTCATACAAACAAAACTGAACTGGAAGGGTTTTTTTTCCGTCTTCTACAATTGAGGAATAATACTAGAGTTTAGGACTTCAGATACAACTCATGTAATGAAATTTTGATCACCTCTTCCAGATTTGGATTTATCAAAGACCTTTTCTTGATGTTGTAGGAATTGAAATACTAACCACTAAGTTGTTCTTTAGAATACATTTTTATTGTCTTACTTGCAAAGGATGTGACACTTGATAAGAAGCAAGAAGTTAACTTGTGTGTTTTGATCAGAAAAACTCAGTAACTCATAAGTTACGATATGATCGGAGATCCATGTGACAAACTGCCAAAGCAAAACACTGTCTCTCTCAAGGTTTATTAGTTGATATGTATGTATATGTATCTGACAAAAGTTGTGGTAAAGGTATTCTATTTGAAATGTATAGGGTAGGGTGGATTCCTCTATATGGTCATATAGAGGAAACACTACTTACAGAGGAATATGTTCGAAAAACATCAAGGACACTTTAGATAGGATGACGGAGGACAAGTAGAAAATGAGTTACGGTTGTTTTTGAAAGACACTTTTGACCAAAATATCTTAGCAGGTACAGTCAATTAGTACTAACTAGAAAGCCACCCTAATTTAATGTATACCTCCCAAATCTTATAGTCTCCAATCATACTCACTTTACAGCTTACAAGGGTTTGCATATTAACATATATTCGAGGCAAATAAATAAATTTCTGTTTTCTCTTCATAGGCTCCCTTAGGCACATGCATAATTAAATTATTAACTTACAGAAACATAATGTCAGGTAGGAAATCATATAAGATGCATGTCACATGTAAACCCCTGCTTAATTAAAGTGATTATAATCCGAAATGCGTAATTAAAATGAATTAGAGACCGACGGATAATTAAAACTCATATTAATCCCTTCTTTACAATAGGGTTTTCACAAATTCTTTCAAAATTTCTTTCCCATCCTGGTCTCAAACTCCAGTTTCGAATATAATTATCCTGCACAGTTTAATCACATTTATACCTATCAAGGTATACAATAAAAATCCCGACAACCTCCGGGTTTCACATATATATATATATATACACAAACACACTAAAGGTTTATCAATTTCCCATTTAGGAGATTGCACAACCAATTCAAAATAATATTTACATCTCATCCATACATATAGTAATCCTAACTAAGGTTCGATAACCAACTACCAAAAAAATATAAACCTCCGGGGATCCTGGCCGCCCTTAGTCATCTCCTTCCCTTTGAAGCCACTTGCCCTGTCTGAAGGTTAGTCAATGGAAAGAATGAGATTCTAAAGAATCCCAGTAGTAACAAATTACTCATACCACACATAATCACATAGCATGCAAGTAAATTATCACACAACAGCAGCACAAATCACACCCCACCCTCATCCCCTTTTACCGCGGGGAAGGTACGCAATCTTTACCCTAACTATTGTTAGCGACTCAGGGACTATTGGCGTGGTGGTGCATACACATAGCCTTACGGCTCACATAGCCTTTGGCCCACAAATAGCCTTTCGGCTTTCACATAATTGCACATATCACACCCCACCCTCATCCCTTTTTATTGCCGAGAAAGCACGTAGTCCTTAGCCGAACCGTTGTTAGTGACTCAAGGACTATTAGTATGGCAGTGTACACACATATCCACAGACTTTGCAGTATCTGAAATCATCACAAATCAATGATATAACATACACATACAATGCATCACATATAGTATAAGAGAAAGAGTCACTATCTTGTTCTTTCCTGACTTGCTCCAGCACAATTCGCTCACGACCAGGGCAAATGTCAAACCCTATAAACCAAAATCAAGGACAACAGATCAATCTCTATTACTATTTATATATGAAAGTCTCGCCGAAAATCATTCGTCTTCTGATTCTGTGTGAAAGCTTGTGCGATGGTTTAAATGTTGTATCGTCCCAAAGTTCTTTAACTGGTGCGTAATATTTGTTTTGTTTATCCAAGGTAATACTGGTGTATTTTTATTTTCTTTGATAGGTAATATATTTGTTCTCCTCTTGTGGTTCATTTTCATTTTTATACATTCTAACTATGTGTAGTAAACTAAAGGGAGGTTTGCTTGCATAAAATTTGAATTTGGCCTGTCCGAATCCATATGATATGCATGAAGTTCCTTATACATGATACCTTTTATATACCACTTTTTATATCAATATCTTTTATGAAACCCTTGGTTTTGAAGTTGTGGGTTGATTTACACTTTTCCTACCTTTATATAGTATAGTACATATCAACTTGGCCCCTTTTCCCTGTTTTCAAAGGGTATCAGCTTCTGCAACCTTTAGTACTAAGTTTCACCTATGTGGTTGCTGGTTTTCTGTATGAAGAAAAAGTAGGACCTGCTACTCCTTATGTCTATTATTTTTGTGTCTGTATAATTAATTCTTATTACATGTTTAGCATCAAACTTCACACACAAACAAGGGCCTCGCTTATAAAGTTTCATAAGCATCAAACTTCACACACATACAACCACATGCTTCTCTAATATTTGCTACCTTCTTGAAACTCAAAAAAGTCCTCTTGCAAAAAACAAAACAGGTCAATACTTCCTTATTCCTTTGTCCTATTGGATTTCTCAAAAAAGACATTTCACATACTTTGTCCATTTCACACACTTCCGGGATAATTTTTCAATCATGCTACAAAACTTCACTCATTTTCTTGTATCATTTAAAGATGCAGTTCCCTTACTCTAATGTTACTCATTTGTTATAGCAACTTTTACTCAATTATGCTTGCCCTGTTGTGTCTTACATAGAGGATGATTGAATAGTAACTTAAATTGTGTTATCAAAATTAAAATACTTTAGTCTCCTTTATATTGATGAATTGGATCTGTTTTAGTTTCACTTTTTTGGTGTTTTGTCTTAGATAAAGAGAACTATATGTTTGGCTATCAAGTTTTACTCAATTCTCGTCTTGGAGACCTTTCATGTTTTAGTTTCACTAGATTCCATAAGAGGGGTTCCTAAAAACCTAGAAGATTTGGTTTTTACAGGATCATTTTTCTTGTGTTAGATCAAATTCAGGTTTTGAATCTCAATTAATACTGAAATATGGGTTGAGATTAAAATAAGATTGGGTGTACCAGCTCGCCGGGCACAAGGACATGAGGAGGCTTCAATTCCGAACACTTATTTTGGGAATTATAATATGGTGAACCTAGCCCAATAATCATCTGGCCGATCATTAAGTGTGGCAACATTGGGTCAAATGAAATGAATTAGGAATCTTTCGCTACTTGAGCATTCCTTTGAAATTTTTTACTCAGATTTATTTTAAAATAAAAAAGATGTGGGGTTTGAGAGTTGTATTGGAGATACTGGTGTTGAAATAGAGAAATAGTAGCATTATAAGATATAGGTAGGACATGCTTACAATCCATTACAAATTCATATAATCATCTTTACAATCCATTACATCACGTTCCTTTACCTTGCCTCCGATTCCATGAACCAAACGAGCAGTGAGACTCTGACCCATAAAACACATAAAAACAAGTTAAAATCAGTCTTGGGAATTAGAATGGGATTTTGTTATCCTCAGTGATCTTTTTGAATGCTCAAAGGGTGTCTTGTGTGAGGTTGGAGATTTCCCTATGATCAAATTATTGGGTTTGAACCATCTATGGGTTGGTGTGGCCATTATGGCTTTGATGTTGGTAGGCTATGTCGACTTATTGCTTACATGACATGACAAAGAGTGAGGTAAATTGCTAAGATCTGACATATAAAATCTTTTATCAAAATTTTGTTGGATTAAGTGAGACTATATAAATAAAACTGATATGATTATATCATGTTAATGCAATTGCCAGAAGGCAACTTATTATGCCATGTGCGTTGTATTGTCTTCTTTAGTAATATATTTATTATTTTTATTTCTTTTGAAAAAAGCTAGGAATTGCCCGGGTAAGCAAACGTGAAACGAAGGTTTTTTTAAAAGAAAAAAGTGTTAATTAATTATTTGTTGTACATGCCCTAGTGATTAGTGAATTTATAATCCACACATACATTTCAGATGTCCAGAATTATAGTGTATTTATCATTGTACTCAAACCCGGACTGGCTAGCTGACTCAGCTTGGAATCGGCGAACGAGCTAGTAGACCAGTCCAGTTCGGTCATCAACCCTGTTTGGCACTTTTCAAAAAAAAATATTTTTTTTTAAATTTTCTTTTTTATAATTTCATATTAATAAGCCTAAAATCTTTAATTTCTCACCAGTTTGGCCCCGGGTTAGCTCCGGTTTGACTCCGGTCTGACCCACTGACCGTTGACCCAGTACCCCGACCGGTTCAGTGGCCGGTCCGAGTTTAATTACCTTGATATTTATTCTTGCCTTATATTGTACTACCTCCGATGCTTAATATAAGACCTAGTTAATTTTTTTGGAGAAATTAAGAAAGTTAAATAAATTACTTTAAAGTATTTATATTTATCATTTTTTGCCAAATTAACTTACTTGACTTATAAACTAGTATATAATTTAATTATACACAACATATATTATGATAACTAGTTTATTTAGCTTTCTTAATCTCTCCAAAAAAAAAAAACTAGGTCTTATACTAAGAACCGGAAGGAATATTTATTGAGGCATTATTGTATCCATTAAAATTAACTTTGCAAGCCTAGTTGTTGTTTTTTTCTTGGTTGCCGCGCCCAAAATCAGGTTATTACCAACAATGATTTCTCTTCCAACACAATGTTCTAATTGTTTTGGAAAAGTTCCAAACTCTCCTTCTGTAGTTAAAGATGAATATTAAGAAAGCCAGGTATGGAGGAATATAAAAAAAAACAAAGAAAATTAAATTCAAAAATTAATATACTACAAGGCACAAGAGATCAAACAAAAGGAGGAAAAGAAAGAATTGAGTTAAGTGTAGCAACTAACTTTTTATTAAGAGGTGACATCTTTTTAGTCATCTTCCACTTCCTAATAACCCAAGAGATGGTAGTCTAGGAATCCTAGCAATCGTCAATATCCCTAATAAGTTCATAAGACCAATCTGTTATGATATTGGGGATGAAGAATTAATATTACCAATAATGAAGAATGGGGAACACAAAATGGAATGCATTCAAGACCTTAATATGTATATATAAGCATTACTATAATCACAGAGCCAACTATATTTTTTGGAAATTAAGCTTCTTACAAATTTAGTTTGAATTATGATTATGAGGACTCCTTGATTTATGGGCTGAATTATTATTATAATAACTCCTTAAATTATGGTGGCCAACTAATAATTTATGCATATAAAATATAAACTATTGATATTGAATTATAAAAGAGAGTGATAAATAATTATGATAAAATAATTATGATAGCCAAAAGAGGGTGATAAATATGAATATTAATATTTATTAGTGTCAAAGAAAACGGAATACACTAACGTCATTAATATAAACATAACTATTTTCTCAAAGAATAGTTACTCATGGAACAATTTTTAATGGTGTTACTACAAGTATTATAGAATATATAGACTTGTGTTTTCCTATAGTGTGGTGGTAGAGTAAAGAGAGAAGAAAATTTGAGAATCTTTTTTACAATTTTCCTGACTTTGTGAATATTAAAAAAAATTGGCTGATAAGGGAATTAAACAGAATTTCTCTCGTGCTGTTTAGTTACAATATGAATATTATGTTTTTTTTTATTTAGATCAATTTTCCAATATAGTACTTTAAAGCTTAAGTTTATTTTGGGTTTAATTTTATATATCATTGTCTTTCTTTAATAGCCTAACTCTTAGTTGAGGAACCTCATCTCATATGTGGTCTAAGTCTAACCATCTAACTAATTAAAATATAATAACTTATGAGCTCATTTGGCATCTTCTAAATATTAACTTGCATATTAATAAAATTATTAAAAGATTTGACAAGATTCACTTTTTAAGGGATTCAGGTTTTTAAGAAAAATAAAAATACGAAATACATATATAATTGGTTAGACCGCAAATGATATAACAAGAATTTCTCCCCTTAGTATTCCACCCTCTAATTTTAAAGTACATTTTCCTGATATATGTAATACCCCGAAATTTGAGACTCGAGGCTAGAGAATAAGCCTGAAATAAATGGATTGTTAAGCCCCGGTTTAGCAAGTTCCCAAATGTGATTAAGGATTAATGACTCCAAAAGTGGTTTGGTTAGTGATAAATAACCCTTTTAGAAAGTATGATGTGATTTGGCACTCGAATGTAATTCGTAAGTGTTGTGAGTGGTACTGAAACCCTGTATGTGAGTTCAATTATGAATTAACCTCTAAATTGACTTAAAATAGAGGGGAGGGCACATTGTGAAAGAAAAGGAATAAGAAAATGAGTTTGATGGTGATTCAGTGTGAATGACCATAATCAGGGGCAATTTATTTTACAGCCAAACTCCAAAAAGTCAAGAATTATCACCTCCATCATTGCGCCACGGTTTGCCACTTGTTTTGGATCCTCGACATTCGCTTCATCTTCACCTCTTTTCCTTACAAGCTTATCAACTAAGGGTTTCAAGAAGTTGAAAATGATATCCCAAAATGTAACGTTTGGGTAAGTTCGTTCTTCAAATGTTAGTTGCACTTTAAGCTCCTCAACGGTTATACCTTCCAGACAGAAAGACAAACAAGGCAAGCATATTGATATTGTTATTACATAATATACGACATACGGTTCTTATTATAAGAGTTAAATAATTAATTTATGGATATTAAAGAAATTAGTTTAGTTATTTCTCATAAATATGCGTTGGTTTTCATAAACTATCCTCTTCAATCATGGGCATTGAAATTGTACTTTGATGGGAATCCTTTAGTGTGTGCAATCAATAAGGATATTTTGTGTATTTACGGAACCAACAGGTGTCGTATCAGTCCTAATGGAAGGGGCTTATGGCTACTTAAATATGAGGTCTCAAGTTCGAGTTTATGTGAATACAAAAAACGCTTTTGGGAGAGCTACCCTCAATTAGGTGGGACAAGGCCCAAATCTGACTTGGTCAGGTAACCACATCAAAAAGTTATATAAAAAATAGGGATACTTCAGAAAAAATTACAAAATTTGGGAAATAGAGTGGATTGAGGTTTTATATTTAGAACTAAAGTAAACCCCTTATCTAACTCCTATATTTTGGAATGCAGAGAGTAATTACAAGGAATCAAATAAGTTTCCATAACCAACCATGCATGAGCGATATTTAAATTCTAGCTTACATCAGTTATAAATGATGGTTTCTATACGTCCAAGGCGGCTTCCACTTCTGAAAACAGAAGGCTTCATTGCTAGCAGATGGAGTGGAGACAACCCATCCTCATTCACTGAGTTCACAAGCTCTCCATACAGGTGAATTATTTGAAATGCAAGACCTGCAACCAACATATATACATGTTCATGTATGGAATTAAGTATGAGGTATTGTTATAATAATGATCATAGAATAAACTCTTGAGAAGCTAAAGTATAAATACGGAATATGAATTTTCCAAAATGGTCACCGGCGATTGCACAATGGAGAACAGTGTCTCCAGTAGTGCTTCTTCTACAGTTAGCATAGTAAGAAACGGTATCATCAGAGTTTTGGATACAATGAAGGAAAAGGAAAGCATGCTTTTTGCCATAAAAAGCAGCTAAGAAGAGAGGTGCTTCGCCATTGACGTTAAGAAGACAAACTAGTCTTGGTTCGAGTATAGCAATTGTGCGACATATTCTGACATTTCCATTTGCAGCAGCTAAGTGTAATGCAGTGTTCCATCTAAAATTTTGACATTCCAGAGCCTCTCAGCTGTATTCACGGCTACAGTACCGCCCAACTATAATATCCACGACCTCCTCGTTCCCAACAGATATCCCTATCTGCAACGCAGTGTTTCCTGACAAGCCACTAAATCTGACACTGTGAAGCTTTGGATCCTCCCCCAACATCTTAATCACCACCGCCCATCTCCGATGAACAAAAAATTCAAACAGTCGATGTACTTTTTCCTTGTAAATTCTTTTGTTGAGCATAGCTTGATCAGTTAGTTCTAGTTACAGTGATGGGGATTAACTGATCGTTTATAAATACTAAGAAAGGCATGATTCGTTACTTGTAACTTAATTGGGCAAAAGTTTGCTTGTTTATCAAGTTATTCCTCAATCAAGCAGATAAAGGCAAAAGATCATAAATAAAAATACTAAACAGTAAAGGAGGAATGTTTATTCAGGAGATGAATATGGAAGATTGTGCCGTTGTTTACTTGCTCACACTTCCTGTTTGAAACAATCATATTTGAGGTACTATTAAACACTGAATCACTGAATGTAGGCATTTCTCTTATCGAGCATCTAAGCCTTTGTTCGTCACATTGTATGGAGCTTGCCCCTTCTGCTAAACCGGGGCCCCACCAAAAAAGATTTTGCTATTTTGCTTAACGAATAAATCAGGACCTACAACACAGCAAGAAGTTTCATAGGGGAATAATATAAATCTGCGGGGACACTATTTCACTCTTCCAATGATGAAGCTGTATGGACTATGGAGCGATTGTGGGGCACAAAAGGTGGATGATGGGTCCTACTTTTTACCATCCTCCATATATATTTCAAAAAAAAAAAAAAAAGAGTGTTTGCCTCTTCATTGACATCTATTGTTTTTTACTTAATTCTGACTTACGATTTAGGAAAGGAATCAGATGTCCTCTGACTAGTATGCCATGTTCCGATAGGAAGCTTCAGTTTCTTTTGGAATAAGAATAAAACGCTAAACCATAAATCAAAGGAAAAGCTCCAAGTGAAATTATCAAAGATAAACAGAGGACCACAAATTTCATTCAGGAAAATTGAAAACACCTAGTAATCTTTCATCTGTTAGGTGAGTGATGTGCCGAAATATAAAAATTAGCCACAATGACAACAGTAGCTTGGCAAACAAAAATAACGGTGATGTTCATAAACACAACTATGACTGTGCCTTGATAAAACAAACAAATGATGTTCAAAAGTACAGCAACAACCTGTTCCTTTTCAATTCCAAAAAGCAGAAGACCTCGGCATGGTAGACTAAAGTTATACAATGCAAGTAGCTGATGAAAAGATAATAACACTGCAGAAAAGGACTGCTCTGACATATCAAAAGCAGAACTGGACACGTTAGATATTTAAATGATCACCGTTCTTTATTTTTTAAAGAAAATTAACAAATTATACTGCAGTAAATTGTAAGAAAACTACAAGAAATTAGGCTTGTGGCATAAAAAATTGGGCTTGAGTTTTAAAGGCCTGGCATCAAGATGCGTATAGTTTTGAGTAGAATGCGTCCTACTTGAGCTGAAAGCAGGTTCACAAGTTATGATGCACAAACAAATCACTTAAAATTTTCAAATCTTAAAGTGCATCAAACAAGGATAAACCAATTATATCACATATAATGTTTAAAGATATTTAAAATGCCTATGTTTAAAATGCCATTTGAAAATTGTCGTACTTCCTGTTAATTAAAAGTTTTCATATGAATTTTTTGTTTAGCTAACACTCCAAGATTCAAGTGCAAGTTAAATATATTATTATTATTTTTTCAACTACCCCTCTAACATACTCCCTAATTCAGATGAAAGATAATCTTGTTATAAATGCATTACATTCAACACCAGAGATTTAAAATTCCAGTGGAAAATCAAACACAAATTTAATGAGTACATGCGGAGGTAAACTCCTAAAGACCAACTTTAAGCAATGTTACAATTAGTCTAGTTCTTACAGGAATGAATGGACAACGAAGTTTAATCTTAATCTTCAAAAAATGTATTATTGTAGCATGACATCCAATCTGAATCATCTCTTGAAGCAACCAGACCAGTTCCATCAGTGCTTATAGACTCAGCCCCTGAACAAGATAGCAGGCCTGGAAATATTTCTTTTCCCAAACCATCAATTCTCAGTGCTTTATCATCGGTTTCAGTGATTTTGACATCACTATCCAACTTTTTATCAAAATCTACTTTGTCACTGACTTTTGGAGCATGATGGATAGATAAACCATTGCTGTCAAAGTCATTAGCAAGGTCTTCTTCATCTGACAAGCATTTGCAACAATCAAAGTCATCCATCGCATCAAGTTGGCTCATTAACCCTTCCCTCCATGATATCCTCATTTGGGACTGTGATGCTGTCTCAATTGTAGAACTTGATAACCAAGGAACTTGATCATCAAAAAATTTTGGAAGTTTAAAGAGATCAATTGAATCAGAGGGCAGATCTGAACAATCAAATTGGAAGTTTGAATTAACAGAATTCTCAAATGGCAAAGACATGAAGCTTCCTGATGTAACAACTTCACCTATAGAATCAATGTCAAGCTTAGAATTGTCTCTCTTCAGATTGTCTCCATGCACCCATGGCATGCTAACATGGATATCTGAACTGGAACCTGACTGGGGAGTTTGAATAACATTTCCACTACTCAATGAATTGAGTGAGAATGGAGAATTCTCTTCAATAAGATTATGTTGAAAAGTTTTGCCCTTTCTTGAACCACCTGTCTTATGGGTAGATGTTGAATTGGGAGGAAAAAATGTGGGTAAATATGAAGGTGATAATAGGGAATCTGAAAATCCTTGAAATTCAGGGAGCGCACCAGGAGAAATTGAACTAGTTGCTTTTCTCCTTATACAGTAACCAGCACTAGACAAATCAATGCTATCAATTATGCCCAAAGAAACTCTCTGGCTGGATGATGGTGAAGAAATGAAGCCTAGCGTGGTGGACTCCGCTAGTCCTTGAACTTGACTTGCTCCATTTTCAGATGTCTCTGTGACATCTTTATCCCCATTGTTATGAGGTGAACAAACCCAATACATTGAAGCTTCACTTGGCAGGGGCAACAAAGAGGTGCTGACATTGTTGACGGTGCCCATTTGCCCATTATCATCATCAAAACTATCAGCAGTGACATAATTAAAGTTGGGGTTTTCCTCTCCCACAATAAGAACACCTCTAGGCCTGCATTTTCGCTTGTCAGTGACACCAGAAACTATATAGCCAGCCCCATAACAGGCTGGTGTAGCAGCTGAAACAAAAGGCATCTCTGGGGAAACAGAGTTTTGAATTGGAGGTGTTTTACTAGGGCTTGTGTTTGAGTTCTCTTTAACATCCCCATCATGACCTACAATATCGAACTCTGACTCAGACCCTCTTTTATTCAAAGAAGTTAAAGTTACTTCATTATGACATGATCTGAGCTGGGAACACGCATCATCTTTGTCATTTATCCTCTTGAGTCTATCTTCCTGTAGCTTTGACTCTCCAAATGCAGATGGCAATGTGGGACGAAAATTGCAGTTGTCATTCCGAACAGAAGAGGACATGGATTTTTGGCCAATTTTAGAACCAGATTTCTTCCTAGATTGCCACTGGTAGAGGAAC
The DNA here is from genome assembly GCA_963855925.1 of Inga laurina. Taxonomy (NCBI): domain Eukaryota; kingdom Viridiplantae; phylum Streptophyta; class Magnoliopsida; order Fabales; family Fabaceae; genus Inga; species Inga laurina. Next base: position 59,754,427 of record OY979701.1, read on the forward strand.
GGGGGGTTCTTCTTAATTTTTTGAACCTTCTCTGATGCAAGCTTTTTGGTGTGCCCCCCACTATTACCGCTTGCAAGGTTCTCTTTTGTTTTAGGCTGTCTCAAAGGAGGCACATTGAGGGTTGAATTGGGAGTTCTGGAAAGGGATTTTGAAGAAGACGAAGGAGAAGAGTGGGAGAGGAAAAATCTGAGGCAGCCTCTTGAGGCTCCAGCAGAAATGCTGGAAGAATCACCACTATCGGTACTACTAGAAATGTGGTTCAGATCCTGCAATGGATTTTGAGGACTTTGCTTCCTCCTTTGCCCTGACTTTGCAAAGGATCTTGGAGGTGGTGCTGTGGCAGGAGGCAAAAAAGGTTTTTTCACTGAAGATCCTCGGCTCATGGTGTAGCCTGCAGGTTTTAACTTACATTAAATCAACCTGAAAGTAACAATTTTATTGCAGTACTCAGTAGCATAGACTGCTTGCATAAGGATAACAATTTTAGAACTTCCTCCAATCAATTCATTTTCCATGTAAGTACTCAGTAGCACAAAACATTCAGAAGCTAATTCAGAAGTTCCACTAATTATGCAAATTAAAACCTTTTACTGAAGAAATATCTTTGAGTAATTGAGATATCTTCAAGAAATTTATTGCAGATTAATAATGAGTTTCAATTAGTTCTAAATAAAACCATCATGGACTGTAGCAAAATCAGCTGAATTTCAGTGTAAAGGAAGAAAAAAATCACATATAAGAACACGCAATAATAAAACCAAATAATCTTCACTAATACCTTTCCTAATTACTCAAAAAAGCTATGAAATGACAGAATCATCATAAATGAGCAGCCGAAAAAGCCGTGCCAATTCATTACAAAGAAATGCACCACAATAAAACAGGGAACACCATGAAGTCTAAAGTTCATGACATTACACTTCAAGTACTAAACTTTATAAAAGCCTTAATAAACATGCAGGACCATTGAAATGAGTTTGATTCTCACATTGTTTAAAGACCGGACAGAAGAGGCAAGCATTCTGGGCTGCATTTTCTTCCCGAAGAACCAAACAAGTACTTTAGATCACAGAGCACTACAGATTTTGAAGAAGAGAAGAGGAATAGAAGCCTAAGATCCTAAAACCATTAACCATTTCAATCCAAGACAGTGAAAGAAAAGAGAAGAGTGAAAAGCACAGATCTGAAGAGGGTTTGCTTACTCTTTGCCAAGCAGCTAGTCTGAAGACGAAAGAGAAAAGGTACTGTGCCGATGAAACTGGGGAGAGCGACAACGACGGAGCCACAGAAAATTTAAACAAGAGATGAGATGCAAGCTAAAACGCCGTCCTTCTGTGAAAAAGAAAAGAATTCAAACTCTCTCCGAGTGTGAATAACGGCAGCGTTTTTTTAACCATATTATTTTCCCACGTGTCGTTTCAAATTTTCCTTTGCAAATAATTACTTTAAAAAAATTTTTTAAATGATATCTTAACATTCTTGTCTTTGCTATCTTTCTTTAGCTGTGTTTCGTTTAACCAAGATAAGGTTAGATGAGGTTCATTAAAATTAGGTCAAGGGAGATTATGAACTTTGTTTGATTTAAGAAGAGAGGAGAGGCAGTTTAGTTTCTTGTTTCGTTCGAAAAGGTAGGTGATGGAAGCTATTTATAATTGGACAATTATACTCTTATCTCTTTATTATATATTTTCCTTCTTCTTTTACAATTTACATATTAATAATTACTATTTATTACATTATTAATACAATTCCAACTCAGTCATCATGAAAAACAGAACTGAAACAAATTTAATGAACTTACTTGAATTAAGAATTGGACTAATTGCCAAATTTATTACTTCCATTTTTTTGTGAAAAAAAAACTTATTGCTCCAATTTTATTGATAAATAAATTCACTAAAAAGAGCAAAAATGTTGCAAAAGTTTTGTTTCCTCCATCTCTATTGATAAAGATTTGAAATATAGATAGATATATCAGATTTGACCAGATCAAAGGTGTCGCCAGAAAAGGCAATAAACTTACCTGAATCAAGGAGGCAGTAAGGTTGGAGGAGCAAGCGACGGTCACTTGAGGACTAGGCGGAGGCGATGACGGCTGGAGGAGCAGTCGAACACGACGCTATTAGAGGAGATGAGCCAAGGAGCAACTCAGAAATGCTTAAAAGGTTGAAAATGGAAGGAGGAAAAAGGGTTTGACAATTGAGGGCAAACTTGAAAATTCAAAAAATTGCAATGGGCAATTTAGTCACAATGAAACACAAATTCTCTCCCTCAAAAAAACCCCTAAATTTGGAGGGTTGACAAAGGAAGGGTGGTTAGCACTAAACTCCAAAATTATTTCCCTCCTCTCACCTCCACTTCTTCCAACTAAACACACTGTTTTTTCTCTCCAACCCTCCCCTAATCTAACATCTCCTCAAAAGACCCCAACCAAACAAAGTCTTAATAAAACTATTAAAGATTATTTTTGAAGTTAGACAAGTGCATCAAAATTTAACATATAAATAAGATAATCAACGTGAGATCTATGGATTATGAATGTAATTATTAAAATATCTCAAAATAAATGAGCATCTGTGCAACTATTTTCATTTTTTCTACTAAAATTTGTCACAAATAAAAGTCAACAATTTAGTTATTCCGTTTAATGGATATTTAATATTAAAAAACATAACATCAAGCTAGATTCTAAGACATCATCCAAACGTGATAGGTGGTATTGTCATTAAAACAATTAGGCCATAACAATCTAATTCTAGTTTTGATTTGAAGAGAGAATGACAATTAAGAATCTCATACGAAAATTAGTGATATCTCCCCCCCTAAATATAAAAGTGAGATAAAAAGTTCCTCTTGTCGTAAATATAAGATGTTAAGTAATCTTTTTTAAGATGGACCATACTTACATCAAATTTCTTTCATCTATTACATCAAGTTCTCTAATTATACATAATCATGTATCCTATTTTTCATATTTGGATTTTATACTTAATTGATAATAATTTAAACATAAGACACATAATCATATGTGATTGAAGAATTTAAAGAAATGAATACAAAGAACTTAATGTAAGTATTTTTTCTTTTAAGACTTCAATGTAAATCATTCCAATAAGACTTCAATATATTTTGAGATAATAACAATCCAAACTATACAATATATATAAAGATAATAACAAAAATGATGAATGTGATAGTGATGATGATGATGATAATATATTATTCTTCAATTCTAGTTCAATTTTTGTGATTTTTATGACCTTATTAGGTGTTAAATAATCACTTCAAACACTAAATTATAAAAAATTTAACTAATATAATTATATTATTGAAACCGGGAATTCCCGGTCCCTGTTATACCGGGAATTTCCAGAGACCGGGACCAGGAATGAATTCCCAGTCCCAGCTACCACCCGGGACGGGAACCGGGAATGGGTGATCCCGGTCCCATCCCGGGATTTGAACACCCCTAATCCCAAAGACTGAAGATAATTATAGTGAAGTCCCACAATAAAAAAAAAAAAAATAATTCAACATATTGTTAAAAAAGTTTAACGAGTTGTTATTTTAAATTTTTAGGGTTTAACTGTAATTATCTTCGATCTGTGTACCTATGCGTGACTTTCCCCTTTTTTTTTTTCAAAGTCTGAGCTTTAATTTTGATTCTCCCTGATTTAATTAATCAAATTTTTATTTAATTAAAAAATTAAAAATTATAACCAGTCAGAACACACAAGCCCCAATTCCTTCGACCAGTATTCCCTCTTCTTCTCCACTTTTGTTTTCTTCTCCGAGTCCGACTTCCGAAACCTATCCACCGCAAGCCGCTGCTACCCTCTATTCTTCACTGTGCGGACGCCGCTTTTCTGCGTCAAGTTCTTCGCTGTGTCAATTCCGTTATCTCCATCTTCAGAATTTTTCCCTTCTGGTAAGGGTTTTCTGTTTCGCTTACCATTTTTCCATCTGGGTTCCCGTCGATTCCTGTTCTTTGATATTGTTCAACTATTTGTCGATTTGGGTGCAATCAATTTCCGATTTTTGATCCATTGTTAATTACTAGTTACTTGGTAGTGGAAGGAAGTTCTGATTAGGTTCATCGTTCGGCCTCGTTCTGAAATAGGGGTAAAAGGAGTCAAGGACATAGATGTTATGGAGTATGAGCTCTTAAGATATAGTTATTACCGGAATTGGTTTAGAAAGTTTCTTTTCGGTCGTTCATTGGCATAATTGCGAGGAACATAAATAAAATCTTGTCAATCATTTGATTGTTCTTGTCTGGGACTGGTAGAGTAGATTCTCAGTTTTCGATTCACGATCTAAATTTCCTATTTGGTTGATTATCACGCAAGATAATACGCATTTCCGGATGTGTCACTGAAACTGAATTTGAATACTTAAAGAGTTCTTCGTTTCCTTTCTCAACCTTTCAACTAATTCTTTGGCTTCACTTGGACCCTCACTCTTTGAATTTACTCTCCAGATTACGGCATTCTCTGGTTTCTGTAAGATAAGCAAGTATAAGAAACGTCTTCTTGTAATTTTACAGTACATTTAGCATTGCTAATTAGAATTCATACTGATATGAATATTATTTCCATCATTGTTGTGTTCTTTGAATTAGAATTCGTACTTTATTCTATCTTCTAATTTATTTGGGTTTACATTTATTCAATTTTTTTTTATATTATTCGGGGTCTCTGTGGTGAGGCATGGAACTGGGAGGGGTAGGTTGGCCGGACCCCCTTGCTACCTGCTCCGTGAGATTGCTATCATCAATCCTGTTTCCTTGCATAGCTTGGTGAAAAGAAAAATATTGGAGAATCTAGCGTCTTATGATTTTTGCAAAAAGGTGTGGTGGTGATGTTTTGAGACACCTATCCTTTTTAAAGTTTAATGATATCTTTGTTGATTGTATTCTTTCATGGTTTAACTTTAGCTCGTGGTTTTTAGAAAGAGTACTGGGTAGCATTTAATGATTTTGTTGGTAAGAACTGGTGATAGAGACTGAAATCCCTTCTTTGCTTGTATAATTTATCAAAATTTACTTAATTACTCAGTTTTTCTATTAATCTTTGGGGATCTCTATGAACCTCTGCTTTTCTCATTTTTTGCTAGGGATCTTTCTCTGTCTCACTGCACAGTCATCTGACTTCCCTGTCTTCATCAGGCTACAATGCAGGGGAATTTATGTTGTGAATCACAAATTTGTCTTTGGGGTATTCCGTTCTTTTCTGTGATTCAGGTATTATGTGAACAAATCTTGGCACTTCTAATTCTTTCTGTTTTTTCTGTTGCTTCTTAATTGTTCATTCCTTTGTCTCTTTCCTGAAATGTACTCGTGGGTTAAATTTTTGTTTTATTCAAGATTCAGATTTAGTCATTTATGATATTTTTATTCTTCATGTTAGGATTTTGATTGAGATCTATTTGGCGGGCAACAAATTTTTGATATTGGGCTATTGGAGTTGCACTTCTTCTGTGATTTGGCAGCAGTTTGGTGTTATGTGCCATGGCAATCGAGAAGAACAACCTTAAGGCATCAAGGCTTGATTCTGAGTTTTCACCCCACAGTAGGGAGACAATGTCTAGTGATGAGGACAATCTTCAGCGGCGTAACTCAGCTGTGGAATCTGATGATGACGATGAGTTTGATGATGCAGATTCTGGGGCAGGGTCAGATGACTTTGATTTGCTGGAACTGGGTGAAACTGGAGCAGAGTTTTGCCAAATTGGCAACCAGACTTGCAGCATTCCATTGGAATTATATGATCTTCCAGGACTTGAAGAAATATTGTCGGTGGATGTTTGGAATGATTACTTGAGTGAGGAAGAGCGATTTGAACTTGCCAAGTATCTTCCTGACATGGACCAAGAGGCTTTTGTTCGAACCTTAACAGAACTTTTTACTGGTTGTAACCTCCATTTTGGGAGTCCCATTAAGAAGTTGTTTGAAATGCTTAAAGGGGGCTTGTGTGAACCAAGAGTTGCTCTTTACAGGGAGGGTTTGAACTTTTTCCAGAAGCGACAGCACTATCATCTACTGAGGAAGCATCAAAACAACATGGTTGTCAATCTATGTCAGACAAGGGATGCTTGGCTTAATTGCAGGGGATACAGTATTGAAGAAAGGCTCCGTGTTTTGAACATTATGAGAAGTCAGAGGAGTTTGATGTCTGAGAAGACAGATGATTTGGTGGTTGGTTCATCAGATGAGGACTCTGGTGAAGGAATATGGAACAGAAAAAGCAAGGATAGGAAGAATGTGCAGAAAATGGGTCGTCATTCTTCTCATGGGGCTGGTTCTGGTTTGGAATTTCACTCACGAGAACGATCAGTGGGTGGGGAACCAGAAAAGTATGGAAAGAAAAACCCAAAGGGCATGCTCAGGTTGGCTGGATTGAAGGCATCTACAGCCAAGGATCCAACTGGTTACTTGTCTTCTGGGTACCATGGTTTGGATATGAATCCTGGGCTAAATGGTTCAACAAGTATGTTTCCTCCTCAAAAGTCAGTGGCTTATGATTCTGGGTTGATGATGAGGATGAGGGATCATCTGAGGAATGGTGATGCTGCTGAGGAAATGACATATGAACTTGCTGTCCAACAAGATCGAAATGCATTACGTAGTAAAATGATGGATAAGTCTGGTATTATGAGAATGGGAAAGAGGCATGACCTTCTAAGAGGTGATGAGATAGATAATGACGATATAATGAATCTATCTTTGTCCTCAAAGGCTGATCTGCATGCTTACTCTCGGAATGCAAACCAATCCTCAGGTATGAAAATGCTCACAACAAAGTCATTATCTACGAAAGGTTCTTATGATTTTGCTAGAAAGGCTAAGTATACTGAAAATGGCCAACAATTTGTTGATGATCAAATTAAGCCTAAACTCAGGGGATCACATCTCCTGTCTAAAGGAAGTCCTGTCGATTCATTAGATCATGATGAATTTTTTGGCAATAGCAAAACCCCTGGAGATAAATCTGCCATTGATTCATCATTTCAATATGATGATTGGAATTTGAGAAGCAAGAGGTGGAGGGCAGGCAGAGAGTCTCCTGATCTCAGTTATGCTGCTTATAGATCTTCTTCACCACAAGTGAGTGATAGACTTGTGCCCACTGACTTCAGAAAAAAATCATTGCAGGATAAGGTTAGGGGGGCCTTTGTACAGAATGGAGGACAAGATTTGTTGGCTTCGAGGGGCAAGAGGATGCTTCTTAGAAGCGAAGAAACTGAATCAGATTCATCAGAACAATTGAATGATGATGAGGATGCTAATCCATTGTTGCAGAGCAAATTTGCTTACTCAGTTAATGATGATTCTCGCATGACAATTTTCAAGTCTCACCTTGAACCTAAAGAGGCAAAGTTTGCGAAGAAAGACCTCAAGGGATATGAGAAAGCAAAATCCAAGAAAATGGGCTATTTTGGAGAGAATTCTCTGCCTGGTGTAGAAAACTTCCTTTCAAAGGAAAAGCAGAAAGGTAAAATACGCCAGAGTGGCCCTTTGCATGATTTTGCCAATAAACTTTTGGAAGATGGCTACCCCTCAAGTTCAGAGAAGCTTAATGATGATGATGATGATTGGAGAGAAAACAACAGGTTAGGCAAGAATGGTCGAATAACTCAGGAGCCCATTGAAAGGTTAAATGTGCCTTCATCAAATGCTTGTAGTTATGAGCCAAAGAAGAAAGGGAAAAGAAGAACTGAGTTTGGTCATTCCATTCTCAGGTCAAAATACTTGAACGATTATATTGATGATGAGGAGAATGTCTCACATGAGGCACGGTTACTGGTGGATGGTAATGGAGTTGGTAAGGGCAGATCTAGGAAGAAAGGGAAAAGATATGATGGATACAAGGATGACCAATATGGAAAATCTGATGCGCAATTTCTGGCATGTAACTCTGTGTCAAAGAAGTGGAAAGTGAAGGATGATGCAGCAGATCTGGATGGAAGAGAAGGGGATGCCAATCCTCTGTCTAACTTTCACCCTGATGATTCAACTTCCTTCAAAAGAAAGTCAAAGAGAAAAATGGAGAGTGGGACAGCTGGTTCGGATGTGGATATTTCTGAACTGCCCATTAGAGACTTGGGAGCAGTGGATACAGAGGTGGAAGCAAAACCACAGAAGAAATCATTTACTCTGATTACGCCTACTGTTCATACTGGATTCTCCTTTTCTATTATACATCTTCTTTCAGCAGTCCGTATGGCAATGATTACCCCACTTACAGAAGACAGTTTAGAGGTGAGAAAACATAGAGAAGATCAGAATTCAGCGCATGATGGTACTGCTAATGGTATCCCCTTTAATGAGAAGATAGCCACCAATTCTGAGCTTGCTGGCCAAGTGAATACTCCTCTTACTGTCCAGGAAATTGTTCAACGTGTCAGATCAAACCCTGGTGATCCTTGTATTCTTGAGACGCAAGAACCTCTGCAGGATTTGGTTAGAGGAGTTTTGAAGATATTTTCCTCAAAAACAGCACCATTAGGAGCCAAGGGTTGGAAGGTGCTAGCAGTGTATGAAAAATCTACAAGATGCTGGTCATGGACTGGTCCAGTTTCTCATAGTTCGTCTGACCATGATTCCATTGAGGAGGTGACATCTCCTGAAGCTTGGGGCCTCCCTCATAAGATGCTTGTTAAGTTGGTTGATTCCTTTGCCAATTGGCTGAAATGTGGTCAAGAAACACTTCAACAAATAGGAAGTCTTCCTGCACCACCTTTGGAATTGATGCAAGTCAACCTTGATGAGAAAGAGAGATTTAGAGACCTCAGGGCTCAGAAGAGTCTTAACACTATTAGCCCAAGTTCTGAGGAAGTCAGGTCGTATTTCCGCAGAGAGGAAGTTCTCAGGTACTCAATTCCTGACAGAGCATTCTCTTATACTGCAGCTGACGGTAAAAAGTCTATTGTTGCACCCTTGAGAAGATGTGGTGGTAAGCCAACATCAAAAGCCCGAGATCATTTTATGTTGAAACGTGACAGACCACCACATGTTACTATCCTTTGTCTTGTCAGAGACGCAGCTGCCAGGTTGCCTGGAAGTATTGGCACTAGAGCAGATGTTTGCACATTAATTAGAGATTCTCAATATATTGTTGAAGATGTCTCTGATGCGCAGATTAACCAGGTAGTTAGTGGGGCCTTGGACCGGTTGCATTATGAACGTGACCCTTGTGTACAATTTGATGGGGAAAGAAAGTTGTGGGTTTATTTACACAGGGAAAGAGAAGAGGAAGATTTTGAGGATGATGGCACTTCGTCAACCAAAAAATGGAAAAGGCAGAAAAAAGATGCTGCAGATCAATCTGATCAAGGAGCAGTAACTGTTGCTTATCATGGGACTGGGGAGCAAAATGGATATGACTTGGGCTCAGATCTCAATGCTGAGCCATCAGGTGTTGAAGATGATAAGGGAGCAGAGCTTGTGTCTGATGATATGAGGCTAAATGTGGAGGACAATGTTGATGCCAATCTAGCATCTGAACAAGGCAATACTGGTCAGGATAATTCAATGGATTGGGAGACAATTGGACTAAACACAACTCGTGAGAATAAAATGCTATGTCAAGAGAATTCTGCAAATGAAGACTTTGATGATGAATCCTTTGGAAGAGAGAGGTCTGTTGGACTATCAAGTGCGAGCTTATTGTGAAGAACTCTTCAGGTAGTTTTCATCAATGTAAATCTTGTATGAGATTTGTTTTATTTTACTCTATGCTGGTGTTGGAACAATAAAGTCTTTGCTTTTTTCCTTTTCTTTGGAAAAGGGAAAAATAAGTTAAAAAAGAAAACAAATGCAATATCAAAGGGGAGGAAAAGAAAACAAGTGCATTACTCGATAATTTATCTATGACTGTATGAAATTTTCTTCACTGTCATTTTGTCCTTGAATACCATATGGGTTTAATATCTTTTGGTCTCATTATTCGCTAGCGATTACTGAATTTCCACCTTGATAATTTCAATTTTTCTTTGATTCATTTATTGTCCTTGGGTGTGTTTGGTTTGAGGGGAGGGGAGGGGGGGTGGGTAAATTACCTTTTTGGGTTGAAGGAATTTAACTTTTGGGCGGGAACCCAAAATTTAAAAAGAATGAGAAAGTAAATTTTAGGTTTCTTTTATCCAAAATTGTAATTTTTCCACCTCCCCTCCACTCCCTCCCCTACCCTCCCCTTAAACCAAACACACCCGTTAATGACATATGAAGTGAATGGATCGTACCTATTTGGAACTCAAAAAAATCAGAAATTCATTTGTAGCTTCTTACCGCTTGATTAATGTTGGTGCCCTTTACATAAAACGAGGCCTAAACAGTTGCCTTGATGTGAGCTGATCTATGGAGACAAAGTACTGTTTCTTTATGGGTTTTCCTTTAATTTTTTGCATGGTCTGTTATTCCCTCCTTCCCTTTGTATGTCCTAGTGGTCTAGAGATGCTATTCAGATACTGGATACTTAACAGGGATAATCCATGTTTACTTCAAAGTTATAACACTTTAATAAGAATCGCTAAGTTATGAAGTTTACTTGCCCATCTTCAACTGTCAAGTAATTTTGCGTCTAATGATGCTTGCTCATGAAAGACAATTACGTTTCTGCAGTCATCAGCCTACCGGAACTCGGGCCCATATTTCCTTTTCCGACCTGTGCTTGTAAATATTGCAGGTGCATTAGCATTATATATTAATTTTATTTGTAAGTATAGAATATTTATAGTGTTGAGGATGATGGAATACTATTAGGCGGATGCTTCTGAGTACACATCCCATACGTAATTTCTTTTGAATCTCATTAATGTAGGATCTGGAGTATAGTTCCTTTTGTACACAGAAGGACCGTGGAGCCGAATCTTGCACTGTATTGCTTCGCAATATTATTATTTCATCTTGTGTATATGATTCAGTTAAGAATCTTAAGATCGTGACACTACTCCAATAAGCTTGTGATTTCTAGCCGAAGATAGAAGAGGAGAAAATCCGAAATACTCTCAAGTCAATTAGCCCGCTCAGATTATAAGACAAGATTTATTACTCATTGCTTGCTTTTGATGTTGTATATGATTGAGAAGCATGCCCAAAAGAAAAAAAACAGTTGTAACTGTCAACTTGAGTTCAAATGACCAACCTAAAATTTTTCCCAACCTTACAAAAGAATGCATCTCTCCCTTTCTCTCTCTCTCTCTCCCCATGTCCTTGAGTTGCAGATCTTGTTACATTACCTTTGTGAACAACTTCAAGCTGTTGAGTGATCTTGAGACTGATCTTATTTTGGGTAAGTGTTCTCTCTCCATCTTTTAAGCTGACTTGTTGAAGCTCCAAAAGTTTGAAAACTAATCCCATCTGCTTGGGGATTCGAATGTGTCTGTTGTTTTTCTTCTTGCATAAAAGGCTGTGACAAAAACCATACAAAAGAGAAAAATAGCTTCTGACTACAGATTACAAGTTCATAATCTGGGAAGGGCCTGTAAGCTAAAGGGTCTTCCATGAGAACCATGTATTCTATTATGTTTGATGAGCTTCCTTCGCATGCCAATTCTTGTAGTGAATTGCTTCTTAAAGCAGTGATTGATGTATCACTGTCCAATTTTGTATGAACTGGTGATGGTTGGTTGTTATCTGTATTAGCCAATAGGCTTGAATTTTACACTTCTGTGTAAGCTTTCTGCAGCTCTGCTTGTAGTTTAACTGAATACTCTTGAGAAAACATGAATAACGTTACGGAATAAGACACATAGTAGTATTAGTAATTAAAAAATTTTAGTTATCATTTTTTCAATCTTGAATGTTCATTTTTATTTCTGGTTACGTTGGCTAAAATGGATAATTTTTCCTTGGCACGAAGTTGAAAATCTTGAAAACTCCTTGGCCAAAAAATAAATAAAATATTGAAAAATCGTTAGAAGTGCGCTTGAATGCAGGGTCGTCGTCTTTTTTCCTTCCTTTCTTTTTTTTCCTTTTTTGGAATAAATGGTCGTGTTTTTTGAATGCAGGGTCTGGAAAAATGTTGAATGTTCATTTTAAGTTATATTTCCGTTGGCTAAAATGTATCCCACATGTTGAATATTCATGATAGCAGTTTCTATATTTATTTGGTGACTTTGGTGGGCTGGAAATTTAGCTTCACGATTAGTTTTCTGGTCTTGCTATAGTTTAATAAAGCCAGATTAATTTATTTTTGAAACTTTTTTCCTGTAGGAAAATCTTTATGGAAGCATGCCTAATATGATTAAATAATCAGAAGAAAGAAATATGACAAATCCGGAATAAAACTGAAAAGGTGGGTATAATTTGGTATATTAAACTTCTATCATCCTAACAAAAAGTTATGCTTTATCAGTATAACAACTAATTTGTTTGCTTAGTTGCTGACAAATTAAAAATTCATCCAAAGATATGAGAAAGAGACAAGAAGTAAAAAGATATGTACCATATACGTAATTATTATCATCACGAAGGGGACCATATATCTGACTTGTAATATTTAATTAATAAACAGAATTCAAAAGAAATACGAGAAATCCGGAATAAAACTGAAAAGGTGGGTATAATTTGGTATATTAAACTTCTATCATCCTAACAAAAAGGTATATGCTTTATCAGTATAACAACTAATTTGTTTGCTTAGTTTATGACAAATTAAAAATTCATCCAAAGATATGAGAAAGAGACAAGAAATAATAAGATATGTACCATATACGTAATTATTATCATCACGAAGGGGACCATATATCTGACTTGTTTAGAAAGGGTTAAATGCGAATCTTACTTTTTTAATATTTAATTAATAAACAGAATTCAAATCAGTATTATTATGTGGAATGAACCTATAGGAATTCGTAGAGCGTAACTGCTATTTTAAGAAAAATTGGTAGGACCTAAAATGATTTAAGCAACAATCAAATGAAGAGAGACCATATATTATTCAATTTTGTAGGCTTTAGCTTTTGACGAAGACGCATAAATGATGCCTCAATCTATGCCATATACTAGCCAGTCAATTAGTCAATGGTATTTGTCTCATTTAACATTGCCACATGCGAATGAATTTTAGGGTCCTTCGTAGATTCTCCATTTGATTTATTTATTCTGATTATATAATTATGGTCTAATCACGTCTTTTGCTGAGTCAAATATTGTCATTTAACAAATTGGAGTTGGGTAGAAGAGAGAAGGGTTTCGATGCCTCTTAAACAAGGTTAAATTTTTTTAACCTTAAGAATGAAATCACATTGAAGGAGTTACTTATAATTGAGCCTGATAAGGGTTGAATATCAAATAATTATTTTAAAAAAATAACATCTTTTAAAAACTTAACACAAATCATGTGGCATGGCAAAGTTTAGTAGTAATAGAGAATCAAATTCTGTACAACACCAATTACCAATGACAATTTTTTTAAAAGGTATTTTTTATATATACACTAATTCATGAAATCTCTAAATTGTGTAAATTTAGTGCTAATATTGTATATAATGACTTATTAATATCTATATATTATAATAATGTAACTTTTTTTGGGAATCATTTCCATTCAAAACCTGAATATTAAAAATTTAGAAAATTTTATCATTTGGTTCCTATAATTTGAACAACTTAGTATTTAAACTTTGACTTACTATAATTCAATTCATATAATTTAAATCATTTAAAATATTAAAATTCTGGTCCTAACATTTTTAAAAAATAAAATTATAAGAAATACAATTATTTTTCAAAACTTAAATGGTTTGAAATGTAGTGATTGAGTTATTTCAAGTCAAAGTTTAATAATAAAATAACAACTAAATCAAAAATATAAAAATTAAGTTATCCTAGGTTAAGGTTTAGAGAATGAATTATAATTGAATAAATATATAAGGATAAAATGATTAATTCTCCCAATATCAAAACTATTAAACTAGATTGGACTATTTCTTTTTTTTTTTTCTTTTTTTTTTTTTTGCCAATAGATTGGACTATTTCTAAAGAATGGCAGACAGGAACTATCAAAAGGCACACACAACTTTCATTTAATTACTCATGGCAACTCTTGTCCCTTATTTCCGCAATTTAAGGACATATATTATACACACACAAAACTTGACACGTGTAAAACGGAAGAGTACAAAGTCAAACATTTGAACCCTCTATAATACAGATATGCATGTGATGTGTCCATATATATTTGAATTGTCCAAAGAGCCCCATTCAGCCATTCTTTCTCTTTCTCTAATGGCTTTAGGGCCCTCCAAAGAGGAAGGATATTTTATTAATTATTTTATCAAATCGTGACTATACTTTTATTACTACTCTCATTTCTATTATATGACACCTTCTAGAAGGTGTTTTTATCATTTTTATAAGATATTTGATAATTTTAAAAAATACTAAATAATTTTTCTGGATATGGTTGCATTTAATAAGGATGGTATGAGAGTGTAAATTAATGTTATTTGGATTTTGTGTAGTTAATAAGGAAGATTTGGAAATTACTTGAATTTTATAATAAATTTAACACTTTCAACTATTTTGATTAATACATATAAATTAGTTAGAAGCATGGTTCATGAACCCGGATTGGATCAAATCAGCCAGTCCAACCCAGAAACCAGCGAACTGGCTGGTAAATAGGTTTGGTTCGGCATTGGTTGGGGTCACTATTTTTAAAAAAAAAATTTTTTTTTTTTAAAATTTTATATTAATAAACTTAAAATCTTCAATTTTTCTCCGGTTTGGCTCTAGTTTGGCCCCGATCTGACCCACTAACCCTTAACCCAGTACCCTAGCCAGTTCAGTGTTTGATCCGGGTTCATGAACCTTGGTTAGAAGTGATGTGTACTTAGAACCAGAGTGGTTTAACTTTAAAAAATAATTAAAATGTGTTAATTTAAAAGTAATTAAGAAGGTAATTAGCTTTACTTGAAGTATGTTTTGTAAACTATGATCATCAACTGGCTTGAAATAGGTGTGTATTGAATCGTGAAAAATAATGTCTAAATGTATTAGAGATATTGTTATGTAAATAATTATTGAATTTGTTCAAATTAGTAAAAGGTTTGATCTTTTTATATGTTGGATCTAACAAACAAATGAGCAATTTCATGAATGTTTGCAAAGTTAGATATATTTATTGGTACATTTGCGAGCAACCATCCATGAGGTTCTTATATCATGATGAGATTTCAACACTCACTTTTTCATATGCTTCCTCTATAAGAAACTTCTAATCAAATCACGCGAATTAAGGATCTTGTTAAAATCAATTAGAAGCTTTTATTTTGGAAAAAAAAAAAGTATACTATTATAAAATTATTGGTTGAGACAATGAATATTTATCTATGACATTTTTCGATTGCATATCTTTATGATTGCTAAATCATTATTTACATTGTAATGAGCACAGGTGTGTAATGCTTCCTGACTGTGAGTGTTTGGGAAGATCCTAAATCTAGGTTTGCGTAACCCGAGATAAAGCTCCTCTCACACACTTACCTCATAAATCATAAAAGTTATTCTCAAAAACTAATCCAAACATACACTTAGAATAGACTCAATGATGTTATTTTGCACGTTTGAATCGGATTCCAATGTTGGATTGATCGATTTGTAATGAATACGGTTTTGTATTTATCAAGGAGTTCCAAGTAAATTTCATCTTTGAATCTTTACATGCATTAGTATGACCTAATATGCTTTTATGGAAAAAAAAGAAAAAGTAATAGTACTATAGGATTTCATACACGGAAACTCAGAAAGTATTCGTGTTCAAATTCAGGATTTTTTTTTTTTTTTTTACCAATAGAATTATAAAAGAGACATTTTCATTGATTTTCTCTTGAAAATATTTCCATTAGAAGAAAAATTTTAAAATCATATTGATAGTGACGGAAGGTTTTTATCTGCGTTTTAACTATTTTTTATTTAAATATCTTTTGTCGTTACATGTTTCCTATTTAGTCTAACAAAACAACCATATCGAAAGAGGCATCATCATGTTCACGTGGGTAAAGTCTCAACCAATATGGTTTAACCAAAAACTCAACCACCACAATGATGTTTTTCCCAATCTATCACTTTTTTTTTTTAATCTTTTTCTTGAAATCTAACTATTGAATTTCTTGGCAAAAAATATCAATTACGATGTCCAAAATGAATTTATATTTCGTAATTTTTTTTCTTTTTCAAGATCGAGGAATTCAACTTCAACATTATTTGAGTTATGTCGGGTGTCATTATTTTTATAATAAAATAGCGGATTTGTGCTTTATGCATAATTCTCATAATTTATAAATAATACTAGTATGATTTTCTTATATATTTTAGTTGATTGATAAAGCTTGGGACAATGAATTAATGCCTTTTTAGCTTGAATGTCGCGTCAAACATTCAAGTTACAAACACCTATAACGAGGGGTGTCTGGTTCCTTTACAGTCCCTATCGATCAAGATGTTTCCTTTTCTTTTCTTTCTTTTTTTATTAACATGTGCTCCTAGAAGGAGAGAGAGAGGGGAAGGGAGGGAGCTAGGGAAATTCAAATAAAATTTGATTCAAATATTATCGAGGGAGCATGACAAGAAAATTCTCCTAAATATGATAATACTAAATCAGGATTCCGAAATAGTCTAGTAGCTCTGGTTACTGTAAAGCTCTTAAAGGATTGGCTTGAGTTGAGATTAATTTTTATGAAATCACCTTAGTGCCTTTAAATAGTATACCAAACTATCAATCACAACTTCAGTTTAATGAATAACAACTTTGACTTTATGAGATGACGACACCAACCAAAGTAATGACAATTATTTGTATAAAACTACATATCATTCCATATTGTTGAAGGAGTTATATTTATTAAGATGAAGTTGTCACAGATCATTTTCAAAAATGTAATTGTGATGATTATGAGGATTTATGGAATTTCACAAAAATGCTAATTTCAAATTAGAGTGTAAGGATTATATAGTAATTTGACCATTTTTGAGTTATGACTTGAGATTCATAGATAAGGGACTAGAAAAAAAAGGGAAAAGTGCTCATAAATCCCTATTTAATTTTTTTTTTTGGTTTGGAAGGACCTAATTTTATTTTAACGACATTGACCATTTAGGGCATATATGAATAAAAATGAAATGACTAAAATACCCATACTACCCCACTACACCACTTAGATGCTCTAGCACTCTCTTCCCTTGCATCACTGCTCACTCTCCATCTTTCCCCAAATCGTTGGTCATCAGTTGCCGTTCACCCTCCTCTCTCATCAATGGTAGCTTCTTACTCACCATCTTACTCACACAGCATTCTCCTTGTTCATCTTGCTTATGATTGATGTCGGCGACGACAACCTCCTCTAACAGTTGTGATGGCAGCCTCTTTTAGAAATGGCAACAACGGCTTTCAATAAGAGGATGTTGATTTCTCCTGCCTTCGATCTAATCTGGATTTTTTTAACCATCTCCTTCATTTCTTCTTCTCCTTTGCAACCCTATCTCACTACCCTCAATTCGTCCTTGCCTCTCATTTATCATCTATTCAACCAAGTATTTTGTAAATCTAAATCTTTGGGTTCAATTTCTAGATGTATGGATGT
Source organism: Inga laurina (assembly GCA_963855925.1). Taxonomy (NCBI): domain Eukaryota; kingdom Viridiplantae; phylum Streptophyta; class Magnoliopsida; order Fabales; family Fabaceae; genus Inga; species Inga laurina. The sequence goes on from OY979701.1 coordinate 59,772,013, forward strand.
GAGTGGCCGAAAGTTTTAAGGAAGAGGGAACTTGGAAAGTTTATTTACACAATAAGGGGAAGATGGTTTGCACAGAAGGTGTAATATCACAAATTTTGAAACTTGAAGCTAGAGAATAAGCCTGAAATAAGTGGACTGCTAAACCCGCTTTAGCAGGATCCCAAATATCGATTAAGGGTTTAATGACTCCAAAAGTGGATGTGATTAGTGACTAATAACCCTTTTAGAGATTATGATGTGATTTGAGATTTGAATATATTGTGAGTAGCGCTGAAACCCTGTATTTAAGCTCAATTATAGATTAACATCTAAATTGACTTAAAATAGAGGGAGGGCGCATAATATTGTGATATGGAATGATAAGAATGTGGTTAGTGGTGATTCAGGAGGAATTGCCATAATCAGGGGCAAAACGGTAAAGTTACCGACCAATTGGTCAGTTACCAAAGAGGAAACTTATTGGTAACTTGAAGATCAATGGTTGAGATTGATTTGTGTAATAGAAAAAAGGGTGAAATCCCATGTATGTGTGCCTAGGTGAGCTCATGAGAGATAGATCAAGAGTGTAACACTTGGCATAATATGGACCTTTGGATTTGGGTCAAATGTTCAAACTCTTCCCTCTTTTCTCTCTCCCTTATTTGGATGTTTTTGGGGGCCAAAATCTGCCCTCCTTCATCTTCTTCATCTCCATTCTCTCTCTATTTCTCCATTTTGTCCATGGCAAGGAGGAAAGAGAAATTGAAAGGTGAGGTTTTGACCTATTTGTGGTCCTCTTTAGCTTAAACACTCTTCTTTAATGTTGTTCATAGTGATGAGAGCTTCATCTCTATGGTTTTATATTTGTGAAAGGAGGTATTTGATAGCTTGAGGATAAGTGGAAAGATGAAGAATCAAGGAATTAGCATGGGAAAGAGGAATGGGTGAGTATTTGAAGCATTTTGACCTAAGTATTGTGGTTATTGGTTGGGTATTGTGAATTGTGAATTTTGCCCTAATTTTGGTGTAATTTCTAAAGGGAGGAATTGCATTGTGTATTGTGGTGCAATTGGTGTTTTATTGTGTGATATGGTCATTGGAATTGGTTGTGAATTGGAAATGGGAAGAGTTTGCAATTTTGAGTTGAATTGTGAATTATGTTGACATGTTGAGATTGTTGTGAAAACATGTCAATGTGATGTGAATTTGATTGATTTGGTGTTTTCAATGGATTCCTTGTGAAAATTTGTGTGGAAATGGTGTTTGTTGTGAATTTGGGACCATTGGGGACAAATGACCAAAATCTGAAAATTTTGTCAATTGAAACTTTATGCTGGGCAGTCAGTTTGCACGAAAGTTTTGAATGAACAAATGGTGTCTAAAAATTATGAAACTTTCAAGTCTTAAATTTAACATTTCAAGCTTCAAAATGGATACATAATTCATGTCATTACATTTTTTGAGCTGGGAGTTATGGTTGTCCAAAATTTGGGATTAAAACTGGAATCTGTTTTGGAGCAGTGTTGGATTTTGAGTAATTCTGTATTTTTGTGGTGAATTTTGGTAATGGTCCATATTTTTCTAGTAAAGAGGACTTAACAGCTTTCATTTGGCTTTGGAATCACCTCATTTCAATTTTTATGGAATTAGTTATGATTTTTGGAAGTTCAGCCAAAAAACAGGATTCTCTTGGCCATGGCCAAAGGTTATAGACCGCGGCCCAAATATTTCTGACCTGTTTTTGGCCGTGGCTAGTGGATTTGTGGGCCACGGTTAACCCCTCAAAATCAGTATTTTGCACCTCTGAGAGGTGGTTTTTGGTATAGTTTTTCCCAACCTTTTAGACATGTGTTTAGACTTTGAGTAGTCACCTAAAGGTTGTGGATAATAACTAACTTTAAGTGTTATGGAAGAAAGAATTTGGGAATAGAGAATAACCCTATGTACTTGCTTTTGTTATAGGGTTTGGTGTTCGTCCTGATCGTGCGTAGCTGGTGTCAGAGCATACGTGGAAAGAACAAGGGTAAGGAACTTACCTCTTCTGCATGTATTTGATATTTGTGTTGATGTATTGATGCATGTATTGCTATGCTTGATTATGTGAAACATATGTAAATGATTGTAGCTCTGTTTCTATTTATGCTATGGCCATGAGTATGTTGTTGAAACATTGAGCATGCAGATATGTCATTGTGTGAGCATAAGTTATGTATTGCAAGCATGTCATGCATTAAACACTTATCTTGCATGCATACTGGTACTTGTTTCCTATTGAGATTCTCTCGAATCTCACCCTCCCTACCAACAGTTAGACAAGGCAAGTGGATCGAGGAGGGAGCAAGCAGCCGAGGGTGGCAAGGACTCCTTTGGGATGTGATTTTGGTTGTTTGTTATCATAGTTGGGAGTATTCTATATTTGGTATTTGTATTTGGATTTGAATTTGGGAATGTATATTCGGATATGTATTTAAAACGATATTGTGCAATCCCCTATATGAGAATTTGTAAATGGGCGAATGCACCCTGTAAAGCTTGAGTTAATTAATGGAACTCGGGGTTGCCGAGTATTATGTTGTGCACTCTGATATTTATATGAATGTGATATATCTTCGCGAAGTAATTGTATTCGAAATGTAAATGTGAGACCATGTCCATTAGATTTTGAAAGGTATTTGTGAAAACCCTATCATAAAGATGGGATATTAAATGAGTTTTGTTTAGCCACTATTCTCTAATTCATTTTAATTGCGTATTTTGGATATAATTAAGGAGGGGGTTACACAAGGGAAGATTATTTGCATAAAGGCAAGATCATTTGCACTAGCATATTTTCACATTTTGGCTTAATTTTGGTACACATAGGGAGACATTTGCACACGGAGGAGATGGATTGAATACAACGGAAGTTTAGTTGCACATAGGAAGGAAAGATGAATTGAAAGTAGTGAAAATATATTGCACATAGGGAATATTGTTTGCACACAGAAGAAGAACGTTTGCCCAAACGAAAGATTGCTTGCACAAAGTATAATTTGCGCATTATGGCTTAGTTTTGGGACACAAGGGATGACATTTGCACACGGGGGAAGATGGATTGCATATAAAGAAAGTTAAGTTGCACATAAAGAAGATAAATTGTATGTAGGGAAAATATCTCGTATGCACTAAGAGAAAATTGTTTGTAAAAAGCATAATTTGCACATTATGACTTAATTTAGGGACACAAGGACATTTTCACACAGGGGTGGATTGCATATAATGGAAGTTAAGTTGCACATAAAAAAAATGTATTGCATAAAGGAAGGTATATTGCACTTAGAAAAGATGAATTACTTGTAGGGAATATTATTATTTGCATGCATAATGATTTGCATATTCTAGCTTAATTTTGCAATACAAGAGAATATATATTGCACCTAGGCAAGATGAACTGTACGTAGGGAACTGAAAGGACAATTTAGTCATCCTTATATCTATTCACCCTAAAGGACCAAGATCTTTTAAAAAACTTGAGATACCGCTGGATAATAAACTTCTCAAACATGTCCTTTTAAACAATTTTCCCAAAAAAAAATTGGATAAGTCTCCATTGAAAATTTTATTAGTGAAAAGGACCTAATAAATTTTTATACATAGAAAAGTGTAGGTACTCTGCAAATTTTGTAGTCACGACTATCAATATTTTAATTTATATCTTTCTTATGATGAAATATAATTTTCAAGGGGGACTTTTCCTTAATTTTCCTATTATCCATCCCCATTAAGATTTTTTTTTTGTATTAAAATTTTCAAATTTCATTTATATTTACATATAAATTAAATAGATAAAAAATAATAAGGGAATTTTTTTTTCTGGTAAATATTCAATGAAACATAAAGATTTCTTTTTTTCCAAAATAAAGGTAGTAATATAATAATGGGCAAAATTTAGGTCAATTGAGTTGTATCTATTTGGTCAATTTATCTAATTACACTTGTTATTTTGATATTGTCACTTGACAAAATACATATGTGGGCTTGTAAATTCACCTACGAATATACTCGTAAATTTTTGTAAAAACTCTTATAATATAAATTAGGATTTGTATATTTTTATATAGACACTTAGTATTTTATTATTGTTAGTTGTTTTATTTAGAAACATTTAAGTTGTTCTGCAGTAAGCAGTCTCCAAGGTCTTTGGTGCTATTATTAGTACAATTAGAAGACGCTGAATTACATAACCTTCTCTTCGAATTTGTAAAACAAGAGAAATCCTCTTTTTTTGTAAAAAAAATACTCCCTCCGTTTCTAAATATAAGATATAGTTAACTTTTTTTGGAAAGATTAAGAAAATTAAATAAGTCACTTAATCATATCATATGTTGTGTATCTTTAAATTATATATCAGTTTATTAGTCAAACTGATTAGTTTAGAGAAAAAAAAATATAAATACTCTAAAATAATTTAATTAGCTTCCTTAATTCTTCCAAAAAAAAAATAACTTTATCTTATATTTAGGACCGGAAGGAGTAAATCATATTGAGACTAATCCAAACTCATTCTATTTTAAATTTCTCATGGTTAGAGTACCAAGCAAGATTTTTTTCCGCAAATAAATTATGCCTGTATATAACAAATATATTTAAATGAACTGGATTCCTGTTTCACTTATATTTTTAACCTTTTGATGTGCATACCATTAGTCTTTTGAAGGGTTGGACCTTTATCCTTCTTCAAAAGAACCTGAAGGTTCTCTTCCTTGCTCAGCTTCATTCTCTAGCAATGTCTATGGATTTTATATCAGTGCCTTTTGATAAGTAAAATATTTGTATATTTATTTCCTTTATATGATGATTTTATAGACGATATTTGAGTTTAATATAATAAAATTAGGTGTGATTGGTAAATAAATAATGTTTTTGGAATAAATAGTATTTAATAATAATAAATGAAAGTACTGTAGCAACAGTATCACTATAGCAGATGGTTACACTGTAGCAAATGGAAGTTACTGTAGTGGCGCCGGACACTGTAGTGGCCACCAGATCACTGTAGCAGTACTGTAGCACGTGTTTTTTTCCTATAAATAGAGATCAAGGCCAAGCTCAAAGGAGGAGAAGTAGAATTTTCATTCTCTGACAATTAGAAGTCATTCTCTGACAAGGAGAGATCTGTCCTCTAACAGTTCTGAATAAATTCTGTTATTTCTAGATTTAATTTCATACATTGTATTACTTTTTGCATGCCTTCATCTTGGAAGGCTTAGGATTGTATTACAATTTGCATGCCGCCTACATGGAAGGTTTTACCTCCTAAATGGACAGCCAGAATTCTTCATTTTTCATGCATCTTTTGATTGAATATATATTTATGTTTGAGAATTTAATATTCAAGTTTATGCAGTATTTATGAGGATTTTATTCTATCTTTATATAATGTCAATTTATTTTGGTTTTGTTTTTAATTTTATCATGAGCTAAATTTTTATTTTCCTAGGATGATGACGTAGCTTACTAATGACGGATTGAATCTTAACTTATTAAATCTAGTTTTAATTTCTCCTTCATGATTGAGTTTTAATTATTGTTCTTAATGCTTTCATTTAATTAGCCACCTTTTGAATGATTTCAATATGCATGTTGAGACCGGAAGGAGATGCATGTGTGTAAATCCTATAATTAAAACCATGACTTGCATATGAAATAGGAATATATTCATGTGAGTTGTGTAGTCTTACTGAGTTCCATAAATCTTAATGTATAATTAATTGCTTAAATTCATATAGGAATATTTGGATTAGAAATTAATTATAGAATTGCTTAACCTTGGAAGAGGCTAGTAATTAAATTAGGAAAACTCGATTATCAATCATGTGAAATAAATTGGGCTAGAATAGATAAGTGATTCAATCCGGAATTGGTTAAGTGAAATTTAATTCCTAGGGCTTTATCTCATATTTGCTTTCATATCATCTACACTCATATTTAATTTTTTTTCTTTTATTTTATACTCTCAATCACCAACCAATCAATCGACTAAATAGAATTAAAATTACTCATTTTGGTACTTAGTGATCAATCCTCGGGGAATGATACTCTACTCACTTCTATATTACTTGATTACGATAGTGTACACTTGCACTATTTAATTGATCATTGGCACCCGTAACACCCTCCCTATATGTGGGCTTGACAATAATTGTACTACTACAAAAAAAAAAATGAAACTGTGGCACTTAGAAAGTGTCACATATCAAGACGTCACTAAAAGAAGCTATGGCGCTTCCAAACGCTATAGGAAGGATTGTCTTGTTAGCTTTCTTTCACATGACTGGATTTTGAGAGGCCATAAAATGTAATCCAGCCTTAATGTCATCATAAAAATATTTTTAAGTCTAGTCTAGTTCCCCTACCTTTGAGTCCCTTCAGACTATAGCAGACCTATTACTACAATTTCTGTCAACCTGGTGTCCAGTTAGATGTAATTCTAACCTTGTGTGATAAATCTATCCTCCTCAAATTGCTAATGCTATCATGAAGATTCCTATCTCTTTCATGAATGTCCAAGATAGATTTGTTGGCAGTCTTAGTTCCTCGGGAGAATATTTTGTTAAACATGGTTTTCGTCTATTGACTTTTTCAAACCAGTAGAATTTAAATGATCCCTTCTGGAAGTTTTCATGGTCTCTCTTTTTGCCTATGAAAGATATTCTTTTGATATGGAAATTGCTAAATGAAGCACTGCCTGCCATGGATGTTTTAGCAAAGCATCATCTTACTGTATCAGAATGTCACACCCCTTACTTATTCCGATATTAACCAGAGTAGCAATGAGCAGTTCAATGGGCATTTAGGAATAACATAAACATACTGATAATATATACATGATTATATTACAAGAATTCCTCACATGGATTGTACATAATGCTTACAAACTTAAAATATAATAAAAGCCTATAGAGAGCCAACTGCTTCTCCTGGATTGAACCATAACCTCCTGTAATTTCCTCTTGCAGTCCTCTTTTCAGCTTTCACCATACCTCCTGTGCTTACCTATCTAACTGGTTGGTTGGGGGAGGGTGAAATTTGAGAGAATCTTAGTAGTAAACAATTACCATAGTGCATGCATAATATATACTAAGTACATGACATGTTAGCCTTAACTAGATGCATGTCACATAATGACATTTCTGCATGCTCAATGTTTCATGTATCATACTTATGACCATGGCATAAACAGAAGCAAAGCTTCATCATTCAAATATGCTCTACACAATCAGGTAAAGCAATCACATGCATCACTACACAAGCATAAATATTAAATACATGCAAGTAGGGTAAGTTCACTACCTGAATTGCCCTTCCCTTACTTGTTTATCTGTTCAATACTTTGTGTCTGGCTCGGGCTACTATCCGATCCTAAAATCTCAAATTTATAATAAATAATTTATTACTCATTCATGTATTATTCTAAACTCATTGCGTTAGTTATCTTTGTCTAAAATCATGAAATTATCAAAATGCCCCTAAAGAACCCGGTCCATACCCCTTTGTACCCGATCTAAACTGTACTTTACCAAAAATTATGACCCAGACTAATCTTACACAATTTCATTTGTAGAATCCATATTTGACCTTGGATTTGGCAAATTCATGCTCAAATTACAGAATTGCCCTTGGCAACCACTATGTTAGGGTTTTAGGGGTAAAATTGTCATTTCACACTCTAAAGCCTTCACACTTCATATTATACATGTTCCCTACACAATTTGCCATTTTAAACCTAATGGAATCATAAAAAACACCAAAATCCAGCTCTAACTCCCCAAGCTTCAGCTAGCCGAAACTTTCATTAATTTTGGGAAAAATGAGGTTTTGTGATTTGGTAAATGCCAAACTCTAAGAGAGTTGTTTCCCAAATTTTGATTAAACATGTGTTAAAGGTGTTTAGGTGATTAAACAAGGGATTAGAGGTGCAACGAAGGTGTTTGGTTGAATGAAATTCAACCAATACAAAGCCACAAATCAACCAAAACAACAACAACAATCTTAAATCCAACAAGATAATTAAGGTTTATGGTTTACCTTTAGTTTCTCTTCCTTCTCTCTCTAAAACTGTGGACTCTCTCTCTTCTTCCTCTTGATTTTGTTCTTGCTACATATGTTATTCAAGAAGGATTAGAGATTAGGAGAGAGTTGTGCATGAATTTGGAAGCATAGCATATGAAATCACCACCTACTTACCTTGATTTCACTTATGCTTCACTCTTTGTTCATGTGTTCTTCAAACTCTCTCTCTCTCTCTCTCTCTCTCTCTCTCTGTTTTGGACGACATATGAGGCCTTTTGAAGGAGATAAGAGCTTTTAAAATATCATGTCTCCACCTCCTCAAATAATATTTTTTTTAATTGCAATTAAACACATGATTTTTTTACTTTTGGCTTCATCTTTTCCATTTGGCTTTATGACTTCAAAACGTCATCATTTATGTTCCAATATGTATTTTCTCTTTTCTTCCTCATGTTGGACAAAATGTGTGAGGCTTTGGAAGAGATTAATACCCTTTAAAATATCTCCTTCCACCTCCTTACAATACTAGTATTTAATTGCCAATTCACACATGCCAACTTTTTTTTTCTTTTCAACATCTTTTTACTTAGTCACAAATACTCCCTCCTTGCTCTCTTCAATCTTGGCGTAAATGTGGTATTGATGGAACCAAATGAGCTTCTTTTATAACCTTCATCGACCTCTTGCAATTACCATACAATGAATCTTTAGTTACAACTTTACTTTTGACTTTTCAAACTTCATTTACTTGGCTAAAATTGCTCCCTCTTGATTAAATGCGAGCCAAGTATTAATTTTCCTTTGCTTTTATTCATGTTGGACGTCCTACACACCAGAAAAAGGGAAAAATAAGGGCTTTGGATTAAATCTAGCTAAATGACTATTTTGCCCATATATTTTTGTTATTACCTTTTTAATTTTGCACATAGACTAAAAACTGACAAAATTTTCATCAAACTATAAAAATTCATATATTTATTTATAGATATCCAATGTAGTGGTTCCAAAGGCTATGTGATCCTTATAAAGTCTATTTTTAAGGAAAAATATTGCATTTAGCCAACTGAACACACAACATTCCAGAATTATCATTTATTGGACATTACCAAAGCAATTTGCCAATTTCACTTGCCTGACTTCAAAACTACATAACTCTTAGTGTACAAGTACAAATGATTTATATGGCCATCAAATTAAAGCTTGATATGTCTACTTTTATTCTGAAAAATTTCACATTCATCAGACATCATTTGGTTATCCAAAAACACATGAAAATCTCACTGCCACACAGGAAAACACACTGGCAGCAAATTCCAACTTGTACAATTTGTGTTCCAAACATAGTCATGTTGTGTGTGACTACTAATTGCACTGTTTGGCCATTCCAAATGTGCCAAAATTCATCATGTGTCCCTTTTAATACCACAAAGGTTGAAGGAATTTTGGTGATTAAAATTTGGGATGTTACGTAGGAGATTGCCCCTTTGACTGTTCTCATCTTAAATCCTTGGAGCATATTTTTGTTACTTGTCCTTTTACTAAGGCTATACGGTTTGGAGGTTTGTCCATTCAATTTGGTTTTTCTGATCTAGAATCTCTTAAAAGATGGTTGAAACTTTCATTAATCTCTCTTGATCGTGATGACAATATGGTTATGATGACCAAAATCATCAAACTTATTTCCATTATCAAGACGAAAGGGAATTAGGCCATTCATCAAAATACCAGGGCCTCCACACTTCCTCTTTGACTGCCTTTACTTGCTCTGCTGATTCTAATAAGAAAGCTATAGAGTTAAGCCCTTTTATGAGTACTTATAATTTTAGGAGAGTCAATTGTTACTGAATGGACGGCAATATTGGAAAAAAGCAAGTTTCATAAGAAGTCTTGCTGTCAAGCTTGGATTTGCTTTGAAGGACAAGCAATACAATCCTTACTTTAGAAGAACATCTCCTCCCAACCTTTTTTAGCTTTTCTTAGTCTTAGAGCATCCTTACAATAAATATATGAATGGCACCTTATCAATGTCTTGCCTAAACAAACTCTTCAGGTGATTTGTTGGGGGGAAAGATTTTTGCCTCCTGAAGGCATTAGGAAAGGATCTTCAAGCATCTTATGTAATATCCCAATTTTTGATTAAGGGCTAATCATGATTAGTGTGGATAATTATGCATTTAATTGGGATTATTATGTATTTTGTGGCTATATTAATTAATATATCATAATTGGTGGAAAAATTGGAAGAATGGAATTATTGGCCATAGTTAATAATTAACGGGGAAATTAATTACTAACTAAGAGAAAATGAGATGTGTAATTAAAATGGCTAATGGATGGATTAAGTGGCTAAGTGGGTGTTTACCTTTGTAAGAGCCAATAGGAAGAAGACATGTGGCAAAAGTGGGCATGAGAGAGTATGTGTGTGTGAGGAAGTCAATAAGGGAATTTTAAATGTTTTTCTCTCTCCTTCTCTCCTCTTTTTCGGCTGTAGCAAGGCTAGAGGGAGTATCATCATTTGCTTCACCTCCACACTCCATCTCTATCTCATTTTCTCTCTCTCCAATTTGACCTCCATGATTGGCTAAGAGAGAGAAAGATAAAGTTTGTGATTTGGGTAAATAAATGACCTTCATTGCTCAAACATCATTCATTAAAGTTGTTCTATGAGTAATAAGCTTCATTTTGATGGTTGTAGCTTGTCCATTGGTTGTGATTTGTGATCACACGAAAATCTGGTTGTTGGAGAATCAAAGAGTGTTTTTGGAGAAGTTGAAGAGGTATGTGAAACCAATCTATCTATCTACGTTTCATGCCATTTGAAGTAGTTTGTAATTTCTAGAAATTTTGGCTTGAATCTGAAAATCATTGGCACTGTTCATTTGGTATGTTTTTGGCATGAGAATAGTATCTTGGAATGAGTTTAGGATAGATAGATTGATTGGTGATTGAAATGTTATGTTTGGATGAGATTGGTATTTTTTTTTTGATTTAGTTGCCCAAAACCCAATGCATGATAATGGAGTAGGATTTTGATGATTTTGATGATCCCATTGAGCTTATTGGGTGTTTTTCTGTGGGAGTGGCTTTAGGTAAAGTGTTGTGTCCATTGGGATCAATTGGGCAAGTGTTGGGAAAATGCCTCTGTTTTGCTGCGTTTTCTGGTTCTGATAGAATCACTCGAGTGATTTCGAATTCACTCGAGTAAGGGATGAAGCTCACTCAGGTGAGGTTGAGTCTCACTCAAGTACTGTGCGTATATTCTGTTTTCTCTTCAGTTTTCTGTGTGCTTTCTGGAAAATCCAAGAATGTATAGTCTCACTTGTGAGTGAGGGATGTGTTAGAACAAGCGTTTCACCCAAGAGGGGGGGTGAATTGGGTTATACTAAAATTTCGTCGGAAATATAAAACTTTAGCAGAGGAATTATAAACAGTAATGAGTAAGGAGAAATATCACCGAAGTGTACATCAGGAGTTATACTGGTTCGGTCACAACCACTTTGACCTACGTCCAGTCCTCAGATTTTCTCTGAGAGTTTCACTATAACTTCCAAGATTCAGTGGGTTCTTGGCACCTCAGTACAAGCAAGTTCCTATACCTGGACACTCGCTCCCCCTTACAAGTTGCAATTCAATCCCAACTCAAGGTTCCACAACCTTAAGTTATCTCAATAACAAATATTGAGTTTGAATGAAATATCTCTCTTACAGAGTGAATAAGGATCACTGAAGCATAGAAATACAATTCCAATGTGAAAACAGAGCAATAAACTTGATAATACGTTTGTGTGTGTGCTTGTTGTTATTTCTCTGTTTGAAGGTTCCCATATATATAGATATGTTGGTGATGACCGTTGGAACATTTTCTTTCGTCCGTTGGAGAGTGCGCAGCCACTATTGACTTTTCAAGTTTTTGAAAAATATCCGTTGGCGGTGGTTGGCATTTGAACGTTTCCTTTGACTTTCATTACTTGAGATGATTTCTTCATTGTTTATCTGTAAATAGACTAAGAATACTAATACAATGAAATATAAATCATTAGGGAACAAATCAATGAACGTTTGAATGATTTCTGGATTTCTGGGTATGCTTACTCGAGTAGCTACTCGAGTATTCCTTGAAGGTTACTCGAGTACCTACTCGAGTATCTTCGGGAATTCTGAAAGTCAATGAATAAAAATAAGAACACTCGGGTAGTGCATGGAATAACTTAACTTTAAACCTTTGGAAAAATCATTTACTCGGATACACACTCGAGTAATGCACTGTCAACTTTATATATTACTCGGGTATCTACTCGAGTAATTCACTCACAACTTTATGAGTTACTCAGGTACCTACTCGAGTAATGTTGCAGAATTTCAAAGCCGAGAGCACTTACCATGTTATTCGAGTACTTACTTGAGTAATTGATTCATTTTTGCATGGGTTACTCGGGTATCACCTCGAGTAACAGTACTTTCTGAACATGGCTTACCCGGGTAGTGACTTGAGGTTTACCTTCCAAATAACTTATCATACTCGGGTACCAACTTCAAGTTTTTCACTTACCTTAGTGAGTTACTCGAGTACATACTCGAGTAAATTGTTGCAGTGGTACAAAGTGCCGAGAGCTTCATCTTTTCAGAAACAGAGTTACTCGAGTAGCGCCTCGAGTATCGTTGGTAACCTGAAGGCAACTGGAAGTTTTCCACATGATTACTCGAGTAGCTCCTCGAGTAATGTTGCAGTAGTACTAAATGCCGAGAGCTGCACAGTTTTAGAAACAGGGTTACTCGAGTAGCTCCTCGAGTATCAATGGCATCCTGAAAACTTTTACACTGTTACTCGAGTGGCTCCTCGAGTAAAGTTGCCTGGTTACTGGAAGTTGTCTCTGGTTACTTCAAGTTTTGTCTCATTACTCGAGTACATACTCGAGTAATGCTTTAGGAAACTTGAAGTTAATCAAGTTTCTCAGCATTTCTTCCTGTCCTTTCTTCATTACTTCCAAGCTTACTTCAAGTGATGCTTATTCCTGTAATTGCTTAGATCAAACTTGTTTAATAATTATTTCCTTTTCAAACCATTCTTTTGTTATCATCAAAACATGAGATCTAACATTCTCCCCCTTTTTGATGATGACAAAACTTGGTGATTTTGGATAGCTTTTTAAAAAAAATATATCTCAGTTCACCTTACATTCACAAAAACTTCATTAGTTCAAACTTTAACATCATAACTTAAATATACTTGCATTAAACTTTAAAATTTCAAATTACAAGATAAAGTTCATAATTAAAAATGAAATGCTCCCTAAAACCCATATACACCCAATTATTACACCCAATTATCCCAAAATAAACTAGGACATATCCACAAAATCACTCTCATCTCTTCTCCCCCTTTTTGGCTTCATCAATCAAGAGGAGGGCTAGGTGGCTTGACGACGGAAATGGGTGTCACTGGAAGGACCGGAGAACCATCTGAGCTCAAAGAGTCAAAAGAGCTAGATGGGACAGGGTCAGGTAAATGAACTGGAGGCACTTGGATGTCATCCCCTGGAGGAGTGGATTGGAAGACAACCATAGAAGATGTATCTCCTCCTGGAGTGGTCTGATTCTCAGGGGTGGTCTCAGCCGAGGGAGTAAGATGTTCAGAGGAGGATGTGGAAGAAGAGATTTCCTCTGTGGGAGCAGGTGATGGAGTTGGTTTAGGATCAGTTTCTGGTTGAGGCTTGGGAGGTGAATCATCAATGGTAATGTGAGTGGTTTCATGGGTTTCAGGATCATCCACTGTGAATAGAATTTCTTTGCCTTGGGGCTCAAGTGGATCAGAACCCAGAGGGGTAGATGGTTCAGCCTCAGGAATGGGATCAATAATAGGAGGGTTCTCTGGAGGTGGTGGTGGTGCAGATGAGGAAGGACCAACAGAAGGTCCAGGGCCCAAAGAATCCAACCGTGCCAGAATTAATCTCAAAGTCTCTCCCTGGGCACGTTGCTCTGCTAGTAACTCCTCATGCCTTCTATCCATCCTTTCAACCATTTCCTCATGCCTTTTGTCGATTTTCTCAACCAGCTCTCCCATTTTGAAGTTCGTATTGGTGATTAACTCAGCGTTTGTATTGGCTATGTCCACATGGAAGCCTCTGAGCATATTCTCCATAAAGTGCTGGAGAGTGGCATTGAGGAAGGATGGTGATGATGTGGTACCAGCTGGAGCCGATGACTGAGTGTCATCCATCCTACTGGTTTCAGCCTCAGTAGCCTTCCGCTTCTTCATAGATCCAGACTCCAGAGGGCCTTTGAGAGGGATGTCAATTTTCAACTTCCCAATTTGATTTCTCCCCACTGGGGTCAACCTTTCAATCGGCTCCTTACTATCCAAGTACCATATCTTGTTTTCTTTCAAGATCAGTGACACAATCTGTGGATATGGCATTGGTGTAGTAGGCTTCCCTTCCACCTTGTACCTCTTCATCTCTGAGAAGATATACTCTCCCAGATCCTTTTGTTTAAGAAGCAGTGAAGCAAACCACCTAAAGTCCCTATCAGAGAAGTGGGTATAATTGTTGGCTTTGTTTACTAGGGACCTAGAGTATATGTACCAAAGGACCCTATGATGATCACACATATCACTGGGCTTGAAATTTAGAGGGCCAACTATCTCACCGGGTTTGAGAATTGTGAAAATTTGGTTTGGCTCAAGCTCTGAATAGATATCATCAGGGGGGTTCTCTATCCCTAACCACAAGTTAATTCTGGAAGGTGAAATTAAGATCTCTTGACCTCTTACAAATGTGGTCATTTCTTCCTCTACTGAGGTTCGGTTAGGCTTACTTATAATTTCTAGGTTGCAATAGAAATGGGTAATTACTTTAGTACAAAATGGTAACCTAATAGAAAGCCAGGGCATAAAGGGTTCTAGATAAGAGCTTAGGTCATACTTCACTACCTCTTGAAGCAACTTCAGATCAACATAGTGTGTTTTGCACACTTTCCTTCTGGAGAATTGAGTTGAGTACTTCAGAGACTCCACCAATTTGTTCACATTGTATTCCTTTGGTGGGGAAGTGATCTCTGCTTCCGGAATCTTGGACTTCTTAGAAGATTGACCCTTCTCCATTTGGTCAATGATCCCAGCCATAGCACTTGCCACTTTCTTGTCATATTTTGGCTTTTTGAGTGGCTTAGGAGTGAAAGAAGGGGTAGAGGAATCAGAGTGAGGAGGTGAGGGAGATTTGGTACTCTTCCCTCTTCCGGTAGAGGTACTCTTCTTGGATTGAGCCCTAGTGACAATAGGTTCTTTAATCACAATACCTTTGGCTTTTGGTTGTGGTTGGAGAGGAATTTTGGCTTTTGATCTCGGAGTCAATTTTCTTCTCTTTTTGGGAGGAGAAGAAGGAGGATCAGAGTGAGGTTGGGAATCAGAGGAATTCATGGGAGTAAGATTTTTGGTTCTCATTGTTCAGAAAAATTGAAAAACGAGAAACTCAGAAAAAAAATGAGAAAACTGTCGCACAAAGATTTTGAACAGAATAGGAAGTTTTGGAACTTGAAATCAGTTGGGTTTTGACGGAAATGAGGCAAGGAATCACTCAAGAAAAATTTTTGTGAGAGGAAATAGTGATTTACTCGAGGAGATTCTATGGAAATGACCAAGTTCGCGACTGATAAAGCCCTAGAACCCGACGTTACTCGAGGCCTTACTCGAGTAATGTTCAAGTTTACTCGAGGCCTTACTCGAGTGTTCATACAGAAAATTTCTAAAATAATTCATTTAAATTGCGTACCTAGCATGAATAATATTGTAATTATCCATGGATGTTCCCTCGATCATTTATAACCCATTCCGAACATATTTGAATCATTTTTCATCAATTTGAAAATCTGGACTCCGACGTTACTCGAGGCCTTACTCGAGTAACATTCAAGTTTACTCGAGGCACGCCTCGGGTAACCATCTTTTTAACTTCTGACTTTTCATTTCCTGAGCCGTTATGTTTGAAAATCAAGTAACTTGATCCGTTACTTCCAGTTTTGGTGTCCATTACTCGAGTACATACTCGAGTAACATGCTCCTTTACTTCAAGTTACTCCTCGGGTAACGTTTCTCATATAGCCAAAACTTCAAGTTGGTACTCCAGTAAATATGTCCTCTGATCACCTCTGTTTTTATTTCACAAAACAGAGTTTCAACCTTCCTGTAAAACAAATTTCTATATACTCTGATGCTTAAGTTAGTAATCATCAAAACTTTAACAAGTGACTTCATCTAATATTATGAAATGCTGAAATTACTTATAACTCATTGGGATTTACCATTCCCAATTCTCTTCTAATGTATAGAAATTGATCTTTTGCAAGGGGTTTTGTGAAGATATCTGCTAGTTGAAGATGAGTAGGAATGAATATTACTTTCACATCTTTCTTCTGTACATGGTCTCTGATGAAGTGATGCCTGACATCGATATGCTTGGTTCTAGAGTGTTGAACTGGATTCTTTGCCAAGCTTATCGTACTTGTATTGTCACAATAGATTGGTATTTCCTTGAGATAAATACCAAGATCTTGTAGTTGTTGTTTTAACCATATCACTTGTGCACAACAACTTGAGACTGCAACATATTCGGCTTCCGTTGACGAAAGAGACACTGTATTTTGTTTCTTGCTGAACCACGATACAAGAGATCCCCCAAGAAATTGTCCTTGTCCACTGGTGCTCTTTCTGTCTGTTTTGTATCCTCCATGATCTGAATCTGAATATGCAACAAGATATTCACTTCTTCCTTTGGGATACCACAGACCCAGTTCGGGTGTGTCAGCAAGGTATCTAAAGATTCGTTTGACTGTTTCAGCATGTGATTCTTTTGGTGCTGATTGATATCTTGCACATATGCCAACACTAAATTGGATGTCCGGTCTACTTGCCATGAGGTAGAGTAATGATCCAATCATTCCTCTATACTTTGTTATGTTGTAGTCTTTACCTTTGACATCAGCATCAAGCAATGTAGTTGAACTCATAGGCGTATCTGTCCCATTTGCTTCATCCATTCCATACTTCTTCAATAGCTCTTTTAAATACTTTGTTTGAGATATGAAGATTCCATTCTTTCTTTGTTTGATTTGTAAACCAAGAAAGAAATTCAATTCTCCCATCATTGACATCTCAAATTCTCCCTGCATTATCTCAGAAAATTCCTTACATAGAGATTCATTAGTAGCACCGAAAACAATGTCATCAACATATATTTGAACAATTAAAATATCATTGTGTTTTCGTTTTATAAAGAGTGTTGTATCAACTTTTCCTCGTACAAAACCTTGATCGATGAGAAACTTACTAAGCCTTTCATACCATGCTCTAGGAGCTTGTTTTAAACCGTATAAAGCCTTTTTGAGTTTGAAAACATGGTCAGGTTTAGTAACATCCTCAAAGCCTGGAGGTTGTTCTACATACACTTCTTCCATGATGTAACCATTTAGAAAAGCACTCTTTACATCCATTTGATAGAGTTTGAATCCCTTGATGCATGCAAAGGCTAAGAGTACACGTATAGCTTCCAATCTAGCCACTGGAGCATACGTTTCCTCATAATCAATTCCTTCTTCCTGATTATAGCCTTTGGCCACCAATCTTGCCTTGTTTCTGACAATAATTGCAGATTCATCAAGTTTGTTCTTGAATACCCATTTAGTACCAATGATCGGATGATCTTTGGGTCGGGGCACCAAATCCCAAACTTGATTTCTCTCAAATTGATTTAGTTCTTCTTGCATTGCTATAACCCAATCATTGTCTGATAAGGCTTCATCAATGTTAGAAGGTTCAATCTCAGAAATGAATGCAGAAAAACTTACTTCATTGAAAATTCTATTTCTAGTTTTGATCCCTTCATTCACATCTCCTATGACTTGATCTAGGGGATGGCTTTTATTGTATTTCCAAGCTCTAGGTTGACCTAGGGATTGCTCTTCTTCCTTAGTTGCATCAACCTCTGGAATAAGAGACTTAGAAATAGATTTTTCTTGATTTAAAACAATTTCCTGTTCTTCATCAATGGTTTTGTCAGAGGATTCAAATTCATCAAATACAATATGAATTGATTCTTCAACAACACATGTTCGTTTATTGAAAACTCTATATGCTTTACTTCGGTTAGAGTATCCTAGGAAAATTCCTTCATCAGTTTTAGAATCAAATTTTCCTAAGTTATCTTTACCATTATTATGAATGAAACACTTACAGCCGAAGATGTGTAGATGAGCAATGTTTGGCTTTCTTCCTTTGTACAGCTCGTATGGTGTCTTACCAAGTTTTGTTCTGATATAGGCTCTATTTGAAATGTAGCATGCTGTACACATGGCATCAGCCCAAAATACTTGAGACACGTTCTTTTCGTTCAACATTGCTCTAGCCATTTCTGTAAGCACTCTATTCTTGCGTTCTACAACTCCATTTTGTTGAGGCGTCCTTGGAGCAGAGAAATTGTGATCAATCCCATTAGTATCACAATACTCTTCAAATGCTTGATTTTCAAATTCTCCGCCATGGTCGGTCCTAATACCTGCAATGGACATACCTTTCTCATTTTGCACTTTCTTAGCAAAGACAATAAATTCTTCAAACGTTTCATCTTTTGATGATAGAAAGATAACCCATGTAAATCTAGAGAAATCATCAACAATGACCAATGAATATAAGTTGCCACCAAGACTCTTTACTCTTGCTGGACCAACTAAATCCATATGCAATAGTTGTAGTGGTCTATTTGTTGAAATCTCATTTTTCAATTTAAAAGATGATTTAGTTTGTTTACCCTTTTGACATGCATCACAAATCAAATCATTTTTGAAAATCACTTTGGGCAATCCAAGAACTAAATCCTTTTTGAGTAGTTTGCCTAATTGATGCATATTAACATGAGCCAATCTCTTATGCCATAACCAACTTTCATCAGTATTACTCAGGAAACAATTTTCAGATTCATTTCTACTAATATCTAGAGTATAGCAGTTACCTTCCCTTTTTGCTCTGAGCTTAGCCTTGATATTCTTCTTATCAAGTTGTAAGTCATTCTTGTTGATAATTAAGCATTCTTCTGAGTCAAATATTACCCAGTTGTCTTTATCTGCACTTTGACTTACGCTCAGCAAATTATGACACAAGCCTTCAACATAATATACATCTTTGACTTGTATTCCTTTGTCATTTTTAATTTCACCAATTCCTGCTATTCTTCCGGTTTGATTTCCTCCAAATTTTACCTCTCCACCTTCTTTAGGTTGCAATTTGGTAAAACTTTCGAAATCACCGGTCATATGTCTAGAGCATCCACTATCAATATACCACTTGTTATTTTTGGATGCTTTGAGACATTCCTGCAATCGAATGACTAAGTCTTAGGTACCCACATCTTTTTGGGTCCTTTTGGATTAGTACAAATAATTTTCTGGATATATGAACCTTTAGGTACCCATTTGTAGGTTCCTATCGTTCCTTTCTTCTTATGAATGCATGAAGAAGTATAATGGCCTTTTCTATTACAGTAATTACAAAATGCAAAAGGATTTGATGTATGCACAGAATGCTGGAAATAATTCAAATATGATTTACCCCCTGCTTTCTTTCTACCTTTCCTTTTATCTGATTTTGGATCGTATCCAATTCCAGATCGATCATTTACAAATCGTTGAGCTTTTAAAATAACATTTAGCATCTCACTACCTTGTGTAAATTTTTCAAGAGTTTTTGTAAGATCAACGTTTTTCTTTTTCAGAGATAAACAATTTTCACAAATCTTTTCTTTAAGTTCAGTTTCAAGAGCTTTGTTTTTCTTTTTGTAAACAATCAATTCTTTAACTACTTTGATGAATTCAGAATGCAAAGCATTATATTCGGAAAGTAATTCATCATAGGTAGGTTCAGAGTCATTTACCTCTCTTTCTGTTTCTTCTTGAGCAACGAGGCATATGTTAGCTACTTCTTCCTCATCACTTTCTTCGTCAGAAGAGCTATCACCCCATATAGCGGATACGAAGGCTTTCTTTTTGTTGAAGAATTTGCCTTTTCTCTTTTCTTTGCTCTTTTGATTCAATTCTGGACATTCTGATTTGATATGTCCTGGTTTTCCACATTCGTAGCAAATGATGTGATCTTTGTTGCTAGTTCCACCTTTTTGAAAGTGTTTGAATCCTTGTCCTTTCTTGTAGAACTTTCTGAATCGTTTTATGATTAGACCCATTTCGTCATCGTCGAACTCTTCATTGTCATCTTGATTTTCTTCTTTTGCTTTTAGTGCTAGACCTTTCTTTTTCTTGTCACCGATATCATCTAGTTCCCGTTTGAACTTTAGTTTGCTTTCATATTCAGAAAGACTTCCAAATAGAGAAGCAACTGATCTCATTGATTCTCCTTTTGCTTCTTCTATCGCAGTGACTTTGGCTTCCCACTCTTTAGAAAGAATATTCAAAATCTTTCGTACTTGGGTATGTTGATCATAAGATTTCCCAAGTGCTGCAAGTTGATTAACAAGATGAGTATATCTAAGTTCAAATTCAGAAATTGATTCACCTGATTTCATTCGAAGTAGATCGAATTCAGTGACCAAGGTGTTGATGCGATTCTCCTTTATTCCCGAAGTCCCTTCATGAGCTATTTCCAGAGCTTCCCACATTTCCTTTGCTGTTGGAAGTGTGCAGATTCTGAAGTATTCACTTTGGCTTAAGGCACTTTGTAACATCAGAATTGCCTTGCTGTTAAGAGTGATAAGTTTCTTGTCATTCTCATCATATTCCGCTGGTGTCTTGGGAATTTTCTGAGAATCTACAATCTTTGTAGGTTGATAATTTCCACTCTCAATTACATCCCATAGCCCATATTCGGTAGCCATCACGAACACTCTGAATTTTGCTTTCCAAAATGAAAAGTGTTCTCCACTGAAACCGGGAGGTCTAGTGATGGATGCTCCGTCGGGAAGAATTCCTTCACCCATGCTTGCCATTGGATCCTTCTTAGGTTGTTATACCTTAACAAGAAGACCTATGCTTTGATACCAAATGTTAGAACAAGCGTTTCACCCAAGAGGGGGGTGAATTGGGTGATACTAAAATTTCGTCGGAAATATAAAACTTTAGCAGAGGAATTATAAACAGTAATGAGTAAGGAGAAATATCACCGAAGTGTACATCAGGAGTTATACTGGTTCGGTCACAACCACTTTGACCTACGTCCAGTCCTCAGATTTTCTCTGAGAGTTTCACTATAACTTCCAAGATTCAGTGGGTTCTTGGCACCTCAGTACAAGCAAGTTCCTATACCTGGACACTCGCTCCCCCTTACAAGTTGCAATTCAATCCCAACTCAAGGTTCCACAACCTTAAGTTATCTCAATAACAAATATTGAGTTTGAATGAAATATCTCTCTTACAGAGTGAATAAGGATCACTGAAGCATAGAAATACAATTCCAATGTGAAAACAGAGCAATAAACTTGATAATACGTTTGTGTGTGTGCTTGTTGTTATTTCTCTGTTTGAAGGTTCCCATATATATAGATATGTTGGTGATGACCGTTGGAACATTTTCTTTCGTCCGTTGGAGAGTGCGCAGCCACTATTGACTTTTCAAGTTTTTGAAAAATATCCGTTGGCGGTGGTTGGCATTTGAACGTTTCCTTTGACTTTCATTACTTGAGATGATTTCTTCATTGTTTATCTGTAAATAGACTAAGAATACTAATACAATGAAATATAAATCATTAGGGAACAAATCAATGAACGTTTGAATGATTTCTGGATTTCTGGGTATGCTTACTCGAGTAGCTACTCGAGTATTCCTTGAAGGTTACTCGAGTACCTACTCGAGTATCTTCGGGAATTCTGAAAGTCAATGAATAAAAATAAGAACACTCGGGTAGTGCATGGAATAACTTAACTTTAAACCTTTGGAAAAATCATTTACTCGGATACACACTCGAGTAATGCACTGTCAACTTTATATATTACTCGGGTATCTACTCGAGTAATTCACTCACAACTTTATGAGTTACTCGGGTACCTACTCGAGTAATGTTGCAGAATTTCAAAGCCGAGAGCACTTACCATGTTATTCGAGTACTTACTTGAGTAATTGATTCATTTTTGCATGGGTTACTCGGGTATCACCTCGAGTAACAGTACTTTCTGAACATGGCTTACCCGGGTAGTGACTTGAGGTTTACCTTCCAAATAACTTATCATACTCGGGTACCAACTTCAAGTTTTTCACTTACCTTAGTGAGTTACTCGAGTACATACTCGAGTAAATTGTTGCAGTGGTACAAAGTGCCGAGAGCTTCATCTTTTCAGAAACAGAGTTACTCGAGTAGCGCCTCGAGTATCGTTGGTAACCTGAAGGCAACTGGAAGTTTTCCACATGATTACTCGAGTAGCTCCTCGAGTAATGTTGCAGTAGTACTAAATGCCGAGAGCTGCACATTTTTAGAAACAGGGTTACTCGAGTAGCTCCTCGAGTATCAATGGCATCCTGAAAACTTTTACACTGTTACTCGAGTAGCTCCTCGAGTAAAGTTGCCTGGTTACTGGAAGTTGTCTCTGGTTACTTCAAGTTTTGTCTCATTACTCGAGTACATACTCGAGTAATGCTTTAGGAAACTTGAAGTTAATCAAGTTTCTCAGCATTTCTTCCTGTCCTTTCTTCATTACTTCCAAGCTTACTTCAAGTGATGCTTATTCCTGTAATTGCTTAGATCAAACTTGTTTAATAATTATTTCCTTTTCAAACCATTCTTTTGTTATCATCAAAACATGAGATCTAACAGGATGAACATCACTCGAGTGAGGGTAAGTTCACTCAAGTGCTAGTGTATTTGACACCAAGGACTTGCCTCTCGAGTTGTCACTCACAGTTATGGTGCAAGAGTGTGCCTTCTCACTCGCGGGTATAGGGTATTCACTCAAGTGAGTTGTGTTGTGCTCGAGTGCAGTGAGCATCTGGGCTACTACCATTTCTCTTGTGCTCTCAGGTTCTCACTTTCTGGACTTCACTCTCAGGTGCTCGAGCGAGGTATTTGGCCTTCACTCAGGTGAGGTCCAGTGTGCTCGAGTGTTGTAGTCTCTGAAAAGTTCTTTGTACTCTCAGGTGTGCACTCGCCATCCTTCACTCTCTAGTACCCGAGTGCAGACCATACCATCACTCGAGTAAGGCCATCTTCACTCGAGTGCCTCAATAGAAAATTTCATTTTGGAGCTTCAAAAGGGGATCTTTGGGGATAGTCTTCCAACCTCTTAGGACTATTGTTAGAGGTATTCTTGAGTACTAAAAGAATAATAATGATAACCAATTAAGTGTTAAGAAGTTATTAAGAGTTGGAAAAGAGAATTGACTCTTCGTCCCTAATTATGAATATAGGATTTGACATTTGCCCTACTCGGGAGAGACCGGCGCTAGGACTCACACGGAAGGATCAAGGTAGTGACTCTTCTCTCATGTTGTGTATGATACTTGGTATGCATGTTTATCATTGTGAATGTGTTATTGGCCATAGGGTATTACAACGCGAGCAGTTCAGCGTGAGCTGTCGTAGGGGCCAATGCTCATGATACCTACCCTAGCCGATGTATCTACTGCTGTAAGTGCCGAGGCTGCATTATGGAATCTTAGATTCCTATTTGAGTATCCAGCCCGTGGGGCTGCATGTTTTGAAATGTTTTATATAGATCCCAGCTGCGGTGATATATGTGATTTGTCCATGTAGATGTGCAATACAACAAGCAGTTCAGCGTGAGCCGTCGTAGGGGGCGATACCCATGATACCTACCCTGGCCGTTGCAACTGTTGTTGTGATTGTTTTGTGTTGTATAAATGATTTACTTTCATGCTTTGATTTTGTGCATATTATGAGTGATTTGTTACTACAGGGATTCTTTAGAATCTCACTCTCCCAAAACAAAAATTTTAGACAGGGCTGAAGGATCCAAAGGAAAGCGGGCGACGAAGAGCAGTTAGAGCTCCAATTTAGGAGTTTATTTTGGTTAATGGTTATGAATGTAAAATTCATTAGATATTTTGTGGTAAATAGTTGTATATTTTGGAAGTATAGTGTAGTTTTGTGTAATCCCCAAGATAAGGGAAAAGAATTATTGGCTTTGTACCTTTGTATAATCCCTTTACTAATTAATGGAACTCGAGTGTGTCGGGAATTTGCATTACACTTTGATATGTATGAATGAAATCAACCTGTACAGGCCATTTATGTTGAAATGTGAGTAAGAGACCATTATGGAACATGTTTTGTAAAAGTTTTTGTAAACCTTGATTTTGGGACGTTTAATTTTGAATAAGTCCTAAATCATCGTACGGTCTCTAATTCAAACTTAATTACATATTTACGAACATAAATCTCGGCCTATGTCATACAAGGGGTTACATTTGTGGTATCAGAGCTAGGTTCCTGGCATGGTGAGGATTTGCTAGGATAGCTCCCTTTATTGGCCTTAGTTCTTTGGCTTAAGGTAGTTTGATGATTGATAATTGTTGGTTGTATACACATGAGTATTTCTACTGTTTGTGGATATATCTAAGTCTTATAGATTATGTGTATACACTTTCTTTGAAACTGACATGGTGAATCATTGTAGAGTTAAAGGACAGCATGGTTCACCTTAGAGTCAGGCAAGAGGACCTAAAGGTGGAGGAGTTGAATGACAATCCTCATGATCTAATGCGAGAAATGATGGATCTCATACAGGAGCAACGAGACATAATAACTGAGCTGAGGGAAGAGCTTAGGGAAGAAAAGGCCAAGCGTAATGAGGAAAGGGCCCAGTCAACTCATGAGGAGACTCAAGAAGAGACTCATCAAGAGGAGACAGCTGAA
The DNA here is from genome assembly GCA_963855925.1 of Inga laurina. Classification (NCBI taxonomy): domain Eukaryota; kingdom Viridiplantae; phylum Streptophyta; class Magnoliopsida; order Fabales; family Fabaceae; genus Inga; species Inga laurina. The sequence continues at coordinate 59,796,900 of OY979701.1, forward strand.
GGGTCCAATCGGTCTCATGAATCCCCACCTCACTTGGTGCCCAATCAAGAATCCCAAGGGGTGTCGGCTCGTGAGGAAAGAGACTTGCAATACTGGGTTTCTAAGTTTTGCAAGCATCTACCTCCAGTGTTCAAGGGGAGGTTTGAGGCCCAAGTTGCTGAGGACTGGTTGAATTGTCTAGAGAATATTTTTGATGTCCTCGAGTGCTCTACGGAGGTGAAGGCTAAGCTAGCTGTGTATAAGCTAGAGGGGGACATAGACCGGTGGTAGCAGAATATCGCCATGACTCTTCGAAGCTGGAATGTGCCATTGACTTGGGAGGTGTTCCAAGAAAAGTTTAATGAGAAGTACTTCCCTAAGTTGGTGAGGCTGGAAAAGAGTCTGAGTTCCTGACTATCAGGCAGGGGGATACGGAGAGTTTTGATGAGTATCTTTCCTGTTTCGTCTGGCTATCTCGATACTCTACATATCTCCAGGATAGGGATGATGAGGAGTGGAGCTCTGATATGCTTATCTGGGGCTTAAGGCATGAACTGAAAAAGAGATTAGCCACTCACCAGTTTACTGACTTCAACAAGGCGGTGGAGTAGTGTAGGATTGTTGAGAACAATATGAGAGATTTGTACCCAGCTAAGAGTAAAGACAGTCACAGTGAGCCTAGCATGGCTAATACTTCCTAGAAGAGGAAGGGGCAAGGATCCTTATATAGGGGTGGTAACAAGAAGCCCTACCAATCAGGGGGTTGTGGTGATCAGAGATCTCCGGCAGGACCAATGTGTAATCAGTGTAGAAATTACCATTCGGGTAGAACCTGTACTGGGGAGGTGATTTGCTTTAACTACAAACAAGTGGGTCACATCTCTACTAAGTGCCCACAATAGCCGGTGGAGCAAAGGCCCAGGAATTAGGGTAGAGTATTTGCAATGACACATGAGGAGGCCCGGAAGTCACCTGAACTAATCCAAGGTAAAATCCTTCTCGGTGATAAGAGTTAAATGCTTTGTTTGATTCGGTTGCAAGTCATTCGTTCATAGCTTATGATTGTGTAAAGCGCCTGGGATTGTATGTACATAGACTACCATTTGATTTGGTTGTGTCAACGCCGATGGGTGTCAAGGCTGTGACGGCTGAAGCCTGCTTAAATTGTGTGATAGTTGTTATGGGTCGGGAGTCTACCGTTGATTTGATCTGTTTGCCACTTCAACAACTAGAAGTCATTTTGGGTTTCGACTAGTTGACAGCAAATGATATACTGCTTGATTGTGGTAATAAGAGGATAATCTTCCGTAATGTACGGCGGGAGAACAATGTGAATGCTAGTTTGAATTTCCTTTCAACGGCTAAAGCAGAAAGATATCTTGAGAAGGGATGTCAAGGGTATATGGTGTTCTTCTCTGTTCAGGGAGAGTTAAGTGAAGCTTTAGAGACTATACCTGTAGTAAGAGAATTCCCTGAGGTATTTCCAGAGGATCGTAGTGGATTGCCTCTACAAAGGGAAGTACAGTTCCCAATTGAGATTGTGCCTGGAGCTGGTTCAATATCGAAAGCCCCATATCATATGGCGCCTAACAAAATGGCGGAGTTGAAAAAGTAAATTGAAGAGTTGCTTGAAAAAGGGTTCATCTGACCCAGTATATCGCTATAGGGAGCTCCAGTGTTGTTTGTGAAAAAGAAATATGGAAGCTTAAGGCTTTGTATCGATTACAGAGAACTTAATAAGGTTACTGTTAAGAACAAGTATCCTCTCCCAAGAATTGATGACCTGTTAGATCAATTGTCTGGCTCGTGTGTATTCTCCAAAATTGATCTAAGGTCGAGATATCATCAGTTGCGTGTGAAGGCAGTGGATGTTCCAAAGACTGCTTTCAGAATGAGGTATGGGCACTATGAGTTCCTTGTGATGCCCTTTGGGTTGACGAATGCACCGGCGGTATTCATGGACTATATGAACCATGTCTTCTGACAGTATCTTGACCAGTTTGTGGTTGTGTTTATCGACGACATTTTGATATACTCTAAGAGTAGAGAAGAGCATGAGCAGCATCTGAGAATAGTGCTGAGAATTTTATGGGAAAAGCAGCTCTATGCCAAGCTGAGTAAGTGTGAGTTTTGGCTTGCGGAAGTGAAGTTCCTTGGCTATGACATCTCACGAGATGGGGTATCGGTGGATCCCAGTAAGGTGGAAGCAGTACTTGATTGGAAAAGGCCAGAAACTGTTTATGAGATTCACAACTTTCTGGGTCTTACTAGTTATTACCGGAGGTTCATTCAGAACTTCTCGCGTATTGTATTGCCGATAACCAAGCTCACGAGGAAGGATCAACCGTTTTTGTGGGATGAACATTGTAAGTGGAGTTTCACTGAGCTGAAGGAAAGATTGACTACAGCACCAGTATTGATTATACCTGATCCAGTGAGGCTTACGTCGTGTACAGTGATACGAGTAAGCAGGGGTTAGGGTGTATTCTGATGCAGCAGGGACGTGTGGTGGCCTATGCCTCTCGACAGCTGAAACCGCATGAAATGAACAACCCCACTCATGATCTAGAGCTTGCGGCAATAGTGTTTGCATTGAAAATTTGGCATCATTACCTGTATGGTGTGACCGTGGAACTGTACTGCAACCACAAAAGTCTCAAATATCTGTATGATCAGAAAGAGTTGAACATGAGACAGCGTATGTAGATGGAGTTGCTGAAAGGTTATAATCTGGAGATCAAATATCATCCAGGTAAGGCTAATGTCGTCATGGATGCTTTGAGTCGGAAGACGGTGTTAGTGGCAACGATGATGATCCAAGAGAAGAAATTGATAGAGGATTTTCAGGATTTGAATCTCTCGAATGATATCCTCTATGCTAATTATAGTGTGGTCCAAGGGGAGAATGACCTGAGGACTGAAATTGAAGAAGCTCAAATACATTATTAGCGAGCCTATTCGATCCGACTATGATTGAGCGAGGAGAGACGCAAGACTATGACTTGTCACCAAGTGGACTGGTGTGTTACCAAAAGAGAATCTATATTCCACTGAAGGCTGACTTAAGGTTGAGAATTCTTGATGAGGCTTATAAGAGTCAGTATACTCTTCACCCCGATATGACCAAGATGTATCACAACTTGAAGTCTATGTACTGGTGGCCAGGGTTGAAGAGCGATGTGACTAAGTATGTGGTGCGGTGTCTTACCTGTCAAAGGGTGAAGATTGAACACCAAAGACCGCCAGGATTGCTTCAGAGTCCTAAGATTCCAGAATAGAAGTGGGAGAGTGCGACCATGGATCTAATGGTGGGTCTGCCCAGGATCAAGAACTATGATGCAATCTGGGTAATTGTTGATCGACTCATGAAGTCTGCGTACTTCATACCTATCAACGTTAGCTATTCTCCTGATAGGTTGGCTGAGATATACATTAAAGAGATAGTGAGACTTTATGGTACACCGAAGAATATTATCTCCGATAGAGATCCTCGGTTTACTTTGAGATTCTAGAGGGCTTTGCATGAAGTTATGGGTACTCAATTGAGGTTTAGTATGGCCTACCATCCTTAGACAGACGGACAGTAAAAAAGGACTATCCAGACTCTTGAAGATATGCTGAGAGCATATATGTCCTTGACTTTAAGGGAAAATGCGATTACTATCTTCCATTGGTTGAGTTTGTATACAACAACATTTACCATATGAGCATTCAAATGGCTCCGTATGAGGCACTATATGGGAGAAAGTTCCAGTCACCGTTGTGCTGGAATGAATTGTCTGAGAGGAAGTTGTGTGGGCTAGATCTTGTTGAGGAAACTTCTGAGCAGATCAGAACTATCAGAAAAAGGCTCCTTGCAGCACAAAGTCAATAGAAGAGCTATGCTGATAAGAGGAGAAGACCTCTTGAGTTTGAAGTGGAGGATCATGTTTTCTTGAGAGTATCTCCTGTCACAGGCATTGGGAGAGCAATCAAGCGGAAGAAGCTGAGTCCGAGATACATTGGTCCATTTGAGATTCTGGCAAGAATCAGGCCGGTGGCATATCGGATAGCCCTACCCTCGAGTTTGAGTCGATTGCATGACGTATTCCATGTCTCGCAGCTCAAGAAGTACCAACCAGACCCTGAGCATATCATTGAGTATGAAGAGGTTGAGTTACAAGATAACTTCACTTATGCGGTAGAGCCAGAGCGTATCATCCATCGAGAAGAGTGGAGGCTCAGGCATTGAAGCTTACCATTTGTGAAGGTGGTCTGGAACCGAATGTCTCCGAGGGAAGCAACTTGGGAGGTAGAAGCGGACATGAAGAAGCGATTTCTTGATTTTATGCCCCATAATGTGTAACAAATTTTGAGGACAAAATTTATTGAGCGGGGGGAGAATTGTAATATTCCAAATTTTTATTAAAGGCTAATCATGATTAGTGTGGATAATTATGCATTTAATTGGGATTATTATGTATTTTGTGGCTATATTAATTAATATGTCATAATTGGTGGAAAAATTGGAAGAATAGAATTATTGGCCATAGTTGGTAATTAATGGGGAAATTAATTACTAAGAGAAAATGATATGTGTAATTAAAATGGCTAATGGAGGGATTAAGTGGCTAAGTGGGTGTTTACCTTTGTGAGAGCCAATAGGAAGATGACATGTGGCAAAAGTGGATATGAGAGAGTATATGTGTGTGAGGAAGTCAAAAAGGGAATTTTAAATGTTTTTCTCTCTCCTTCTCTCCTCTCTTTCTGCTACAGCAAGGCTAGAGGGAGTATCATCATTTGCTTCACCTCCACACTCCATCTCTCTCTCATTTTCTCTCTCTCCAATTCGTCCTCCATGGTTGGCTAAGAGAGAGAAAGATAAAGCTTGTGATTTGGGTAAGTAAATGACCTCTATTGCTCAAACATCATTCATTAAAGTTGTTCTATGAGTGATAAGCTTCATTCTGATGGTTGTAGCTTATCCATTGGTTGTGGTTTGTGATCACACGAAAATCTAGTTGTTGGAGAATCAAAGAGTGTTTTTGGAGAAGTTGAAGAGGTATGTGAAACCAATCTATCTATCTATGTTTCATGCCATTTGAAGTAGTTTGTAATTTCTAGAAATTTTAGCTTGAATCCAAAAATCAGTGCCACTGTTCATTTGGTATGTTTTTGGTATGAGAATAGTATCTTGGAATGAGTTTAGGATAGATAGATTGATTGGTGATTGAAATGTTATGTTTGGATGAGATTGGTATTTTTTTGATTTAGTTGCCCAAAACCCAAAGCATGATAATAGAGTAGGATTTTGATGATCTCATTGAGTTTATTAGGTGTTTTTCTGTGGGAGTGGCTTTAGGTAAAGTGTTGTGTCCATTGGGATCAATTGGGCGAGTGTTGGGAAAATGCCTCTGTTTTGTTGCATTTTCTGGTTCTAATAGTATCACTCGAGTGATTTGGGATTCACTCAAGTGGGGGATAAAGCTCACTCAGGTGAGGTTGAGTCTCACTCGAGTACTGTGCGTATATTCTGTTTTCTCTTCAGTTTTTTGTGTGCTTTCTGGAAAATCCAAGAGTGTATAGTCTCACTTGCGAGTGAGGGATGAACATCACTCAAGTGAGGGTAAGTTCACTCAAGTGCTGGTGTATTTGACACCAAGGACTTGCCTCTCGGGGTTGTCACTCACGGTTATGGTGCAAGAGTGTGTCTTCTCACTCGCGGGTATAGGGTATTCACTTGAGTGAGCTGTGTTGTGCTCGAGTGCAATGAGCCATCTGGGCTACTACCATTTCTCTTGTGTTCTCGGGTTCTCACTTTCTGGACTTCACTCTCAGGTGCTCGAGTGAGGTATTTGGCCTTCACTCGGGTGAGGTTCAGAGTGCTCGAGTGTTGTAGTCTCTGAAAAGTTCTTTGTGCTCTCGGGTGTGCACTCGCCATCCTCCACTCTCTAGTACCCGAGTGCAAACCGTACCATCACTTGAGTGAGGCCATCTTCACTCGAGTGCCTCAATAGAAAATTTCAGTTTGGAGCTTCAAAAGGGGATCTTTGGGGATAGTCTTCTAACCTCTTAGAGCTATTGTTAGAGGTATTCTTGAGTACTAAAAGAACAATAATGATAACCAATTAAGAGTTAAGAAGTCATTGAGAGTTAGAATAGAGAATTGACTCTTCGTCCCTAATTATGAAAATAGGATTTGACATTTGTCTTATTCGGGAGAGACCGGCGCTAGGACACGCATGAAAGGATCAAGGTCATGACTCTTTTCTCATGTTGTGTATGATACTTGGTATGCATGTTTATCATTGTGAATGTGTTATCGGCCATAGGGCATTACAGCGCGAGCAGTTTAGCATGAGCTGTCGTAGAGGGACAATGCTCATGATACCTACCCCAGCCGTTGTATCTGCCGCTGTAAGTGTCGAGGCTGCGTTATGGAATCGTAGATTCCTATTTGAGTATCCAGCCCGTGGGGCTGCATGTTGTGAAATGTTTTATATAGATCCCAACTGTGGTGATATATGTGATTTTTCTATGTGGATGTGCAATACAGCAAGCAGTTCAGCGTGAGCCGTCATAGGGGGGCGATGCCCATAATACCTACCTCGGCCGTTGCAATTGTTGTTATGATTGCTATGTATTGTATAGATGATTTACTTTCATACTTTGATTTTGTGCATATTATTAGTGATTTGTTATTAAGGGGATTCTTTAGAATCTCACTCTCCTAAAACACAAATTTTAGATAGGGCTGAAGGATCCAAAGGAAAGCGGGCGATGAAGAGCAGTTAGAGCTCCAGTGTAGGGGTTTATTTTGGTTAATGTTATCAATGTAAAATTCATTGGATATTTTTTGGTAAATAGTTGTATATTTTGGAAGTATAGTGTAGTTTTGTGTAATCCCCAAGATAAGGGAAAAGAATTATTGGCTTTGTGCCTTTGTATAATCCCTTTACTAATTAATGGAATCCGAGTTTGTCGAGAATTTGCATTATACTCTGATATGTATGAATGAAATCAACCTGTACATGCCATTTATGTTGAAATGTGAGTAAGAGACCATTATGGAACATGTTTTGTAAAAGTTTTTGTAAATCTTGATTTTGGGAAGTTTAATTTTGAATAAGTCTCAAATCATCGTACAGTCTCTAATTCAAACTTAATTATGTGTTTACGAACGTAAATCTCAGTTTATGTCGTGAAGGGGGTTACATCTTATACCAGGACATCTCTTCTTTCCTTTCCCATTTTGATTTTAACAATGTTTTATTTTCAAAGTCATTAGATAGTCATGTTAGAAATATTCTGCAATCATGTTCTTGAATGATTATAGAAATTTGATATACAAACCTTTGATCTTAATGCATTTGGATTTTTAACCAAAAATAAATAAAAATATTTTTAAATTTAAAATTTAGAAAATGGCTATGAAATGGAGAGAAATGGTAAGAAAAGAGGAGATAAAAAAGTGAATCTTTTCTATTTTTTACTCTTTAATAGTTTATTTAAAATATTTGAAGTTTAAATTATCAAAGTTCAATCGGAGCGAGTAATACCGTAAAACACTAAAATCTCAGGTTTTAAAAAAATTCGTTCACATGTGAGTTCAAACAAATGTAAATTGTTCAAATAATGCTTACATTATATATTAGATTGTTATTAATTAATAATTAATAATAGAGGATCTAGATCTCTTCGTTTTATTCCTCTATAATTGAAATAGATGGCATCTATTACCTCAACAAACTATTATTAATTCGAAGAGGATGATGCTATGGTCATATAACATATATATAGTATCTGAAAAAAAAAAGATACTTATTTTTTATTTTTTTATATAATATGAAAATAAAAAAATCAACTTATTTCTAATTGATAAACAATGTGACTATAAATTTTATTATATAAGAATAAGATGCTATAATATATATAATGAGAGGTCATAAACATGGGATTTTAAATTTGTGTTTGGGTAGAAGTCAAAAAACATATTTGAGAGAATTACCTCTAATTAAATCTATAGTATGATCAAGTTTTAAAAAGGAAACCCTTGATAGAAATAAAAAAATTATTAGAAACATACGCTAGCATTACGATAAAATTATTTTTGTAGATATCTAAATCAATATATAGCATTCTGGCAAAAAAAAAAATAAATTAATTAATATATAGCATAATTAATTTGATACCCATGTTTGAGTTTCCCTTCTCGGAAGTCGGCATTGTAGAATGGTCACTGGTTGTATTCAGGCGACAATGAAAGGAAGTGGAGCCCATTCCATACGATTATGACCTTTTGCTTTTCAGTAATTGTTTCTCAACTGTATCCCCGTGACCACTCCACTGACTTTACTCTTGGTTAAGTAATTAATTATGGGAACATAACTAAAACATTCTTGATTACATTATTTATTATCGAAAAGTACTCAAGGACCCGTGTCATTTAATAGGTTTACTCTTTTTCAGCTATGTATATAATATATTTTCAGTTATATGCAAATATCTCCTGTATTATTGAAGTCGCTTACTGATTGAATTCTTGCTTCTTGTCTAAAAGGAAAAAAAGGCTTCTACAATGCTTAAGGTGTGTTTGGGATAACAGTAAGAAAAACGACTTATATAATTCGGGCTTATTAAAAATGACTTAATAAATAAGTCAATATTTGTAATGTGATTTATGTTTGGATGAGCGGTTGAATAAGTGATTTTTCATAAGTGAAAATGTGTTTGGATTAGCGATTGCATAAGTGCGTTTTTAAAAGTAAAAACTTGAAGGGTATTTGTATATTCTTCAAATTTTAGATAGATCATATATGCAATATCCAACAGTAACATATCATCTGGCCCAGGAAGATATCTGAAAATGCAAACTTGTAACTCCCGAGATAAAGCCCAAACTAAGAATGGAATTTCAGAAATTATAACAGCATAAACACATTGTGTTTTAGTCTATTATGCCACTAGAGTAAATAATTCCCAAATCGAATGCGATTCAAATAATACATAACTAATTGGGATCATAAATTCCGTACAAGTTGATCTCTAATCATGTCACGAATGCGATTTATTCTAGTTGAAGATGTCGCAACAACATTGGACGAGGAAGCCGCATCGTCTACAGTATTATCATCTTCCTGAGCTACATCGCCAGTTTCTGCTGTGTCGAAATTAACATCACTCGGAGAATTTCTCCTAATAAAGTTATGGATGGCCATAGTTGCCACAACTAAGCGGACTTGAGTTTGGTAGCTGTATTTGCGCATTTTTTGCAATAATTCGAATCTATTCTTCCACACGCCAAAAGTCCTTTCAATAATTGACCTCAAACTGGAATGATAGTAATTGAAGGTCTCTTTAGCATTTGCAAAACCAGGTCGACGTTGAAATTCTAGCAGGTGATAACGCTGACATCTATAGGGACCAAGATACCCAACTGGTGTGGGATAGCTAGCGTCGACCAAGTAGTATTTGCCTAATAAATGTCTCAAATCATTTTGAAAGTGTGAGATTAAGCAAAGTGCGCATTGAAAGTAATTAAAACTGAATGGGACGAAAATATACCTGCAGGTGGATGAGAGAAATTCTGAGTTGGATTTGAGACAGCAGCTTGAAACATACGAGCGTCATGTGCAGAACCTTCCCAACCCGCCAACACAAACGTAAAACACATGTCCCAATCGTATACAGCCATTACATTCTGTGTTGTATATTCTTTTCTCCCGATATATCTTTCCCGGTTGGGACCAGTGATCACACACTTAATGTGTTCCATCTATTGCTCCAATGGCATCCTTAAAGTAGGGATAATAGCGAGGATCTTCGAGTATTTTTGGGTGGCATCCTTTGAATTCAGGATCAGAGGGTTTGATATATTCTCGAGCTAGGCTAATACAAGCTTGTAGCACCATGTGCAATAGCCGACTGACAGTTTCCCCTGAATGCTGAAACAACTGTTGGACCATCCTGTTACCGACACCGTGGCCAACTGTGAGCAAAAACATCGCAACCATTTCTTCGACTCTGACATTTCTAGAATCTCGTAACCCATGTTCGACCAATTTACTGCACAATCGGTAGAACACATGTTTTTCAACTCTGAACATGTCATGACATTTTGTTTCATGCTTTACCAATATTTCTTGGAAAAATAAATGACCGGATCGTTTACTTATTTTACGAGGTTCTTTGCACATGAAAGGAACCCAATATTGACACACCAAAGTAGTTATTTGTTCATATTCTGTTATCTCTTCATCGATAAGAGCTAGTATCCGAGAGTCATCGTCTTCTTCCTCCATCCAATTTTTCATTGCAGATGTAACCTGTGCAATAGATTCAAACGTATATAACATCATATGACTTTCAGTCAAAGTTATAATATATGTCATAAAAGGAACATTGGATTAAAACATACATAATATATATGCGAAATTTGCATTGTTGGTCTAGTAAAAACAAAAGAATAGTCATGCATACAATAAACACTAAACTATTTTGCCATAAAGTTCATATCAGCATTGATAGTCAAGAACATAATCCGTAGCGACTCAATCAAGGGTCGTAACCATATAACGTAGCCACGCAATCAAGCAATCCTTGTCCCGCTTAACAAGTGACAAAAACGTGTCCCGACTAGTCTTGTCCATAATCAGCCTGACACATCAGACTTTAAAGTTCTCATCTTCTTACACTTCTGGAAGCTCAAGCAGGTCTTCAATAGCAGCATCAACACTCCTTCCTTAAATCTCACTGATGGTTGTAGCTCTATTCTTCGATGCTTCTTCCATGACATTGACCGCATCTGCAATTTGCTTTGCCACTGGCATCTTCTGCTTCTTTTTCTTCCCGGAGTTATCAACTCGTCTCCGCTTTCCCTGACTTCCGGAATTAGTTGGAACAGAGGATGCACCTGGATCAAAGGGAGGGGTTTGAGTTGATAACCTAATGCTCGCTAGCTCATCTGTCACTCCTGTGCTAATTGCTGGGTTAACTCCAAAATTCTCGTCCTCGCTGTCCCTTGAACCTTCCTCCTCGTCCATAGTAGGTCGGTACACATCTTCTTCCTATGCATCCTGTGTCTGCGTCTCTATGAAAGCTGGATTAAAACCATCATCGCCTGATGCCATGACATCCTTGAATATAAGCCTTAATTCTCTTTCATTCTTAAGGCTTGAACGGCGAAACTTTCTATACGCCGAATTCTCCTGCATACAGACAAGTAACAAAATCATTAGCTATATTACAAAACAAGCTGATTGAGGCAACTGAATTACTATTATGCAACGTTATAAGTAATTGTAGGCATTATTAACCTGGCATTTCCACCGCCACCACTTGGGATCCGCTTCGACATTTCCAGTTATTAGGTCTCGACCAACACCAGTCTCTTTTGTTAAGGCATCCCAAGTCCTTAAGTCCTTCCGTAACATATCAAACTTATTCTTCAATTGCTTCCTCTCATATGCTTTCCCTGTCTTCTCATTGAACATAGCAACAATATTGTCCCATCCATCCTTCGAGAAAGACAACCCTTGACGTTCTTTTTTTAAAATTTGTTCTATCATTGCATAGACAAATATTTCTGTTGACTCGTCATCCCATAGTGCTCTGTCATTCATTTTTCTATGAAAATGTTTCACTTAACAAGTGTGGACTATAAACATGTTAGTTATTACCTTCTCATGAAGCAACCAGATTAACAAAAAACAATAAACAGCGCATTCCACAACAACATTTACTTTGAATTAGAATAGGACCCCATCATATTATTATTCCACATAAGATTCAGGTATTCTCTAACAGTATCCCTATCTATTCGAATCTTCACACGAACTTTGTTGACATAATAAAGCTACTTTCATAAGTGATATTGGTATGTCCTTCAAAGATGTAACTAGTGAATATAGATTCTTCATATCTAAGTGCATCGTTGATTGTAAGGGTGGGAAGTGTAATACATTGTTGTAATTGACAATGGTATTATTATTAATGGGGCATTCGAAATGTCTGTGCCAGTTGCTTAATCAAATGGAGACAGTACTTCTCTTTTAAAGTCCTGAACCTGTCGGTTTTTATGACACTATTCAGTTTCAAATGGTTCTTGTCGAACATGATCTTATAATCCAGAGATGAGAAAATAGACAACTAAGACAGCGAGCACACAACATAACCCAAAGCCTCTAATCAAACATACAACAGCAGACAATCAGGGAGGTGAACCACAAATCTTCCAGAAGCCAAAATAAAGCTTACCACCGATGAAGATGAAGGCATGTTCAGGTTGAAGCTCAGTTCCGTAATGCCCTGTAAATCGCAGATGAAGATGAGGGCCCTGTTTTGGTTGAAGCACAGCTCGCCAATGCAGCTAGATCCCAGATGAAGAAGAAGGTGACGGCTACAGTTGAAGCTCAGCTGGTGGTTGAAGCTAGATCTCATACGAGGAATAAGGGACTGTTCAGCTTGTAGGCCTTCTCGGAGATGGCAGACCTGACATAGGTTGAAGCACAGATCGGAGTTGGCCGAGCACGCGTCGGTTGAACAACAGATCGTAGACGGGTCAGAACGATTGAAGTTGGAGACGCCCTTCGCCTTCAACTAGTGTTCGCCAAGACTACCACGAACTCGATGACACGGACGGAGCTGGGAATCGGATCTGTGAGACGGAAGACGGAGACAAGAGATCTAGACGACGGAGACACCTAGAGAGGGAAGACAGGTGACGCATGTTGAAAGGGCAACCTCCGTGGCCGTCGACACAGGAAGAGTGATTGAAGCTGCGACAGGGACGAATGCAGAGAGCATGTGCGAAGATTCCTTTTTCTTTTTGAGCCTGACGCTAGCAGGTTTGGTGTAGGGAAAAAAAGAGGCCAAAACAGATATTGGGGCAATTAATTGGTGACAATAAATAAAGCTAACGGTCAGAATATGTTTGCAATAAGGAGGGTCTTCAAGCTTTTTGAATTTGGGCTTATTTTAACCCAAAACCCAATTGCAATAATACCAACCAAACACTCAAATTATTGTCACAGATATAAAACGGGCTTATTATGATAAAACGGGCTTATTGGGGCAATTTAAGCCCAACCAAACACACTAAAAGCTAACGGTCAAAACGTGTTTGCAATAAGGAGGGTCTTCAAGCTTTTTGAATTTGGGCTTATTTTAACCCAAAACCCAATTGCAATAATACCAACCAAACACTCAAATTATTGTCACAGATATAAAACGGGCTTATTATGATAAAATGGGCTTATTAGGGCAATTTAAGCCCAACCAAACACACTATTAGATGGTTAGACCAACCCACCAGTTTGATGGACCAAGTACGGTTCAGCTCGTCCTCAAGTTCTTAACTAGACCAAACAATGAGCTACCTAATCTAGGTCATCCATAGAAACAAATCAGACTTTGGGTTAGGCTCTAGTCTATTCTGGTATGTCCATTATGCAGTTCTACAATCTTTTTCTCCTACATCGATCCTCTTGATCTTCTAAGGATATTTTAGTGAAAGTGACACATGTCAATACAATAATGACAAATAATCAACATCACCAATTTTTCTAATCTATATGAATTAGTTAACTAAATCTTATAGAAGTTAAGAAAAATCAGGGCTCAAAGGCTCGAACTTTTAACTTTATTTTTAAAAATTTGGCCAAAGACTCCCTCCAAATCTGAAACTTTGTTGATCTTTTACTGATTTCTTTTTAATATAGTTGATCTTTTACCAAAAAAAATAAAAAGCTTTGTTGGATTGACTCCCATGATTTTTTAATTGAAAATTCAATTAAGTGAAAATTGTTAGAGTGGTTGAAAACCCAATTGGGGGATGTGAATTGGGTGTTACAAAAATTTTGCATTTTAAGCAAATATACCAAGTGAGCTAAGAAGAGCGTGTTAATTGAGAAGATATAGATGAAAATGAGGAAGAATAATACACAACAAGTTTATCCTAGTTCGGTCTCTATAGACCAATGTTCAGTCCTCAGACATTTCTGAGATATTCAATCCACTATATTTCTTAAGTTTAACTGGATACTTAAGAACCTTTACAACCCACATGTTTATCATATGGGTACTTTAGAACCATTTACTCTCCCTTCTTACCATTCGTAAAGGATGCAATCTAAGACTAAAATCACTCGATTGTTAATCCAAACCTTTCAAGCAATGGATGCTTATATAGTATGTTCTCTCAACATAAATAATTATGTAAATCTCTTAAGCTGGGTGCATTCTCTCATAGAATAGATATGATAATCTCTTTAGCTTATTATTTGAGCGGCTCCTAATTTTATTTTGTTCGTTCTTCATCATCTTCTAATGTTGAATACTTCTCCTTTTACAGATAGATGGCATTTGGTGACCGTGAGAGAAGTTTAGTTATCCGTTAGAGATACCGGTCTTCCTAAATTTTTCTTCTACTTTCATGTTGTAATATAACTGTTGGAATTAGCCGTTGGAAACTTATGATAAAAAGCAACATAACTTTCATAAAATTATATCGGTTGGAAATTTAATCCATTACTTCGTGCCTATAAACTTGTTAATCCTTATAAAAAAAAATAAGTTAATAGACATGCATGATTAGTTTTGATAATAACAAATTTCAAAATAAAAAGTTTGCATTATATATTTATATATTTGCGACAAAACTTGGGTTGATAATTTAACTAAATCCATTTGGAATTGTTTGTTGAGTTCCTCCCTTTTCTTTTATTTACACATGTATATTCTTTAAGAAGTATTTCTAAAATTTAAGTCCCTTACTTGTCAATAACTTACTTACAAGGTCTTCAATTCTCATACTCTTAAATAAAAAACATTCTATGCACTTCAATTTTGCGGCCATTATTTTTTTATATGCACTACAACTTTTATTATAATTAATGTGATAAAATTTCTTCAGACTGAGGAAAAGTAGGGTAAAATCTCATTTTACCCGTAATTCTGGTCTTCTTGGTTTGAGACTCAAAACTAACCAAGAGGTTGTAAGTTCGATTACCAGTATATCTCAAAATCTCATTTATATTAGGCTAAACAAGCATTCACTTCCTCGCATGTTGCGCGGGAAGAATGTACTTAAATGATAAAACGCCTTGAAAAAACTCATTCAAGCTTAAATACCTCACAATTGTATTTGCCATCAAATGAAAATGAAAAACAAACGACTCATACATATTATCATTATGCATGTTTAAAAAGTGCGTGGCACCAACTAAAATATAAAAAAGGTTAGCAATGATCAACATGACAATGAACACTAATTATCCCCTCCCTCTTATTAGCTTTACACATTGTTAGAAAATCAGCATTTCGATAGTTTCAAGGCAAAATCAAGGGGATTCACATCTCCTCACGGAAGGGAAAGTTGAAGACCATGGTGCAATGAACTTCATCAAATAAAATGAGCCAGACAATAACCACCACAGCCCATAAAACCACTAGCCTCCAACCTTATAGTGTCTTTCAAATCATTACTTAATACCTACACACACGCTGGCACCTAATAAGCTACTAAAAGAGTGAGCATATAACGAACAATATCCACCACTATAAAAAGCCACTCACATCCCACAAGTTAGGGATCATCTGCAAAAAAAAAAATTTCTAGATATTGGTTACAATAATATGCATATAGACATAATGCATAAAAAAGTACAGACTTCCAGGTCTGCACTCAAGATACCATGCTATATATAATAGCATGCCTCATTAATTAACAATAGCTATAGTTGTGGACACAAATATTAGACCTACTTTAGCTATTGCAGCACACATGACAAATGTCTAGCAAAGATCATAATTTCCAATCATGTACAACAAAGATCATAATATCCAACCATGTTAATTAACAATCAGAATTACTTCCTCAGGCTGGGTACACACACAACAATGCTAAAAAAACTTGAGCCTTATAATTTCAGTTAGCCACATGATATACTAAAAAAAGGGTCACAATAATACCTCCTCTATTGCCTCATTGAACTCATCCACAGGGTCTACACATTCAGTATAAACAGCCACACTTATGCTAGAATTAGGAAAATCTAGATTGTACTTGTTCAGCTTCAATTTGAGTAAAAATCTCTTACCAATCAGATGGTCCAGCTCATCTGGAAAGTCATACCCATGACTCTCCTGCTTGAAGCCAATCAGTTATAGTAATAAGTGTGCAACCCCTTAAAAAGTGCCATACTCATCATAAGTCAATAAGGACTAATTAACATCTATTACCTTATCAAGTGTGCCTTCAACTGTTATGCGGTGCTTTGGAACAACTCACACGCAAACTTGTTAAAGAAAACAACTGAGGCCTTACTTGAACCATTTGAAACTATGTAATGGACCTTGAGCCTAAAATGAAAAATTATACACTTTTAATCTCACCACATATCACCATGTTATGCACCTTACTTTTAAACATAACAATTATCCAATAATCTTAATTCAGTTCAACTGAATGAAGTGCCTTCTTACAAGTGGTGCAGCTTATTCCCCCCATTTACAAACTTAGGCTTGCTCGCATACTTGGAACACCCCTTATAAAACCACCCATGGCGTGTATCAAGCTTGATCACCATATAGTAAATAAGGAAATAATCATCTTGTCACACATTAAAAAAAACGAGCACACAGAAAGTTACTATAAAGAACATAAAGCAAATAAACAAACTAATATGTCAACTTTCGACAATTATTACTAGTTTCTGGCTATGGATCTCAAAAATTTATACCTTTGGGAAAGCAAACATCATACTTGATGTGGACTGGTTTGTTGTCTGCCTTGGGATAATTGAGTAATCATGATTATGATAGGCAATGGCAAACTCTTGGCACTACAAATCATGTCACAATATCACATTTACAACATTCTCAATAGCTCCAATTTAATAACACATAATACATAGTAAAATTATACTTGTCTATGAAATGCTTCACCTTTGGGCACCTCCCATCAAATGATATCTGAGTAGTATAAAAAGAGCTACAGATTTCAGCAATCCCTACAAAAAAACCCTCTAATGTTAGAAAATCATTATGCTTCTAATACTTCCTTTCATCCTAATAGTTAAGCAATAGTTGGAAATCTTAACACCATCTTCATCAAATCCAACACATCCAAGCTGTATAACCATCACAACTGGAGGCTCCAGCTTAGTCAGGTTAGTCAAGCACACATTCAGAGCACAATCATCATATAGAACACAGTTCACAGTATTCTCCCTATCATCACATCCAACATTATTATATATCTATTAGATAAAAAACCTACTTAAAAACAGCAATAGAAATTATGAAATGTGGTGAGGAAAACAAACTGTTCATCAACCAAGGTCAATCGTAGCCTTCTTGATTTCACCATTCAAACGAAATTCCTCCAATGTGCGAATCAATGTGACAAAACCGATGATATCGAGAAAAAAAAGTGCATCATCAAAACAACAACATATATACACCTAAAAAGAATTCCCATCTTACAAATAAAACTTTTATACCAATTAGGTTCTCAATTGGCTCCTTTTTGGTCAACTACATTATTTGAGCAATCTGCATAAATGAATATGAATACTCTGGAATAGGAGCATCCACTTCATTCATGTATGTCTGTTGACCAAATGTTATATAGAATGAATGATTTGTGGCCCTGAACTCCTTCTTAGTATTGGCAGAGACCCCAAAATTAGCAAAGAAGTATGCCCTTTCTTCCACTGAAGCCTCTTTGTACTTATCGAACAGAGCCTTGTTCATAACAAACGCTTGAATCTTGGTCCCCTATATAATATAAAACACACATTAATTATTGATTATTAACTACTAACTATTAACTAAACCACCAATGTCAAAACATGCAAGACTCATCATACAGCATATACCTCTTCATCAGTTAGAACCATTGCTCACAAAACATCTCATTTGGTGCATCCTTCTAGTACACATTCCACCTACAAAGTACTCGGGCAATGATCTTCCACATCTTCATACTGTCATTGAGGGACTTGATCGCTAAATTTTTTGTGGTGGCCATAGACGAACTTGATTGTGGTTAACTTGGTGGTATATAGTAACAGCTAAGGGTGAAGCTTCGAGTGTGGAAATCAGGAGATTGATGGGGCTATATATAGCACTCCATGCACCCAACTTGTAAAAGGGCCTAATTCAAATCACTCCACTCCCGATACAAACAAACACAGCAATAAGAGGATTTGGAAATCTATTACAAACAAATGAAAAGACATCTCTAGCTGACCACTGCAAAGAAATCCCTACAAATCGGGTCAATCCAACTAACCTTCCTCTCTATAATCTTTGTAAAATACATTAACGTAAAAGACATACAAAATCCCTGATAACGTGCAGTATCCGCCTACTTCACACTTGTCAGACCACAACGCCATGCCCCTTACCTTGAAAAAAAGCTTTACACCATGCACATACAAAGCACTCTGTATATCTCTGAATTACCATTACCAATAACTAAAAATATTTTCCACCATGCAAACAAAAAACACTTTGTAATTTTGTATACCTTTGCAATCTACATAAAAAACACTCTTGAATTTTTGGCAGAGCGAACCCACTCTACCATATGGTAGAAAAGACATGACGAAGGAGTGCTCTGTACATAAAAAACACTCTTGTATTAATAAAGTTCAATGACATGCTGGTACCTGCTCCCCTTTTAAAACACCAAAAGTACACGCCACCTATTTATTTTTTCTTAGATATGCATGTTGTAGGCAAATTGATCTGTCTTAAGGTTTTAATCCTTTATGAAAAAAAATTAAAAAAAATCGCGTATTGGGCCTGTCATAGTCTATTGATGGCAATAACCTCCCCACACTCAATCACACTGACCTTACATGCACCAAACTGTTTTTCGTTTTAGCAATCACTGAGCCTAAGAATGAGTCGAAAATGCCGAAAGAGCAAAGTCAGCTCTAGCACAGTGATTTAAGAAAGGAGTCGATCCTAAAAAATGACTCTATGAACAGTACAACAAATTTGTTGTAATAAGATATTGATTATACAAAACCCCCTGAACTTTGAGTTAGTTGCATATAATCCCTGACATTTCAAAATTTAAATTTAACCTCCTAACATTTCATTTTTTAACTTTTAACCCCCTGCTGTTAAGTGACTATTATCTTTTTAACAGAAATTGTGACGTCAGATGATGAAATGACACGTGGCATCCTACATGGCATCTTATATAAATTACTAATTTTATAAAACCCCTTGAATTTTGAACAATTGTAAATAACCCCCTGAACTTTAATTAGTTACAAATAACACTATTGACATTTCAAAATTTAAATTTTGCACCCTTAAAAAATTTTGATTTATAATATTAAACCCCATGTTGTTACTTTTAAATTTTAAAAAATTTATTAAGTTTTGTTACTATCATTGGTCAATTAAAATAGTTTGCTTGTATGGTAAAAACTTGAAAAATAATACTTAAATAAATAAAAATAAAACTGGCATCATTTTACAATATTTACTTATTTTCTTGGAATAATTGAGCATTGATAGTATAAAAATGTTATCATTTATATTAAATATATTCTTCAGATGATTGGGCATAAATAGTTTACATATTACATTTGTAGTAGGTAATAACTTTTACCCTCATAAATCTTTTTTATTAATAATGCATATTTTTTCTTGAATTAGAGGTTAACATTTATTTTTGTATTTTTCTAAATATTATTCTTCTAGTTTTTGCAATACAAAAGAACTACTAGTATTTTAATTGACAAATGACAATAACCATCTTAGTAAATTTATTAAAATGAAAAAAAAAAAATAACGGCATATGATTTAAAATTATCACTACAAAAAACACCCAATTTCCGACGGAATTTGTCATGGAATTAGCTTTTCCGATGGAATCCGTTCCGTCACTAATAGGTGCGTTTCAAACAAATTTGAAATTCCGTCTGAAATTTTCTACGGAATTTTTGCAAATTCCTACGGAAACCAATTCCGTCGCAAATTTCAGACAAAATTCGTTTACGTCACAATTTTTTTAAAAAAAAAAAAATCAAAAATTATTGTTTTAAAAAAATCAAAATTTTTTTAATTTACAAATGCCACGTGTTTGCTCCTCAGAGCGCCATATGTCCCTCTTTCCTAGCTGCCACGTGTCGGCACCTCATAATTCCTCCCAGCGTCTCTCCTCCAGTTTGAACCTGCGACCTCAACCTGAGGGCACCTTCGCGCGCGAGTCTTTGCCAGTTGCGCTGAAATGAATTTGTATCATATTATTACATATTATTATATATATAATATTATCTTATATATATAAACATACATACATATAATTAATTAATTATATAGATATAATTAATTATTAATTATATATAATATTATGAAAAATAATGAAAAATTTAATAAAAAATAAAAATATTTATATATTTAAATTAAATAATTTTTTAATTAAAATTACTTAATAAATAATAATTTAATATTATAAATATTATTTTTAATATAAAATTATAAATATAATATTAATAACATATATATTAATAAATAATAATATAATTTTAATAATTAAGGTTAAATAGAATGATTTAATAATTAATATTTTAATTTTATAAATATTATCTTAATTTAATAAATATTATTTTTTAAAAATTAATAAATTTTAATTTTTCTGACCAAATTTTCCGTGGCAAATTGCGACGGAAATTTTTGCGGAAAACTTTCTGACTGAAATTTCTGTTGGAAGTTTCCACCGAAAAAATTTCGTCGGAAAATTTCTGAAGACAAATTCCGACAGAAATTTCCATCAGAAAACTTTCCAACAGAAATTTCCGTCGGAATTTGCCAGGGAAAAAATTCTGTCAGAATTTGCCACAAAAAGAATTCCGTCAGAAATTCTGTGGCTAAATTTGCCACGTAAAATTCCGTCGGAATTTGCCACGGAAACGCTTCCGTCAGAAATTTTGTCGGAAATCGGGTGTTTTGTTGTAGTGTATCAATCAAAATTCGAAGGGTTGATTGCTCCTGATCAATTTGAAGGTGAAAAAATAAAATCAAAATAGACTGAATCACACCTAATGATGAATTTCTTCTCTTCAATCTCTCAGACAATGGTTCATTGCTCTTCAAGGACCGAGTTTCAAAGTTTGCAATAGAGACTATGGATCATACATCTTATCTATAGAAGATCCTGGCCTAAATGCTGTCTTCTTATGCTCTTTCTAAAACTCCACAATTCTACCAACGTAGGTTGGTGCAAGTGGTAAGGAGTTTGTATTCCCTTAAGTGCTCTAATTTCAGGTTCGATCCTTGGAGCGACGTGTGTGGACAATATCCATTTGGGACAGTACCTGAGGGATTAGTCATCAGGTTTGCTCCAATGGATACCCTACGTAGCAGCGAAAAAGAAAACCCACAATTCTAACATTTATTTGTTTCTTAACCCCCACCTCCCAAATACTTTATTTCTTTGATTGTCTCTCTGATCTAAAACCAACCTCCACCTCTATTTATTTATCAGTAGAGTTACCTTAGATCATCTCTCAAATCCTCAATTTGTGAATCACATGAGACCCTGCTACCTGAACAGAGAGGGAAGAGGTGCCCGCCGAAGAGATTGACCTTCATTTTCATGGCATGAAGCCATGAACAGTTACTAGCATCACTTATTTTTTAGCAATAAATCCTTATTACGTAAGTCGAGATAAAATTCCTCTCACATACGTACTTCGTATACTGTAAATCATAATTTATAAACACTTAAAGTCAAAAATAAACTATTTTAAACAAGCACTAAGTCTTTTTTTTACCTTCTTTTTTTTGGCACATGTCCATGTAAGTATAAGCTTATTAAGAAATTTGCCTTGTCATCAACCCATATCAGTAAATTCGATGGTGTTAGTGGCACATATACTGATTTAATATCGTTAACTCCTATTTCAAGTCCTTATTAAATTTGAAGGACTAATGGTTTGAAATGAAATAAACTTGAAAGACTAAAATCACCTGTTTAGAACTTTAAGGACCAAAACTAAAATGAGAGTAAATTATAAGAAACAACATTTATATTAACTCTATTTTAAAATATGAAAGATTAATAAAATTATCTAATAATAATTGACCCATCATGGAACTTAGAGCCGAAAGCAACCTGTCCCATAAAATATAATTATTTTTGTCAAAATCTATACGTAATAAAGTAGAAAGAAAAATTATAAGGGCGCTTGAGTTATTGTTATTATTATTATATTATTTTTTGGTTGATGCAGGCCAAATTTCATTAAAATATTAAATGAGGTTACGTATTAATATTCTACTGTTAAAAAAGGACATGAATGCAGAAAAGCAAGAACAAAAGCCCTCGAGTTATTTAATCGCAATATAAAAAGAAAAAGTCCTCTGAATATAAGCTTTTATTTTGTTGGAAAAATGTTTTTTAATTTTTTTTTTCTTATTTTCTAATCATATAGGAGTATGTTCTTTAATTTTGATTAACTTAGATAACATAATTTTTTAATTTTAATTTTAATCAAAATTTAAAACTATTTTTTATATACAAATATATTTTATAAAACAAAAATTTTCATGCGCTGCACTAAATTCTTGTAGTTATTTAAAAATCAAATTTAAGAGTAAGAATATTTATATTTGGATTTATAATAAAAATATATATGAAGAACAATAGAATACTTACAGATTTGAAAGTAAGATAAAATTCAAAATAAAGTTTGACAATAGAAAATTTATTTTGGAAGTAAAATAATTTCTTAAAACAGAAAACTTAATATTTCAAAAAAAATTAAAAAATTTATATTCTTTGATAGAATTTTTAAAAATATATAAATTAGTATAACTTAACCTAAATAACGGTCTAAAAAAACTTTCAAAATAAAATTGAGATTTTGTGATAAATTTTGATATAAAAATTGACCTTAACCCTTTAAAAAATAATCTGACTATCATTTTTAACAAATTTATCATTCTGTTTTACAGAAGTTACATGTTCAAATAATTTTACTGATAATTTTCATAAAATCAAATAGTGAATCTTTTGCAACTTACAATAACCTTGCTCTTTTCTGCCAAAAAAAAGAAAAGAAAAATAATCTTGGTCTTTCGATTGAAAAAATTAATGTAATTTCCACTCTAGAATTGTTTTTTTCCAAAAAAAAAAAAAAAGTAATTTCTAGTAGGGGTGGACCTTGATTTTATTCTATACCGAATTAGCACAATACATAACATGCTCTGTTCAGACCTTGAAAAACTGAAGATACAAAAGAAAGCAGAGAGGGAGCTCTCCGTAAATCATCTCTCTCTCTCTCTCTCAGTGCTTTTCTTCTTTTGTCTTGCACTTACTTACGAATCAACCCCACACTTCACGGCACCATTTAGTACCTCACCATTCACATTCCCTCTCTGATCTGTTCAAAGAGATTCCTCTTCACTCTCTCTCTGTCTCTGTATTTTCTACCATTTTCATAATTTTCTCCATTATCTCCTTCATTGCTTCTCAAAACTGTTCTGGGTTTCTTTTCCTTTCAACCAATTTCTCAGCTACTTTATAGCCCACTGGATCTTACTGTAAGTACTGGGTTCTCTTGTGGAACATTTTGCTTCTGTGGCCATGGTTTCTCAGGGCATTTAACTAGCTCCCTTGGCTCCTGTTCTTGCTATGCTCAATTATAATTCATAGATGTTAACATCAATAATTTATAACTGACTTTGAACTTAATTTATGAGGCATTTCATAGTTCATATATTTTTTACTTACTGATGAGAATTTAAGGATTCCTTGAAATGTTTTGATTTCCAGTACAAAAGGGGGTTTTCTTTGATTTTCCTTCAAGCTCTGTAGTATTGAATCTGAGAATCTGCTGTTTGTAGTGTGTTGTTGCAGGAAGGATATTTTGAAACTTAAGTGATAAAATTCTTCCATTTTCTGTTGTTTTTTTCCTCTCCAGATTTTTCTTCAATAATATATGATTTGTCTTCAACTTGGGCTGTAAAAAGAGGGATTAAATATAGAATAGTTCAATTCTTGGAACAAAATGGCTGAAAGGAGATTGAACATTCATGCTCCTCTTATGTCTGTGAGGCGTTCTTCTGCTACATCACCTTCCTTAACTGAAGCAAAGAAGAAGATATTAGAGAAGCGAAACACTCTTCCAAACTACAAATCAGACTCAAGTATGGATCTGGTGACTGAGCCGGTCGCTGTTCCTTTCAATTGGGAGCATATTCCGGGAAGGCGAAAGGGCACTGGTGGATCTCAATGTTATCAATCTCAGCCTCCTAAGGAGGCTTCTTCTATTACTCCAAGTCCAAGGCTTCCCCCAGGAAAGTCCACAACAACAAATGCTAATACTAAAAAGCCGGCGGAAAAGGAGATTAAAGTCGCAAGCAAATTCAAATCAACAAACAAATCGAGTTCTTTCAATGTTAATGTTGTTAGATTAGATTGTGACAAAGAAAGAAGAGAGGAGAAAAGAGTATCAAATGTGCATATGGATGATGATGACTACGACGACGATGATGATATTTTTTCTGATGCCCTTGACAAGCTGTCTTTCACAGGATCATTTTCCATGAATTGCAGTGCTAGTGGTGTGAGTGGATTAGACAATTTTGATGCAAAGAAGTCTGGAACTTTCTCTACAGATCCGCAAACTCGAGACTTCATGATGAGCCGATTCTTGCCTGCAGCAAAAGCAATGACTTTGCAGCCTCCTCAGTATGCTTCAAGAAAGAATTCTGGACCATTAGAGCAACCTAAGCATTCTGGACTATTAGAGCAACATAGGCATTCTGGACTGTTAGAGCAACCTCGAGAGATTAAGAAATTGGTTCCCGAAGAGAGGAAGCCTTTGCTTAATAATAAACATGTTTCTGCCATCATACCATATACCGGACCAAGTCAAGAGGAAGAAGCAAGTGAAGATGAAAATAAAGATAATGGTGATCGTCATTATGAAGAATCAGCAGATATTTCAGCTAAGGGTTGTGGGTTGATTCCCCAATTACGGATTGGGAATTCACTGTGCTTGTTAAATTCTGTCCCTGGGATGAAAACAAGCAACCAGGCTCCCTTGGCTATCACCTATGAGGTTGAGAAACCGGCCAAAAGCTCGAATAGGCGATCTTTTAGCCCGGTTCCGGCTGTAAAGAAGGTAACACTAACACATGACTCTTATTATCTTTAACTAATCTTGTATGCCTCAATAGCAAATCACTTGATATTGTCATTTCAGTTGCTTCATGCTGTTTATTTTCAACCAATAGTAAATTAACAATTAAAAAGATGCAACACCTTTTTAATAGTTTAGCGTCTTTGTTTTTTTTTTTTTTTGTAGGCTTGGGAAGCTATTTCTAAGAAAAAATCCAGCTCTAGAGCTGCATCACCTGAGAAGCAGGAGGTTGGGAAAAAATGGGCTAGTGAATCGAACCGGTTTAACTACTCGGGCGAATTGCAGCAGCTGGGTAGGTTATCTCCTTTACGGCGATCACGAGCTGCTGCTGCTGGTGTATCTCCATGTAGAAGTAGACCTCAGCCACCATTTTGTGGAGCCCCATTGGACCCTAAAGAAGCTGTGAGTAATCTGTCTGGTCAACTGAAATTCCTGCAAAAAGGTCATGTAAGCATTCAGAAGATGCTATCTCAAGAAGGCAAAAGGAGCCTTACTGTTGAAAAGACATTGTACATAGATACTGCAAGTACAGTAAAATTTTCATCATGTGCAAATTCAAGTTCTGTAGATAACACAGGGAAAACAGACACCGAAAAATATTGTTCCAGCATAAGATCTTCTCAAGATATAAAGAAGCTAGAAGAAGCTTTGGAAGGAAGAGGCATGTTGGGTTTTGCAGATGCCAAATCTTCGATTCTTTCGAATAAGGGACATACTAGATCCCAAGAATATAAAACAGAACAACCGGTAACGAATAAAAAGTTCAACCGAGAATACACATCTTCGCTAGCTGTACATGGGAAAACGGGTGAAGATTCAAATGTCAACAACCAGCAAATTGTTGTTGTAGCTGAAAATTTAGGAAATGGTAAAGTTGATTCTGGTCTGTCTCCTCTTCCCCCACCATTGCCAAAATCGCCGTCCGAGTCCTGGCTTTGGCGCGCTCTGCCTTTAGTTTCTGTAAAGAGTTCATTACAGCACTCAAATCAAGGTGTTCAGCCACATTCTAAAAGGCCAGATTCTAATACTGTATCCAGCAATTCCAAGTGGGAAACAATAGTGAAAACTTCGAATCTGCATCATGATCACGTGCGGTATTCTCAGGTAATTTCATAACTCTTTTTGTCCATCTTTTAGTCTGGCTCTGTGATCAAATAGTGACAAAGGTTAAAACTCACATTTCATTTTCTCTGCAGGAACTAACCACGCGAAAATCTCAGCATTCGAAATCCTAGAGATGGAAACTCCATGGCCTATCCTTTCAGGCTATGATCCTGATTGTTGTGTCCTCGTGTTGGATATCACAGGTACTAGTAGACTACATTTGGCCTGGTTGAGTAGTTTCTTACTCTGATAAGAAATTTGAGTGTTGATTTTTTTCTTTCACTTTGTGTGGGGCTGAGGACATAATAGTGTTTTATTTTTCATCTGTTGACATATTACACTTGTGCCCGCCCTAGTGAACTTTTGTTTTTTATTCATGTTTGCGTTGTATAGAGTGAAATCAAAATCCACTTTGCTGATGAATTAGTAAAAACAGCATTTGGATTCATTGTAAGTTTTGGTGGATCAAAGTTTCTTAACTTGAGAAGATTGAAACCACCAATCTTGTGTGTACTACATTTTGCTCTGTTATCTTACGTATTTTCCTTTCTCACTTCTTGCATATAGGTTTAGGTTCCTTCTCATTTGGGTACTAAATCTTGTAATTTTCATTTCAATCACAAAGGTGATCAATGTACTTATCACAGTGCTTCTGAATTGAGATGAATCTAAATATATATTCTCTTGCATGTCTGGTGTTTCTCATGCTATGTTGTTGAAGTGATTATTATTAACCCATGCTTTGACAGACTTCTATTGATTGTTCTAATATTTTATTGTTTAATAATTTTTATAATACTTTTGGTGTCTTTGATCTTAATGCCCTTCATATGCTATGAGCAATATAAGATTCAAATGTATGTCCATATGACGAGAATAAAGTGATTTTTCTAATGGAAAAATCACTTTAAAAGATTTTTTTTGGGATATAATTCTCAATTAACCAATTAACTTTGGTATTAGTTGAAGGGGATTTGACTAGTTAAATATGAGGTCTAGAGTTCAACTCAATATGAATGTAAAATACGCTTTTGAAAAAGTTATTCTCAATTAGATCCGACAATCTTGCTTAATCAAATAGTCATATGAAAAAGGGTTATTCTAAATGAGTTGGATAATGTTATCCTAACTCAATGGTAATAGATACTCCTTCTGGTCCTATTTATAAGATAAAGTTAATTTTTTTGGAGAAATTAAGGAAGCCAATTAAATCACTTTAGATTATTTATATTTTTAATATCTTTAAATTATATATCATTTTATTAGTTAAATTACTTAGTTTAAAGAAAAAAATATAAATATAAATATTCTAAAGTGATTTAATTGGCTTCCTTCATTTCTCTAAAAAAGTTAACTTTATCTTATAATTAAGACCGGAGGAGGGAGTAACAAATAGGAATTAAATAAAAGTGTACTGAATCGTGGCCTACTATGTACTGTGTTATTTTTTCTTTTTTCTTTTTAAATATACAAGCTTTCAGAGCTTATTTTTGAATCCTGTGATGATGCGGTAGCAAGATTGCGAGCCACAATAAGGTCAAATTATCATGCATGTTCATGAATTCACGAGAGAAGAATGAAAACCTCATGAACAGGAATTTGGGGTTGAATAAAAATTATGTTAAAATTAAAGATATTTATATTGGATGACTTAAAATTTAAAATTATACTAAATGACTTGAAAAAAGAAAACAGAGATTCAATCAGTATTAAACGATAATTCAACACATTAAATTAAATTATTTGGATAATTTAAAATTTTAAAATTAAATGTATGTATATTTTGACGTTAAAAATATATTATATTTTTTAATTAAAAATTGGAAAAGTTTTGTATAAATTATGTGTTAGGCAAGTGAAAGGAAAGGATGAGAGTGACTTAACGGTACAGTAAAGAGACTAAGGGGAAGCAAATCAAGCAATAATGGAAGAATGATGAAAGGGACAAGCCAAGAAAAACAATAGCGATGGAAATGGCGTGCCTCTTTTGTATTGAGATTCTCGAAAAGCAATCATGTGACTTATAGATAGATAGATGATGACGGGAAAAAAAAAAAAAGAAGAAAGATATATATAGATGAGAGGGAGAGAGCAATAATGCCACGTGAAGAGTGATGACACAAGCTTTCATATCCTGAGTAATTATAGGGAAAAAATAGGAAAAAAAATCATTTATGAAGTATTTTAATAGCAAATCATAATTATAAATGTTTCCACAAAATTTTAACGATTTAAATTTATTTATATATTTTTATATAAACTATAATAATAATTTTATAAAATATTAAATCTAAATGATAAAAATTTTAATCTAACGATTTTCATAAAAAGAAAAGGACAGAAAAAGGAGGGGTATGGTAAAGGAGATAGACACCCCACTTATCTAGGTTCATTTTCTGATTTTTGCGTTAATTTAATACTTCCTCTAACCTTAAATATAAGAATTAGTTAAGATGTTTACTTTAATTTTAAACATAGGGTTAATATAACTTTTGGTCCCTGAAGTTTGAAATCGGTGGTTTAGGTCCCTGAAGTTTCACCCAATTTTGGTTTTAATCCCTCAAGTTTGAAATCGGTGGTTTAGGTTCCTGAAGTTTCACCCGATTTTGGTTTTGGTCCCTCAAATTTGAAAAGGACTTGGTGACCCATTTTTGAAACTCGACCCGATCCCCAAAAAAACCAAGTCCTTTTCAAACTTGAGGGACCAAAATCAAAATTGGGTGAAACTTCAAGGACCAAAACCACCAATTTCAAACTTGAGGGACCAAAACCAAAATTGGGTGAAACTCCAGGGACCAAAACTAGCGATTTCAAACTTGAGGGACCAAAACCAAAATTGGATCAAATTTCAAGGACCAAAAGTTATATTAACCCTTAAACATAATACTTCAATTCACTTTGGCTCCTAAATTTGTAAAGTTTTTTCTGTCATAATATCTCTATTAATTGTAAATATATTTCAGGGGGTTTCCATTAATGAAAGGTAATGATCAACGGGATATTTTAAGAAAATCAACACATATTTATAACAAGCATAGTTAATTTTCAGAATATCTTTAAATTTGTGATTTAGTACCTATATTTAGAATGAAGGGAATATTTTTGGATGATAACAGTGACTTGTAAGATTTGGAGGCGCATCAACCATCCAATTGTGATATAATGTATTAAGGATCGAGTTACTAAATATATATATATATATATATATATAAACAAGAGTCCCTTTTTTTTTCAAGAAGACAAAATGATATTAAACTAGTAAAAAGTTAGTTTCAAAGTAGAATAAGAAATGGGACAAAAACATTGACTAAAGTATATACCAATAAAATGAGAAAGCAGAAGTGAACTTAACAAAAACTGAGATAAAAAAATGAAGTAAAATGTCCATATCGTGATACACTATATTATAAGAAACCTACCTCCTCTTATGCAATTTGACAAATTGCTTCTAAGTGCAAGTGATAATTAACGTTGTTTTAGAAGAAGAAGCTAAATCACAAAAATTGACTATCCAAAATAGAGCACATTTCACAGGAATTGAAAAAGAAATACGTGTCCAGCAAAAAAAATTATTGCTTTAAATAAAATGCTTCAAGGAAGAGAGAGCTATGACAGCAAATGATAGCTTGGCAGTACTTATAACTTGCAATTTTATGCTTAAAGAGTATAATGTCCCAACCAAACTCATTGAGAGTAAAAGGGAAAAAAAGTTAGTGATGAGGCAAATGCCGGAGTCATATTGTTGCTTTTTGACCGAAGGCTCTCAAGAAAAGCTATTGATTAGAAAGCAATGGCGCCAAGTACTCCTTTGAAATTGAGTGGGGAGATAGAATCCTTCTTTCCTTATCTATGTTTGGATAGAGAGAAAAAGTAGGGAGGAAAGAAAACTATGAGGGAAAATGCTAAGAAATAGTAACTTTTTTAAAACCATTTTTGGAAGTTCCCCTCCCCCATTTCCCCCTCACTTTTCTCTCCATATAAAAGTTACGTTTTTGCACCAAATAGTATTCAAAAGACATATGATTTAACATATAAGAAAACTTTGTCCATCTTGATAAAGCTGCCACAGTGTATGGCCACAATTTGAAATTAGTGAAATTAGATTGAGAAACTCTAATAAGCATGCAAGCAAGCCAGAGAGATCTTGTGAAAGATAAGAGATGAATAAATGCTCCAAAAATTTTTCATGATCACATAAAAAAAAAAAACACACACACACACAAATGCCAAAGGTGTTAAAATGGTGTCTTTGGAGGACATCATAGGTAAGCAGAGTATTATAGAGTAGTTTCCATATGAAAAGCAGTTGCTTGAAAGGCCTAGAGATGTTCTAGAGGAATCTCCAAAATTCATCTATTTTATTATTGCTATTAGATCACAAATCTAATTATTGATATTTTCTGAGGCTCAATTGAGGGTTAGATAATACTAGTTTTTACAATACTGTGTACTATTCAGTTTTAAATGTAGGTGCTAGTTGGAGATCTGTTTTTATATATATATATATATATATATATATATATATATATATATATATATATATATATATATATATATATATATATATATATATATATATATATATATATATATATATATATATTTTAAAAAAAAAATTACCCTGATAAGTATATCTTATACGATGCATTAACTATGTTTATAATACTCCAATGTAAATAGTTAAAAGGAGAGGTATTTCAGGAAAATTATTGGAAAAGACATAGGACTGGTTACTTAGCAGAGTTAACTCCAATATAATCTTAACATCCGGTGACAGTTTGAGATGGATTGGTTGGCCCATTAAAATGATAGTGTGGACAGGCCCAAGAAAAAAAAAAAATCTAACGGTTACAATTCTAATTCTAATTACCAAACTATTAGTGGTTTGATTAAGTTGAATGGATTCACTTTCTAAGAATTTGAACCATATACATGCAAAAAACCACAGTAAAAGAATTACCCCCAATTTAACCGAACAATGCATAATCTGACTCGCGCTGCCAAATGCCAGGTAACATAAAGAAAAAAAAAAACCTATTTATCAGCTATTATATATGAAATAAAATTTAGAGAAAATTGGGGATAAATCCCTGTTTGACAAATTAATTGGAAAATGAAACCTGAAGCATTTAACTTTTTGAGGGTCACTAAGTATGAGAAGTAAAAGATCAAATCACCCTTAGTGGAAGCTCATTTGCAAATCGTAGATGTTTATTTGCCAAGTTTGATAGTTTTCTACTACATGAGATCTCCACACTCACAACCAACAGCCTTCTTCCCCCACTGCCGACAACTTTTTAACCCACTTTCTCATGCCTTCCCTCTACCCCATCTTATCATATATCTACCAACCTTCAAACTTCATGTCACCTCATCACTAGGATCTTATTGTCATTTTCTTCATTATCGATTCTATTGTTGGGAACAAACTACCTTGTTCTTCTAAATCTATCACCCATTGAGCTAGTGAGGGCGAAACGTCATTAAAATCAAAGTCATTGGCCTTTGTTAATTTGAAGAATATGAAGAGAGTAAGGCCTATCACCTTTTATCGAAGAGACCCATTACCATTCATTGAGGACCCATTGTTGTTGTTATCATCACTGCTCGTCAACATCTATGAAAGAGAAGAAGCTCGATAATGAAGAAGGTGAAACCCCTCGCCGTTCAATGAAGACCCGTCACTGTTATAGGATTTTTGGATCTTGATTTTTAGAAAGTTGTATTTTTAGTTTCATTTGCTCCTTTGTATATTCAACATAGTGTAGAGGGGATTCGATTGGTTTGCCTTTGTGTGGAAGGGGATCGATCTTTTTTGCCTTTGATTTGTGGGTTCACCTCTATTAGTTCGATTTCACGATGTTGCGAACTAGAGATTGAAGAAAAATATATTTTTTTTAATTTTTTAATAAGGCTATTTTTTTTTTGCCATTTTTAAAAAGGGTAATTTGGTCTTTCCCCCCTCACTTTTAGTGACACTCAAATACTTGAATGTTTCAGATCCCATTCCCCAATTAACTAGTCAAATAGGTATTTATCCCTAATTTTTCCTAAATTTATAATATATGTATATTATTTACAAGACATAAATAGTATTCCCTCCATTCCATATTATAAGAAACAAGCCACACATGCTCCATTTCAAATTATAAGAAACATTCATAGAATGTTTTATTTTTTTACTTCTTACTTTCCCATTTTGTCATTATTTAATTACCCTTATTTAATGTCAATATAATAAATTTTCACAACCCCAAAAACCTATTGTTTCTACCATATCAATTTTCTTATTCTCTCTCTTCTACAATCCTCCTTATTATAATTATAATTTTCTTATTCCCCTCTCCTCATAAATAAGGGTATTTTAGTCAATAAAAGTTACAATTTTGACACACTTATTGTTCTTAACTGTCACTTCAAACTGCAAAATTCGGTTAAATGTTTCTTCTAATAAGAAACGAAGGGAGTACTACTTATTTTTGAGATTTTATGTAAGAGATGGGCACCAAGCGTAAAATCTAACAACTTACATTTATTCAATGAATAACATACCCCGCTCTTAAATGTTTTTACAGAAGTTAGTAATATCTCTTAGTTATGTCTGAGATTAATTTTTTTCATAATAAAACTGAAAATGTTTATTAAATACATCCCAATTTAAGACGGAAGAATGGGGCATCCCCATTGACATTTGGCACTATTAGATTAATTTTTAATGATTGAGATTTAATATTTTATAACAATTTATTTTACTACTAAACAACAAAAAAATATATAAATAAATTTAAACTACTAAAATTTAACCTGAAAAGTTCAAAAGTGAGAGATCATAAGTGAAAGAAGATATAAAATATTTTGATAAAAGTTTACACAGTTAAAGTATTTAGATATAATTTTAATAGTTTAAATTTATTTTTATATTTAATATTATAATAATATTATTATAAAATGTTTTCAATGGTGGGGATGGTCAATATAGAGGAAATGGAAATAAATGTCAATGAAATTGAAAACACTAGAGGAGTTCATGTGATTGGATAGGAATGGGATACGCCTATTATGCTCCATCCCACTGAGAGCAGGACAAGACTTGGATTGGAATGAGATTGGGACGGGAATGAGACGTCCTTTTTTTTTTTCTTCCCTTTTTGGATTTGGATCATCAAGTTTTTCTTCTTTTTAGACTTGTAAATACTAAAATATATGGCTATAAGTTGGATGCAAAACCTAATTGATAAAAAATATATAATGCAAATATTTAATAATCTTCTTTTATTGTTTTATATCAAAAGCATCATAAAAAAGAAATAATTAAAACTTAACAAGAGTGATTATCATAAATAAATAAATATATAAATATAAATAAATAAATATATATATATATATATATATAGTATTTTGTAGAGAATTAAGCAAGTACGTGCAAGAGAGACCGAAATGAACAAAGATGGTGACACTGTACCGTGAGGGTTTTTTTAAATATTAATAGCATTTTGTATTAAAGATGTAACCAATATATGATAATATATATTTATATATGACTAAAATTTGTCTAAAAAGATTATATGATAATATTTTTTTATATAACTAATATCTATCTAAAAAGGATATGGGAAAATCACTGGTAAATACCAAATAAGCAAATTAATTGCTCTTTACCACCAACACACATATGATACCTAACTGTCATTAAAATTGAACTTAAAAAGACAAAAAAGCCCTTAGTTTAGTTTGGAAAGATGACACGAGGCAGAAGCAAACGATTAAAGTTTATGACAGTGGCTTGTTCAGTTATCGTGTTTGGCGGAGTGCGGTGATGCGAGTCTTCTGTTGTGGCCGTCGATCACTGTGGAGTCCGCCAGAGGTCCATCACTGTGGAGTCGATAGATCACTTTAAAGCCCTTCTTCATATTTCAGTTTTTTATGGAGGTGATGATTTGTATATTGCCAGTAGAACTTAGTATTGTGCATTGCTGTGTGTGTGAGTAAGGAAATAGTAAATATAATTGGGGCTTCCTTAGATATTATGAGTTTGACCATTATTGTGAAGTTTTTGATATTAGTTGATGGGAGTTTGTATATTGTGTATTGTGTATCGTGTATTGCATGTAATCGGTATTGTTGCTTGAATGTTGCTGGAATAATGATGCTGCAATGAAGATTCACATGTGATAACCATTATGTGCAAGTAATCTCCCATTTTGTGCAATGGATCTTTTCCATTCGTGTCCAATAGTCATCCACGATATGTGCAAAGGATAATCCATTATATGCCAATGATCTTCCATTATGTGCAATTATCTTCCGTATTGGGTATTGTTGCCTGATTGTTGCTGGAAGTAATAATTCTTTTCTTTGTTTGGGTAATATTGCTTGCTGGTTTTGATGAAATTGGTTCAAAGGCATCGTACAGTGTTGTATTTGCAATGTTGAATGTTTTGGTAAAAAATCTTCATTGAAGCAGTTCGACTGTGCATGTTTTAGTGCATATTAGTTTATTATAGGTGAAAGTATAATTACATATTGACTAGTTTATTATAGGTCAAACATATTGTAAAATTCATATTAGCTGACATTAAAGCCATATTGTTGCAGGTTTAGAGTTAATGTGATGGATAGAGTACAATGGATCATCCTTTGCACATCATGGAAGAGTATATGACAATGCAAGATCATTGGCACAATGGATCATCCTTTGCACATCATGGAAGAGTAATTGCATAAAACGGAAGCTCAATTGCACATCATGGAAGATCAATTGCACATCATGAAAGAGTAATTGCACAAAATGGAAGATCAATTGCACAAAACGAAAGATCATTGGCACATCATAAAAGAGTATATGACAATACAAGATCATTGGCACAATGGATCATCCTTTGCACATAATAGGAGAGTAATCGCACAAAACGGAAGCTCAATTGCACATCATGGAAGATCAATTGTACATCATGGAAGAGTAATTGCACAAAATGGAAGATCAATTGCACAAAACGGAAGATCATTGGCACATCATGGAAGAGTATATGACAATGCAAGATCATTAGCACAATGGATCATCCTTTGCACATCATGGAAGAGTAATTGCACAAAATGGAAGCTCAATTGTACATAATGGGAAAGTAATTGCACAACAGATCATCCTAGAATTCCGACCTTCTTCACTACTTGCCCGAGAACAACCACAGATGGCAGACAACGGTGGACAGCGTTCGAAGGAGTGTGGAATGCAAGAACAACCTGATGACGCGGGGAACAAATTAAAATCTAGATGCAAAGCCAGACTAAGCAAATCATTCTCACCTGATTTTGGGAGTAGAAAAATCCCTAGGATTCCGACCTTCTTCACTACTTGCCCAAGAACAACCACAGACGGCAGACAACAGTGGACGGCGTTCGAAGGAGTGTGGAATGCTTGTTTGACGAAGATTGGATCTTCTACTCACTGTACTCACACACCGAGTTGCTTTGCCTTTTCTCCTTCCTCCCTCCTGCCTAAAATGGTCTTGTCAAACTGAGGGCTTTTTTGTCTTTTTAAGTTCAATTTTAATGATAGTTAGGTATCCCATGTGTGTTGGTGGCAAAGAACAATTAATTTACTTATTTGGTATTTATCAGCGAATTTCCCAAAGGATATTTGTATATCTTTAATAAAAATATTATATATTCTAGTAAAAAATTTAAATACTAGATATTATATATATATATATATATATTAAACTAATAATAACCTGATTTTGAGATTGAATCAACGAGAGGTGTTTAATTTATTGATTTTATCTAAAAAATTTAAAACCTACTCATGTATATATATCTATATATATATATAGATATGTATATATGCGCGCTTATATATAACACTTTAAATTAATCATAAACCCATGTATTATACGAAGTTTGATTGAGATAAGTCACACGACTTATAGTTTACTATACAACTTTATTAATAATATTGATGTTTACTACTAAATTAACTATGAAATGTTGGTTTATATACATTTTTGTGTTATAATTTTTCTGGAGATAATTCTACCTCTAAAAATGATGTGGCATCACTATAAAAAAAAAAGACTTTCGGCGGTGACAAAAGTCACGGTTGAAAGTCTAACAGTCACCGTTGAAAGTTTTCAATGGTGACAATTAAAGTGACTTTCAGTGGTGACTTTTGTATTACCACTGAAGGTGACTTTCAGCGGCAACTATGATGTTAATGTTTTTTTAAAAAAGATATTCGAATTTTTTTAAAAAATTCAAATTTAAAAAAAAATTAATTTACAAATGCCACGTGTTTGCTCCTCAGAGTGCCATGTGTTCCCCTCCCCTGGCTGCCACGTGTCACCTCCTCATATTGCCACGTGTCAATACCTCATAATTCCTTCAAGTGACTCTCCTCCCATTCGAACCTGCGACCTCAGGGAGTCGACGCCTTCGCGGGCGAGTCTTTATCAGTTGCGCTGAAATGAACCTGTGTCATATTATTATATATATAATATTATCATATTTATAAACATACATATATAATTAATTAATTATATACATATAATTAATTATTAATTAAATATAATATTATTAAAAATAGTGAAAATTTTAATAAAAATGAAAAAAAATATTTATATATTTAAAATAAAATTTTTTTTAATTAAAATTAATCAATAAATAATAATTTAATATTATAAATATTATTTTTAATATAAAATTATAAATATAATATTAATAACATATATATTATTTTTAAATAAAATAAAATAATAACTAATATAATAATAATAATATCAAAAATATTATTTTAGTAGAAATTATATTAAATATAATATTCATAAATAATAATATAATTTTAATAATTAAGGTTAAATAAAATTATTTAATAATTAATATTTTAATTTTATAAATATTATTTTTTAAAAAAATTAATTAAAAAAACTGAAATTGACTTTCAGCAGCGACTTTAATTGTCGCCACTAAAAGTGTGAGTTTCAGCGGCGACTTTTGACAATCGCCGCTGAAAGTGCCACTTTCAGTTGGGACATTTTTTATCGCCGTTGAATGTGAGTTTCAGCGGCGACATTTTGTGTCGTTGCTAAAAGTGGCACTTTCAGCAGTGACTTTTGAAGTAGCTGCTGAAAGTGATCGCTGAAAATCAGTTTTTTGTAGTACATGTGTTTAATGGGGGAAAATATGAATAGGATTCTTTAGGGAAATTCTCATGGTCATTTAATTATCAAATTTTATTAGCATATGTTCTTGGATCAAGATAAATCTCCCCTATATATATACAGTTAACACATAATAGGAAACCTTAAATTATAGTACTTCCTCTGGTCTTTAATATAAGATATATTTAATTAATTTGATTAGATTAAGGAGTTAATTAAGTTAGTTAATATAACATGTATTTTTTAAAACACCCTAGCCATCTTCCTTTATTCTCTCATTTCTTTTCCTTCTTGATTATTGTTGAAGGAGCATCAATAGGGATACATTAAAAAAATGTTGATAAATATGAAAATTATTTCTTATATTTAGGACTAAAATCAACTCTCTAAATATGTCTTATATTAAGGATCAGATCAAGGGAGTAATATTAAAACATCATTTTCTTTTGTATTAGATTATGTGGTGATATATTCTGAATTTTATACGAAATTTAAATATCTTTCCCGAGTAGGTTTTAAGGATCGGGCATGTTAATTAAAGTTAAGGATAACATGTGCTATTCTACGTTGAAATCACCAGCACATATATATGGATCCCCCCTCCTCTCTCTCTCTCTCTCTCTCTCTCTCTCTCTCTCTCACACACACACACACACACATCACACCTTAAATTACATTTAACAAGTTCACTACACAAAAATTGTAGTTTAGTAGCGGTTAAAAGTGTGTATTTTTAGCGATTTTGACTGCTAAAAACATAATTAATAGTGGTTGTTTGAACCACTACTAAATCCACTGTTGCAAATATATTTGTAGCAGTTACTTTTAACCGCTACTCAAGCGAAAAAAAACCACTACTATATTTGTAACGATTAATTAGCACCACTACAATATTCTCAATCAGGGGCAATCCTTTTCTGGGTAATTTAATTTGTAGCGGTTATATAACCGTTATAAATGACAAACCATGAATTTTGGATAGCAGGAAATGAAAATGAAAATTTGACTTTGTTTTTGTAGCGGTTTAAAAATCGCTACTAAATTAAATTTAAAAAGGGCGGCAAATATTAGTAGTAATTACATAACCGCTACTAATTTTAATAGAAATTCAAATTTTACGTCAAAAATTTAATTTGTCTTTTAAAAAGTATATTAGTAGCGGTCATAAAACCACTACAAATGTCAGTAAAATTGAAAAAAAAAAATACAATTATTTATTTCTATTTTTTTAATATTAAATTAAATAGTTTATTATTCTAGTAGTTTAGCTAATTTAATTAGTTTATTATTCATTATTTTAGGTCATTTATAATTTAAAAGAAATGATTTAATTAAATTAGATAAGTTTAAAGATTGTATTGGTAATATTATTGGGGATACTTAGGTAATAAGGAACTATTATATTGTCTGCTACAATGTGATTATGATTATGTAAGGAAAATAGGAAACAATGAGAAAATATTCTTAAATATCTGGAAAAAGAAATAGTGAGAATAAATATTGTGCGAAAGAAAAAAGTATTGAAATAAAAAATTTAAAAATTTATTACCATATTTTATCACCTTGTTAAGCTCCTCGGCTCATAGAAAAAAAAGTGAAAATGAGAGAAGATGAAAGAGAGGTAAGGGGAAAAGAAATGGGAGAGTGTTTGAAATGAGATACGATTGGGATATTTATAGGAATCTGTATGGAACTTATAGTGGTTAGTGTCATGGTTATGTAGCGGTTTTAGGTTGTAGTGGTTATTGTATGTATTTGTAGCGGTTTTATAACAACTACAAATATTTTATTAATTTTTTTAAAAACATATTTTAAAAAAAAA
Organism: Inga laurina; assembly: GCA_963855925.1. Classification (NCBI taxonomy): domain Eukaryota; kingdom Viridiplantae; phylum Streptophyta; class Magnoliopsida; order Fabales; family Fabaceae; genus Inga; species Inga laurina. Next base: position 59,836,112 of record OY979701.1, read on the forward strand.
CAAAAGCATAATTTGTTTTAAAACAAAAACATAATTTGTTTGTTCAGTCATCCTCGTCATCCCTACATAAATTGTATAGAAAAATTCTTAGCGACGTATTTTTTTATTAAAAAAATTTAATTAAAATGATATGAATTTAAAAAACGCACCGAACTATAGGTGAATTGTGATCGCCTTCAGAGAAGTTTTCGAAATTGGTGAGCTGAAACGACTTACTCTCATAGGTGATGTTATCACCATCACCGATGTTGTAATTAGATAAGTGATAGTAAAGGTCTTCGATCCTGCTGCTTCTGCTGCCCACGACACCTCGTGTTATTATGAGAAAGCGCCTGAAAAAAAAACTATATTAAAGTATTAAAAAAAATACAAAACACTTATAATTAATAAAATCATAAAAGTAATTAAATTTAAATTGAAATTGAAATTTAATAATTATAAATTTAAAAATTATATATAATTAATTAATATTTTATAATTCATATTAATATTTATATAATCTAATCTAAATCTAATTTTTTATCTAATTAATATTTATATAAAAAATTAAATATAAATATTTAATTTTTTATATAATCTAATCTAAATCTAATAATCAAAATAATCTAATAAATATATTACCTTCCCCTCAGCACTCCTCTTGAACTGGACGAAATTCGCCCAGCTGTTTGGTGGGACGCCATCCGGGACATTCTCGTTCAGTTGCTGCAGAGGAATCGTCTCATCCTTAACCATACTATGGAAGAGACGATTTCTCCTATTCCTCCAGCCGTCGCCCATCTTTATCAATGTGTATCTCTTCTAGTTGTCCAGGACGGCAAACCTAAATTGTAACACCATTGAAAAAAATATTTAAATATGACTAATTACAAATCAAACAATTAAAAAATATTAATTAAATAGAATTAATTACAAAAAATATAATATAATTAAATACTATTAATTACATGCATCACTTCGTCCCACGCCAGGTCCTTCGGTCCCTTCAAAATGTTCCTCCATGTCCTAAAGTGAAGGGGAACCGCATCCAATTCGAGCTTAACTCGTTTAGGAAGCAGTTGAACAAGTGATGACCCTCATTGTCAATGGGTTGGTCCGTGGCCTCATTTTACAGAACTACAACTCGTAGTGTCTGGTCCAAGTTGTTCAGACTGGCCACGTCCAACCTCCTCGTGGACACGTTCCCCTGTTTATCTGCACAATTTTCTGCACGTTAGATAAATTGTAATTCAAATTTAACATTTTGAATTTAAATATATAATTTATTAAATAAAAAAATATATTTACCTTGGACCTGCACCTCAAACTCAATAGACCTAGAAGACGACCCTCATGAGTTGTTCTAGTCCCGCGCCTCCTTCTTATTGAGGAACCGCTCTATATCTCTTATCGAAATAGGGATGTCGAAGTCCTCGTTCACGTTATAGTCACTGAAACTAATATCTCCCTCTCCTAGATCAGGCACCTCTGGGGCGGTCATTTCCTGTGGGACCGTCTGCGGTGGCTGTGGTAGGGCAGACTCCTGTTGCTGATGTGGGGAGATGGGCTGAAATGGGGCGGTCGCTCTCCCTCCATGCTACCCCCTCCCACTGCCCCCTCCTTTGCTGCTGCCATATGTATTTTTCTTACGTCAATTGAGAATAATGAAAAATGTTGTAGCAAAAACTCTCCGATAAAAGTTAGAATGCTCATATCTAAAGGAAAATTCTCAGAGAAACGACAAAAAACAAAATGGCCAAACATGAAAAAGGAAGAGGTAGCGTGCTTTTATAGGTTTGGAATTTGTAGCGGTTCTTGACAAACCCGCTACATAAACCACTAACAAAAAAAACTAGGGTGGCAAAACTTTGTTTATAACCACTGCAAATATGCAGACCTTTAAAGTTTTGTAGCGGTTATGAAAACATAACCGTTACAAATGTGACGACCTTTGAAGTTATATAGCGATTATGAATACTTAATCGCTACAAATAGGTGACTTTTGACATTTTGTAGCGGTTTAGTTCGTTTTAACTGTTACAAACAACCGCTACACTATTGGCGTGGTTTAGTGGCGCCAAGTGGCACGAACTTTGTAACGGTTCATTTGTTGTAACCGCTACAAATTGACCACGACAAATTTTGGCGGGAATCTTGCGTCATATTTATAGCAGTTTTATGCTTTTAACCACTATAAAAAATGTTCCCAATTAATCGCACCACTTGGCGCGTAGCTTATGGCTACAAATTTGTAGCGGTTTATGTTATAACCGCTACAAATACACCGCTACGAAATCCCTTATTTTTTTTATAGTGGTTATAGAACTTACAATTAGTGAGATCTTAAATAGGTAAATCTTAGAAAAACTTAATGAATCTCGACTTAATGACTTATAATAAGGATCTATTTCTTTTAAAATGTGACTTGTAATAATCACTGGGTAGGGTTTATTACTTTTTATGCAATGCCCAGAATTACACGACACTCAGGCTAGTTACCATACTCTTTTCCCAAAAAAATAAGAAAAATGATTGTGGTGGCATGAAGTAAGGAATGTGAGGGGGGGGGGGGGATAATTAATAAATGATAGGTAAAGTTAACCAAATGTCTTGGCCATTAAGAGTGAGTGGGATCTGGCTGCGGTCTGCTGCCCATCCTTTTCTCTCAAAATTACACAAAAACAGAAACGGTGTAGTTTTGGAGGTAAAATGATGGGGCTCAATGTTTTTTTTTTTTAAAAAAATGGTGTATAGTTTTTTGAAGTATTTTTCTAGACGTATCTAGTATCTTAAAATATTTTTTAAATAACAAGCAGTACCCTAAAATAATTTTTAGTGCTTTTAACCCCTTAAAATATTTTTTCAGTTGTACTCAATGTATAAGCAGATTGATTGCAATTTAACCCTTAATGTATTTTTTCAACTCCAAAAATTACTTTAAAATATTTTTTGTGTTTTTAACTCTTTAAAATATTTTTTTTAGTTGTACCTAGTGTTTTAAGAGATTAATTATAATTTTACGGTTAATGTATTTTTCTTAGTAGTAAAGAGCACCCAAAATTTAGGATACTAATTTATTGATTTCCATCCACTCAAAAATATTTTTTTAATAGCATCTAATATTTTAAAGTGATTTTTGAAGTTAAAAAATACATTAAAGGTTAAATTACAACAGTCTACTAACGCACTAGGTACAACTGAAAAAATATTTTAAGGGGTTAAAAGTACTGAAAATTATTTTAAAATACTGCAAGTTATTTAAAAAATATTTTAAGATATTAGATACGGTCAAAAAAATATTGCAAAATACTAATCACCATTTTAAAAGAAAAAAAAATTGAGCACATCATTTTACTCCTAAAACTGCATCAAAACGGATGATCTAATTTTAAGAGAAAAGAATAAGCAATGGACCCCATGGTAGCGGATCCCAGCCAGATCCGAGTGAGAGGGCGTGACTTATGAATGCTTGGTGGCCCTTCTCCCAACAACTACTCCTTCAAGTGGTCACATATGTATGTTACGTTATTGTAGATGTGTGCACGAGGCAATGCTAATTATTCATGTTTCAAGTTTATTTATTAGTTTTTTTATTTCTGATGTTTTATTTAGCATTTTAATTTTTTAACTGCCGCCATGGTGTTTTTAATTTAATATGAATTAGTCATAATTTAATATAGTTTCTATATATAAGATGGTTTGGATGGGGATAAAAGATATGTTTAGATTCTTCCTTATATAATAAATCCCATCCACACACCCAAAGCCCTATGATCTTTAAATATCATAATTTTAAACAAAAAAAATTAGTTTAAAATTGTAAATTATAAATTCTTGCCTATAATCAATGAAGCTCATTCATGATCCCACTTGGGCCATTTTGTTGGTTAACATGAAGGCATGTAAGATGACAGCGTCAAATTTATGGTCCTCACCAACTATCTCACTCCAGAGAATGTTTCTGCTAAAACATGGCTGTGTAGAATGAAAAAACTTCATATTTCTTATGTGTGTGTGTGTGTGTGTGAAAATTTGAATTTTGTAGACAGGAAAATTATCTTATAGGAGTTGTCCTTTGCAACTTAATAATAAGATTCAAATCAAGCATGATGGTACAAAATATCATATGATTATAAAGAATATACTCCATGTGTTAGGATAAGTAAGAACGACATATCTCTAATAGAAGTGTGTGTGTGTGTGTGTGTAAAATATTCGATTTTTATCCTATGTGTATTTGTGATATTATACTTTCCCGTCTCTATTTATGATATGATTGTGCGATTTTTATTTCAAAAATACGTGAAAAATCTCTATCTAAAAATTTTATTAGTAAAAATGATTTAAATTGGGTACCAGTACTATCATGCAAAGCACATACATTTTTTGTTTATAAAACATAGATCAAGTCATTTTGCCAAATAAAGTTTTCAAATGGAGAGTTTTCACCCATTTTTTTAATTATTGCACATTTGCACCTTTCTTATTTGGCCCCTTTATTTTATTATTATGAATTAATTAATATGTGGATCCCCCTTAATAACTTTGCTAGGAACATTTTTGAAAATAAAAATAAATAAATTGTGACAAATTCAAAAGCATTTGACAAACCAAACTAAATCTTCCTTGATATTGCGTAAATATCTATTTGCAATGGCCCTTTCGTCCTGTTAATTAAGGGAGACTGTCAATTAGATATCAAAATTCCAATTTCATATATATATATATATATATATAATATTCAAGTTCCGAAAACTTTATTAAAAGTTAAGTTGTATATATCAAATTATAAAGTTATAAATATGAAAGTCTAAGTTGTAAATTAGGAACTAATGACAACTGAATATCTTGATTTGCATAAAGTCTTATATTTAGAACTTATCTTTTAAATTTTTTTTAAGATTTAACTGTTATTAAATTGAAGTTCTGCGACTAAATTGTCGTTCTTCCTTAAATTAACATACAATAAGTTATTTAGTATTTAAAATATATAATTTCACTTTTATATTTCTTTAATAATCTATTAGAAATAAAATATTAATCTGTTCTTAAATCAAAATGACACAACAATATAAAGTATAAAAATCCATTTTAGAGATATTTAACATCAAATTTCATAATAAATAATAAGATTTAAATAAATTAGTTTACAAAATTAAAAATTATTACATTAGTCAATTTTATAAATGATAAAATGGCTCAAAGATATATATATATATATATATATATATTAATAAATTGTAGAGACTTATAAATGATAAAAATAAGAGTGATATTTTTGTAACATAACTTAATAACTTATAATCTTAACTAAGGGCTTTGTGGGCATAGGTTTTTTTTTGGTTGCTAATTCAAATTTGTGCTCATATCATTTAATTAATAATCCACAAACTTTGTTTCAAAACTCAGATCCCCCGCTCAGGGAAAATCTAAAAACGGCATGCAATGCTAAGAATTCTAAATCAAAGGGATTCTTTTGAGATTTTATGAGATATCAACTTTGGGCATCATTTGTGTGATTTCAATTTAAAATAAATTTTTTTAAATTTAGAAAAAGACCAATAATAAATAATAATAATTGAAAGTTTTCCCAAATGAAAAAGAAAAAAAATGAAGTTGTTATTATTATTATTATTATTATTATTATTATTATTATTATTATTATTATTATTTATTTCCTTTTCGTTTTTTCTCTCCAGTTACAGAGACAGCAACGTTTTGGAATAGAGGGATTTGGGAAAACCAGAGGGAGCAATCGGGTTGAAGGAGAAGAAGGCAGCCATCAAACACTATTCATCTTCTTCTACGTCTCAAAATTAGCGGCTTCACAAAGACGAAAAGCAGTGGAGAATTTCAAAGCGGAAGCTTTGCATATGGAATTGAAAAAGGTATGAGGGGAAGATCACTGATCGGCGTGTGTCTCCATGGAAGATCACTAGCAGCCTCTATCATCTCTGATCGGCAACGTGAGAATGGCGAGCGTTTGAATGATGAAGGAAAGAGACTGAAGGTGAAAAAGAGGAGAGGGCATTTTTGGCTGGAAATTAATGATGCTCATAATGATGACTCTAACTACCAAAAAAGGAAATTAGCTTTTTTAAAACCATTGTTTTAAGCCCTAAAACTACGATTTTAAAGCACAAAAATGCTTTTTTATATTTACAACAGGCACTTAATCACCCTATCAATACGTCAAATTAACCAATACCAATATATATTACAAAACATATAGCAAGCCAAAATATTGATATGTATGTAGTGTGATTTATTTTCAATTACATATAATATACAGAAAAATATATTTATTCTATATATCACGTACAAACTTTAACAAGCCACACTAACTATATTATATATATATATATAAAAGTTATGAACAGTACAACTCATTTTCATGACTCAGTTAGTGTGTGTTCGACAATTGTTACAAAACCTATGTTTTGATTCAAAACCCCAATTAAACGTGTGTTCGGCAATTGTTACAAAATCTATTTTTTGATTTAAAACCTAGGTTTGGTTAACGAACACTTAAAATTTTTTCAAACCTAGGTTTTGAGAAAAGTTATTTTTTTTTTCTACTTTTTCTCTTGTGTGGACCCTATCCTCTCTCTCTTTTCCACTTTTTCTTTATGTGGGCCCCATCCTCTCTCTCATTGGTCCTTTCTCATTATGTGGGCCCCACATCATGAAAAAAAGCTATTCTGACCACAATACCCAAATACTCTTATTTTATCAAAATCACTTTTTTTTTTTTCATAATCTATTCTCCGGAAGTTATTCTCCAAAAGCTAATCTCAACAAATCAACAACTCATGAGTTACAATAATGACAAGAAAAAAATCATCTCAAAGCCGTCTTGCCTTTTTCTTTTTTTTCTTTTTTTTTTTTAAATTAAAAGACAGCGCAAAAACATTACAACAAACTACCTCACATTAATCTAATACCTTATTAGTAATTTAAACTACAATTTAAAATTTTTCAAACCCAAAACACTACAATGAGAACTAGACCTAACAAACGACACACACACAAAATAACAAATTAAAGGTCCAGCTTGTTTGCAATTATCTATAATCAATTTAGGTAATACTACATTACAGGAGCTTCTGCAATAATTTATTCCTTTAAAAAACTTCTTGCACACGAAAAAGAACTCATGGGAACTCACTTATGTCAGATTACCAAGATTACCAATCACATAAATTTCACTTTAAGGTCTAATCCTAGCTATTTCAAATAAGAGAATAAAAAAAAAGATATATACTAGCTACTAGCCCGCAAAATGAGACCTTGTGATTTCATGTGTACCTGTATATTTTGTTTGTGAAAGATGATGATCTCTGAGTTCATTGTTGTATTTGCACTATTCATCGTGTGTATATATATATATATATTCTAAGAAAGGGAAAGCTTAGTGTTAATTTCTTGGGTGTCCTTGCCATGATCAGCACTCTGATAATTCAATCCCAGTTGCAGATTAGGCAACGATCGCTCGTCTTTCTCCTCTTTCTCTTCATTTAACTGCAAACATTTCATCAATATTATTCATCAAAGCAACTCGTTCATTAATAACTATATATTAAGGTTAGTATGTAGAACAAAAAAAATTAGACATGATTATTGTTTTTGTCCGTGTTTCTTTTCTTAGCCCTTAACTGCACTAATTTTAAAAGAACAAAAACCCACTAAATAAAAAAATTAGGAAAGGTTACAAAAAATTCCCCATTGCAAAATTTATTACCTAATTGGTACCTGAAATTTGTTTGAGGGCCTAGGTGAAACTCATTTTCAGCTGATGCAATTTTTCCTTAGTTGTGTATAACATATCTTTAAATAAGTGTAAAGTGAAAGACTTTTGCATATAACTGAAAATATGTTGCATGCATTTGAAGATGAACTACTCCCATTCAAGGATCTGGGTCATTAACTACATTTAGGCAATAATTTTACATTGAGGAATTGGCCAATAAATTTTCTCATTAATTTAATTAAATACATGCTAAAAAATTTTAAAAATTATTACATATCAACTGTACTTCTTAATTTGTATACTAAAACCTTAGAAAAAGAGTAATTATTAGAATCGTTACCTTAATCCGAAATGGGGGCTCAAATTCTAGCTTCAAACTCTTGGAACTGTTGCTGCTACTGTTTAAATTTCCAAAACTCCATGGTTCATCAGGTGGCTCCACAGGTGCATGCATGGTGCCAAGTTGGTGAAATCCAGATGGTGATGAATCATTCATAATATTATTCTTAGTATCTGGCCAAGAATTAATAATATTACTGGTCGTAGGCATTATTTTCTTGAACTTCCAATAATGTTGATTATCGTTATTATTATACTTATTGGTAATAATTTCGAATGGAGGCCACTTTTTCTCTCCCAGAAATTGGCTCGGTCTCATGGGTGCAATTCGTTCAGTTGTTGAGGGCATCATCATCACTTCGTTGTTTGTCATGCAACTTTGCCTTCTATTATACCACTGGTTATTCAAGTGCCATTGTTGGTGCCTGCATTGATATTACCAAGTGAGAGGCAAGTAATTTTTATTTTAACTAGAGTACACACATAAACCCCTCAGTGGTCCTGTAGCCTAGTAACATGAAAACTTTCCCATATAAGTGACAATTTACGGGTTCGATCCGCTTATAACATCATATGTTAGTGACTTCTCCTCTAACTCAAACCAAAATAAAAAGTACACATAAGCCCATGTATTATATACGGATTTGATTGCGATAAATCATACGACTTGTAGTTTACTATACAACTATATTAATAATATTGATGTTTACTACTAAATTAACTATGAAATTTTGGTTTATATATTTATATGTGTTATACCTTTTCTGGAGATAATTCTACCTCTACAAATGCTATGCGGCATGTGATTAATGGAGAAAAATAAGAATAAGATTCTTTAGGGAAGTTCTCAGAGTCAGTCAATTATCAAATTTTATTAGCATATGTTCTTGGATCAAGATAAACCTCCCCTATATATATACAGTTAACACATAATAGGAAACCTTAAATTATACTCCCTCCGGTTGTTAATATAAAACATATTTACCTAATTTTGTTAGATTAAAAAAGTTAGTTAATATGACATATAATTTCTAAAGCACTCTAGTCATCTTCCTTTATTCTTTCATTCCTTCTTCTTCTTGATTATTGTTGAAGGAGTATCAATCAGGGTCAATTAAGAAAATATTGAAAACTATGAAAAGTTTGTCTTATATTTAAGACAAAAATTAACTCTCCAAATATATCTTTTATTAAGGACCAGAGGGAGTAATATTAAAACATTTTCTTTTGTGTTAGATTATGTAGTGATATAATCTGAATTTTATACGAAATTAAATCTCTTTCCCAAGTAGGTTTTAAGGATCATTCATGTTAATTAAAATTAAAGATAAATGTGCTATTCTGCGTTGAAATAACCTGCACATATATATTAATTCCCTCATTCTCCGATCCACACACACACACACACAAATGCGTAGTTACCTTGAATCTGTAGCCATTGGATGTGAGTGTGAAACGGTAAAAGAAGGCTTGGAGAGAGCATGATGTTGAACAAAGCTACCATGGTCGTTGTAATTGGTAGCTAGAATAATTCCACCGTTTCCCATTTTGAATTGTTGCCTTGTATTCATTGGTTGATACGATAACTGATGAGATATACGACCAACTTGCGAGGAGGATCTGTACGTTTGGCTTATCACTGCATCCTCAAACAATCCAACTAATTAACTTCACAATATCAAAAGATTTGGTTACACACACACACATATGGAAGCACATTTTATGCTCATAAAAAAATGTGCTCATCACCCATCTTTATCATTAGATTGATTTTGAATGGTTTAGATTTAATTTAATTTTTACATTTTTAATAAATTTTTATTTTATTATATGCAGGATTAAAAATAAAGATAATCTTATTATAACTATCACTTCTCATGAAAATGAATTTATCAATTAAAAAAAATTAAAAATTAAAAAATTTAAATTTAAATCGTTTAGATCAAAGTTTAAACGGTTGAGATTTCATTATAATGATGAGAAATTAGTTACTTATCATGTGATGAGCTCGGAATCCAGACCCCATATATATATTTATAGTACTAGCAAGCCCTAAGGCCTTCCAAGTTTTACTTTGAAGTATCCATGTTGGGAATGTAATCAGTAAATTAATGTGAGCTTAATCATATTAATATTTATAACCCCTACATTATACCATAACAGTATCATAATTAGCACAATCAATTATATTATTATCGCATACACAACATCTTAGCTAACCTTCCTTTTTGTCTGGGTTACAATCCTTTATTATTTTTCATGTCCTGTTAATTCTTGCTAAGTAATTCAGAGTCTGTACTTAATTTCACTTTCACCTCCATTAACGAGGTTTTGAAGAAAAGAGAAAAAAAAATATAAGAAACCATATTTAAACAATAATTACAAAGGTAAAATTGATAAATATGTATTAATTACTTTTTAAGTGCATGGTTATATCATAGGAGGGAATATTTCTACATTGAGGAGTAATTTTTAAGGTACAAATCCCATGCAGATGCATTAAGAACTGACATTCTCCATATTCCACCCAACAAATTTAGTCTTATTTGGATAACAAGACCTTTATGCACCACATGCATTAATACATGAATGGAGATATAGAACATGATAAATTTTTAAGGTACAAACTCCATGTTCTACTTTTCAGTGTGATTTTAATGTGTTTAATTCGAAAACTCGACAGATCAAAGTTTTACTATGTACGAATGTACTGTCAATTAATTGGCAAAAAATAAAAAATAAAAAAGAATGTACTGTCAATTAATGGTCTCGAACAACACAATAGTAGTACGTACAACTAGCAGTCTATATAATTTACTACTATCATTCATTCCTAGCTATAGTATCCTAAACCTAGATTCCTATATATCACTGCAGTAATTATAATATTTTTTTTAAAAAAAAACTTAATATGAGATCAACTGTTTCGTCTTTGAACGTAATTTTATCTTGTTATATGGCAGCCAAGCTCCTCCTTTATTTTGAACATTACGAAATATGTGTATTTGTCACATTAAATTCTTTAAAAAAAAATTATCAGACCAACCGAGGAATTTCATTAATTAATTAGCATAAAAATAAATGGAGATAAATCCTCTCTAGTTCCTAATATCAGCTTTCTCTCTAAGTCATTCATATTCTAAATTAACTGGAACAAAGAACCATACTAGGGTTTCATGCAGAACGACGTGCATAATCAAAATAAATAGTATTAGGATATAATCCTCACCTTGGCCAGCCTCATCAAGTTTTTTACTCCGATACATCTGAAACATAAAATGCAAAATTACATCATTACTTAATTCGCATAAAAGATTAATTATTACACACACACATAAACTTTTATGTATGTGTTTGTGTGTTACCTGCAAATGACTCTTCACATGGGCAATGCTGAGTCCTCTCACATTCATTAGCTGAAGCACCAACTTGGGTGTTGCTCCTGCACAGTCTCTCTTTATTATTAAGGAAAAATTAAAGACTTTACAAAGAAAACTATATATAAAGAAGAACTTTAAAAATACTACAGTTATATCCATAAAAGATATCCTTAATATAGATAATGTGCCACTTATCTACATTAGGTGTACAGTATTATAACAGTAATTCACTGAAAGTACCTTTTGATGTTACCGTTGGCTGGGTCTACAAAAGCATTTTCATTACTGTAGTTGAATTGGCTCATTACTATTAGGTTACAAAACCTTAACTATTCAATATTAATACTCCCTCTTATCTTAAATATATATGAGAGTTTAATTTAATTATAAATATAAGTTTTTAATCCATTTTGTCTCCCAAATTTATTATTCCCCCACCCTCAAAGTATTTCCATTGATTGATTGTGCATATTAAGGGGTTTTCAATTAAGATGTAGTTCCAATGCATATAATTAAAAAGGGTATTTTATGAAAACTAACACACATTTATTATAAATAATTAAATTAACTAATTAATTAACTTAATATTTATAAATTGCTTCTACTATGTTAGGGACACAAGGAAGTAATATGTTTCATTTGATGTTGAAATTAGTTATTTAGCTTTTATATTAAGATATTTAGCATCTTGATATTATTTTCCGGTTGCATCCAGCAACTCTAATATTATTTATGGTGAATCTAACACTATGATGTTATTTTTCCCATGCCTCAAGCTTCGTAATTTATAGTGCATCTTGCACTCTAAACTATAAATAAGATCTTCTCGATGCACCGGAAAAATAATATTAGGGTGCTAGATACCTTATAAATAAGACTTGAATACTAGATGTTTCCGAAAAATAATATTAAGATGTTGGACACTACTTTATCCGATTCTTAACATAAAAATCAAGCACCTACTAAAAGAGGCATAGAATATCTGAACTTTCTCTGTCACTCACACACAAAGCATATGGATATGTATATTACACACACACACACAAGTAACAAGCATATATACTTACTCTCTTGACCACCAAGGCGTTTAACAGCATGAACAAAAGACAGATGAAGATCTGGAGTCCAACGAAGCCTAGGCATCTTGGATCTCACATATTGTCTCACTGTGCTTTTCCCTTCATTATTATTTCTTTCTCTAGATGTGCTTCTGTTTGATGATGAAGTTCCTTCATGTTCCTTCATTATCATTTTCTCCTTATCCTCTACTTCTTCCTCTTCCTCCTCTTGTTCTTGTTCATCTTCTTCTTCTTCACTGGTAGCTTCCTCATTCAAGTCGAACGACGAACATTTCTGAGAAGAAGACCCCAAAGAAGTTTCCTCACAATTATCTTTGTCATTATAAATCTCGTGTACGTCTTCTGACATATTTAGCAGATCACACCGCCAAGTCTGATCCATATGGTGAAATGGAGGCGAATTTATAAATGCACATATGTATATATTAAAAAGGTTGGTATACTAGGCAACAAAAGTGACTTAAATAAGAATATGTTGTGTGAGGACGGGCTGTAATATAAAGTAATTATTTATAACAACAACTGAATTCTCTATCTACATCAATTAATATATGATTTAAAGATTTTTAAGTGCACTTAAAATACCGTACGATAACATTATTCTGCAAGGGGATGGTAGATGCGCACTGTAACAACTAACAGTACAGAGAATGAAAGCCCAGCTAGCTAGTTAACTACTTCTCAACCTTCAAGTTTCAGATCTCTCTCTCTATCTCTCTCTCTATATATAAATATATATGAGACAAGGTGCTGGCATATAATAACTCTTTTTCTTGATACATGTGAGTTCTTATATATAACAAACACATTAAAACTTAGAAGAAAATTTCGAGGGAGAGAATAATAGTTTGTGCAAACCCTTTCGTTAAGGTGATTTTACTTCTTGACCAGGAATTTCAAGAAGAAAAAGATTTTCATTTATATCCACAATAATAACCAAGAGAGAAATAAACATAAAAAACAAGGGACTTTGTGTTTGCGTGCGTGTGTGTCTGTAAGCTTCTTGATCGATGGGAAGAGAAGACAAAGTCGAACCAGTTCAAACTATGTAGATAGGTTTTTTAATGATAAACAATTTCATTGTTAATTGAACAAGCCTAACGAACTCATGGGAAAGATATTTCGAGAAGACCTAATAATCACCGGATACTTCAAAAGCATGCTAATTTCGCAACCAAAAAAAGTAGTTTCAAAGAGATTACCCAGCGGGAAAAACTGGAATTGATAAATCAAAGAAATCTTCACCAGTAGAAGCTGTGGTTTGGGTCTGAGTTAAAGGAAAAAGAAACCTTATAATCATAAACCATATAAATGATAATCAAAAGTGCATAATAATACATATTACACACACACAACATAGAAAACCCAGAATCGAGAAAGTGATATCTTTAGTTATCGAAAACATAATCGCAGGAACCAAACTACACATCAAAGCATATATATATATATATATATATTACGTGAAGCGCGCCCGCGGGGGGGGGGGGGATGGAAGAGAATAATTGGTACCTGGTTTTGGTTTGAGGTTTTGGTATCATGAAGCAGAAGAGATTATAGAGTGGTAATGAAGATTGAGAAGGGCAGTATATAAGGTATTAGATAGAGAAAGGACTTTTTGGGTTGTGTCTTTGTGATGAAGAAGAGGGAAAAATTGATGGAAGAAGAAAATAAGATTCGGACAGATTTCTTCTTCTCTTTAAAAATGTAATAAACTCACATAATGGATACAGATGCGCCTGGTCCCTTTTTGTACTGTTGGAAATCATGTGACAATGCCTATTCCTTTACTCTCTCTCTCTCTCTCTTCTTTTTTGACAGTTGGAAAAATCTACCTCTCTTGCTTCTGGCCCTATCTTGCGGGCTCGTGATTATCTTTATTGTTTGACCTCTGTTAGCTACACACTTATTTCTCTTTCTCATTTTGACATATGGTTGGTGAATAAATGATGAAATGAAATGTTGATTTTCAATTTGACATCTCCAATTACATATGAATTACTCATTTAAGCGCTGAAATAAATATTTTGTTTTTTTTCTAAATTGTCATTTTGTGAAAAAAAATCATTAACAGATATAGGTGACTTGCATATCATAACAAAAAGCTAAGCAATTTTTAAGCTTTTAACATTCACTAAAAATAATAATTGTCACAAAGAATCTTTACAAGGGGATTGTGAAGTCCCATGTCTGATGAAGAAGGAAAAAAAATATATCTTATAAAGGTTTGAATACCTTTTCTTCTTGGCGTGTCCCCAAAACGAATGATATTAAGAGAGAGTCAGGATCAGATCAATATGAGGAGGGGCTGGGGCAGATCAATATTTTCATTAAAATGGTTTTTATATTAAGGATCAAGGTAAACTCATATTAACTTTTTATATGCCCACTCATCTATCTTTACTATAAGTTTATATATCCATGGAGTTAACATGAGAATGAAATTAAATATAAAATATTTTTGAAATATTAAAATTATAACTTTTGAAATATTTTTTTTTGTTTTTTGGCCAAAGCTTTTCAAATCATGAAAGACTAAATTAAAGGCGAAATGCATATTTAAATAATCGTTTAACTTCAATTCACTAAGCTATAGTAATAATAATTTGAATATATATAAAATTTAAACTACAAATCATACTACTCGCGATTTATAAAATGTGTGATTTTAATAATATAAAAAGACATATCATCGAGTATATATAATATAACGACGTTAGCAGGAGAATGATATTTATTCTTTGAAATTCTAATTAGATGGGAAGTTGAAATTTTAGAAGATTAAATTGAACGTCAATTCAACAAGCGCTATAGGTATAATAATTGTCAATATGAATAGGTGTAACTTGTAGTGGTCCAGTCATTTTATCAAACCCCTTTCCATTCCTTCTCACCTAAACTAAGACTTTCTTCACATAAGCGTCACTGTTTGTTTGTCCTTTTGTGCTCCAACTTCTCAACACTTCTACTCTTTCTTAGTTTTCTACTCTTAAAAATGCATATAGACTTGTGCTCTCCTGTCGCCTCAATTTTGGTCTGTTTTGGCAATGATTATCATCAAATTAATCAAACCTTAATCACACAGTAATTCCAACACTATATATATTCTACAACTAGTCTTTCATATAAGAGCTAGTTATAGATTAGATTTAATCTTAAGTATAAGACCTTGTTAATCAACTTTTTCTTCTAAATTTATAACTTTTTTTATAAGTATCTTTATTGATTGCGCATATTGAGGGATTTCATCTAAGAGTAGTCATGATGAAAGCTAGTATTTTAGGAAAATCAACATATATTTATTATAAATAATATAACTAGCTCCAAATCTACCCAAATTAGTCAACTAGATCTTATATTAAATACCGGAGGTAGTATTAATTATTGTCTGCCAACAGTAGTCAAATTTGGAGGGAATTGATCTAAATAAAAAAAAAATCTTATATTTTACTTTTGGAGAAACTTTCAACATGTATTGGTGGCAATATAATATGCATATGCATATATATAGAGTTTTATGGGCACAAGCACATTTCACTTATTATTAAAATTTCTGAATGCATGAACCATGACTCAAATATTGACTACTACTACATTATATATAAACTTTCAATTCCATGCATTGATGGGAGGTCAAAGAAAAGAAATAATGTTAAAGGTTTCTCTACTTGTTGCTCGAATCCAGTTAAACAAGTAAAAAACCCTAGACCAAGCAAGCACATATATATATATATATATATATAGAGAGAGAGAGAGAGAGAGAGAGAGAGAATATGTATATACGTGTTCCATAAATATAATGAAACTAAGGCTGGGAGTGATGAACTGAACTGGGAATAGGTAGGATCAGTTATGATTAGTAAGTGAGGCTTCACTTTTAACCTAAAAGTTTATAAATTGCTGTAAAGAGAATGATGGATTACTACCAAATTGGTTGACAAAATGAACTTTTTTCTGCTAAAGGAAATGAAATCTGAAAGTGGGGGAGAAACAGAGCAGTTGAATTTTACATCAAACTTTATTGACTTGTGTTCATTATATATATATGTACCCAACCTTTTTAATCTGACCCCAAAAACCACAACCGCACATGTGGCTTAATTTCTGGTATAAAGCGTGCAAGTAATTTTCCTACTCATCAATCTTATAGATTGTGTTAATCAAAGAGTTCGTGTGATATATATCTCTCTCGGTCAAATAAAAGATCCAAGATGAAATTGCAGCTAATAACTCAGTTATTAATTATTTTTTCGCCCAGCCCCTATTTGTTATTGAAATTATATATCAATGTTAATATCAAATATGCATGCTCCATTTTTTTGAAAAAAAAAATTACTTTCCCGTGCATTTGATGGAGAATGATAAATAAGACATAATATTCATGATTTGAGAATAATATAATTTGTTATATATTTTACTAATTATCTATTTTTCTAAAATATAAAATTCAAAATAATTTAAATTATTTAAAATTTCTAAATAGAGCAACTCATTTACCAAATTTTGCGTAAATACATGACAAACATGTTTAGTTTTATGTTAAAAGATTTAAATATTTATGTAAATAATTATACATTTTTTATAGAAAGTTTCATTATTTATAATTCGTGAATAATACGACTGATTTGTCAGACTTTGTGCAACGTATAGAACCCATGCTTTTAGTAATTTCAAAACAATAATTACAATTTTCTAAAACAAGATTTACATTCATGGCCTATTACTGTAGCCTAAAATTAGTTTTTTTGTGCTTCTTTGGTTAAAAGACTAGTGCTCCCTCAATTTTTATATAATGGCTTTCAACAAACTTTTGTTGTTTTTTATACAAGTCATGTACTTAAGAAAATCTATAAATTAGCATCAAATGATTTATTTTCTTTTCAAATTCACTCTTAATTTACAATAAATCATGTTAACAACCCATACTTATCAATAAAATTTTTCACTTTTCTAATCGTGGTAGCTATACCAATATTATATTACTACTACCATTTTTTTTTTGTTCCCAAGGTAAATTTGGGGCATGGGAACCAATTTTTCATATTCAAAATTTTATGGGAGTATTAGGGAGAAGGGCCAAGGAAACAAAATATTTATTAATAAGAATCTTACAAATTATAATTATTGTCAAGGACTAAAAATTAAAATATAAATTTTAAATTATGAAATTAACCTTCCCTACTGTTTCATGGTTGGTTATCAAATTTGATGATTTCTCTATATAAATTTGATAAAAAAAACTTATGCAACTCAATATTTTTATAATATTTTTTATCATACATATCAAATTATCTTAAAAATTATCCAAATTAAAATAGCTTCTAAAATCTATAAATAATTAGAAAGCTACCTCTTTCTAGATCTTGATTACTTTA
The DNA here is from genome assembly GCA_963855925.1 of Inga laurina. NCBI lineage: Eukaryota > Viridiplantae > Streptophyta > Magnoliopsida > Fabales > Fabaceae > Inga > Inga laurina. The sequence continues at coordinate 59,854,011 of OY979701.1, forward strand.
AAAAACTTTAAAAAATCACAAAAAAATATTATAATATATTTATTTTAAAAATATGTAATTTTTCAAGAAAAAACATCTTGGAAAAACAGGAATGTTATAAAAATAAAAAAAATACTAAAATTTAAAATTCTTAAACAATAAATCTCTAAAATAAATTTCCACAATATAACAGGAATCTCAATATATAAATAAAAGCCAATTCAATTTAAGAGCGCGCTTGAGGAGAGAACATCAATTGATAACTAACCATTAAATAGTTGTGATGGGGTTAGAGAAAATATTGGGAGTTTGATCAAGGTTAATTTTATAATTGAAGATTTATATTTTAATTTTTGGTCTTTTAAAATAATTACAATGTTTAAGGTTCTTATTAGTAAATATTTCCTTTCCTTGGTTCTTCTCCCTAATGTTCCCAAATTTTATTCTGAAAAATAACTTTTCTAATTGAAATAGCATTGAGGGTTCTAGAGAACATACATTACTATTTTGCTAAAGGTTTGGAAAAGATAATTAGGGTGGGTTGAGAAATTAATGGGATATTGAAAGAGGTCATTAAGATGGGGAAAGAAATTAATATTATTGATGGATTTTTAAATGAGAGTGCTTTTGGAAAATTAAGATGATTTTTAATAAATTTAAAGTCTATCAATTAATCTTCAATAATTAAACTTATTTAGTATGTTTGAATTGATTTTCCAAAATGAGAATAAATTTTTATGTATATTTACTTCCATCGATATGAAGGAGAAATACATAAAGTATATGAAACTATCTTATATTAAGGCCGGAGGAGTAAGAAATATCAAATTTTAATATTATTTTTTATCATTACCTCCGATTCTTAATATAAGATTTCGTTGATAGTAAAAATTATAACCAATGATTTTAGCCGCAGGGTCCCATTGACACAAGGGTGGTTGAATACCTCTTAGGCTCTCACTTTGCTTTTTTGGTTTAAAAGACTCAAATGTGTATTAGTAAAGCATAAGAAATAGAACAAGCATATATAGAAAGAGGTGATACACCCGACCACATATAGAGACACCAAGGGTTTGTTTGGAATGAGGGGAGGGGAAAATGATCAGAGGGAAAAATTTGTAGAGTCAAATTTAAAAAAATTAGAGAAGTGGGGTTACAAGTTTTTAATTAATTTTTCTTAGGGAAAATGATATTAAAATCCCAATTAAGAAAAATAATATCAAAAAAGTCTTACAACTTGTTTATAGTGACTCCTCTACTTATCAATGATTGTTCTTTCATTTGTCATTTACAAGTTATAAGAATTTTGTGATATTATTTCCTTTAATTAGAACCTTGATGTCATTTTCTCTTTTTCTTACTCTTTTATTTTAAATATTATCTATATTAAAATTTTGTAACCCTACTTCTTGAATTTTCTTAAATTCAACTCAAAAATTTTCCCTCCCCTCCCGTCCCCTCTAAATCCCCTGTACCAAACAGATCCTAACAGGGCAAAGATAGACTACTTATTCCTCTTAAGCTTTCTATTTTATTTACAAAAAGAAAAATCATTTTAATTAGCTTCTGACACACAATCCACTTCATTGAATCGTTTTATATATCTGTCATCTTATTTCAGTTCCAAACCCTAATTAAATTCAAGAATTGCTCGCTAGCCTGGCATGTGCTTGTATACATACATACATATTCGAAGTTGAGCATTTTTGCTGATATAAATCTACGTGTGGAAGAGAGAAGCAAAACTAAAGATATTGTAGTTCTGAACTATAGAGCGCTTTGCGAGAAATATACTCAAGTCCCAAGAAAGAAGGAAAATAAAGAAATGGTCCTTTAAAATTATAAAATAAAAAAATGGTTCCATGAAGTTATCAACGACTAGCTCCTAGAGTTGTTAATGAAATCATTTTTTTATTTTATAATTTCAATAAACAATTTTTTTATTTTCTTTTTTTCTTAGGACCTGACTGTAATTCTTTAAAGAGCTTTTGATTACAATAGTACAAAGCTTAGATTGGCGTGTGCTACATTTATTTCTAATATACGGAGAACCAATAACAGTACACTAGGGTTTAGTTGGAAAAACTCGATATTCATTGAGCAAAAATTTATATTCAAAATTTATGGATAGGAAAAAAATTATATTATGACTTAAAAATCATGGAATATTTTGAATCAATAATATCACATATAATATATGCTTCCACTAATCTTAAATATAAAATTTATTTATCTAATTTAAAGAGATTGATGAAGCTAAATAAATTACTTAAATATAGAATATGTGACATGGTATTTTTGAAATGCTTCATCATTAGATTATATATTAATTTATAAGTAAGACAAATTAATTTTAAAAAAATTTATAAATATAAGACATAAAATGAAAAAAAAAATTGGGAAAATCACTTCTAGGTCCCAAGGAAAAGACATATTCACAGAAAAGTCCCAGAAAAAAGTCAAATATCTGAAAAGTCCCTAGGGACTTTTCTGTGATTATTTCTCAAAGTCAAATGACAAAGTTACCTCCCAAGAATTTAAATCTCTCTCTCATTCGTTTTGTGTTTTCGCTCTCAGATTTGACCTCTGTTTTCAGCTCCCTGTGCTCTCTCTCTGTAGAAATGGTGGCAATGGTGAAGGCTGAAACTTTGAGGTGGTGAAAGATGTATGGGATGTGATGTAAGATAGAAGGAAGAAGAAGATGGAAAGAAGGTCGTAGGATTTTTTTGATCTCAAGCTTCCACCTTTTTTAAAAGAAGGAAGGGATGAAGGTAATGATGATGATGAACAGTCCAACCCATCCCCCTTTTCCAACCTCATTGAAACCCCATCTCATAGTGGTGGAGTGCTGTGAAAATGATGATATGGAAAAAAATTAAATTGTTGTTAATTCACTCAGTTATAGTTGTTAATATAACTTTAGTAGTTGTTAATACAACATATGAGGTTGGGTGTTATAGTGCTCTGTTTTTGGAAAAGGAAATAGAGGAAGTAGTATGTTTGAAGTGGGAATGGTTGACTCTCATAGTGGTGGGGTGCTATGAAAATGCTGATATAAATTGTTGTTAATTCATACAGTAACAATTGTTAATATAACAGTTTTAGTTGTTAATACAAAAAATGAAGTTGGGTGTCAAATTTTGTAGCAGGATTTGTAATAAAATAGGCATAAAAATTAGTTAAAATCATGGGTTGCTTCTGTGACAGTGGAAAGGTGTGCAATTTATAAAGTCATGGGAGACTTACAATTCACTTGTGCATGTGACTAATGCACTTGATACAATAGGACAAGAAGTTGTCAACCACTTAATCAATTATGACCAATCTAGCTGTTGTGAGCGGCCTAATGGGAACTACTGATGCAGTCATGAGAGGAGGTTGTAAAACACACTCAACAGGATGTAAATACATGCTTTTAGAGTTGTGAACATACCATTCATCATACTTAACGTGAGAAAACATCATGTCAGAGAGAAACGTGTGGGAGGTTGTGAAACACACTTAACAGGTTGTGAATACACGCTTTAAGAGTTGTAAACATACCATTCGTCAAACTTAACATAAGAAAATATCGTATCAGAGAGAAACGTGTGGAAGGTTGTGAATACACACTTTAAGAGTTGTAAACATACCATTCATCAAACTTAATGTGAGAAAACATCATGTCAGAGAGAAACGTGTGGGAGGTTGTGAAACATACTCAACAAGTTGTGAATACACGCTTTAAGAGTCGTAAACATACCATTCATCATCCTTAACGTGAGAAAACATCATGTCAGAGAGAAACATGTAGAAGGTTGTGAAACACACTCAACAAGTTGTGAATACACGCTTTAAGAGTTGTAAACATACCATTCGTCAAATTTAACGTGAGAAAACAAGTTGTAAAGCAGAAACGTTTGGGAGGTTGTTAAATACACTAAACTTGTTGTAAATACACGCTTTAAGCGTTGTAAAATGGATATGAGGTGTTTTCGTTTTAGCTTCGTTGGAGCATAGCAAAATCGAACGCGGTCAGAAGGGCCTACTTTTTATGTGATTTCGCTTTTTTTTCTATGTGGCAAAGCAAAAGCAACTGGGCACACCTTCAAGTTGTAAAACGCACTCAACAGGTTGTTAATATACACTTTCAGAATTGTAAATAGAACATTTTCCATACTTAACGTGAGAAAAGATCGTTTGAAGTTGAAACGTGTTGGCGATTGTAAAACGCATTCAACATGTTGTTGATAAACGTTTCAAAAGTTGTAAACAGCACAGTTGACATACTTAACATAAGAAAACATTGTATGAAGTCAAAACGTGTGGGAGGTTGTAAAACGCACTCAACATGTTGTTAATAAACGCTTTAACGGTTGTAAACAGAACATTTTTCATACTAAATGTGAGAAAACTTTGTTTCAAGCTAAAAGATATGGGAGGTTGTAAAACACACTGAACTTGTTGTGAATACACGCTTTAACAGTTGTAAACAGAATATTTTCTATACTTAACGTGAGAAAAGATCGTTTCAAGCTGAAAGGTTGTAAAACACACAAAACCTGTTGTGAATACACACTTTAATAGTTGTAAACAGAACATTTTCCATACTTAACGTGAGAAAAGATCGTTTTAAGCTGGAAGGTGTGGAATGTTGTAAAACACACAAAACCTGTTGTAAAAACACGTTTTACCAGTTGTAAACAAAATATTTTTCATACTTAATGTAACCACTATGAGAATCAACCATTCCCACTTCAAACATACCACTTCCTCTGTTTTCTTTTCCAAAAACAGAGCACTATGACACCCAACCTCATTTTTTGTTTTAACAACTAAAATTATTATATTAACAATTTCTACTACACAGATTAATAACAATTTATTTTTTTCCCATATCAGCATTTTCACAGCACCTCACCACTATGAGAATCAACTATTCCCACTTCAAACATACCACTTCCTCTGTTTCTTTTCCCAAAAACAAAGCACTGTGACACTCAACCTCATATGTTGTATTAACAACTACTACAATTATATTAACAACAACAACTACGCGAATTAACAACAATTTAATTTTTTTTCATATCAGCATTTTCACAGCACCCCACCACTATGAGATGGGGTTTCAATGAGGTTGGAAAAGGGAAATAGGTTGGACTATTCATCATCACCATTACCTTCATCCCTTCCTTCTCTAAAAATGGCGGAAGCTTGAGATCAAAAAAATCCCACGACCTTCCTTTCATCTTCTTCTTCTTTCTATCTTACACCCTATCCCACAAATCTTTCACCACCTCAAAGCTTCGGTCTTCACCATCGCCACTATTTCTACAGAAAGAGAGCACATGGAGCTGAAAACAAAGGTCAGATCTGAGAGTGAAAACACAGAATGAATGAGAGAGAGATTTAAATTCTTGGGGGTAACTTTGTCATTTGACTTTGAGAAATAATCATAGAAAGGTCTCTATTTTTCCTGGGACTTTTCTGTGAATATGTCTCTTCCTTGGGACCTAGGAGTGATTTTCCCAAAAAAAAAAAATTCTTATATTGAGACCAAAATTAACTTCTAAATCGGGTCCTATATTTATATTTATAGCAGGATAAAGTAATTTATATGATTGTTACAAAACCTAATTAAACCAGTGACTCTATCAAAGACATCAATTAATAATCAATGATACCATCTAGGTTGGTTTTGTCATCTTATGTAGTGTGCATAAGAGTTGACATTTCTGAACATACATACAAATACGTCCATAAGAATCTTTCAGAAAGAAACATATATATATATATATATATATATATTACGTGTCTTTTTCACCTAGCTAGCATCTTTGGCCATTAGCCTAGCTAGCATATATTAATTATATGCACAACATCGATCTACTAATATGAACTAAAATAGTTTAATGATTTTTTATTGACTTGTAAAGGAGAATCATGTCGGATAATACCACCCATTAATAAAGATTTTAATATGATTGTACCAAGGTATTATCCACATTTGTCCTTTCATGATATAATTAATACAATATGTACATAAGAATATTTGATTTTTTTTAAAATATTGTGAATACTGAATATTATATATATCAAAAAGGGATTAATTTAATATGCACTATTTGGAAGGACATATGTAGGTTGGATGTTGCAGTGGAAACAAGCTGTATTGTAGGTGCACCGGTCATCGATCATTGACTGATGAATGAGTATTGGGTGAGCGATATTTAATTTGTATGCTCGAGAAGCTAAGAAAATTAGTAAATTTAGTTATTTACAAAAAAAAAAAAAAAAAAAAAAAGAACCTGTAAAATTCTAAATTAGGTATTTTTTTAAAAAATGAGTTGTGAATTGTTTATCAAATTTCGTTATTCCTTTATCAACTTTTAGTAACAAACCTTATTTAGGCTTGTACAATTTTAAAATTCTTTTTCTATATTTTTCCTTTTATAAAATGTGTGCTGGTTTCTTTAAAATGCCATTCAATCATTGGCTTAAAAATTACTGATCTATTGATAAAAAAAAATGTCTTAGTATGTACAATCAATAAAAGAATTTAGAAAAAAATTATCAATTTGGAAAATAAAGTAAGCTGAGGTATTACATTAATGGGATTGGCTACCTTCCTCTGCTTTTCTTGCCCTCTTTACTTCCATTACTCATCTCAGACTTTAGATTGAAATTCGAGCTGTTTACATTTAAAGTTTTATAAAAATATTCTTTTTAAAATATTTTTTTATTACAGTTTTAATTTATAATTCCTAAAATTTAGTCGTTTTTTAATTAATTATTATTATTTAAAAAAATTGATATTTTATTAACATTTTTATAAAAACGTTAAATTTAAACCACTCAAATTTTAATAGATAAGTATCAAAGGGGAGGATGACATGCAGCCAATCCTAAAACAAAACAAATGACTCTATGAGCTTCTACATTTAGGAGCCGAGGGACAATTTTTTTTTGGGGTCATTTAATTTTAAAATAACACTATTATGGAAGGGTAATAAACTCTTAACTAATGAGAATATTCAGGAGACATTCTTATATACTAAAAAATTATTCACAAAAAAGCCCGCTCAAATATATTTCATGGATGCTTGGTAAAAACAACGAAAAATATCATTTAAAATCGTCATAGACATTTTTGATAAGTAATTAGTATTTTATTTTATTTTATATGCAAAAGAGCCCTAAAATTGATGTTTCAAAAAGGAAAAAAATTGCTTCCCCAATTCTCATGTAATTCATATAATCCCTAGTGATAATTATGTCTCTTGCCCATAAAAATACCACAAAAGAAAATGAACTATAATTAAAAAAATTGTTGTTTTTTTTTCTTCATTCTGATCATTTATATACTTCTTACTATCAGTTTTTTTTTTAAAAAAAAAGGAAAAACCTCCAATAATTAGCTATCTTTCGATACCTTCATATGTAACAGAACTCTCATACCAAACTGTCGTATCGATTACTTTTACAAATTTTAAAAAAAAACACTCATTTGCAATTATTTAGATAAATGTTTTATAAGGTATTTACATATTACAAGTCAATGACACTCTCAAATTTAAATTGGGATTTAAATCCATTTCCTTATGAGATATAAATCGCATCTTTACCAACAAGACTAATATTTGTACAAGATAATTGAATTACGAAACATATATGAAATAAAAAAAAAGAGAATAATAATAAATATAAAACTGATCTTTATTGTCTTTCGTGGCTGAGTTGCTGACTGGTTGCTTATTCAGCTTCACCATTCTTACTCTCCTTTTCAATAGTATCTTGAATGTAATTTCATTCCCAATGTAACTATTCATGTGAAATATAATCACAAAAAATATATACAGTTCAAATAAAATTCTGCTAAAACCTGTTTTATAGTGCATTGTTTATAACAAAACCATTTTAATTAATATATAATTAGGAGATAATTGTTATAAGGAATTCTGTTATGCTTATGCCTTAATGTAGACCCCTATGGGAGTTGTTAGCAATTAACTACAAAATCGGTGGCTCTTCAATAATGTTTTTATAAAGTTTCCAAAACAAGTTTCTAAGGTGCTGAAAGGGATAGATGCGTGCATGGTATATAGAGAAGATTATAATTTTTTTTTTTGGTCCAAGAAAAGATTATAAATTAAACCAATTATTACAAGAAAAGTAACAAACAGTACATTGATTATGAAAGAAATCTCAACATCAACTTGATTTTGCAAGTTGAGGTAATTAAGTGAAAGGGATAAGTTTATATTTAATTTTTTATGCACTCTAAACAGCAGCTATTTTTAAAAAAATTGATTTATATCTCAATAAGCCATCTGCCCCCTTTTCTCGATTTAAGTGTGAGTATAATTGATCTTTTAAAATCTCTTAGAAAGAGCTTGAAATATGAGATAAGCCTTACGTTTTGCCTATTTAACCCATGAAATTATATCTTCTAAATTCCATCCTAATAGCATATGCCTTATGTCTTAAAATGGATCATTTTTAATTTTTTTTTTTCTGTGGAATGACTTTTCAATTTGGGGTTTTGGGATCACTAGTTTTCTTAGAGGAAGATGCATGCTTGATTAATTTGATGTTGAGTACTCCGATTTCTTTCCATCATGTTTCTCTCTACATATTTTTATTGTAGTCTTGAACATTTTGGATTAAATTTTAACAGTATAAATTAATTTCTATTTTTATAAATTATCATATAATTTAATCTGATAACTCTTTTTTTTTTTTGATAGTAAAAAGTTTAAAAAGTTTAGGTAGGTTCGGCACCAGTCCCCTACCAAGGTCAGGGCACGGCCCCAGGGCTCTTTGAGCGCTTACAAGGGACTTACGAGATCGCCTACCAATGAGGTCTCTCCATCGGTCAGAGGGTTCGAACACATTCCCTTGTGATCGGGGTGGCAAGACCTTAACCAACTGTACCAAACCTCATTGGCTAATCTGATAACTCTTTACTGCAATGAACCATGCACTTAATAAGAAGAAACATGGCGTACACAACATTTTTTTGATGTGAAAGCAAAGCGAGAAATTGCCTTTTGATGAAATCCCTGAAAAAGGGAATATTTTTAATAAATGGTTTTGCAACCAATGGCCTTAACTTGGAGGTTTTTCAAGTGATGTTTCATTAAAATCCAAAATGAGATGAGTATGATTCATGTATTGCCTACTTGCAACCTTTGTCCTTTTGCTAAAGGAAGGAAAGCAATAGAAAAAAAAAAAATTTTTGTAGAGTTCATATCCTTACAAGTAATTCACACTGTTATTTTACCATTCATTAAAGATGTTAAATAGTTTTTTAGGTTAGGAGCTATTTTATATTTCTCTGAATCTCTGTTTTCTTAAAAGTTCCAATTATTGGCGAATCATTTAAAATTTCAATCTTGCTTATCTGCTTTTCTGCTTTAAAATGACAGGTTTGATGGACAGTAAAATTGAACAAGTTCCACCCACGGATTTGTTGAGGATTTATGGGTTATGACTTGTAGTATGGGCTCACTGTCCAAAGATTTCTATGTTCTAAAGCTCATTAGCTACTTAAATACGCATCAGGCCCATCAGGCCCTTTCTTTTGGTCCATGTCCTCATTATTACTAATTCCATTCATTACACACTGTACTTGATAAAAATCACAGAGAGAAATTTTTTTTGGTCTAATTTATAAGTCCTATCATTAAATTTTTTACAAGAACATATAATTTTACCTCTCATTTAATATTATATTGACTTTATACTCTTGGGGTAAGATATATATTAAATAAAGATAAAATTGAAAAGTTCTTAAATTTTAAGAAAGAGTTGATAAGATTTACTCCCTCTCCTTTTCTCTTTCTAGTTCTTATTATAAGACACTAGCTAACAAATATTCTTGATCCTTTTTATAAAGCACTTGCAAGTTTTTAATGAGCATTTAATTATCTTTCCATGTTTGCTATATTTAATAAGGGTAGTGAGAAAGAGTAATAATTAATATAATATTTGAGTTTATATAGTTAGTAAGGACAATATTAGAAATCATGTGAATTTTAGGACAACTTTAATGTTTTTAACTGTTTTTATTGGTTTGTAAGAATTGATAGTTGGTGCCTTAGAGTAATAAGGATTAGAGGGAGAATAAGGCACCAATTACCAATTCTTACAAAATAATAAAAAACATTAAAAGTATTAAAGTTGTCCTAAAATTAAAGTGATTTCTAATATTGCCCTTAATTACTAACTATATTAAACTCAAATATCATATTAAATATTACTTTCTCCTACTACTCTTATTAAATATGGTTAGACATAGAAAGATCAATTAAATACTTTTTAGAAACTTGCAAGTGTCTTATAAAAAAACCAAAAATACTTATTAGTTAGTGTCTTATAATAAGAACCTTATGGAGTATAAGATAAGATTAACCCAATTGCGCTGTTCAAAAAGTTCGTAAAAATTATTTAGGTGCAAGGATTATGTAAAAAATGAATTTTGCTTTCCAAAATACCCTAGTTTATGTGAAATAGAGAGAATATGTCGTGGAGAAAGAACGAGTGGTAGAGAGAGAAAGTTATCTTGAAAAATGGATAATTAAATGAGTAATTTTTGTAATTGAGTAAGGGTAAAATGGAAAGTTTGTAGAAAACCTTTTGAATCATCACCTAAACCTATCTTATAAAAAGAAACATGACATACTCAATAATCCTATCTTAAAACAAGAAAAGTTTTGGTGACAAAAACAGATATAGCTGCTATCTATTACTTAACCTTGAGTAACAAGTGACAAAAATTGTACATGCATTTATAAAATATGTAGTCTACATAGATTATGCGAAAATTGAAAACAAACATAGCAGGTTAGCATTTGTTGCTCATCCATATATAAGTGTGTTATCTAAAGTATCTACTGGGATTCAACAATAATTGCAAAGCCAAGCATAACTAAATAAGAAAAAATGAACAATCCTTGTCTTAGCTTTGAAATTTGTAAGGAATATGGATATGAATATTCCTTATAAATTTTACCAATCATCCTTAATTATGCTCCCCTGAAATTGATATTTGTAAACACGGCTGGTGATCCTCATTATAGATGAAGCAAATACTACTTTGGTCCTTAATATTAGTCACATTTTTTAAGGATTATCATGGTCTTAAATATTCGTCACTTTGTGTAACACCCTGCCTTTAATCACGTAATTATAATTCGATATTAGGTAATTAAAGTAAATCAGAGACCGTCAAATAGTTCAAAACCCATAAAATGTTCCTTTTAGTAATAGGAACTTTACGAAATTTTCAAAACTCCATTCCTCTTCCGGTCTCAAGTTCAATTATCGAATATAATCACCTGTGCAGTTTATCTACATTTACGTATGACAGAGTGTATAACCAAAATCCCGGCAACCTCCGGGTTCAACTACATATATATAGTTTTATCTCCTGATTAGGGGATTACAAAACCAAGTATTCCAACTATTTACAACTCAAAACGTTATACAGTAATCTCTTGTCCAAAATGAACAGCCAACATAATCCATACTATGTCCCTAGGAGGCTCTAACCACTCCGGGTCGCTCGCTTCTCCTTAGAGCCACTCGCCCTGTCTGAAAGGTTAGTCAAAGGAAAGAATGAGATTCAAAAGAATCCCAGTAGTAACAAAACATTTATACCACATATAAGCACACAACATGTAAGCAAATCATCATACAGCAGCAGCACATATCACACTCCACCCTCATCCCCTTTCTCCGCCGGGAAGGCACACAGTCCTAACCCGAACCGTTGCTAGCTACTCAGGGACTATTGGCGTGACAGTGCCTAAACATAGCCTTATAGCTCATACAGCTATTCGGCTCTCGCAAATGGCCCGTCGGCCTCACAAATAGCCTTTCGGCTCACATATCACATATATCACACTTCATCCTCATCCCCTTTCTCCGCCGGGGAGGCACACTGCCTAACCCGAACCGTTGTTAGCTACTCAGGGACTATTGGAATGACAGTGCTAACACAAATCCACAAAGATCACAGCATACGAATCCATCCTCAATCAACGATATCACACACATGCAATGCCTCATATATGGTACGAAAGAAAAGTCACTACCTGATCCTTTCCTGACGGTTGCTGGCACAGTAGGCTCACGAGGATAGCAGATGTCAAATCCTATAATCAAATAGGGACATTAAGTCAATCTCTTTTCCAAATTCTTAATTCAATAACACTCTAAGTTGGTATTCATTTGGACTCTTTAGATGGCCATTAAATGCCTAAAAATATGCCTAAAGGGTTGGGTTAACTATCCCCAAAGATCCCTCTTTAGAAAGCTAAATACTGATTTTTGGTCCCCTCACTCGAGCACAGAAGGCCGTTCTCGAGCATGACCCCCCATTCTCACTCGAGCACATGCGAGTGAGACGCAGGAAGTGCTTGCCCGAGAGCAACTCCCGCGACAATTCTACACTCTCACTCGAGCACAAGAGGCTGTGCTCGAGCAGAGATCTCAGGAGCACTCGAGCACCACGGAAGTGAGGCCTGCGAGTGACAACCCGAGAGCATCTCTCCACATCTTCCTCTACCTTCACTCGAGCACAAACACCTGTGCTCGAGCACTGATCCTCAGTGCTCTCGAGCATAAGGAAATGAGGTCCAGCGAGTGTCCACCCGAGAGCAACCCAACTCCCAGGCAACAGATTCACTCGAGCACAAGTCCCAGTGCTCGAGTGATCTCCCAATGCTCGCGAGTGCCAAGCGCACTCTTGGCAATCCACCCACGAGTGATCACCCAAGACGCTCACCCCCAGTGATTTCATGCACCCTCACTCGAGCACAAACATGCTCACTCGAGCACGTTCATCCTGTGCTCAAGTGAGTTCTTCCCTCACTCGAGAAATCCTGACAGATGCCCAAAACGCTGAACTGATATGGTTTTCCCAGAATTTACCAATGGTCCTAAAACTCATACCATAACTCATTCTCACTTATTTCAACACAAGGAACCCATTGGCAACCACAAACAACCCAAATCCAACCCATTCAACACATTCTCTCTCTAGATCATCAAACCACTCAAAACCTCATTCTAACAATCTCCCTTATTCCACTTCAAATCAAATTCTAATCACTCCCAAGTGTCAAAACTGACCAAATGAACAGTGACACTCTCACCAAAATCTACCCTTCACTTAACATCATAATTAGGTCAAATTTCCAGAATTCTCATTGATTAGGCAAACATCTTGACATATATATCAAAATGCATTACAAGCCTACCTCTACAACTTGCTGAAATCAACACCTTGATTCCACCAACTTTCAGATTTGTCCCACAATCAAACACCACCAATAGAAATTCTGAAATCATAGAAACCAAGCTCTCAACCTTTTGATCAACATTAATGAAGGGTACATAAGCATATAGGATCATTTACCTTCACAAATTTCCAACCCTTTCTTTCTCTTTCTTTAACTTGTCCAACGAAAATGGAGGTGAGAGAAGAGATGAAGAGATATTGATGAAGATGAACTTCACTCATTCCCAAGCTCATCATCGGTTTTGAGAGAGAAGAGAAAAGTAACAATGGTTGAAACTTTGACTTAATCCAATGGCCCTTTTCTTGCCACTTGTCATCATCTCCTTCCTCCTAACATGATCTCACAAAAATCCACATACACAAGATTCCACCCTTAGATCTTTCAATCTCAACCATTGATCTTGATTACTACGCGGTTTTCTCATCAATAACTAACCAGACGGTTGGTAAATTTACCGTTTTACCCCTGATTAGTTCATTACTTATTAAATCATGAATAATTGCCTTCATTTCACATTGCACAACATATACTTCAAAAATGCTTATTTAACATTAATTACATCATTTGAAATTATTATTCCCTTGATTACAATCCAAGATATTACACTTTGCCAGATTCCTAAGCATAAATTATTTTCGCTCCACAATGCCCTAAGCTTTCTGGTTCTGCAACTAGTAAGTGTTGACTTGGTTCTTCTATTTCATGAGATAAGGTGAAACAGAGAGCAAATTGACGCATGCAATGAAGATGGAAACAGGGAATGACGGCAGGGGTTGGTGAGACACACCAATGTTGAAACCTAGATTTATTTTTCTTATTTTAATGCATGAATTATTAATATAAATAGGTGTATATTTTCATTGTAATGACATCCAGAATTTGAATAAACACATTTGAGATTGGTTCCTGTACCATTTTGGTATCAGAATTGAGTTCCAGAGTGCCAGAGAGCAAAAGAGTGAGGAGTGGGTGAGAAACAAAAAACGTAAGAAAAGGGGGTGTCGAATTTTTACTCTCAGAGCATTTTTTGAAGAAACCGACTTCACCATTGTGTTTAGACAGCTGAAAAACCCAGGAATAGCCAGTGAAACAGTTCCTTACACCTCCACGAACATCGCCAGAAAGTCGTCGGAAAAGTCGCTGGAATTTCACGCAGTCGCCGGAGTTCAGAGATTGAAGATGATGATGTCATCAGCCACGTCATCCTGATCTGCTGCGTCATTGACAGGTCAGCTACCCGTTGATTGCCACGTGTCATAACCGCCACATCAACAATCCCAGGCAGCCCAACTTTCAGAAATTATATTTTGACCCCAAAATTTGGTCAAAATTACATTTTACCCCAAAACTTTCTGAAATTATATTTTGGCCCCATATTTCTGTCAAAATTACATTTCATACCCAATAACTTTCTGAAATTACATTTTGGCCCATATTTTTTTTACCAAAATTACATTTCAGCCTGAAATTATATTTTGACTCCCATATTTCTGTCAAAATTGCATTTCATACCCCAAAACTTTCTGAAATTACATTTAGACCCCATATTTCTACCAAAATTGCATTTCATACCCCAAAACTTTCTGAAATTACATTTTGACCCCTATTGTCCATAAAATTTCTAGTTTTACCCTTTTCCTTTCCATAAACACCCATCCTAACCCTAATTGTCCAAAATTTCTAATTTTACCCCTTACTTTTCCATAAATACCAATCCTACCCTTATACCCTTCCACCCTACACCTAACCTCACAAGAACAATTTTAAAATGCCTCCAAGATGTAGAAATACACACAAGATTGAGATAGACGAGATGAGACGATGGATACAGGAATTGGAAACCACTGTACAAAGCAGCAAGCCATGCTAGAATCTCGTAGTGAAAATCCAGAGGATGATTCAGATAATAATAGTTCGTCGTCTACTGACTACCGCCACCATCCTCAACAACAACCCTTCTGCCTTAATGACATTAAGGTAGACATACCTGAATTTGAAGGAAGACTTCAACCAAACGAATTCGTCGATTGGCTTCAAACCGTCGAACACGTTTTTGAGTACAAAGAGATTCCTGATGAGTAGAAAGTTAAAATTGTCTCCATCAAATTAAAGAAACATGCCTCCATATGGTGGGAAAATCTCAAGAAAATGCGTGAAAGAGAAGGAAAAAGCATGATACGAATGTGGGACAAAATGCGACGTGAACTCTCACGTAAGTTTCTTCCTAAAAATTATTATCAAGATAATTTCCTACAATTACATAATCTCTGCCAAAAGGCTATGTCTGTAAAGGAATATACCAGGGAATTTGAGAAACTTATGATGAAATGTGATATATAAGAAATGGAGGAGCAAACAATAGTTCGTTATCTCGGAGGGTTAAATACGACCATCGCCCATCCAGTACAACTCTAGCAATACTAGACTCTAGACGACGTCATTCGTTTAGCCATCCATATCGAGAAGCAGTTGCCCAGAAGGCCTCTATACCAACCGTCTAGCTCAACCAAATTTCCTTTTGATGGGCATAAGCCACAAATGCATCATCCTAGCTCTTCAAGCGCGCCTCCACCAAAGGCTACTAGGGAATTCAGCTCCAAAGCACCTAAGTGCTTTAAATGCCAAGGGTTCAGTCATATTGCTTCTAACTGCCTTAACCGTAGAGTTGTCACCATTATTGAAAGGGAAGCTTCTACAGTATTTGAAGAAGAAAGAGAGCCTATGCCTGAAATGAGTCATGGGTTTTCTACTCTTGCTCGAGGCAAATAACGGAACTGTCATTCCACCTGAAGTGCAACCATTGTTAGGTGAGTTTCCTGATATGATTCCAGATAAAATTCTGTCGGGATTACTACCCATGCGAGACATTCAACATGCTATGGATTTTATTCCAAGAGCAATAATTCCTAATAGGTCAGCTTACAGAATGAGTCCTCAAGAACATGCTGAAGTTCAAAGCCAAATTGAAGAATTGTTGAAAAAGGGATTGATCGGTGAAAGTGTCAGCCCTTGTGTCGTACCTGTACTCTTAGTTCCCAAGAAAGATGGAAGCTGGAGAATGTGCATAGATTGTCGTGCAGTCAACAAGATTACAATTAAGTATCGATTTTTGATACCCAGGCTTGA
Organism: Inga laurina; assembly: GCA_963855925.1. Classification (NCBI taxonomy): domain Eukaryota; kingdom Viridiplantae; phylum Streptophyta; class Magnoliopsida; order Fabales; family Fabaceae; genus Inga; species Inga laurina. The sequence continues at coordinate 59,870,402 of OY979701.1, forward strand.
TGACATGTTCGACCAGTTATATGGCTCTACCATCTTCTCTAAGATTGACCTTCATAGCGGATATCATCAAATCCAAATTCGTCCCGGAGATGAATGGAAGACCGCTTTCAAAACCAGAGATGGGCTGTACGAATGGAATGTGATGCCATTTGGGTTGACAAACGCTCCTAGCACGTTTATGCGCCTGATAAACCCGGCCCTTCGCCCTTTCATTAGCAAGTTTGTTGTTGTATACTTTGACGACATTTTTATCTACAACAAAAGCATAGCAGATTACTTAGAGCACCTATGTCAAGTACTGCAAGCTCTTCGTGAACAGAAACTTTATGCCAATTTGAAAAAATGCACTTTCTTGACAAACGAAGTCATGTTTCTGGGTTACATTATCACTACAGAAGGTGTACGAGTTGACCCAAGCAAAATTGAAGCCATTAATAGTTGGCCAACTCCGCAATCTATCCAAGAAGTTCAGAGCTCCATGGATTAGCTTCCTTCTATATGAGGTTCATTCGAAATTTTAGTTCCATTACTGCACCCCTCACAGATTGCATCAAGAGAGACAAGTTTCAATGGACAGAGAAGGTTCAGAAAAGTTTTGAAGAACTGAAGAAACGCTTGACCGAAACTCCTGTGCTAGTTCTTCCTAATTTTGACCAAGTATTTGAGGTCAGTTGTGATGCCTTTAACACAAGGATTGGTGCTGTTCTGAGTCAAGAAGGCCATCCAATTGCTTTCTTCAATGAGAAACTTAATGTTGCTAAGCTCAAATATTCTACCTATGACAAAGAATTCTATGCCATTGTTCGAGCTTTGTAATATTGGAGCCACTACTTGTTGCATAAAGAGTTTATTTTCTATTCTGACCACGAATCACTCAAGCATTTGAATTCTCAATAGAAGATCAATAAAAGGAATGCCACTTAGAGTGAAACATTACAGACCTATCCGTTTTTACTCAAGCATAAGGTTGGTATCCTGAATTCAGTAGCTGATGCGCTTAGTCGTCGCCATGCTTTGTTAACGACCATGCAAACTAAAGTAGTGGGTTTTGAAAGTATAAAAGAGTTATACCAAGAAGATCCTGATTTTCAAGGTGCCTGGAGTGCCACTGAGTCTCAGTCATTTCAGTAGTATTATAGGGAAGAAGGATTTTTATTCAAAGGAAAAACCCTTTGCATTCCTCGTTGTTCACTACGCGAAGGTATAATTTGGGAAGCCCATGATGGAGCATTAGCTGGTCATTTCGGTAGAGATAAAACTGTGGCCTTAGTAAAGGAGAACTTCTATTGGCTAAGACATGAACGGGATATAAACAAACATATCCAAAGGTGCAGAACATGCCATCTAGCTAAATCCAAAAGCTAAAATACCGGGTTGTACATGCCGTTGCCAGTACCCGAAGCTCCTTGGGAGGATGTGTGTATGGATTTTGTCCTCGAGTTACCTCAGACCCTAAGACAAAAGGACTTTATAATGGTGGTTGCTGACCGTTTTTCAAAGATGTCTCACTTCATCCCTTGTCAAAAGACTAATGATGTTGTTCAAGTTGCAGATTTGTACTTTAAGGAGATTGTTCGTCTCCACAGCATTCCCAAAATTTTCACCTCTGATAGAGACATCAAGTTTGTAAGCCATTTTTGGAGGACTTGATGAAAGAAGATGGGAACCAAGCTTCAGTTTAGCAGTGCTAGCCATCTACAAACTGATGGACAAACAGAAGTCGTTAATAGAATTCTTGGAAATTTTTTACGAAGCTTTGTTGGAAAGAACTTGAAGCAGTGGGATCTTATTCTTGCTCAATTTGAATTTGCTTACAACAATTCCATCAATCAGGCAACCAGAAAGTGTCCATTTGAAGTTGTTTATGGCACTCATCCTCTTAGCCCACTTGATTTAACGCCATCATCTGATAAGCAACAATATAGTGCCAATGCGGTCCAGCGAGCCAAGGAAATTAAGAAACTACATGAGCAGGTCTGTGATAGGATCCATAAGCAGAATTTGAAAATCAAGGCACAACGGAATAAGCATCGAAAGTATCAAGTCTTTAATGAAGGAGAATTGGTCTGGATACATTTGAGAAAGGAACATTTTCCTAAACAACCGAATGTCAAGTTATCTCCTCGAGTTGACGGCCCATTCAAGATTGTACAGAAAATTAACAATAATGCTTACAAGGTGGAATTGCCTGGTGCCTACGGTGTTTCAGCCACTTTCAATATTGCGGATCTATCTCCTTATATTGATGACGTTGATTCTGACTCGAGGTCAAATCCTGTCCAACCCCGGGAGAATGAAACAGAGAGCAAATTGATGCATGCAATGACAATGGAAACAGGGAATGACGGTAGGGTTGGTGAGGCATACCAATGTTGAAACCTAGATTTATTTTTCTTATTTTAATGCATGAATTATTAGTATAAATAGGTGTATATTTTCATTGTAATGACATCCAGAATTTGAATAAACACATTTGAGATTGGTTCCTGTACTATAAGGTATTGAGAAATACGCCTTACCCAAGGAAATATACGAATGTTGGAAGCTATTAGAAATTGTTGACAAATTTAAGGATGTAACCAACTTTTAACTCTTTTTCTTAACATGCAAGATAATTGAAAGAGATTGTATGAAAGGCTAGAGAGAGTAAGAAATTTTAGAGTATGAAGGAACAGGACAACCAACTCTGTATATCAAATCAAAGTCATAAAAAAGTAGAAAATAAAACACAATTAAAAAATAAAAAAAATTAAGAGTATTTGCTCATCACCATACAGTGAAATCAACTATCAATCACATCAATGACTACCTAAAATTTGCTTAGCTTCAAATCCATTTACATATCATTCATCTCGAATTTTTTTGAAACACACACACTGACAAATTCTTATTTTTATTATATATTTGTATACTTTAATTGGGAATTTTGTCATAATTATTGAGCCTGAAATGCCTTTTCTTGAGATAAATTGATATTAAGAGTAAATAAATTAAATTAGGACTATAAAAGGTAAAATTGACAAAATAATCACAATACTCTTAATCATTGATTCTTAGAAGGATTTGATATTGGTTTAATTGTTTTCAATTGAAAGTCTTTGAAATTTTGGATTAAAATTGGAAATAACATATTGGGGTTTGAATTTCTAGAATGCCATTTTGTTCCCACGAATTTGGAAATGACAGATTAGTCCTATTGAAACACAACGTTTTGATCAATGTTCCCTAGGTCAGACGTGAATCAGCTGAGAGCAAAAAGAAAAACTGGAGAATTGAATTGCAGAACAGAGGCGAGAACAGAGGGCGCCGCGAGAACATTGAGAGCGAGGATCTCGATCTTGATCACCTTTGCCTTCCTCTCTCGCCGGCGGCACCATCCACCACCACCGCTCCCTGCGAGCTGCATCATTCCAGAAGAAGAGCTGCAGCGATCTGAGAGTTGAGAACCAGAGAGTGGGGCGGAGCTGCCGCAAGAGCTGGGAAGTCCGGTCTCCACCTCCGTCGACCACCTTTCACCTTCAACTTCACCTTTCTTCAACCTTACCTCCACTATCTTTTACCGTTGTCTCCTTCCTCCATGTTCACCGTCGCACATCTGTCATTCCTCAACTAGCAGAGACGTTGCAATTCCTTCATCATAGTCACTGTTCACCGTCAGACTTCAGAACGCCATGAGCATAGGAGAAAGAGCTCAAATTGCCTGAAATTTTCAGCTTCCAGTGGAATCTTCGTTCTGACTTAGCACTTTGTCTCGCTGGATTTCAAATTTTTGTGAAGCTCCTTTTTTCTTCCACAATCCCAGAATTTATAACTGAATATTTGAATCAAGAGGGTCTGGTGTAGCTGCATTGATGGTTGGCAGTGGCTAAATTTCGCAGATGGAAGCTAAAGAATTGAGTTTTAAGTGGGGGGTTTTTATGTTTTAATCAATTTATTTAACTTTATAATTATGATTTTCTGTCGTGGGAATTGTATTTATATTGTTAGACTTTGTTATTTGGTTAAGTATTTAATTTGGATTAATTTGTGATTTGAATTAATTGATGTTGAATTTTGTGTTCATCAATATATGTGTTTATATATATGTTTAAGTGTAATTCTATTGATTATATATTATCTTATATAGTATTATTTAGAGATATTGAGATGATTTTGGAGTTGTACTGAACCAATTGTATCAATTAATTCACAGTCACATACTAAGAGTGTTTAATAGCATCTCTAAAGTAGGGGTTCCTCTCTTTGAGTGCTAGACTCATCGGTTGATGGAGTTTGATATTTTAAAAAACTTAGTGATTTTATAATTGCATACAAAGTGGTTTCTAATATTGTTTTAAGAAGTGATTATTTTATAGATTTATGAAGAATCATCAATTAATTCACTAGACTCAACAGTGTTTGAGGTTTGGTATTTTGAGGGACTCTGGTTGCAATTACTAGTTTTTTGTATTGAGTTTCGGTTAGAGGGGTTAAACTTTGCCCAATATAAAAGTGTTTAATCAATCTAACTCAAGCTAGCTCAAAGAGTGTTTTGGTCATTTTTGCTTAAACTAGTAAATTGAACTCCCATTATTATTATATGAATTATAATTGCCCTTACAAACCATTTTTAAGAGATTCATTTCATACATTCCTATTTCCATTCCATCATACTTAAAAATATTGTAATTTAGGACCTTTATCTTCATTGTTTTATAGTTGTGGTTTCAAAAGATCAATTTTTTTTTTCTCTTGTTATTATTTCATATTAATCATTGCACTTAGTTTCTAGGTAATTAATAAAAAGCTCTTCAAGAGACGATTTGGGATTACACCTCATATTGCAATCCTTAGTTTAATTTTTAAAGAGGTTATTAAGGCATAAAAGCCCCTGCACGCGTGCGCACACACACAAACAATCATTACACTAAACAACAATTCCAATATCAAGTACTCATCTTGTTCTTAATATAAAATATATTTAGAGAATTGATCTTAGTTCAATTACACAAAACATGTGATAACCCGAGTAGAGAGGAGAAATTAAAAGTAAAATTAAATTATGATTAATAAAATGTTAAACAACCTAAAAAGCTAAGTCTGGATCTTTAGTTCATTTTCCTTTATAATCTATGAAAAGATATATCTATAAAAAAAAGTTATGTCCTTACTAGATTTAATTTAATATCACAGATTATTATATGATATCATGTCATTGATTATTTAATTAGTCGTGACATAAAGATTCACAAAATATTTTTAACTAATCTAAACTTATAAAGTAAATCTATGTTTACCAAAACGTGATTAGTGAATATTAGTGAATCTCATTATATTAGAGGTTATCTTATGGAGATTTTAGCAGCAATCTGTAGCATTAGTAATAATAGAAATTAATAATGATAATAATAACAACAATAATATCTTTATCATTTAAATTTCTACAAAACCCTAAATTCCTAACCCTATCTTTTTATCACTCATTCATTATCGTTGCTTACCCAGATTGAACCCCGTCCTTTCTCTTTCTTTTCTCTTCATCCTTCCCTTTTTATTTCTGTCCTTGCTTCTTCAACACTTGGACTTTTCCTTGCCTTGTACACACATCACGACTCTTGATCATGTGTATTTAGCTTGGTGCTATACTCATGTGTAATTGCACCAGGTGAGGAATCACATCTCCTTCTCTTGCTATTCATGGGTAAATTGTACCTAAACATGTAGCATTATGAACTCTTGCCACATACACTAATGACGTGTCGCCTGATCATTATTAACACATACCTCACTATTTCTTAATTCATGTAGCTTTGTCACTTTTCGACTTTTACTAACTTTTTAAGGAAAAAAAAACCATATGCTTCATGATACTGCTCCCATGTGGGTTCCAGTTCCTGTAAACATAAATTCCAGCCTTTTAAATCCACAGATGAATCTTTACTCATGATTTATTACTATTTAAAATAAATCAGAAATTATTGACATACAACAATCTAGATTAAAATGAGAAGTTAGGATCTAGATAGTATAGAGTGCATTAAGTAAGGGGGGAAAACCGGATCCTTGAAAACTTATAATAATTTGTATACATACCTATTAAATATAAGTGGCATTCGTGGGAATTTTCTTGAAGGTGTTCAATCCTAGAGAGGTTTAAAACAGGGATCTCTATTATTGGTCCCCTTAGGTGAGTGTATAAGTAGTAAGGTGGCAGTTTTTATGTCTCGAATGCTTTTATTTCTAGCCTGCCATATGGGACGCAAATCCACGGCTTGTTTATGCATGCTATGAGTATGTTTATTTTGGCGTTGAAATTGCTTATAAGCTGTTTTTCGCATAAATCGAGATAAAATTCATCTCACATACTTATCTCGTATACCGTAAATCACAATTGAAAAGCTGCTTTTAAGCATTCCAATCGCTGTTCCAAACAAACACTATGTCGCTTTTAAATCAAATATTTTACTGAGTCAAATTTAGTTATTGAGTTAGATCCTGAAGCTCTATTATAGTTAGTTTTGAGAATATTATAAATTCACTATAAGCACATCTTTATAGTTTTGGTAATATCATTAATTTTCTTGATGATATTTTATTTTTTTCTCTTTTTAAATAATTTCAAAAGTCATGTTTTCTTTTCTACGAAATTAATTCTTTTGTCCTCAATTCCCTTTTTAACAAACATATATACATGTACTTTATTTTGGTGAATTCTCTCCTTTTAACTTAGTTGCATTTTTTTTTTCAATTTTTTATTTTACTATTATTTGTATATAAATACTATCAGGTGAGACGGTTATTCCTCACCACCCTATACAAAAGAATATACAATGTATGTATTGATTAAATGGGACGCTTATTCTCCACTATTATATGTACAAGGAGATGTAAGTGTGTGTGTGTATATAATGTGCAATATATATAATAGGTGGGACGGTTATTCTCCACCAAAGGATATGAGATGCTAGATGAAATTGTAGTCATAATTAAATGCCTTTGGGACTATTAGGCTTAGTGATTAACCTGCCACATTTTTTACAAACAAGCAGCTTCAGATAAAACAGACCTCCATTTTCGCACTTTCTCGGATTCATTTCTGTAACTTTCTTTAAGAGCAGCCATGGCATCTGCTTCTTGCACCACATGATGTTGGCTAGTTCATGTAGGCTCCACGTGATGATGCCTCACTTTTGTTTGACCTGTATCTTTTTATTTAGAAACAATCATAATAAATAAATATCTGAAAAAATATATTAAAAAGAAATTATGTTAATTGACTTATAGTTATATTTATATTTTTTCTAGTTCATTCTAATTTGAAACTAAATGCAAGCAAGGTACTGGGATTTGAATAATACTCAAACTTGGGACAGGGAGGGAAATTTACAGAAAAGTGGTGCTCGTGGGTAAAACAAGGCTTTCATGATGAAATTGGGTTGGGGACTTGTGAAGAGACGAGATACTCTCTGGGTTAAATTTTTGCTGGAAAAATACAAGTGTGGGGATGATATTTTGCCAAAGATAAGTACTAAATGCAGAGGGTCTCAAGCATGGAAAGGCATTCATAATGTATGGAACAAGGTGTATAGTGGTATTGGATGGAGAATTGGAAGTGGTGAAAATGTAAAATTTTGGACAGATCACTGGCTCCCAAATTTTGACACGCTGCAACAGGCTTGCATTTCTGAACTACCTGAATACATGAAGGCGGACCGGGTTTGTGACTATATGACTGCTTTAAGCGGCTGGGATTGGGGAAAGTTCAATATATACCTTCCTTCTTCAGTCCTACATGAAATACAATGAATGGATCTGAATGTGAGAAGTGGTATTCCTGATAAGCCAATATGGAGACTAACTCATGGTGGGGAGTTCTCAGTCCGTTCAGCTTATTCCCTGATTAGAGGACACCAACACTCCCCTCACCAGAGTTTGTGGAGGAAAATATGGAAGAATAATGTACCCCAGCGATGCAAGATGTTCATGTGGATGGCAGCACGAGGGAGACTTTTGACAAATACGTTGCGGATGGCTAAAGGTTTGACAATGAATAGTTATTGTTATTGTTGTACGGGTGTTCGTGAAAATGTTATTCATGAGTTGCGAGACTGCAAAGTAGCAAAACAGTGCTGGGAAAAAATATTACAAGGACAAAGATGGAACAGGTTCTATGCTGAGACAGATGGCAGGTTGTGGTTCGATTGGAACTTGGGATGTAGGAGGGAGATCGATGGGGTTAAATGGCCTATTTGGTTTGCCCTTCTATGCCGTCGGCTTTGGCTTAATCGTAATTCAACAATCTTCAACTCAAAGATGACGGTCGTGCGACAGATTTTAGAGCAGGTGAGAGCACAAACAAGGTGGTCAAGTATAGAATTACAAAAAGAGGGATTGGGGGCAATCAGAAGAGTCTCGTGGATACCACCCATAGAGGGATGGGTTAAACTAAATGTTGTTGGTGCAAGTGGTACAAGCGGTGCTGTGGCGGGTTGTGGAGGACTTGTTCGGGATCAAGAGGGTACTATGCTACGGGGATTCATGTTTGGTATTGGACGTGGGAGCTGTTTTCTGGCTGAGCTCTGGGCAATTCTAATAGGCTTGAAGATAGCTTGAGATATGAGGCTTACTCGAGTGATACTTGAGTCAGATTGCTGGGAGGCGATACAACTTATTGAAGATGGTTGGGATGAAGAACATATGCATGTTGATTTATTGTTACATGTTAGACGGAGACTGGGAAGTAGATATCCAATGGTGCTGTCGTGAAGCAAATTCTGCAGCTGATATGCTTGCAAAGGAATCAATGAATAGGGCTTTAGGGGTAATTCAATTTACAATACCTCCTGACTTTCTTGCTGAATATTTATGTGTTGAGGAAATGTTTTAAGTAGTTGTCTTATTTTGTAATAAAAAAAAAAAGAAAAAAAGAAAAAAAGCAGGACAGGCCTTTCCATTTGCAGGCAGAAGGAGAGAGGGCGTGAGAGTTATTTTCAATTTTTCTGAATCGGAGGGAACACCTTTTTTAATTGGTCAAAAGTATAAATGATGTTACACATCATGGACACATGGACACTGTGTGAGACTGGGCCCATAAAAAAAGTAAGCGACATTCAGAGGAATTAACCGAGATGAAATTTTTGCTCAATTTAAAAAATTTCAGGCATATTTTTACACTCAAGTGAACATTATATAGCAACTAAAATGGATACAAACATATATTCATTCAACTTGTTTGTATATTCTGGCCAATTAACTTCATCGTAGTTTCTAGGTCTTGACCAAAACAAACAAAATCATTTTTAGGTGTGGCTGGACAAGATCAAAAGAAAGGACTTGTAAAGTTTATTTGGTAACTGAATCTTTGTTCGATGGGATCGCATCTCTATATATACTTGCTCTGAATTAATTAGTGTGGTTTTGGCTTAATACCAACAATATGACAGAAGCTTCCACGGTGATACAAGAAACATCTAATTAACCTTTTAGCTAATAAGGTGTCACCATAAGAATTTTTTTTTTTTTTTTTAAAAAACCGTATATTTGCCACCATCTATGGTTTATATATAGGAGAGCACTGGTTGAAGTTTGAGAATGAAGCTCAAGTTTCAATGTAGTTTAGATATTTTTAACCACAGATTTAAAATTTTTTTTTTAATAATAATTTTCTCAGCCTCAGATTGATTGAAATTTTAGAGGTGATGGGGAAAAAAAACCAAGAAGAAATTTTTAGGGGAAGGATAAGTGTTTCTTTTTGGATTATAAATAAAACATTAGTGGGTTAAGAGTAATGTTCAGGAACCCAGACCGGACCGGAAACCGGCGAACCGGCCGGTGAACCGGTCTAGGTTCCAATTTTATTTTTAAAAAAAGAATTTTATATATTTTTTTTAGAATTTCATATTATGAGCTTAAAATTTTCAATTTTTCACTAGTTTGGTTTGGTTTAGCTCCGGTTTGGCCCCGGTCTGACCCACTGACCCTAAACCCAGTACCCCGACCGGTTTAGTACCTGCTCCGAGTTTTAATACCTTGGTTGGTTAAGAGAGAAGCAAATAAGCCCAACTACACGGGGGTCTGGATTCTCTCAGCGTCGTTTTCCTCCTCATCTCTCGAAGCTTTAAATCCTGTGCGTCCAATTAATCTAAAAGCTAGGAATGCACTACATCATCATCGGGCTAATGTCTCCTTCGGCTCTCTCTCCTCTTCTGTTTCTGTCTTTCCGAGTCCCAAGCCTCGGGAGCAAACCATCTCCCTTACTGTTCATCTTCTTTATGAAATGACTGATGAGAAATATATGAGAGGTGGTACTTAAGGCTTGTTTGGTAAGAAGGGAAGGAAGGGAAAGTAGGCGAAGATAAAATTTTTTTAAGTTGAATTTAAAAAAATTAAAGAAATGGGGGTTAAAAATTTTTAATTAATTTTTCTTACTCTTTTATCTTACATATTCTCTTTATTAATATTTTATTACCCCACTTCTTCAATATTTTAAAATTCTACTTATAAAAATTTTCCCTTCTCCCCATTCAAATCCCTCACACCAAGCAGACCCTAAAAAATATTAATGACATAAATGCAGGAATTGGTTCTATATAACTTTATGAAAATATTCACTTCATGACTCTGAAATCTGAATCACTTTCATCAGTTGGATATGAGACCAACTAATGGCTCTTGCTTGGGGTGATGATGGCCCTGTACCACCCACAATGATGGTTAATTCTCCACTTTACTGTTGCTATTTTCTTCCGCAGAAGCTGGAAGATTGAGATCAAGAAAGTCTCTGATTCCTGAACTGGTTTCTCTAGTACAAGTGACCCTTCAGCGGCAAAATGAGATCTCTTGGGACCACCCAAAGCTTGCCCAGATGGATAAATTTTGAGGCAAATTGGACACTTTTGTACTTTGTTCTTCTTGGATTTAGTTGTAATTTTTTGCCTTCGGGTTCTATTGTAATCACCTATTCCTTGTTCTCAAAATCAACAGAAACAATAAGCTCTTCTTGCTTTGACCAACCCATTAATGAAACATGTTGCTTTAATCACTTGGAAACCATTCAACACAGACCCAGTTGCTGAACTCTCTCCGGTTTCTTCCCTTTTGAGTTCAAATTCGTTGAATCAGAGTTGTTCCCAATAGTCAGTTTTACTTTAGCTGTTGCAATTTTGCTACTCAAATTAGTTCGAACCATTAAAAAAAGGCTTAGATCAGTAGGAAAAGGATGTTAGGCTGTGGGAGATTGAGGAAGAACAATGACGGATATGGTTTGCTAGCCATGGCTTGGGAGTCAGAATGGAAGAGGAGAGAGGGTCGAAGGAGTAATTAGCTCGATGATGACGTGTTGCATTTCTAGCTTTTAGATTAATTGGATGCACAGGATTTAGAACTTTTGAGAGATGAGGAGGAAAACGATGCCGAGAGAAATTTTTTTTTTTTTTTACAATAGGCAGACAGGGTCTTTTGCCCTCTAACCCGGACTCTCTCCGGTATTTGGCGCCTTTTCCTGAGTTCATGACCTTCTAATATTGGATCAGATAACTCGGAGCAACCGATTAATCTGGAGCGGGGGACATTTTTAGGTACACCCTTGTAAGGTGCTTTACACCAAAGATGGGTTCCCCCTCTCAACAAATGCTTCTTCCAAGTTCGAACTCTCGTATGTCTGGGGAGTGTCAGTTGCCTTACCACTGCACTGGACATTAGTTGTCAGACGCCGAGAGAATCTACTTCCCACGGATACAAGGCCTAAAAGTAGCTCAACAATCAAGCAGATCCTATAGCACTCTTGCTAGCGTAGAATATCAGATTCATGTAATCTTTCATAAATATAAGTCATTTTTAACTGATTACACGTACTAATAAAAATAATGATAAAAATAATTAAATTTATCATAAAATTTAGGTGATTTATATAATATCATCCTTATATTTTATATGACTATGACTGAGTTAATTTAAACATCATCCAGCCCATTTGTGGGTAGCACTCGCCACAGGGTTTTTGCATTCACAAATACCCTGCTCAAGACCTTGTGTTCACGCGATTAAAATCCCTTCCTTTAAGACCAGCGGTTATTCATAATATTATTCTAAAACTCATAATAACAAATGCATAAAAGCCTCTGATTTTGAAATGGGGTAGTAATATGTTGAACACTATGTAGGACACAGGGTATTGGCCTCTCTTTTCATGGCTCATATGATGTTACTATATTCTCATTTATTTCATTTTCTTTTTTCTTTGGTTAACCTCTGTTTTTGAGATTAAAAACAGAGGCAACAGAGTAAGTTGATGATAATAAAGGTACGAAGGCCATTAACTATTTGTGTAAACTGGAGGAATAATCTAAGAAATAATGCTTTAAGGGTTTCCAAGTGTCCATTTGAGATAAATTGTGTATCAGTTCCCAAACATATTCTACACAACATTTGATTGCTCAACACAGTCAGAGCTTTTTTGACAATTCTACAAAGTTGTTCTCTGTAATAAACAAAGCATAAGATATTAACATTCACCTAACTAACAAGTGGCTCACAATTCTCCAAACATTCTTACCCACTGGAAAAACCATCCTTCTGCTGTAGCGCGAATGAAAAGCTTGGTGTCGTTTAATTTTCCTATAATACATGCAAGAGAAGAAAATATGAATAAAAACGAAAACCCTTGAAACGACAATTAGTAGGTATAAAGTAGACGCTCATCTTGTCCCTTTCTTTTTGTTGAACTTTCTCAAGAGCTTCTTGGGTGGTTCATCAGGAGGAGAAGCCATCGCTCTTCGTTTCAGTGATGTTGATGAAGAATCACAACACTTGAACTTCACATTCTCCATTATGTTTGCGTCCTTCTTGTACAAATAAACTCCACACTTAACTACCCACGCATCTGGTGATTTACTTGTTATTTGTATTTCCACATCATTCCTATCCAACTCCGTATACATGCTTACATCTAGTGATCCACGTAATAACACATGATGACCTTGTTGTTGAGCAAGATAACCAAAACAACCTTTAGTTTTGCAACCATTAATGCTGACAGAGACTTGGACGTCGGCTAGGTTTCCCGAGCTGGCTTTTTCGGCGACCTCAAAAGCAAGGGCATGATCAGGTAAATTCCCACGAGCGCCAAAACGCAGTGTGTCTCCTACACAGCAATAGTCGAACCAATCTGGAAATGTTGTTGTTGGCATTCTGATAGTCAAGTAAGGCGGTTCCCTTTTTGCCTGATTTACCATAACACTTTCAATTATTTACTCATTCATACAATTCAATTTAATTTCTTAATGATTTAATGTTTTTAATTTACTCTTCCTTGTCCCTCTTAATTCATTAATTTTAACACACATGGATATTGAAGCTCCAGTTATTAGTTGAACTCAAGAAAATTCATCATTTCCATGCATTTAAATTTCACCTACCTAACCATAGTTTCATATATGCAGTGTGTTATCTTGAGATTGACTTAACTTGATTAGCGTTTGAAGAAGCAAAAGAAAGAGAGAATAGAGAAAAACCTGAGAATATAAACTGCCAAATGATTCTGCAGTTAATGATGTGCAATTCTCTGCTTCTATCTGATGCAACCGTGATGGCAACTCTGGTATGTCTCTTAGCCTCTTGCAGTCATTCACATGTAACTCTCGTAGTTGGGCGCACTCTTTAATGCACTTAGGGAGAGACACAAAATCATTCCTTGATACATGTAAGCCTTGCAAATTTGGAAAATAATTCAGAATTTGGAGAAGTTCTTCATCCAACACACCACAATTATTGAGATTCAGATTCTTCATATGAGAGCTGATAATTGGTTGGATATCTTGTATTAACTTGATCAAGGATTTTCTGGCACCAGGATGAACGCCTTCCATTTCAAGGCTTTTAAGTCTTGGCAACGTCCATAAGCTAGTTGGAAGTTCCCCAAGACTTTTGCAGGAGTTCATTTCTAAAGATTCAAGACCCGAAAGCTTTCCAATCGAAGGTGGAAGCTCTTTGATAGCAGTGCCTATTATATAAATCTCCTGCAGTGCATCCACGTTTCCCACTAAATGTGGGAAGTACTCAAGACTCTCACAATGATTGAGATCAATCCTTTCAAGTGATGGCATCGTGATTTCACGTGGAAAGCTGGAAAGTTTGGTGCATCCAGAAAGGCTTAATCGGACCAGAGCAGAGAGAGATCCCACTGAATCATAAACTTTGATCAGATTTCTACAAAACGCCAAATTCAAGCTTCTTAAACTTTGGCATTGGGACATATCAGGCACTTCAGTTATGAATTCACAATATGAAAAATCCATCTCTCTCACATAGTTTGTAAAACTCTGCAAAACAAATACAATACTATTTAATTACATAGTCCAAATTTCTAAAACTCTAGTTTAAAATCAGATATTCCAGATTTTATTTTATTCTATTTTCATCTTTATCATAAGTTTTATTTTAATATTACTTTTTCCAACTGTTAATTTTTAACAAAATAAATTTCTTATTTTAAACTAAGCTGAAAACTAAGAATTTGATACGCAAATTCTTCAAACTAGATTTGAAGGATTTAAATCTTGTCACACCTACACTCCTGAAGAATTTTATCGTGAGTGTTGTAAATTTGTTTTCTTTGATACAATTTCTATTAGGTAAAAATGTTTAAAATACCTTAATGCATTATGTTAATTATTCACAGAATATTGTGAAATGTGCTTAAAGACGTGTGTAGCTTTTTGGAACATACATGTGAGACAATTAACTATTCAATTTTATATAAACTATATTACACTTATTCAAATCAGAGTCATACGGAGCATGATTATTCTTGATCGTGAGTCGAAAATTTAGAGCTAAAGAAATTACAGCAGCCAACAAGTCTGACTGAAAAATAACTATAAAGGATTATTAAAATTGTACCTTGAATGGATCTTTTAGTGTGAAGCAACTTTTAGGCAACTTCAAGATAACCAGTCCCGATGGAGAAAAATCTGTTGGTAAAGTTGATGAAGGATATCCCTCCCATTCAAGCCATCTTGTACTATTTGGAAGATATGTAGGGCCAGTTGAAAATTGAACATTTCGAACAATAAGAATTCTAAGATTATTCATCTTCTCAAAGGTTGTACCACTCCACTTTACTTTCTCTTGTTGAGGCGGATGAAGCACTATTCCTTCAATATTATTGCATCCCTATAATGCAAGTACAAATAAGTATCATTAATAGATATTGCCATACACACACACATATATATCGCAGTAAGTTTGATGTATACATGGTTTAGATTCTTACTAAATTTTCACGCAATACTTTAAGAACATCTTGGTAATGCCATAATCTGCTGCATATTTCAGAATTTAATGGTGCCTCCTGCCTAACAATCTCTCTGCCCATTTGTCGTATTAGATCATGCATGGAAAAGCGATTATTATGGACAAAAGTTATTAGAGATTTATCAACAAGAACTTCAAGATAAAACCTAGCACCAAAATCATAGGCTTCTACTATGTCTTCAATAGATTCCAGCATATCCTCATCAATGAAACAAGCAATATCCAGGAAAATACGCTTAGCACCATCCTGTAAGCAATCATAGCTTATCTTTAGAACCTCATGAATTGCTCCATCTTGGATCTTCTCATATTGTTCCAACATAGACCTCCATTTCTCTAAGTTTTTATTTGCCAAATTGGAGCCTATTACTGTTAAAGCTAGGGGAAGGCCCTGTGCATAACGTATCGCAGAACTAGACATATCTTGATAGTTTTCTGGAGGTTGGTTCATATGGAAGGCATACCAGCAAAAGAGCTCAAGAGAATGATGTTCATTCAACTTCATCATTTCATATGTTTTTTCAACATTACGTGCAATTAGCAGTTGCTTATTTCTTGTTGTTATAATGACTTTGCTTCCATAACCAAACCAATCACATCCCCCAACAAGTTGTTCCAACTGTTCAACCTCCTCAACATCATCAAGAACCAAAAGAACCTTTTTGTTAGAAAGTCGATGTTTTATTCTTGATATTCCTTCAGCTACACTCCCAATGGTCACAATCTTCTCCTCAAGAACCTCTGATAGAAGTTTTTGTTGGAGATGAACTATGCCCCGGTATTTCTTTGATGCTTCTTTGACATCAAACAAAAAACATGCGCCTTCATATTTGTAAAAGATAGACTTATAGACCAATTTTGCAAGGGTTGTTTTGCCAATTCCACCAGTTCCATGAATCCCCAACATACAAACACCATTATGAGACTGATCCAAAAGTGACTTCACTTCTTCAATGCGAGACTCAAGTCCAACTGTGTGATCAATGCTATGTAAAGGCTTTGGTGGTAGCATAGCATATGCATCTTCCACAATCCTTTTGATAAACCCAAATTTGCCTCTATAAAAATTCAAATTAGTTTTTGTTATTATCTCTTTGTAAAATAATTGTCACAGTAACATTTAAGTAAATCTAGAATAATGAAGTCAGAACAAAAGTGAACTTCTTCTAAGTATCAAAATAATAAAAATTGTGTTCAAAAAGTTAATTCAAGACAAGGATTCTACCCATAAACTTCTAACCTTTAACAGCGTAAAATTGGAGCTACAGACTTGACTCTTGAGTCGTAACAAAATTTGTGCAACGGTTAGCTAGTAACCCAAAAACACTACTTCAAAGATGCAGGGATAGCTATAAGAGAAACTAAAGTATCAATTAGAAAAAGATTCCATAACACCATGAGTAAAAAATTAATTAACAAAACAAAAAAATGATTTTTTTTAACGCAGTTCAAGTTATTTGTTATGATTTCTAAATCCCGTGATAAAATACATAACAAACAACTTGAACTGCATTAAATAAATCATATTTTAAGGCTAAGATCAAAATTTTGAAGAACATATCAGCAGAAAGGCACTTAACAAAGCCTACCCGTCATCGAAAAGCCATACAGATGATAAGCTAGCAGCTTCAGACAGAGCAGACCTCCATTTGTACACTTTGTCTAAGTCATCTCTGAACCTATCTTCAAGAGCAGCCATGGCTTCCTGAAAGCTATTTCTCTGATATCGAACATCCGACGGATCCACCTTGTAAAAGATGGGCATAACCAGCTGGTTCTTCTGCTTCTTACACCAAATGATGTGGGCAAGTTCCTCTAGGCACCATGTGGAAGTAGCGTAGTTCCTAGAGAACACAATAATCGAAATTCTTGATCTCTCAATGGCTTTAATAAGCGTAGGTGAGATCTCTTCCCCTTTCCCAAGCTTCTTGTCATCAATGAAGGCGTTGATTCCCTTACGTCGCAGAGCATCATAGAGAGGAACAGTGAAGGTGTGGCGAGTATCTTCGCCTCTAAAACTCAGGAAAACATCGTATCTATACTTGGTTTTAGTGGGAAAGCCAAAGGACGGTGGTGCTTCCACTCGAATCGCCATGGCTATGATGATATATAACTAAATGCGAACAAGGTACTGGGATTTGAATACTGAAACCTTGGATTGGGAGAGAAATTTACAGCAAAAATGGTGAATCAGCAAAAAGCAGGGCACGCTTTTGATCCTCCATAAAGAAATTTCTGGGAAGTTTGAAAGTTTCTCAGTGTGAATTGACGCTTTCCCTCCATTTGCAGGCAGGAGGGGAGAGCGTGAGAACTCTCAATTTTTTCGCACGCGGAGAGAGCATCTCTTGGTCTCGCATCCGTGGAATTTTGCGTGAGCTCTTTATTTATTTAATTAGAAAATCCCGTTAATATACCACTTTAATTATAAAATTTCAAAAAAGTCACTCTAATGAACAAAACACATTATGGAAAAAAAAACAAAAACAAAAGGACTCATTGATCAGACAATAGGAATCTGGGATTCTAATATTCGACCAAAAGAAGAAACTACCCCAAGAGTTTTTTAAGCAAAAGTGTAATTTTCTGTACATCTTGCATTCGTCACTCATGTTTGCCCTACTCGCATCAGCCATAGCGTCCGCATATGCACACACTGTGGGCGAAACCTGCTTTTTCTTCCTCTCACAGTTACAGCACTTCAATGCTTTATCTTGGTGACCGGTCGCGTCCCTTCGCCATTCTCTCTCATTCTCATCGTGGTCCCTCACTCCTAAGTCCTATGCAGTCCATCTGCCACAACCTCCTTACTTTTCTCCCAATCTTTTTTTCTTCCCTTTTTTTGCCAATCTGACTTTTCTCCCATCAATCATCATTTTACAAGTAATTTATGAGTTCTTTTTCTTTTATTTAGTTACAGAACTTACCTTAAGATATTTTTGGAGTTTCCCTGAGGTTGGAACAAATTCTCACAAAAGCCACACAAATAACAGCCTCAGACTTTGAATACGTTCCAAAACCCAAAAAAAGGGTCATGTTATGTAAGACTGGGTATTTGCCTCTCTTTCCATGGCTCATATAAGTTATTATATTCTCATTTATTTTATTTTTCTTTGATTATCCTCTGTTTTAGACAAACAGGGTAAGTTGATACTCCTTCCGATCTTAAATATAAGATAAAGTTAATTTTTTTGGAGAGATTAATGTAGCTAATTAAATTACTTTAAAATATTTATATTTGTTATTTTTTCTCTAAACTATTTTACCTAACTTGTAAACTGATACATAATCTAAGGATACACAACATATGATATGATTAAGTAACTTATTTAAGTTCTTTATTCTCTCTAAACAAATGTCAATTATATATATATATATATATTTAGGATTGAAGGCAGTAGTATTAAATAAATAAATAAATGTGCCAATCATACTAGCTAGCTAGTGGGTATTAGACAAATATCTAGCAATTCCCAAGGTATATTCTTCGACTCATGCTTGGTGATCTAGAATCTAAATGCTCAATTTTTGTTTCATACTCCGCACCACCAGTTTCAATAAAATACGTTGAATAGCATTATTTAAAAAAGGTATGAACATTTGAGGGATAATCCAAAACATCATTCTTTATGGGCATCCAACTGTCCATTTAATTTGTCAAAGATAGTATAAATTCATCACAACAATGTGTATCAGTTTCCAAACCAAGTCAACACCATGCATCCAGTAGTGAGAAGAGCAGAACTTCGAAGAACTTAGGTACAATTCTCTCTTTTTCTCTGTTTTGTTGTTGTTATTTTTCATCATTAACAAATATTACTGTCAGAGCAAATCCACAACGTTAGGAAACATCTATGTAACGTATAACCGTTGTTGAAGCGCTTTGCTTATATGTAATTATATATACATGTACATAACACATGAATGAAGGTGAACTCATTGTGAAAGCTTACATGGTATCAGAGATTTACTAGAAAATTTTCCAGTGATGAACTCCATTTTTTCCTCCGAAGGAGCTTGTTTCACTTCCTTTAGATTTGCTCTCGTCGGTATCTCCTAACACTACACACACCATGTAACATCCCAAAATTTAGTAAATGTTAAATTAATCAAAAAGAAAAATTTACATGGTGTTAAATTTAGTTTTTGGAAGAAGGGAAGACTAGGATGATTATGGTTATTTTACTTGACTAAGATTTAACCGCATAAATTAAGTAAGACCCAATGGCAATTTAGTTAATATTGTCATAATCAAGGGCAAGAGGGACATCTATCATGTGATTTTGAGGTTAGAATTGGAAGCTAAAATCAAGGGCAAGAGGGACATCTACCATGTGATTTTGAGGTTAGAATTGGAAGCTAAAATCAAGGGCTAAGATTTGTCCTTGAAAAACAAAAATTTTAAGAGACAAATTGGACAACATTTACCTAACACCACACCCATAATTGTCCATTTAATTAAAGCACTTTTCCCTACCACACACCATGATGCAATGGGAATGAATATTTATTTGCATATTTCCCTCCTCCTTAAATGAGCATGTCGGCCAAAGAATTAATTGGATGATGATCAAATATTTAAACATTTCACATCCATATCCTCAACCATTAGAATTGGTCAAGCACTTAAAGAATGAAGAGATGAGAGGATAAGCATTTAAGAAAAGGGGAAAAGAGTCAAGAAGAACGGCCAAGCATGAAGAAAAGTGAGAGAGGGAGTTGGTCCAATTAAAAAGCTTAAATACTAGAACTTTAGTTCACTAAGCTGCCAGTATGCGTTTTTGTCTGACAGTTTTGTTGTGGAGAAACTTTCATTGTCCAAAATTCATCTGTTGATGATGAGATTTTCCAGAATTAAAGTACACTTATAGACCTTTAATTTGATAGGTATTATGAAGGATTTCGATAAGTATACTAAGAGTTATGAATGTTTGAAGTAGACCATTAAAAATGGTCAGATTTTCTGGCAGCAGGGAGAAAAAGAAAAACTGGGAAGTGTGTGCAGTCATACGGCTACTGAAAGTATTTTCCCCTTAAAATAGACTTAATAAGGGTTACACAGAATTTTAGATCATCCCAATTGAATTTTTCTAGAATTAGTTATGATTTTTCAAAGTTCAGTGAAAAATCTGTCAGTTTTTGGTAAATGTGCAAAAATTCAAAGTTAAGAGTTTGGTAATAGAATTGGACCTTTAAGATTGAGTTAAGCGTTTGGAGTAGCTTGAGCTCATTAGCTACATATTGGGCCTAATGAAGTTATCCTAATGATAACCAACATAAGAGGATAATTTATGAAGGAATTGGACTAAGAAATAACTCATTGCCCGTAAATTATAATTTATAGGACTTGACACTTGCCCAGGACGTCCAAAGCACGTCATTCAAGATCAAGATTTGGAAAAATTGTCAGGTAGTAACTTATCCCTCACATACTATGTGATATGTTATAAGCATGTTTGTTCCATCGTGAATTTTAAGCATTCAGATGAGAAGGGCTCAGGCCCAGTAGAATTTCCCAGCACTGTGGCAAGGGACGGTTGTCCTTGAATTGGTAACTTTATGCTTTCTGCATATTGTGAATTTATCTCTGAATGTTGAATATGTTGATTGTACTATAACTTTGGTTGACATGGTATGATATATGTGCATTTTATATGAGTGATATCTGTTACTATTGAGATTCATTTAGGTAAACATGGGCGAATGAAGCAAAGGACTTAGAATTTAATTTTCCGTTGGTTATCTATTTGGAGTTGTATTTAATTTGTATTTAAGTGTGGTTAGTCTCATACTGACAAGATCGTAGACACGTAAATAAGCGCCTATGTATAAGCAAACGCAAAGTGACATCCGAACTAGTAGTAGACAACCATTCATTTAGGGCTGTTAATTTATTATAGTAGTTTGGGTTCCAGCAGAGAATTTATTGGTAAAAACTCTGATATGAAGAAATGAACCTAAAACGGATGGCTTGAAATGAATCATAAAATAAAATGAGACCAAATTTGAAAATGATTTTTGAAAAACCCACTCAACACACTGTTTGAAGATGAAACTTCCGCTGTTTACAAAAGATTATTGGTCTCCTTATTAAAGATAATATTGCACTTCAACCGTCTATACACTTTGAAAACATGGGTGTTACACATCGAACATTCTAATTCCCCAGCCTTTGATCGGTGTAACCCCAAGGCGGCGTCCAATTCCGATCATGCGTGAGCTCACACACGCCACCGCTTCCTTCACCGTTAGTCCATGCACCGGCACGTACGACTGCTTCTGGCACTTTTTCTGATGTTCAACCATAATGTTCTGATAGACTCTCTCTCCTTGTTCCATACACGGTGGCTATGTGATCCAACTCTAGCTTTGAATTATTGGGTTCCTCTCGATATTTGCCAACTCTGTGGTACTTTTCAATTCCCTTTCTTTTGTTCTTGGTTGAGCTCATTTCAATTCTAGCTAGAGTGATTTGTATTCTATTTTTTGACTTGGAGTTTCAAACTTTTGTTGGATGACTTTGGCTTTTTGTGACTTGAGTCTTTCATGGTTCCTCCTGATTGTTCGTTCATCTTGCAACTTTGTTAGAATTGTTTGTGTACTATTTTACTACTTAACTTGCTTCTTGGTTGATTCTTTAAGTTTATATATGGTTGATTCTAAAAACTCTGATATGTTGCCTATATCTGCTAAGATTACTGCTTCCCAGTTGAATTGGATAAATTATAGTGATTAGAATAAAACTGTTAGAGTTTATATTCTGGGCATTGAGAAGAAAACCCATTTAACTGAGGATCCTCCTTATGGTGATGAAACAAAAATTTTGGCTTGGACAAGAGCGCATGCTCGAATTTTGTTTCAAATCCGGAACTTTATTGAACCGTGGATTCTATTTTCTGTTAGTCATTGCAACAAAGTCAAAGAAATAATGACTTATCTTAAATTTATGTTCTTTGGAAAAGAGAATATTACTCGGGTTCATGAAGTATGTAAAGGCTTTTATCGCTCCCAGCAGTAGGAGCGTCCATTGAAAGATTTCTTCATGGACTTCAAAAGAATGTATAAGGAGATGAATGTACTTATGTCTCTGCAAGTAGATCTTGCAACATGTATCAAAAATCTGGAACTTCAGGCTATCATAAGTTTCCTTGAAGCTCTTGACCCATCTTATGATACTATTCGTTCTCAAATTCTGTCTAGTCAGGAGCTTTTCTCTCTTGAAGATGTTTTCTCATGGGTTCTTTGTGCTGATAGTTTAATTCATTCTTCTTCTGTTGATCCAAATGTGAGTGCTCTAGTTGGGCGTGGCCCCTTTGAAAACATGAATTATAGGTACAAACAAAGTAAGTTCTCCACTAATGAATTTTGGCAGTATTATCGGCAATTATTGCAAGGAACTTGGTCACATTAAGCAAAATTGTCGAAAATTGCAAAATAAATAATAGTGTGATCAACAACGTAGTCTTGCTCATATTACTCAGACACCTGGTCCATTTGATTTTGGTTCTTTATCTACAGGGGTCTTAGCTACAGGTACTTTGTCTCTAGTCTTACACTACTTCAACAAAGTGGGTAATTAATTCTGGTGTCAGACCACATAGCAGGTAATCATCATTGTTTTCATCATATGCCCCCTATGCCAACCCGTCTTCCATATTCGTCGCCAATGGTTTCCCCCATCCATATTATTGGATCAGACACTGTTAACCAACTGCATTCCTTTCGTTATCTCCTGTTCTCAATGTTCCAAATCTCACCTTTAATCTTTTGTCTCCAAGTAAACTGACTTGTCATTTAAACTGTTTTATCTCACTCTTCCCTGACTATTGTTTAATTCAGGATCTTTTGATGAAGTAGATTATTGGTAGAGGCTATGAATCTAATGGGCATTACATCCTTGATGATCAGGGGCTACGTTCTATTGAGTGTTCTGGTGGGTCGTCTCCATTTGAAGTTCATTGTTGTCTAGGTCATATGTCTCTTTCATCTCTTCAAAAATTGTATCCTCAGTTCTCCTCTATGTTTACTTTAGATTGTAAATCATGTCAGTTTGCCAAACACCATTGTGTTCATTTGGCACCTCGCGTCAATAAACGGGCTGTGTCCCCTTTTGAGTTAGTATGTTCTGATGTTTGGTGTCCTTGTTCAATTCTGTTTCAGACTGGTTATCGTTATTTTGTCACTTTTGTTGATGATTTTTCCCGAACCACTTGGCTTTACTTATTGAAACAATGTTTTGAATTATTTACTCATTTTCATAATTTTTGTGCTGAAATTTAAACCCAGTTTAACATTCTTGTGAAAATCCTACAAAGTGATAATGCAAAAGAATATTTCTCAGCCCTATTCACCAATTACACGAAAAGTTATTATATTCTTCACAAATCCTCTTGTGTTGATACCCCTGCTCAAAATGGTATTGCTGAAAGAAAGAACTGTCATCTCTTAAAAATTGCCCAAGCTCTCATGTTTCATTCCCGTGTCCTTAAAATTTTTTGGGCCAATGCCGTGTCTCCAGCCTATTTTCTCATCAATCACATACATTTGGCTATCCTTGGTAGGGATATTCTGTATTCCATTCTATTTCCCTCCATTAAGCTATTTCCTATTTATCCTAAAATCTTTGGTTATGTCTGTTTTGTTAGGGATGTCCGTCCAAGTGTTAGTAAACTTGATCCTAAGTCCTTAAGACGTGTTTTTCTTAGTTATTCTCGGGTTTAGAAATATTATTGGTGTTACTCTCCTGATCTTGTTCATTACCTTGTGTCCATTAAAGTGACTTTTCATGAGTCTCGTCTTTTCTTCAAAACTTTGACCTCCTTTGAGTCTCCCTCCGTCATGGATGAGCCTGATGATGTCTTGGTTTATCATGTCCCTCTCCCACTAGTACATGCTATTATTCCGAAACCTGATATCATTAATGATGCTGATGTTGCCAATATTTTATCTCGCTAGTTACTGCTTTGCCGTTTGATTCCGTTAAAGCCTCACTTGTTCCTACTCTTGCTTCCATAGATCCTCCCCTTGATGTCCCTGAACCACTTGTTCCAGATTCTCCTGCTGATACCCCTGATGACCTACTTATTGCCCTACGAAAAGGTGCCTGTCCTCATTATCCTCCCAAACGGTATGCTGACTGTACTTATCATATCTCATCTTTTGTATCCTATAAGTCTTTGTCCCCTGTTTTTTCTTCTCTTGTGGCCACCCTTGATTCTATCTTTACCCCTACCCTTCACCAAGCCTTGACTCACCCTGGTTGGCGTGCAGTGATGAAAGATGAAATTTTGGTACTTGAAAAAGTGGGTACTTGGACTCTCGTTGATCTCTATCCTGGCAAGAAGGCCATTAGATGTAAATGGGTGTTTGTTGTTAAGACTAAGGTTGATAGTTTCTTGTAATGGCTAAAAGCTCGGCTTGTTGCCAAAGGGTATGCCTAAACTTATGGTATTGATTATTCTAAGACTTTCTCTCCTGTGGCTAAGCTCACCTCCGCTCATCTTCTTATCTCTTTGGCTGCCATATATCATTGAGATTTGCATCAGTTGGATGTTAAGAATGTTGTTTTGAATGTTGACCTCTTTAAAGAAGTTTATATGGAGCAACTACCTGGGTTTGTTGCTCAGGGGGAGAATAGGAAAGTGTGCTACCTCCAGAAGTCATTGTATGGTATAAAGCCAAGTCCTTATACCTGGCTTGATAAATTCTGTGATGTGGTCAAGAAGTTTGGGTTAAGTCAAAGTAAGCTTGATCACTCTATGTTCTACTAGCAATCTGATGTAGGCATGATTCCTTTAGTAGTATATGTTGATGATATTGTGATTACAGGGAGTAACATTTTTAGAATCTCAGAACTTAAAGTCTTCCTGAACTCTTACTTCCAGAAAAAAGATTTGAGATCATTAAAGTACTTTCTTGGTTTGAGGTTTTAAGAAGCAAGAAAGGTATCCTTTTGACTCAGAGGAAGTATGTTCTCGATCTCTTACAGGAGACTGGAAAGCTTCGAGCTACACCAAGCAGCATTCCTATGATTTTGAATCCCTTCCTGGATCTTGATGCTAGTATTTTTTATGAGCTTCCTAATGAATTAAAGAAGATGATTGATCTAGAGAAATTGAAGTCGTTTACATTTTCTGAGAGATATAGAAAACATATTGGGAAGCTGAACTATCTAACAATAACTCGTCCCGATATAACCTTCTCGTTTAGTGTACTCAGCCAATTTATGGCATCTCCAACAGTGGCATAGTGGGAAGCTTTAGAGCATATTTTGCATTATTTGAAAGATTCCACTAGTCGTGGCATTCTTTATACAGATTATGGGTATACTAAAGTTGAGTGCTTCTGTGATATAGATTATACAGGATCTAAGGTCACAAGATGGTCCACTATGGGTTATTGTATATTTTTTGGTGAAAATTTAATATCTTGGAGAAGTAAAAAGTAAGGGGTTGTATCAAAATCCAATGCAGAAGTAGAATATAGAGCCATGTCCTAGTTAGTATAGGAAATTATGTGGGTCCTTCAGCTCATGAAGGAAATTAGCATTGTCACAACATTACCTGCTAAGTTATGGTGTGATAATAAGGCAGCATTGCATATAGTATCAAACTTTGTATTCCATGAACGAACAAAATATATTGAGATTAACTGT
Source organism: Inga laurina (assembly GCA_963855925.1). NCBI lineage: Eukaryota > Viridiplantae > Streptophyta > Magnoliopsida > Fabales > Fabaceae > Inga > Inga laurina. The sequence continues at coordinate 59,896,344 of OY979701.1, forward strand.
CATTTTATTCTTGATAAGATCAAAGAGAATATTGTATCTACAAGACACATGCGATCCGATAACTAATTGGCAGATCTTCTGACAAAAGCCTTACATGGGACATGGGTTGAATATCTTTGTAACAAGTTGGGTATGATCAATATATATGCTCCAACTTGAGGGGGAGTATCAGAGAAAATCCACAATAGGCTCAGAGTAAATCCACAATGTTAGGAAATGTATAGCGGTTGTTGAAGCTTTTTGCTTATATGTAATTATATATACATGTACATAACACATGAATGAAGGTGAACTCATTGTGAAAGCTTACAATTACAAACTGATACTGACAAATCAACATTCATGTTTAAGAAGAGAAAAAAAGAATCCTTTATTCGCCTAACTAATAACAATAAGCTAACAATTATTTGATAGCTAATGATATAATAATCTCCAAACAAGCTTACCCATAAAAAAACCACCTTTCTCCGGCAGCACGAATGAAAAGTCTGTTGTCATTTGATTCTCCTACAACACACGGAACAGGAAAAAAAATATTAATAAAAAACGGCAAGCCTTGAAACCACAATTAATTAGTAGGTAGAAAGTAGAGGCCGACCTTGACCCTTTCTTTGTGTGACTAAGTTTTCTATTATCAGTAGTTCTCATGAACTTGGAGGGTGGTTCATAAATATTAGGAGGAGAAGCTATTGCTCTTCGTTTCAGTGATGTTGTTGAATCATCAAGGAGATAAATTGTAAATAGTCATTGTTGATAAAATAAGGTTGGAACAAACCTTTGGCAAGGAGAGGCCAGGGATGTTTTGAGAATTGAATTTTAACTTAGCAGTAGCCGAGCACAGCTTTGTAGTGTGTGAACCTGAAGAAGGCGTGTGTTGAGGTAATGAGTTCAATATTTGTTATGAATAAAGTTTTGTCATGGTGCAAGAGGGCTATGGTAATTATGAATACCAAGTTCCAAATTTGCTTCTTTAGCCAAACTCACTTAAGACCTCATAAACACCGCTTTTTGGAAGGAAAGTCCAGGCGCGAACACCATAATGTTGGAGATATTCGGAGTTGCTATTATGTAAAGATAATGGTAGAGTTTATGTGCTGATTAAAATCAAGGAATTTTTTTATGTTGTTAACTTATTCTCTAAAGTTGGTAGATTATATTGTTTCTGTTGGAAGGGCTATTATTGTGGTTAGTAAGAATATGTTAATTTGGTTTAATAATTGAGAACCTTCTTGTTCTTTCCAACATTATTATTCATCAATTTTTAAATTTGTCGCTGGTTAAATTGGTTTTATGGTGAATTCTCTTAGAAGAAGATTCGTTCATGCCAATGGGATTTAATCCAAAGATGATTCCTTCATTCGATGTCTAATGATTCATAAGCCATCCACTGTAAACATGCAAACTTCAATTATAAAATGAATATATATCAGACCCTTCGTCCTTTCTACAAAACAACTAGTTTTATCGAAATCCTATATAAAGACGGTTGAAATAGGAAAATCCCATATAAAGATGGTTGAAATAGGAAAATCCTATATAAGGTTGGTAAAATAAATAAATCTTAAATTGGGTCAATGACCCAATTTAGGATATTTAAATGTTGGTTATTTTCCAATAATACCCCTATCCTATGGTCCAAAGAAAAGAGAAAAGGAAAAGCCTCCATTTTCAATGATTTTTATGGCGGAAGAATCATAACAACAGGGCAAACAGGATGAATAAGCAATAACATGTCCCTTTTCTTTTTTGTGAGTTCGACGGCTATCTTTACAGCATTGTGAAGAGAAATCAAATCCAAGGAACAAACTGAAGCTTTTTAATTTTGAAAAAGTCTCGATGATAAAATGCAATTTTTTTAAGAAAAAACAAAAAATGACATCAAGTTACAATTTTCAGCTTTAAGTCCAAACAAAATAGTGATATTAGAAACCATTCGTTGATGAGGATATGCCGCGGAGATCAACAGAGATAAATGAATCAAAATATCATTCAATGCTTGTAAGAGCAATTTTTGCATTACTTCTAACATGTCCTTCATTCTTTTGTATTTCATAAACTAAATACACCTCTTTATGTGTGCGTTTAGATTTCTTCCTGCCCAGGAAAACAGAGATATACATGAGTGTAGGATTCTTCACATAGAATGCGAGAAAATTCTCGTGTGGTGCAAGCAAAGGACCGATTGACCAACAAAAAAATAACGTGGCCTCACCTAATTACTCTTCATTATCATGTATATCAGTATATATGCTTTCTGACGTTTGATATTACAAAGGACCAACTGACTCACGTGTAAAAAAGCAAATCCATCTAAGTGCATATATTAACTATAAGGGATTAAAGAATGAAGATTTAACATTAGAACCAACTTATTGTATCCTTCTTTGCCGATTTCTCTGACTGTGTCGAGGCCTCCAATGAATTTTTTGCCGTTAGTCTATGGTGGCACGTAAACAATATAGTTCTATCTCCAATTTTACTTTTTTTTGATAACTAAGGGATATAGATGTAATTTGGCCTAATTTCTAAATCTCTAATTATGTCACATAACCTAATTAATAATATGTCAAGTTTAGTAACCTAATTAGAATTTGGGTAATTCAACCATCTTCATATGGGATTTTCCTAATTGGTTTTATGGCGAATTCTCTTAGAAGAAGATTCGTTCAATCCAATGGGATTTAATCCAAAGGTGATTCCTTTTCTGAATCTCGATCAAACTGGTTGTTCTGTAGAAAGGCCGAAGGGTCTGATATATATTCATTTTATAATTGAAGTTTGCATGTTAACAGTGGATGGCTTATGAATGGTTAGGCGTTGAATGTTTATTATTTGACCTATGAGTTGATGAAAATTCATCTTGTTTAAAATCACTTGCATGTCAATTGTATCAAAATGCGTATTTGAAGATAGCATATTAAATTCAAATTAAGTCCTTATTTACGTGGTGGTTTTAATAATTTGGTTTGAGAAACAAATTTTGGCAAGATATGGAAATATCTTTTTATATATAATTGATGTATTTGAAAGTGCAGGGGATAGTTAACATGTGGGGGGTACTTTATAAAATATGCTTCATTTTTAAATTTGCAAAATTGTTGCTATCATTGTTTGATGAATCTCAAGTTGTAATTTAAAATTATATGGAGGCTTAGTTATTTGTTGCTGACAGCAAATTTTATAAATTATCAAATTTTTATGTTGATTGAAACAAGCATTATGTGGTGTGAAAGTTTAAAAATTTATCTATAGCAGATAAATGTGAGATTTGAGGATATATAATAATTTTGTTTTAAGAATATGTATGTGAATTATGATTCTAATACTGTTTGAAGTATTTTTGCAGCTCAATCTTGATAAACACTTTTTTTTTTTAGAATTTGTAGCATTAATTGATAGACATTATAATCTTTGTAATATAGCTTATGCTATATGGAGATTGGGCATATATATAGATATGTGGAAATAAAATATTCAAGGGGTACTATAAATATTGATATCATATATGGTGGATTTCAGTTGTATTGAGGTACACGGATGTTGACTGAATCACAATTTTATGTGAGAAAATCAACTAGTAGACAGCAAGTAAGAGTTTATTAATATGAAATATTATTGGTTAAAATTGGAGGCTAAGTTATTAAAAGCTTCTTAGCAAATATTTTGGTGTAAAACCGACAAGTGGTGTTGATGAGTTGTAATTGCCAAAATGGCAAAAACCATTGTAGATCAAACAATTATGTATGTCAGAATCATTTAAGATAAAATGTGAGTACGCATGCTTAAGAATTATGAAGCTATCTTAATCGATTGTGTGAGGTCAAAAATTTGACCTTTGGATCCATTAACAAAAACTTGGAAAGAATTAAAATAACCGAGGTAAATGAGACTGAAACCAATTTGAAATTGACAACGATGGCAATCTAAATTTTGTGATTGGTGATCCCATGAAGGAGGTTCAATGGGTAAGAACAAGTTATTTGTTAGTTCTGCTAGCACTTAAGTAAATTAACGGTCCCTTCCTATAGCATGAGATAGTGCTAGAATACATTTTGGTGAGGTTAAACAAAAGATCTTAATGATTTCATAATCTTACGGAATGTTGTGCTCATTGTAGGTACATTTTATGAATCACCTCTACGAATGTGAAGTGAGGCCACTCCTATGAGATCGTGGTGAAATCTCTAGAACATTCATTATGCACTAGGCATGCATATAGCAGTTTAACGTGCAAAAGCGTGTTAATAGCAAAATGTTAGGGGGTATAATCTAACTCTTAATACCTTTAGTACAAGTCAAAGAGTTGTTGGTTTTAAGTTCATAGGACCACCAACATCTTTGTGTACAAAGTGTTAGCGGCCAAGGTTTGGTTTGAAGTTCATAGGACTACCAAATACAATGGTTATGCTCATGTGTGCAACTCTGTTAAAGACATTCCTTTTGACATATATGAGGATTGTTGGATTATAATATAAATATGGGTATGTCAAATAGAACAAGTCTCACATTAATTAGGAGTGGGAGAGCCCAAGTGTCGAATTATAACGTGTGAGCTTGGACAAGTAAATTGAATGAGAGGAAGAGTAAGCTTGATCGTACAATAAAGGGCCACTAGAGGTTAATTCTGTTGAAACCTGGCAGTTTTCCCCACCTCTTATGTGTGACAGGGTGTTTTTGTTAGTGAATTTTGGCAAAAATTCATATATATTTTTGGGATAAATGGCTCACTAAGAAAAGGTCCTTTTGCTAGTATTATTTGTGAAATCTAGACATTGAATACGAGGAAGCCTTTGAATTTCATAAACAGATTTATCAAATTGTTTTAATGTTATTTACTGGCTTTAGTGCGAGAATGGTGTTGGGGCATTTGATTTCATCAACGGAGATTTTGTTACTATTATGATTGTATCGTAATGGTGTTGGTGAACTCCTGCAAATACACCGTGTAATCTGAGTTACATCCAAGGACGTTGTTTAAGCGCTATTATGCAACCACCGGCTGACTGGAAGTGGCACTCCCTAGGATAAAACGGACCCTTCCTGCAGACACAGGGGGAACAGAACAGCAAAATATAATAAGACAACCAGCAAACAGAGAGAACGGTAAGAAGAAGAAGAGAGAGCTCGAAGATGTCAGAGTTGGGATGCTTAAACCTTCTGTCAAGCCCTCCTTATATAGGCATGATTGATGGACGTTGGGCAGGTTTTAATCCTCATAAAGGCCATTAAACCACCAGTTACATAGCAATAAACCACATCATGAGGCAGTCTCTGAACGTTGAAGGATCACATACGTTGGCAAATTAAAATCTGATTTATGACCTCTGTAACTGAAATATTCAAGTTTCAAAAATTAGATGCCTCAAAACTGGGTTATTCCGCTAAGCCATTTTCACAAAAATAAATTTTAGATTTTTCCAAAAAAACATTTGATAAAAAGTGCCCAGTCCATATTTAACTCACGTGCAGGGGGAAATCCCTGGATTTCCACTACGTTTGCCTCCTAGTGGCCCTTTATTGTGCTCGTAAGCCCACTCTTCCTCTTGGCCCATTTACTAGCCCAAATTCACAATGTGTAATATGTACACTTGCATTCTTTCTTTCCCAAGCAATGTGGGACTTATTCCATTTGACACACCCACATATAACTTAAAAACTCCAACAATCCCCCACATGTGTCAAAAGGAACGCCTTTAGCTTAGTTTCACACACGGGTATAACCATTGTGTCTGGTGGTCCTAGGAACTTAAAACCAGACCTAGACCGGTAACACTTAATACACAGAGATATTGGTGGTCCTATGAACTTAAAACCAACACCTCTTAGGTGTATACTAGAGGTTTTAAAAGTCAGATTATACCCCCATATTTTGCTGTTAACATGGTTTTGCATGTTAAGACGGCAAGCGCGTGCCTGGTTCATAACGAATACTCTAGAGATTTGTCCACGATCTCATAGGAGCAGCCCTGCTCTACATTCGTAGAAGTGATGTCATTAAATGTACCTGCAATGAGCACACCATTCCATAGAATTATGAAATCATTAAGAGCTTTGCTCATCCTCACCAAAACACATTCTAGCACATTCTCGGCATCATAGGAAGGGACTAACAATTTACTTTAGTGATAGCAGAACTAACGCACGACTTGTTCTTACCCATTGAACCTCCTTCATGGGATCACCAATCACAAAGGCTGGGTTGACATCGCTATTAATTTCATAATGGCTTAAGTCTCATTCCCCTTGATGAATCAAATATTTGTTTCCTTCCCAGGGGTTTTGTAAACTCATTTTGAAGGCATAAGATGTTCCTCTGGTTTCTACTAACAATTTAGATATTTTATCCATGGAAGTTTCGGATCAAGAAGAAGATGACTGTGATGAAGCTCTAAGAAATGGATGCATACCTTTTATAAATTAGATCAATGGAATACCAAATTAAGGTTGTTTCCACAGGGAATTTTAGGTAACTAAGGCACGGGTAAGTCTCCTCTCACACACATTTTCCCCTTTCACACACAGAGTTGGTTCAAATGAAAATGGTGTTCCCTGAGATACTACTTCTGAGAGCTATAAGGATAGTGTACATCATGCTCGTGGTCTAAATCAAAGCGCCAGTTGCCGCCACAGCCACTGTTGTGATCTTGTACCACCACCACTCCAAGCTTATGCCCACACAGTGTTAGAGTTTTTGGAGTTGACTGGTATTGAGCCTGAGTGGTTGAAAAACTTCTTGGTGAAGATCCCACTAGGTGAAAAACCAATACCATTAGTGTCTTTACATTGTGATAGCCAATCTACAATAGCTACGGCTAAAAATAAAACCTTTAATGGTAAAAGTAGACATATTCGATTGAGACATAATATAATAAGGCAGCTGCTTAAAGATGGTGTATTCTCAATCGATTATGTAAGGTCAGTAGTGAATCCTGCTGATCTATTTACAATCAATCTTAAGAGCTAGTATGGCTTCTGTTCCTCCTGCTAGTTCGGGGACTAGTGCTCAGGCTAACAATATTATTGCTTTCAAGGCTAACAACGTTGGTAGGAAAGAACTTCAGATGCTGGTCCTATTCTGATGGTAGTGCCTATACCCATGCAGTTTCCAGACATTTCCAAGATCGAATAGTTTTAAGGAAAGAACTTCAGACGCTGGCAGGAACGTGTCTATACTATTCTTGACATGCATGGAGTTGGTGATGCACTTTCATAGTCTGCACCATCCCTAGATGCTAACCAAGCCTAGAAGAATGCTTAGGTCTATGCAACAAGGTTTGCAGATATACTCTTATCACTACCTTTATCTAACGATATGTTCGATGTGTACCATGTTTACAAAGAAGCAAATGAGATATGGGGATCACTTATCCTCAAGTATACTGTTGAGGATGCTGGAAAGCAGAAGTTCGTGATAGGAAACTTTTACAAGTGGGAGATGATAGATGACAAAGATATCAGGCTCCAGATCAACGAGTACCACAAGCTAAATAAGGAGCTTCGGGCTGAGAAGATCAATTTTCCAAATGAGTTTATGGCTAGTGTACTGATCAAAAAGCTGCCAGATTCATAGAATGACTACAAGCAACAGCTGAAACACAAACAGAAACAATTGTCCCTGAATGATTTGATCACTCATATCATCATTGAAGATACAAGCTGCAAAGGGCAAAGAGATGGCTTCTAAAGCAAACTTAATTGAGGAAAAGCTATACAACAAGAGGTACAACTCTAAAAACAAAAAGAATAAAAACAAGAAACCGTACTACAAGCCCAAGGATACTAACCCCAAGAAGAAGACGGGCAGTTGCTTTGTCTGCAGAAAACTAGGTCATTATGCAACGCAGTGTTGGAAAAGGGCTAAGGGAGATAACTCCCAAAAGGGTGGAAATCCTTCTAAGCCAAATGTGAATTTGGTTGCAGGAAATGATAGCAGTGATAAAGAAATCATTGTTGTTGTGGTGTCACAAGCCCTTCTTGTCTCTGATGTGAAGAATTGGGTGGTAGACTTAAGAGCTACCAAGCACATCTGTGCAAACAAAGAGATTTTTACCTCCTTTGAAGAAGGGGAAGACCATGTTTATCTGGTTGACTCTCGAACCGCAAAGGTTCATGGAAAAGGGAGGGTGGTATTGAAGCTCACATCTGGAAAGACCTTGGCACTGAATGATGTGCTGTATGTACCTGAAGTCAGAGCTAACTTAGTCTCTGTGGCGTTGCTTGGGAAAGCTGGGGTTAGGGTATGCTTTGAATCTGGCAAGAATGTCATAACCAAGAAAATGTTCTTATTGGGAAGGGCTATTGTAATAAGGGTCTATTTGTTCTTAGTGTTTCTGAAACGAATGAGAATGCATCTTCTTCTGCTTACTTGATTGATTCTTATGATATGTGGCATGCTAGATTATGACATGTTCATAAGTCTTATATTAAAAGATTGCAAAATCTTTGGCTTATTTCTAAAACTAAAGATGATTTTCAAAAGTGTGAAGTTTGTGCAGAAACTAAACAAGCTAAAAAACCGCATTTTTCTACTCAAAGAGAAACTGAGTTGTTAGCTTTAATTCATACTGATTTGGGAGATTTAAAATAAACTGAGGCTAGAGGTGGTAAAAGGTATTATATTACCTTTATTGATGATTTTTCAAAATATACCAAAGTGTATTTGATGAGAAATAAAGATGATGCTTTTGAACATTTCTTTTGTACAAGGCAAAAGTAGAAAATCAATTAAATAAAAAGATTAAAAGGGTCAGGTCAGATAAAGGAGGAGAATATTTATTATTAAATAATTTTTGTGAAAAAGAAGGGATAATTTATGAAGTAACTCCTCCTTATTCACCTGAATCTAATGGTGTTATGAAAGAAAAAATAGAACTTTAAAAGAAATGATGAATGCTTTACTTGTAAGTTCTGCAGCACCTAATAACCTGTGGGGTGAAGCGTTGTTATCTGCTTGTTTTTTATAAAACAGAATACCCAACAGGAAAACTAAAAAGACACCTTATGAGTTATGGAAAGGTTTTGTGCCTAACCTTCAATATTTGAAAGTGTGGGGGTATCTTGCTAAAGTTTTACTACCTGATGTTTAAAAGAGGAAAATTGGTTCTAAAACTTTTGATTGCATGTTTATTGGATATGCTCAACAAAGTGCTGCTTATCATTTTCTGGTTTTGAAAAGCAATATTTTAGATCATAACACAATTGTTGAAACAAAAGATGCAGAGTTTTTTGAAAATAAATTTCCTTTAAAGGTTGAGCTTATTCCTAAAAGAGTTGAAAATTCCTCTGCTTCTTTTGAACAAAATTCAAATGAAGTTTTGGTTGAAGATTTAAGGAGAAGTAAAAGACAAAGAAAACAAACATCTTTTGGAGATGGTTTTTATACTTACTTGGTATAAGATGAACAAAATTTTTTTTTACGAAGCTATTTCTTCTCCGGATGAATTTTTTTTTTGAAAGAAGCAATAAAAGCTGAAATTGATTCTTTAAATCAAAATAAAACACGGGTTTTGGTAGACTTGACTCCAGGAGCAAAGCCTATTGGTTGTAAATGGATTTTTAGGAAAAAGTATTTTCCTGATGGAACTATTGATAAATACAAAGTTAGATTGGTAGCAAAAGGGTATACTCAAAGAGAAAATGTTGATTATTTTGACACATTTTCTCCTGTAACTAGGATTTCTTCTGTTAGAATCCTAATTGCTTTAACTTCTATTCATAAGCTTTTCATTCAACAAATGGATATTAAAACAACTTTTTTAAATGGTGATTTAGAAGAGGAGATTAATATGGTGCAACCTGAAGGGTGTGTTGTTCCTAGGCAAGAAAATAAAGTTTGTAAACTTGTTAAATCCTTGTATGGTTTGAAACAAGCGCCTAAACAATGGCATGAAAAATTGAATCAGGTTTTATTAAGTGGTAGTTTCTCTACTGTTGAGGTAGAAAGATGTGTTTATACAAAACTTGTAAATAATGATTGTGTGATTATTTGTTTGTTTGTGGATGACATGCTTATCTTTAGTAATAGCATGTGTGTTGTACTTGAGACAAAACATTTTCTATCTTCTAATTTTGATATGAAAGATTTGGGTGAATTGAAAGTGATTTTGGGTGTAAAAATCATAAGCAATGACAATGGTATCATATTTTCTCAGGAACATTACATTGAGAAAATTTTGAGAAAGTTTGAACTGTTTGATGAGTCTTTTATGAATACTCCTTATGATCCTAATGTGCATTTAAAGAAAAATAGAGGAGAACCAATTGCTCAATCTAAATATGCGTAGATTATTGGGAGTCTATTGCATTTAATGAACTATACCAGGCCAGACATAGCATATGTTGTGTGTAGATTGAACAGATATACTCATTGTCCAAGCAATGAGCATTAGAAGGCTCTGGTGAGGGTATTGAGATACTTGAGAGGTACTATGAATTATGGTATTCATTATAGTGGATTTCCCGCTGTATTGGAATGATACAGTGATGCTAACTGGATCTCAGATTTAGAGGAGAGCAAGTCCACTAGTGGCTATGTGTTCACTCTTGGTGGTGGTGTCATAACGTGGAAGTCAGTCAAATAAACTATCTTAACTAGTTCCTCAAGGGATTCTGAGTTTAGTGCTATGGAGTTGACTGGTACTGAGGCTGAGTGGTTGAAAAAATTCTTGGCAAAAATCCCACTAGGTGAAAAACCAACACCATCAGTGTTTTTACATTGTGATAGCTAATCTACGATAGCTATGGCTAAAAATAAAACCTTTAATGATAAAAGTAGACATATTCGATTGAGATATAATATAATAAGGTAGCTGCTAAAAGATGGTGTAATCTCAATCGATTATGTAAGGTCAGCAGTGAACCTTGGGATCCGTTTACAAACAAATGGTTTTAAAGATGTTTACTTCTTAACTTTTTAAACCGATCCAATTAAAATATTTTATTGTCTCATAACATGCATGTTTAAATGGAAAATTTTTGGTTTTAATATTTAAATGTCTTAACGTGCTTTTTGGTCATTTTCCAACGTCTTCGGTGCTACCGCCTATATAAGGCAATGTCCGCAAGAGGTCTAGACACATCGCTCTTGAGGTTTCAAGCTCTTCTTTCCTCCTATGATTTTCTGCTTGATGAGTTCTATTATATTTCATTGTTATGTTCATCATGTTTTTACAGGAAGGATCCGTTTTATCCTGGGAAGTGCCACTTTTTATTTGCTGGTAGTAGAAGATAGCTCTAAAGACAATGTTCTTGGGCATAACTCGGATTATTCATTTTATTTGTAGGTGCTACCACTGATAAGATCTACAGAGTACTGGGTGTAGTTTGAAGATTCACTGGATCGTATGTGAATTTAGGTACTGATGCCAAGAAGAAATACAAAATACAAAAGAAATTGAGGTGTTGGGAAATGCCCATTTTATGTAACATAATATCTTCAATTTCTGGCAACAATTGAATCTTGCTTTATAGGATTATTGATTAGTGCGTCCACCACATAAGAGGGGATTTTGTTTTAAAAGCTGCATATATATCTGCCAATTTAAAGCCAGAAGGCATGCATAATCAACTAGATGCGTTGTTGGAAACAAAAAACAAAAAAGAAAGATAAAATATCTGTATGGATAATCAATCATGTAGCTTTTTCTCACTTTCAAAGCTAAAAAGAAAAAAAGCGGCGGGTAGCGTGATGGTCATTAAGTAACCCTTAAGTCACCTCCCACTTCTCACTGTTTCGATCTGTGCCTTTGTAATAAAGAAAAAAAGAAAAAAAGCTAACAAGAACTTACCCAAATTTCTCTGCTCTGAATTTGCATGTGGTCACAATCTCACCAGAGTTTTATTGGTACAATTGTAATGATTCATAATTACTTGCCCAGGATGAATGATTTTACAATATATAGATTCAAATTGCCCAGCAAGATTAAACAACAACTTATTTTTGACATAATTATTCCATTATGTTTTACAAACTAAATTACTCTCTTCTTTTCGCATTATACAACTACAACTCTTCTATAAAAATCTACACAGCACTATATCTTTTCTTTTTCCTGGATGGGGGGCACAATGCTTGACGAGTATGGGGATCAAAGAGTCTTTGGCTACTCAGTACTGTATCTTAGTTGTAAATAAAGTTTGAAACACTTCTCACAAAAGCCAAACAAATGCCACACAAATAATAGCCTCAGACGTCGAACACTTTTCAGAACCCGTAAAAGGGTTATGTTATGAACAGTATGTAAGGCTGTGTATTTGCCTCTCTTTCCATGGGTGATATAAGGTTATTATTTTCTCGTTTATTTTATTTGGTTATCCTCTGTTTTAGGCAAACAGACTAAGTTGATATTAAATAAATAAATGTGCCAATCATACTAGGTAGCTAGTGGGTATTAGACAAACATCTAGCAAATCCAAAGGTATATTCTTCAAGTCATGCTTGGTGATCAAAAATCTAAATGCACAATTTTTGTATCATATTCCGCACCATCAGTTTCAATAAAATATGCTGAACAGCTTTATTAAAAAAAGGTATGAACATTTGAGGGATAATCCAAAAAATCATTCTTTATGGGTATCCAACTGTCCATTTAATTTGTCAAAGAGGGTATAAATTCATCACAACAATGTGTATCAGTTTCCAAACTTAGTCTACACCATGCATCCAGTAGTAAGAAGAGAAGAGATTCGAAGAACCTATGTACGATTCTCTCTTTTTCTCTAGTCTTTTTTTATTTTTATTTTTATTTTTTTGTCATTAACATATATATTACAAACTGATACTGACAAATCAACATTCACGTTTAAGAAGAGAGAAAAAGAATCCTTAATTCACCTAACTAATAACAATAGTCTAACAATTATTTGATAACAAGATTGCCCATTGGAAAAACCATATTTCTCCGACAGCACGAACTAAGGATTACATTCCGGGATTATATCTGATACTCGTAGAAGTCCAAATTCCATCACATATCCTAACATTCAAAACAAAAATAAATCACTCATTAGTAAACAGAATGTATACAACCTACAGAGGCAATTAAAGGCTTTACAGGAATAAACACCAACAATACATGTATTATTCATTGTATTAGTAGAAAATCATAATTTTCTGAGTGTTGCTATGAGGCAAAGAAACTCAATGAGAGCACTTCTTGAGAGCTTCTTTGCATTCTGCACTCTCGCATTGCGGCAAGAACAATCTAATCTTAATATACCAATTAATACCAAATATAAAATTAACAATATATAAATAATGCAGTGTATTATTCACTACCAGGCTAAAATGTGTATACAGGCTAAACGTATAGTTTTTTAAATAAGCAACCATAGCTAATAACAATTTTCTGGATCCATGGCTATATACATTTCTATCCAGAAATTTTTGATGAATCCTTTAAAATGATTCTCTTACATCATATGAAGATAAAACATTGCAACACATAGATTAGTAGAAAATAGATTCTAAGTTGTTTGGAAAGTTTTTAGGCCAATTGTAAAGTGTGCATTTGGAACAATGAGAATCCTAAGATTCTTCATCTTCTCAAAAGGAAAGCCACTCCACTCCACTCCACTTTCAATTTTTTTGCAGCCCTTTAATATAAGAGCATATTATAGAAAATATTAGATAATGCCAAATAACCCAACTCTATGCAGTACATTTAATATAAATCAGTTGGTAGAAAGTAGGGAGGCTCACCTTGCCCTTGTCTTTGTGATGTTGAGTTTTCATTTGTCAGTAGCCTTGAAACTTTTTGCTTTTTCATTATAAGGAGAAGCTATAGCCCTTCATTTCAAAGTTGTTGCTGGATCATTGGTAGAAAGCAAAGAAGGCTTGAACTACACATTCTCCATGTTTGTTTGCCATTGATACACATAAACTCCAAACTTGGCTATGCACAAATCTGGTGTATTACATTTGGCTTCTATTTCCACATCATTCCAATCTAATTCCAGAAACCTATCTAAGCCCTTCCAGCATTCTTTGTCCTGAAAACCTCGTCTTATATCAGTTACACAGACATGACCTTCTCTGCTTATAACGAATATATCATCGCCTAGCTTTAATACTTCATGACCATTGATGCTCATTTGAAAATGGGCCTTCTGATGAGAAACAGGGATTTCAAGTTCCCTTCCAGGTCTTGATCCGACACTCGCGCCTGCTTTATCAAACTCCAATGCTAAGGCAAACACTGGGAAATTCCCACGAACACGAAAAGACAAGGTCCCTCCTTTCCAGCAAAAGTTGAGCCAATCTGGAAATGTTGATGCTAGCATAATCATGTCCAAATGGCACACTTCCTTTCTTGCCTGTTGTCACATAACAAAAACCAAATGAATTTCTTAAATCAACTGAAATGAAAAAGTGAAATGAGAAGGAGAATTAATAACCTGAGACCATAAATGGCCTAAGGACTTCCTTGTTAACGATATGCAATTGTCTGCTCCTATGTCCTCCAGGGTTGATGGCAGCTCCGGAATGTCTCTTAGCCTCTTGCAGTCACTCAGATCTAGTTTCTCCAAATAAGCACACTCTTTTATGCACTCTGGAAGGGACACAATATCATTCCCTGATAAATTTAATTCTTGCAAATTCTGAAAACAATTCATAGTAAGGTAAAGATCTTCGTCCAATATACCACAATTTTCAAGATTCAACATCTTTAAGTTTGTGCTTCTAATAATTGGGTGGCTATCTTGCATTGACTTCTTCAAGGATTTTCTGCTATGAGGTTTACTTTCTCCCAAAAGAAGCCAGACAAGATTTTCCAGCATGAATACTTTGTCTGGAAGCTCCCCAAGACTTCTGTAGGAGTTAAGAGATAAAACTTGAAGCCTTGAAAGATTTCCAATGGAATGTGGGAGTTCTTCAATGGCAGTGTTATCTGCCAGGTTCTCTAACCCAGACCGGACCGGCTGAACCGGCCCGGAAACCGGCGACCCGGGCACTAAACCGGTACGTTCGGTGACCCGGTCCGAGTCAACTTTTTTATTTTATTTTTTTTAAATCTTATTTTTTTAAAAAATTTTTCCTTTAGAATTTCATACTATAAGCCTAAAATATTCCATTTCTCACCGGTTTGGTCCTGGTTTAGCTCTGGTTTGACTCCGGTCTAACCCACTGACCCTTGACCCAGTACCCCGACCGGTTCACTGACCGGTCCGGGTTTAATTACCTTGGTTATCTGCAAAAATGGTGCTCAATGTTGGTAAAAGAGGAAATAAATGGCAGCAAGTGAATAAAAGAATAGAGTCGCACAGCAAGGAAAATATATTGAAGTTCTCACTTTGTTGCTATTCTAAAATATGCGTACAAGAGGCTCTTTAAATAGATAAAATAAATGGTTAATAGTTAATAAAATAATAATGAATAAGTGCTAGAAATCAGGATCTGAAACTGACAGAAATAAATGGACCCACTAACACACTAAGATACCCACTAAAAACAAACTTGAGCCCCATTCAACGGAAATATCCTTCCCACTACTTTGAATCAGTCAAACCAACACTCCCCCTTGATTCAAAACCTCAGACTCATCACATACTCCTAACTGTGCCGTGAAAAACTGATGCTTGGCTTGAGGAAGGGATTTTGTGAAAATATCAGCTACTTGCTCATTTGTGCCACAAGATTTCAACTCAATTTTTTCATCAGCTACAAGTTGTCGAATGAAGTGATGCTGCACATCAATATGCTTGGTTCTTCCATGGAAAGCTGGGTTCTTTGACATTACAATTGCTGATCTATTATCACAGAAAATTTCTGTAGCTCCCTTTTGCTCATGATGTAAATCAGCTAGGAGTTTTCTGAGCCATAAAGCTTGTCGAGCTGCTGAAGTTGCTGCTGTATACTCTGCTTCAGAGGAAGATAAAGCCACAGTTTCTTGTTTCTTTGAACTCCATGTCACTACTCCAGACCCAATACTGAAAGCACTGCCAGAAGTGCTCTTTCTGTCATCCAAACTTCCTGCCCAATCACTGTCTGTAAAGCCGAATAATATAAAATCTGATACTTTAGAGTACCAAATGCCATAATTAACAGTTCCAGCCACATAACGAAGAATCCTCTTTGCTGCACCAAAGTGTTGCTTTGTAGGATTGTGCATAAATCTGGAAATAACACTAACTGAGAAAGCAATGTCAGGTCTTGTGTGAGTTAAATAATTCAGCCTACCGACTAAACTTCTGTAAGACTTTGGATTAGCTTTTTCTGTTCCATCCTCTCGCTGCAATTTTTCATTGATGTTCATTAGAGTTGCCACCACTTCACAGTTTGTCATATGAAATCTATGCAAAAGATCTGCAGCATATTTTTTTTGACTTACAAAGATTCCATCTTTACTTTGCATCACTTCAATTCCCAAAAAATATTGCAACAAGCCCAAATCTGTCATCTCAAAATTCCTCATCATACAAGACTTGAAATCAGTAATTAAAGATTCTGAGGAACCCACATAAATCATGTCATCCACATAGAGACAAACCACCAAAAAATCCCCATTATCATGCTTTTTTTAAATAAAGAGTGGGTTCATTTTCGCTTCTTGTGAAACCACTCTCATGAAAGAATGAGTCAATTTTGTTGTACCATGCTCACGGAGCTTGTTTTAGTCCATATAGAGCTTTTCTCAACCTATAGACTTTGCTTTCATTGCCATTGACAACAAAGCCTTGAAGTTGTAAGACATAAACCTTTTCTCCTAGCTCACCATTTAAGAAGGCTGACTTCACATTGAATTGATACACAGGCAGTTGCAATTGAGCAGCTAATGATAAAACTACTCTAACAGTTTCAAATCGAGCAATAGGAGAGAAGGTCTCTTCAAAGTCCATACCTTGCTGTTGTGAGTATCCTTTTGCAACTAGTCGAGCTTTATGCTTTTGGATGCTTCCATCAGCATTATATTTTGTTCGGAATACCCACTTAAGCCCTATAATATTCTTGCCTTCAGGAGCATTAACCAACTCCCATGTTGAGTTCTTCTCAATGGATTGCATCTCTTCTTCCATGGCCTTTTGCCATTCAGATTGTTTTGCTACTTCTTCAAAACAAGTTGGGTCAGATGCAAATAAGGTAAAATTACAAGAAGCATAAATTTCTCTTAAAGATCGTAATTTTCTTAGTGGTGTCTCACTAGAGGATCTTGATGATGTAGGGCTTGATGATCTAGTAATGCTTCTATCACTAGGGGAGGAAGAATCAGAATTTGGAGGAGACGGTGGTATTGCTTGTACATTATCAAATTCTAATGGAACTTGAACAGCAACACCTTTTTCTTCAATGCTCCACTCCCAACAAGTTTCCTCATTAAAAACGACATTCCTACTAATCATCACCTTGCCACAAATTGGATTATATAGACGATATGCTTTGGATTGAGGACTATAGCCAATAAAGATGCATTTTTCATATTTTCCATCAAGTTTAGGATGAAAAGTAACCAAAGCATATGCTATACAACCAAAAATTTTCAAGTGGCTTACCCGTGGCTTTCTCCCTATCCAAGCTTCATATGGTGTTTGATTCAAAACAGCCTTTGTTGGAGAGATATTCAATAAGTAGACTGCTGTTGCAACTGCCTCTCCCTAAAACTGATTTGGGAGGTTTTTTGCTTTTAACAGACTTCTAGCCATCTCCACCACAGTCCTGTTCTTCCTCTCAGCAACACCATTTTGCTTCGGTGTGTAAGGTGTAGTCAACTCCCTGTGAATGCCATGCTCATCACAAAAGGCAGTGAAATCATGAGATAAAAATTCACCTCCTCTGTCAGTTCTAAGTGCCTTAATACTTTTCCCACTCTGGTTCTCCACCAAGGCCTTAAATTTCTTGAAGTTATCGAACGTTTCAGATTTGAACTTTAAGAAATAAATCCAACTCATGCAACTATAATCATCAGTAAATAGCAAGAAATACTTACTTCCACCAAGTGATTCAGTTTGCATTGATCCACACAAGTCAGCATGCACAAGCTCAAGACAATTAGATGCCCTCCATGATTTTCCAATGGGAAAAGAATTCCTAGATTGCTTTCCATATACACATACTTCACAAAAGTCAAGTTCAGCTATATGTGGCAAACCAAATACCATTTCTTTCTGACTCAAGAGTTTCAAACCATTCACATTTAAATGCCCATACCGTAGGTGCCATAATTTGGACTCATCATTTCCTTTAACAATTAATGCACTATTCATGACAGTTGTAACATCAAGAGGAAACATCTTATTTTGTGTCATATTGACAGCAGCAACAATATGACCTGATTTCTTATCATAAATAGTGCAAGCATCATCATCAAACACAACTATATATCCACTACTCATCAATTGCCCAACACTTAACAAATTATGAGCTATATTAGGCACAAATTGCACATCAAAAAGGAGTTTTACCTCACCTTGGATGTTCTTTATAGCAATTGTACCTTTTCCTTCAACCTGGACTTGATTGTCATCGCCAAGACGCACATTACTTTTCTTTGTTTCATCAAGATCTCTAAACAAAGATCTTGAACAGGACATATGATTTGAGCAGCCACTATCAACAAACCATATGTCACTGGATACAGGAGTAATAGGGGAATGAGCCATAAATAACTTACTTTCCTCTTCTACTTTTCTGGTGAAATTAACTGCCTTCTGCCCATCTCTTTGTTTACTCCAACAATCAGCCTCTTTGTGACCGTATTTTTGGCAATATTGGCATTGAATTGCACCCTTATACTGCCACTGCTCATTATACTGCCGCTGCTCACCAGGCCTTCCTCTTCCTCTTCCTCCACCACGTCCTCTACCATTAAATGTTCTGCCTCTACCTCTGCCTCTGCCAGCACCATTTTCAGATTTTTCTTTGTGAGAGGACGAATCTTCATTCACCTGAAATGCCTTTTCTGCCAATTTTTCTTGAGACCTGTTTAGTCTATCTTCATGAGCTAACAAAGAACTCATTGATTCGTCAAATGAGAAATCTGATAAATCTCTAGACTCTTCAATTGCAGCAACCACATGATCAAATTTGGCAGTTAGAGTCCTCAGAAATTTCGACACAACAATTTTAGCACTAAGTCTCTCACCATAAGACTTCATAAGATTAACAAGGCTAGACACTCTAGACATATAATCTTGTACAGACTCTGTAGTTTTCATCAGTAAAGTTTTGAAATCACGTCGCAGCGTTTGTAATTTAACAGCAATTACCTTTTTATCTCCCATGTACTCTTGCTGTAAAATCTCCCATGCCTCATTGGAGGTTGATGCTGCTGCAATTCTTGGAAATATCTCATCATCGAGTGCCAGCTGAATCATAAACAAGGCCTTTGAATCCTTCTTGCGATTTTCCCGCAGCTGCTGACCGCTGGTTGCGTATCAGCAAACCCATTCTCCACTAAGTCCCATAGTTCTTGAGATTTGAAGAGGGTCTTCATCTTCAGACTCCAAAAATGGTAATTGACCCATTTGAAAATTGGAAGAAAGGGCTGAGAAACTGAAGACGTAGCATTTGCTGCCATTCCGAAAAGCAGAAATTTTGTTGCTCACACTTCCTCACTTGATCTCGTGTTTAAGTCTCCCACTCACACTCTTTTCCTTGCGATAGAAAAAGAAGGATAGAAACCTGTCGCTTTGATACCACAATTGTTGGTAAAAGAGGAAATAAATGGCAGCAAGTGAATAAAAGAACAGAGTCGCACAGCAAGGAAAATATACTGAAGTTCTCACTTTGTTGCTATTCTAAAATATGCGTACAAGAGGCTCTTTAAATAGATAAAATAAATGGTCAATAGTTAATAAAATAATAATGAATAAGTGCTAGAAATCAGGATCTAAAACTGACAGAAATAAATGGACCCACTAACACACTAAGATACCCACTAAAAACAAACTTGAGCCCTATTCAACGGAAATATCCTTCCCACTACTTTGAATCAGTCAAACAAGCACTCAATGCATCCATCTTTCCCACTATATTTGGGAAGTAAACAAGACTCTCACAAAAAGTGAAGTCAAGGTGTGCAAGAGACGCCAACTTGATTTCATGAGGAAAGCTTTTAAGTTTTCTGCAGCCATTAACATTCAATACCTCTAACTTAGAGAGAGATCCCACAGAATCATGAACCTTGATCAAATTGCAAAAGTCTACAACTATCAACTCTTTCAAATTTGGGGCTTGAGACATATCAGGTACTTCAGTTATAAATTCACATTCTGAGCAAACCATTTTTGTCAAATATTCTAACCTCTGCAAAATGAAAGCTAGATAATTTGATTAGCAGGACCACAAAATGGTATGAATTTTATAGAGGTAAATGATAAACAAAGGGGAAAAGAAAAATACCTTGATGGGCTCTGGCAATCGGACATAACTACGACATAACCTAAGCACTACAATGTTTCAGGACAAAAATCCTTAGGTAAGTTCACAGAAGGGTATCCCTCCCAATCAAGCAATCTTAAATTGTTTGGAAAGTGCTTAGGGCCGGTTGAAAAGACTGCATTTCGTATAATGAGTATCCTAAGATTGTCCATCTTTTCAAAGGCAAAGCCACTCCATGCTACTTCTTGTTGAGGAGATTTAAGCATTATTCCTTCAATTTTACTGCTTCCCTTTAATGTAAGTACATAGCAGAAACAATTAGATATTGCCAAATAACCAAACTATGTACAATGCATTTAATGTTGATGTGAAATATAAGTGACTTGGTTCTTACAGAATTTTCATGTAATACTCTAAGAACATCTTCATGATGCCATAATCTGCTGCGTTCACAAGGGTTTGTTGGTGCCTCCTGTCTAACAATTTCTTGACCCATTTCTTGTATTAGACCATGCATCCTCAAGCAATCATAATGAGTATTGATCAATGAGCACTTGAAGAGAAAAGTAAGAAGTTCCTCTAGGCACCATGTGGAAGTAGCGTAGTTCCTAGAGAACACAATAATCGAAATTCTTGATCTCTCAATGGCTTTAATAAGCGTAGGTGAGATCTCTTCCCCTTTCCCAAGCTTCTTGTCATCAATGAAGGCGTTGATTCCCTTACGTCGCAGAGCATCATAGTGAGGAGCAGTGAAGGTGTGGCGTGTATCTTCGCCTCTAAAACTCAGGAAAACATCGTATCTATACTTTGTTTTAGCGGGAAAGCCAAAGGACGGTGGTGCTTCCACTCGAATTGCCATGGCTATATATATAACTAAATGCGAGCAAGGTACTGGGATTTGAATATTGAAACTTGGGATTGGATGAGAAATTTACAGCAAAAGTGGTGAATCAGCAAAAAGCAGGGCACGCTTTTGATCCTCCATAAAGAATTTTCTGGGAAGCTTGAAAGTTTCAGAATATGAATTGACGCTTTCCTTCCATTTGCAGGCTGGACGAGTAAGAGTGAGAATTTTTAAGTTTTTCGCAAACGTGGAGAGAGCATCTCTTGATCCTGCATCAAAATTTTGCGTAAGCTCTATATTTATTTAATTGGAAAAATCTTATTAAAATACCACTTCATTTATAAAATTCTAAAAAAGTCACTCTAATAAACAAAAGACATTGTCAAACTCTAGGCCTCTCATCTCAACACTTCAACTTAGAACAGAATGGAAGAACCAAAATATTATTTCTAAAAACTTCACATTACAAAAATAGTGTCTAACATATATCACTGTACATAACTACCCTTATATACTATAAGGTCAAACCTATTGGTCCAGCTATTGGGCCTTGCCTCATGACTTAGCCCATTTACACATATCCAGAATATAACCAAATACAAATAAACTCATATATTCAAATATATTCAAATCTACTAATCTTTACACTCCCCCTCAACATTGGGGATGAAACAGATCAAGAGTTCCCAATTTGCACAGTAGATTTTGCTGCACAGAACCTCCCATTGCTTTAGTTAACAAGTCAGCTTGCTGATCTTTCGAGCTTACATGCTTCAATTCAATCTCTTTCGATTCCCATTTCTCACGAACAAAGTGGCAATCTACTTCAATATGTTTGGTTCGCTCGTGATATATCGGATTTGCTGCAATATGGATAGTAGCTTTATTGTCATAGTAAACCTGCACAGGACTAGGATGAGAGATTCCTAAATCACAAAGCAATCCTTTAGCTTACACTATTTCTGAAATAGCCATGCTTAATGCTCTATACTCAGCTTCTACCGAGGATTTTGAGATTGTTGCCTGCTTCTTAGTTTACCTACCAATTGTCGATATCTGATCTCTCAGGTTTCACAAGCAGCTCCTGCGGATTGTCCTTCTTCTCATCAAAACCCATCAGCTTCAAACCTTGTGCCATTGGGACACTTAGTGGCTTACATCCACTCATACCTATTTGAGCAAGGAGATCCAATATATATTTTCGTTGAGACAACACAATGCCCTTAGTAGACTTGGCTACTTTAATGCCTAATGTAACACCCTGCCTTTAATCATGTAATTATAATTCGATATTAAATAATTAAAGTAGATTAGAGACCTTCGGATAACTTAAACTCGTTTCAATCTCCTACTTTGTGGTAGGGTTTTCACAAAATCATTCAAAATCTCTTTCCTGTTCCTGGTCTCCATTTCAAAATTCGAATATAATCGCCTGTGCAGTTTATCTACATTCACGTATGACAGAGTGTAAAATCAATTCCCCGGCAACTCCCGGATTCTATACATATATAACCTGAGGTTTAAGTATCCACTAGGGGATTACATCCAAAATTGAATATACTATTCATACTTCAGATTATACAGTAATCCCGAATTCAAAAGATATAACCAACATTCCAAAATCAACTATACCCCTAAGGGTCCTAATTGCTTCAGGTCGGCCTCTTCTCCTTTGAGCCACATGCCCTGTCTGAAAGGTTAGTCATAGGAAGGAATGAGATTCGAGAGAATCTCAGTAGTAACAAACCACTCACACAATGCATAAACACAAAGCATGTACATAAATCACAAACAGCAACAGCAGCAGCAATTCACAGATACATGGTTTTCACCACAAACGACAGCACTCACGGCTGTATACACAATACGACAGCTCTTGCTGTAATCAACATCACGACAGCTTACGCTGTAATCAGTAATCAACATCACGACAGCTTACGCTGTAATCACAATAACGACAGCTTACGCTGTAAACGACAGCTTGCGCTGTAAACGACAGCTATCACCAGCTGTAACCGCAGCAGCATCAGAAATCATCATAAAACAGTGATACAACACACATACAGTGCATTACACAAAGAATAAGAGAGAGAGAGTCACTACCTGATCCTTTCCTGACGTCCTTCAGCGCAGTTGGCTCACGAGGGCGGCAAATATCGAATCCTACAATTCCAAATGCACTATTTAGACACTTCCATAGTGTTACTTAGGGTTATATGAGTCTATAATGAAAATTTACAAAAATACCCCCGGGGACCCGGCCTGGGCCCGCCATACCCGGACCGGTTGCACTTTTCTCGAAATTCTAATCTGGGCTATCCTAACATAGTTCCGCCCAAGGAATCCATTTCCGTACTCAGAACTATCAAATTCAATGTCAAATTACGAAATTGCCCTTGGCAGCCCTACTTTTAGGGTTTTAGGGGTGTTTCCGTAATTATGCTTTCTCGGCCTTTTTTGAAAAAGTGCCCAACTGTAACCCCACCTATTTTCGCCCACTGAATCCAATGGAATCATCAAATCATTGAAAATCCAACTCTAAGACCCATTTACAGCCTTGGCCGAAATATACATGTTCTCCGGGAAAAATTGGGGTTTTACGATTTCGGCTCCGTAAACGCGTTCCTTTCTACTCCTAACCACTTTATTAACCATTACATTAGGTTACAACTAACATTAAGACCCAATTTGGGCAGCATAACCCCTAGGCCACATCATTTCCAAACTTTAAAACCAATGGCAATCCGGCGAAATTTCACCGATTAAATTGCCCACAGCAGCCAGAATAAGCAATATACGAAAGTTTGGAAGTTACCTCAAGCTCCTTCTAGCTTTTCTCAAGAGTGGCTGAAAACCCTAGCCCCTTGAACACCAAATTGTCTTCTCAAACACCTTAAATAACATAGAAGAGAAGCTTAGGAACAAGGTTATACGCGTTAGGAGCTAGATCGTCGGAGAAATCGGCTTACCTTGCGAGATTTCTCCTCTTTCTCTCTCTAAGAGCTCTCAACTTTCTCTCACTATCTTCAGCTGGAAATGGCGTGAAATGGCTGAAGAAGATGAGCAATTTGATTAATAATCCATGCTGACATCATCTTTTAATGAGATGATGTCATAATTCCCATTTTCGGATTTTCTGGCAGATTTTCTGCCCAAACTTTGAAAAATCATAACTAATTCTAGAAAAATCGAAATAAGGTGATTCCAAAACCAAATGAAATATATTTAAGTCCTCTTCATAGGAAAAATATTGGCCATTACTGCAAATCACCAAACAATTCCCAGAATTTCAATCTTTGCATACTGTTCCACAAAATAATTAATTTCGCTGGGCAAACTTCAAAAATCCAAAACTCTTAGGTCACAAATCAAAATGATACAAATTATATGTTCATTTTGAAGCTTGACATGTGAAATTTAATACTGGAAAATTTCGGAATTTTTAGACACCATTTGTCTATTTAAAACGTCCATACAAATTGGCTGCCCTGTACAGAGTTTCAATGGATAGAGTTTTCAACTTTAGCACGATTGTTCCCAATGGTTCCAATTTCACAATAAACACTCTCCCCACATGAATTTTCACAAGGAAGCCATTGGAATCATTAAAATATCCAAATTCCCATCACACATTCTCCAAAAGTATTTATTCAACAATAATTATATCCACTTTTAAAGTCATTAGCCCTTAATCACTTTTTGGGATATTACATTTCTCCCCCCGAAAATTAAATTTCGTCCTCGAAATTGCTACACAACTTGAGCCATAAACTCCGGATAAAGTCTTCGCATATTTGCTTCCGCTTCCCAAGTTGCTTCTCTTTCTGTCATTCCCTTCCAAATCACTTTCACAAATGGAATGCTTCGGTGTCTGAGCCGTCGCTCTTCTCGATCAATGATCTGCTCTGGCTCTACCGTATATGTGAAGTTGTCTTGTAATTCGACTTCTTCATATTCAACTATATGAGATGGATCCGGTTGGTACTTCTTCAGTTGGGAAACATGAAACACGTCATGGAGCCTGCTTAAGTTCGGGGGTAGGGCTACTCGATAGACTACAGGCCCAATTCTTGCAAGAATCTCAAAAGGACCTATGTACCTCGGGCTCAACTTCTTCCGCTTGATAGCTCTCCCGATGCCCGTAATTGGTGATACTCTCAGAAAAACATGATCACCAACCTCAAACTCTAGAGGCCTTCTCCTCTTGAGAAACAATGTAATTGGCACAGATGATCTGTTTGTCAAATTTAAATCACGAAAATCTTCAATCAATTTCCTTTCTTGTATCATCATAGCTGCAACGAGCACAGTCTTTCGGCTAAGAGCATCAGCGACTACATTTGCCTTACCCGGGTGATATTTTATCTCCAGGTCGTAGTCCTTAAGCAATTCCATCCAGCGGCGCTATCTCATATTCAGTTCTTTTTGATCATACAGATATTTGAGACTTTTGTGGTCGCAGTACAGTTTTACAGTCACACCATACAGGTAATGACGCCAAATCTTTAAAGCAAAGACAATGGCCGCAAGCTCCAGATCATGAGTGGGATAATTCAATTCATGAGGTCTGAGCTGTCGAGAGGCGTAGGCCACCACACGTCCCTGCTGCATAAGGACACACCCTAATCCCTGCCCACTGGCATCAGAATACACAACATATGTCACACTGGGATCGGGTAAAATCAATATAGGTGCCGACGTCAACCTCTCCTTCAGCTCCACAAAGCAGTTTTCACATTTCTTGTCCCACACAAACGGCTGATCTTTTCTCGTGAGCTTGGTCATCGGCAACGCAATACGGGAGAAATTTTGGATAAATCTCCGATAATAACCAGCAAGACCCAGAAAACTGCGTATTTCCGCCACAGATTCTGGCCTCTTCCAGTTCAGTACTGCTTCCACTTTGCTGGGATCCACAGAGACCCCTTTTTGCGAGATAACATGGCCTAAGAATTTCACTTCTGATAGCCAAAACTCGCACTTGCTCAATTTAGCATATAATTGCTTCTCGCACAAGATATTCAATACGATTCTCAAATGATGCTCATGCTCATCCTTATTCTTGGAATATATCAAAATGTCATCGATAAACACAACAACAAACTGATCCAGATATTGCCGAAAGATACGGTTCATGTAATCCATGAAAACCGCAGGTGCATTGGTTAGCCCAAATGGCATCACCAAGAACTCATAATGACCATATCGGGTCTTGAAAGCAGTCTTTAGAATATCTTCTGCTTTCACTCGCAGCTGATGATACCCTGACCTTAGATCAATCTTTGAAAACACACACGAACCAGAGAGTTGATCTAATAGGTCATCAATTCAGGGAAGAGGGTACTTGTTTTTTATAGTAACTTTATTCAGCTCTCTGTAGTCGATACACAAGCGAAGACTCCCATCTTTCTTCTTTACAAACAACACTGGAGCTCCCCAAGGCGACACACTGGGTCTAATAAACCCTTTCTCAAGCAAATCTTCTATTTGTTTCTTTAACTCCGCCATTTCGTTTGGGGCCATGCGGTATGGGGCCTTGGATATAGAACCAGCTCCAGGTACAATGTTAATTGGGAACTGAACTTCCCTTTCTGGAGGTAATCCACTCAGATCGTCCGGAAACACCTCAGGGAATTCATTTACCACAGGTATATTATTCAAGGTTTCGCCATTTTCCCCTTGCACAGAGAAAAACACTACATACCCCTGGCAACCCTTTTCAAGATACTTTTCAGCTTTGGCTGCCGAAAGAAAATTCATACTAGCATCCACATCTTCAACCCTCTGAGATACAGGATATACTATCCTCTTATTTCCACAATCAAGCAATATATTATTTGCCATTAACCAATCAAAACCCAAAATGACTTCTAATTGACTAAGAGGCAAACATATCAAATCTACAATAGATTGATGCCCTTCCACAGTTATGACACAACTCAAACAAGCTTCTGTGGTCAAGGCCTTAATACCCATTGGAGTTGACACTACTAATTCAAATGGCAGTTTGTGCACATGCAATCCCAGGCGCTTCACGCAATCATAGGCAATGAAGGAGTGACTTGCACCCGAGTCAAATAAAACTTGCAACAGATGGCCATGAAGTAGAAGTTTACCTTGTATTAGCTCAGGAGATTTGCGGGCCTCCTCATGGGTCATAGTGAATACTCGGCCCTGTGTCCTCGGTCTCTGGTCTGGTCGTGGCTCTTTGCATTCAGCAGAAGTATGCCCCACACGCTTACAATTGAAGCATATTATTTTGCCATCACAAGTTTTGCCTTGATGTGGTTGGTTACACCGACGACAAATCCATGGTCCAGAATATGTTCTTTGCTGGTCATGGCTCCCAGACTGGTAGGGCTTCTTACCACTTCCAGACGAAGATCCTTGCCCCTTTCGCTTTTGTGAGGTAGCACCCTTATTAGGTTCATTGCGGTGGATAGTAGCTCTGGCAGGATACAAATCTCTCAAGTTGTTCTCTATAATCCTGCACTGTTCAACCGCCTTGTTGAACTTGGTAAATTGTTGAGTAGCTAAGCGCTTCCTCAACTCTCGCCTCAGACCGCGAATGAGCATATCAGAACTCCATTCTTCATCATCCTTGAACCGGAGATAGGAGGAGTATCGAGCCAATCGGACAAAACGGGACAAGTAATCATCGAAGCTTTCCGTGTCCCCTTGCCTGATATTCAGGAATTCTGTCTCCTTCTCGAGCCTCACTGATTTGGGAAAATACTTCTCGTTGAATTCTTGTTGAAACAATTCCCAAGTCAATGGCATCTTGTTGCTCTTCAAGGTTAGGGCGATATTCAGCCACCAACGGTCTGCATCCCCTTCGAGTTTGTAAACGGCCAGTCGTGGCTTCACCTCATCCGGACAATTAAGCACCTCAAATATTTTCTCCAGTCTGTTCATCCAATCTTCGGCTGCTTGAGGGTCAAACCTCCCTCTGAACGCAGGAGACAGATGCTTGCAGAACCTGGTGACCCAAAACTGAAGGT